>CM055064.1:42656013-42888398 GCA_029204045.2 Tillandsia leiboldiana | reverse complement strand
TTCCCGATCCCCTTATAGTTCAGGAAAGCAAAACACTCGGCACAAACCAGAAGCACCAACAGGGCCCGAAAGTCCCGGGAGACCTACCCCTACAACCTATCAACAAGAACCGGTCCAGGCTCGGCCCCCGTGCTTTTCGTCCCGACAAATGAACGGCCCCTAGAAACCCGGATCACTCGAATCCTTTCGGTGAGGAGATTTTATATGAAATGGTGACATTTGTTATTGAAAATTATTTTGATCTGGAAGAAATCCATATTTAACGATTTTAGTTCTTTTTTAGAAAATCAGTTAGAAAAAATAAGTGTTTTAACCAACCCCGAAGGGCTGATGCCTTGTCCAATCAAACAAGAACAGACTCTATCGGCCCTTCGATGCTTGGAAGAACATTGGTAACTAAATCATGTGTATGTCGAAAAGGTTTTGGTTCGGCTACTGTATACTACTACCATTGACACAGTGGCGACAACCCCAACAGGGGAAAACAAGACCTCTCGGGACCACCGTTTATCTCAAACGGTTCCCGGTACAACAAGCGATCCACTACCTCTACCAGACTCCACTCTGCTCCCCACAGTGCAAATGCATTCCACACTAAAAAAGGTCCCGACCGCTCGGCCCACTACCACCGGGCGAGTAACACTAAGTCCAGGAATGAAACATAAAGTGTGGATGTCTAAGCATAATAAACCCTAGCCCAAGTGAGGGTTCTACTGTCTGGTTACACATGCAACATATGACGGGGTGCTAGGTCCGGTTCCAATAAAACGATATTTAACATGATAGAAGGAAGTAAAAGATCACAAGATCAACAGATAATACTAGGAACAACAATTCCTATTCTAGCATACTACCCAAGTCCAATCCATCATGCATGATTCTATATCCATAGAATTAGAGTACAGTCCATAGATCTTGAAAGCGCCCACCCACCTGAAGACGCTAACTGTCCGGAGTCTACAGCTGAGAAAACCAGGAAAATAACAACTCTAGGTCCAACAGGTCCAGCACATCCACAATCCCTCCTGGGTACAACATAAGGCTACAGTTATACTTTAAATCCAATAAAATCCAGGTTTTACAAATCTGCTGGAAACAGTCCACTTACTGCGAAATTTCACCTGTAAAACGAACTCCAAAAATTCTGAGAAAAATACCACAGCGATCCTCGCGTCGATAGCTTCGAAACGGGTACCTGCACGTCCAATTCCGAGCACCGTAGGCCAAGTTACAAATTCCACAGTATCGGTGCGCACAATCCCAAAACCATTCAACTGTAAACTCTTGTACAGATAAAAGGAAAAGTGTATACCTTCGGAAGGTCTCCAAAAATTCCAAGAAAAATCCACGATGATCCTCGCGTCGAGTAGATGAAAAAAGTCTATAAGCACGTCTTGATCCGAGACTCGTGCGCGAAGATCTCCTCAAGGGAAGGTGCTGCCCTCACCAAAATCTCACAGCAAAAAGGTCCGTGAGCACGAGAAAACTCCTCAAAAACGCAAAATCTGAAAATGTGCGAGAAACCCAAAATCGTAGCCTCACCTGTTACGAATCCAGCAGCGAAGAAATCGCTCGAAAAGATCGTCGGAGTAGGTCGGGGGAGCTCGTACACCGAAGAGCGACGGAAGAAGCACCGAAGAAAGAACGTCGCGCCGAGCCAAGAAAAAGAGAATCTCGAAAAGCGTGCCCCCAAAAATCCCCAAACTCTGCAGATGGAAGCTTGACAGAGAGAGGATCAACTTTGGTGAAGAACTCCCTTCGGTTTGAGGCCCAGAAAAGCCAAAAGGAGGAAGAGGAGGGGAGCTCGGGCTATAAATAGGCCCCAAAAAAAAACAATGAAGAAATCCCCACTGTGTCCCGGTTTCGGGCGCATGCAAATTTTCGGGCGGCTACAGTGTTGGGCCGGCCCAACACTGTGCGCGCCCGAAACGCCCGGGGCCGCCACGTAGCCCGACAAACAGGCGACGCGGCCCGAGCCGCTCCGCTGCGGCCACGTCGCACGCCCCGGCGCCCGACACGCGTCCCGCACAGCGAACAGCTGTGCGGGGCGCATGAGCCGCCGACGCGTGGCACCTCCCCGGTCAAACCGGGTAGGTGGCGCCCGCCAGTGGCAGGGCGGACACGTGGCCCTGCCACTGTCGCGGTCACTACGTGCGGGCAGGCAGCGCCTGCCGCGCACGGCGCCCCGAGGCGGGGTCCCGCGCCCCCGTGCTCCGCACCCGGTTGAGCCGACCAATGACACGTTGACACGTGTCCCATGCACCCGGTCCACGCACAACCGATTCAGGTTCCAGTGGACCGGCGCCGTGTGCACCGACCAACCGGGGGGATGCCACGTGTCCCCCCGCCCCGGTCCATGCACCGCCGCGCAAAACCTGGGGACCGCGCCTCACGAGCCCGCCAATCAGGCGGCGCCACGTGTCCATGCGCCGGGTCCGTGCACCCCAGCCGCTCCCCTCTGTGGACCGGAACGCTGCGGACCGGCCCAATCACAGCCGCCACGTGGCAAGCCGGCGGTCCACGGCCCCTCCCATGCACCGAAATTCAGCGAAAACTTCCGGGGGTCCGTTTTTGGGCATCCGGACTCCAAATCAAACAAGCAAATAGCCGTTTTCAAGCGTTTTTCCGCGCTGAATCCAAATCCACCCTCTGTTTGGCCCAAATCAAATTCGAAAATTCGGCAAATGCAGCCGAAGGCCAATCCAGCTGTGGATATCACACAGGGTCCATCTGTGGCATCCCTTTGATGCACTGTGGACCAGATACACCAACACTAGGTGTTCTACACCACGGTTCATGGGAGAAGCTACACGGGGATCAGGGTCACCACATCCTCCCCCACTAAAAGGAAGTTTCGTCCCCGAAACAAAACACCACACCCACAAAACCAAGACAATCAAAACAACCAAGAACACAACACAAAACTAACAAGAAAGGTTCGGCTCCACCAGCAGGAAAGTCATCAACCCCAACTCTCAATTTAGAAAACAGCTGAAATTAGCGAAAAGTCCGAAAACTTGAAAGATCAGTGCCTTCGCCCCAATCAAACGAGAACAGGTTCGGGCACTGTCTCCATTTCTGGAGCAATCCTTCGAAGTTTTCGTCCTGTTCGTAAATTTCAGTTCAAAGGCGAGAAGAGTGAGAGTAGTGTTGGTGTCGTTCCTGCTGTGGCCACAAAAAGGAAGCTACCACTAACGAGACTCCTAAGGACATAACCTCTAGTCTAGACATCACATCTGCTCCCGAGGCGGCGTCTGCCCAAGCCGCTGAAGCTGATGCTGCTGGAAGGATACGCCGACAATCCGAGAAAACAAACTCCTCCAGTCCCACTCGCAGAAGGATAACTGCTCTCATTCCATCATCAGTCGTAGCACAGCACCGCACAAAACAGTCCAACCTGGGTGCTCAAACCAAGTCCTGGAGCTGTCCCTGAATCGTCACATCAGCAAGTGAAGTCCCAAGTCACAACTGCACTGATCATACACCGCGAACCTCCTCTACTCGTAGGATACAGGGAAAAAACCAATTGCTAAAACATGTAGCAGAAATTCCTAACCCATACCCATGCAAAGATGCCGATGTAGATACTCAACTAATAATGCAGAAGGATGCAGCGGTAAAGAAATGCTCAACTCAGCTAACTGAAATAAAATCATACCTGCCGCGGCATGATCCGCTGCCGGGTGTCCTCCACCAGGGCTGCATAAACCCGTCCACTGGTGCTGCAGGTCGTCGTCCCGTCTGTCCCGACGTCGTGGCCCACTCTGTCTGCTGGTGTGCCGGAGGGGTTCCCGCTGCATGGATGGGCAAGGGGGGTGCTGTCGCAATCGGCCGTCACTGACAAAATGGCCTGGGGGCAAGCTGCGCGGAAATGTCCCAACTCTCCACAGAGGAAACACCGCCCCTGTCTCTGATCACACTGCGACGGTGGATGAGGCCCGCCACAGATGACACACCGCTCCTGCCGCTGCTGCCGATACCGCTGATGCTGCTGCTGGGGCTCACCAGATCTCCGGCGCCTACGAAACCACGACCCTCAGGATGAGATCGTGGAGGTCTCGGATGGTCCCCTGCCCGCTCGTCTGACCCTCATCATCCGGTGCTGGGCGCTTCGCCCCAGGAATCACTACGGGGGCTAGAGCCACCTCTGACATCACTGCCTCTCCAGACTCAACATATAACGCCTGTTCCATCGATGCCTCCAAAGTCTATAATCTGCAGGAGCGAACAAGCTGATAAATATCCCGGCGCAGCCCCCGCTCGAACATGTAGATCCGGTGAGACTCGTCCCTGGCCACGTGAGGCATACTAGCCAACAGCTGATTGAATTCGGCTATGTATGCATTCACGGGCCGATCTCCCTGGCGGAGATTTCTCAGCTGCTCCTCCAATCTCTGGCGAACACTCTCAGGAAAGAAGGCCCCTAAAAGAAGTCTGCGGAACTCCGCCCAGGGAAGAATCTGCGTCCCAGGCGGACCAGCAGGCCGCACACACCGCCACCAAGCCTCGGCGTTGCCCTCCAAGTAGTGTGCAGCCAAAAAGACCCGAAATCGATCCTCAACGAACAAACTCTCAAAATGACGCTCCATGGCCGTGATCCAAGACTCTGCCTCCCACGGCTCAGTACTCATACCAGAAAAACGGGGTGGATCAAACCGGCGGAACCTCATCAACAGATCCACCACCGCACTCTGCTCAGCTGAAGTCAACGGTCCCATCGACCCAGGCGGTGGTATGATAGAAACCGGCTCGACAGGAATAGCCGGCGCTGACGGAACCACAGGGGGCGCCACAGCTGGCGAAGAAGGCACAGGCGAACACACAGGGGGTGCTACCACAGGCTGCGTCCTCTGCTCTAAAAGAAGCATCATCCGACCAAAGGCCTCCTCCTGGCGCCGAGAAGCCTCCTCCTGGCGCTGAGATGTCTCCTCCTGGCGCCGCAGCGCCTCAGACAACTGTGCCACCTGGGCACGGAGCTCCAGAACCTCCCTCTGCTGCCCCTGCCCCGAGTCCTCCTTCTCGGGCTCATCGGAGGGAAAAAGTTGAGAACGCGTCTGCACCCTGCGTCGGGGAGGCATCGTGCCTACCTGCAACACACAAGCAACCATCAGGACAGTACCAAACAATACTCGACCCAATCCAGCGAAATTCTTGGACATGTCATCCATTCCCTAGCATTATGTTGTCTGCAGCCAACATAATCGCTTAGGAGAATAAACATGCCAGTCACTCATCCCACCCCTGGGGAGAGTATCAAACTCAATCAGGACACTCGCTAACAGTCACGACTCTCACGTAGTCATCCTAATGTCCAACCACAAGCCTAGGGTTTCTAAGTCCACATGACCTACAGCCTAGGCTCTGATACCACCTAATCTGTCACGCCCCGGCGTCGAAACTGCGACCCGGGCTCGCCGACAGATCCGCCGCCCATACGGGAAGCCCCGTATAGACGAAGCGACTAACCTGCAAAAGAGCATCTATACTATGCAGATATCAGAGCTGAAAGTAAAACTGCTAGAAATAAAAACTATATACAACACAAGTCCTCACCAAAAGTACAAGAGTCTCACGAGCAGTAAAATAAATACAACTCTATACCTCACTACAAAGTTCTCTCAACAGGAACTCTCAAAGGTAATAAGGGTACATCTACTCTCTGGACGACGACTGGTAGGGAACTATCTCGCGACTCCCTTACCTCGATCAGAAGAAGCAGCAACAGGAACAGCAGGAACCGGAGTAGAAGTCCCTGTGGGAAAAATACACCACAACGGGTGTGAGAACTACGTCCCAAGTAGTTCTCAGTGGGTGCCGCCAACAAGCCCGACGGTCTGCCCACTAAGTCTACTAGAAGCATAAAGTAACAATAATAATACTGAAACGAAAGGGCTGGAAAAGTAACTCTACAGCTACTATGCCTCTATCTAGATGCTCAAGAAAAGGAACAGATGGAACATGATGCATCTACTAACACACACAGTAAACTCACCAAAATCTATACTGACTGCCTCAAAGGGTCCAGTCAAACCTGCGCCCACCTACTGCCGCACATCCTCAACAGGACGGGTCTACCGTAGGGTGTCCGTGACTGCCACTAACTGGCACAGTCAGAGGGACGGCGTCGACAAGTCGCGATAGCAAGTAACAGGCCCAACTCCGGAGTGGCTCTCGGGGGGAGCGACCCCACCGAGGAAAGTAACCGCGTAACTCTGTCGAGCTCAAATATGGCTCATGCAGGCTATAGTCCATACCACGATCAACAAGATCGACCAACAACAACAACTCTCAACCACAGGCTGGAAAACCACACAGCTGGGGCCACCGTCCACCAGACGGCTCCCACAACAGAACACTAACTCACAGGAAAGACCGACACCATAAGGGTTCGGAAACCCGATAGACCGGTGCTAAGAACCCTATCAAACAAGAACAGACTCCAGGCTCCGCCTATCGAAGTTCCCGATCCCCTTATAGTTCGGGAAAGCAAAACCTCGGCACGACACGCAGAAGGCACCAATAGGGCCCGAAAGTCCCGGGAGACCTACACCTACAACCCTATCAAACAAGAACAGGTTCCAGGCTCGGCCCCCGTGGCTTTCGTCCCGACAAAGGAACGGCCCCTAGAACCCGGATCACTCGAATCCTTTCGAGTGAGGAGATTTATATGAAATGGTGACATTTGTTATTGAAAATTATTTTGATCTGGAAGAAATCCATATTTAACAATTTTAGTTCTTTTTAGAAAATCAGTTAGAAAAATAAGTGTTTTACCCAAACCCCGAAGGGCTGATGCCTTTGTCCAATCAAACAAGAACAGACTCTAGCGGCCCTTCGATGCTTGGAAGAAAACATTGGTAGACTAAAATCATGTGTATGTCGAAAAGGGTTCTAGGTTCGGCTAACACTAGTATACTACTACCACTGACACAGTGGCGACAACCCAAACAGGGGAAAACAAGACCTCTCGGGACCACCGTTTATCTCAAACGGTTCCCGGTACAGACAAGCGATCCACTACATCTACCAGACTCCACTCTGCTCCCAAGCACGAGTGCAAATGCATCCCACACTAAAAATATGTCCCGACCGCTCGGCCCACTACCCGGGCGAGGATAACACTAAGTCCAGGAATGAAACATAAAGTGTGGATGTCTAAGCATAAATAACCCTAGCCCAAGTGAGGGTTTTCTACTAGTCTGGTTACACATGCAACATATGACGGGGGTGCTAGGTCAGGTTCCAAGATAACGAATATTTAACATGATAGAAGGAAGTATAGATCACAAGATCAACAGATAATACTAGGAACAACAATTCCTATTTCTAGCATACTACCCAAGTCCAATCCCTATCATGCATGATTCTATATCCATAGAATTAGAGTACAGTCCATAGATCTTGAAAGCAAGCCACCCACCTGAAGACGCTAACTGTCCGGAGTCGTACAGCTGAGAAAACCAGGAAAATAACAACTCTAGGTCCAACAGGTCCAGCACAGTCCACAATCCCTCCTGGGTACAACATAAGGCTACAGTTATACTTTAAATCCAATAAAATCCAGGTTTTACAAATCTGCTGGAAACAGTCCACTTACTGTGAAATTTTCACCTGTAAAACGAACTCCAAAAATTCTGAGAAAAATACTACAGCGATCCTCGCGTCGATAGCTTCGAAACGGGTACCTGCACGTCCAATTTCGAGCACCGTAGGGCAAGTTACAAATTCCACAGTATCGGTGCGCACAATCCCAAAACCATTCAACTGTAAACTCTTGTACAGATAAAAGGAAAAGTGTATACCTTCGGGAAGGTCTCCAAAAATTCCAAGAAAAATTCACGATGATCCTCGCGTCGAGTAGATGAAAAAAGTCTATAAGCACGTCTTGATCCGAGACTCGTGCGCGAAGATCTCCTCAAGGGAAGGTGCTGCCCTCACCAAAATCTCACAGCAAAAAGGGTCCCAGTGAGCACGAGAAAACTCCTTGAAAAACGCAAAATCTGAAAATGTGCGAGAAACCCAAAATCGTAGCCTCACCTGTTACGAATCCAGCAGCGAAGAAATCGCTCAAAAAGATCGTCGAAGTAGGTCGGGGGAGCTCGTACACTGAAGAGCGACGGAAGAAGCACCGAAGAAAGAACGTCGCGCCGAGCCAAGAAAAAGAGAATCTCGAAAAGCGTGCCCCCAAAAATCCCCAAACTCTGCGGATGGAAGCTTGACAGAGAGAGGATCAACTTTGGTGAAGAACTCCCTTCGGTTTGAGGCCCAGAAAAGCCAAAAGGAGGAAGAGGAGGGGAGCTCGGGCTATAAATAGGCCCCAAAAAAAACAAATGAAGAAATCCCCACTGTGTCCCGGTTTCGGGCGCATGCAAATTTTCGGGCGGCTACAGTGTTGGGCCGGCCCAACACTGTGCGCGCCCGAAACGGCCCGGGGCCGCCACGTAGCCCGACAAACAGGCGACAGCGGCCCGAGCCGCTCCGCTGCGCCACGTCGCACGCCCCGGCGCCCGACACGCGTCCCGCACAGCGAACAGCTGTGCGGGGCGCATGAGCCGCCGACGCGTGGCACCTCCCCGGTCAAACCGGGTAGGTGGCGCCCGCCAGTGGCAGGGCGACACGTGGCCCTGCCACTGTCGCGGTCACACGTGCGGGCAGGCGGCGCCTGCCGCGCACGCGCCCCGAGGCGGGGTCCCGCGCCCCCGTGCGCCGCACCCGGTGAGCCGACCAATGACACGTTGACACGTGTCCCATGCACCCGGTCCACGCACCCGATTCAGGTTCCGTGGACCGCGCCGCGTGCACCGACCAACCGGGGGATGCCACGTGTCCCCCCGCCCCGGTCCATGCACCGCCGCGCAAAACCTGTGGACCGCGCCTCACGAGCCCGCCAATCAGGCGGCGCCACGTGTCCATGCGCCGGGTCCGTGCACCCAGCCGCTCCCCTCTGTGGACCGAGCGCTGCGGACCGGCCCAATCACAAGCCGCCACGTGGCAGCCGGCGGTCCACGACCCCTCCCATGCACCGAAATTCAGCGAAAACTTCCGGGGGTCCTTTTTGGGCATCCGGACTCCAAATCAAACAAGCAAATAGCCGTTTTCAAGCGTTTTTCCGCGCTGAATCCAAATCCACCCTCTGTTTGGCCCAAATCAAATTCGAAAATTCGGCAAATGCAGCCGAAGGCCAATCCAGCTGTGGATATCACACAGGGTCCATCTGTGGCATCCCTTTGATGCACTGTGGACCAGATACACCAACACTAGGTGTTCTACACCACGGTTCATGGGAGAAGCTACATGGGGATCAGGGTCACCACACGTACACCAAAACTCGAAAGGTTTGGGTACGCAAAGGTGAATTCTTCTTTCATCCTTGAACCACGTTGGTACTAATCGGCCCTTAGAATTATTGCATACGGATCTTATAGGGCCAACACGTCAACCATCCTTGGGAGGTAAATGGTATATTTTCTTATTGGTTGATGATTTCTCTAGATACTCATGGGTAGCATTTTTAAAAGAGAAAGCTGATACTTTTGATTCTTTTCACGAGATTTGCCTTCGTATTATGATTGAAAAGAATGAAAAGATCATTCGGGTTAGAAGTGATAGAGGTGGAGAATTCATAAATTCTAAATTCATTGATTTTTGCACTTCCAATGGCATTAAACATGAATTCTCAGCACCCTATACACCTCAACAGAATGGTGTAGTCGAGCGCAAAAACAGGGTTGTACAAGAGATGGCACGTGTTATGCTTCATAGCCGGAATTTACCGTTATATTTTTGGGCTGAAGCTGTGAATACTGCAATCTATGTTATTAATCGAGTTTATTTGCGCCCGGGAACTTTAAATACACCATATGAACTATGGTTTTGTAGAAAGCCAAACATCAAATATTTTCGTATCTTTGGGAGTCGGTGTTACATTTTACGTGACCGCGAAAATTTTGGAAAATTTGACTCTCGAAGTGACGAAGGGATTTTCATGGGTTATTTTACAAACAGTAGAGCATATCGGGTATTTAACTTGGAATCTAAAACGATCGTAGAATCCATTAATGTTAAAGTAGACGAAGCTTTCCACTTTGCATCTGATAAATCTACCCCTGATATCTCTCTTGATGATGATACTCCTGTAAATGCATCATCTCATGATAATACTTCAAATATTAATGATGCATCTAATGGTTCTTCAAGTTTATCTGATGTGCAGGAATCATCTCATGTACCTCCGAGTACTCCATTACCTCAAATGTTACGCATCTCCAAGGATCATCCTGAATCAAACATCATTGGAGACCCACAAGAAGGAGTCAAAATTCGGAGACAGTTGGTTTGTGGATTCGGTTGTTATGTTTCCATGATCGAACCAAAGAACGTCGATGAAGCTCTTCAGGATGACTACTGGATTGAAGCAATGCAGGAAGAGCTCCATCAGTTTGAACGAAACAAAGTCTGGGAATTAACGACGCCTCCGAAGCAACACAATGTGATCGGTACTAAATGGATTTTCAAGAATAAGAAAAATGAGGATGGTACCATCAGCAGGAACAAAGCACGTTTAGTTGCTCAAGGCTACTCTCAAATAGAAGGTATAGACTTTGATGAAACGTTCGCCCCTGTAGCTAGACTCGAGTCCATTCGTATCTTATTCGCTATTGCTTGTCACTTTAAAATAAAACTCTTTCAAATGGACGTTAAGAGCGCGTTTTTAAATGGGTTTTTAAATGAGGAAGTTTATGTGGCTCAACCGAAAGGTTTTGTAGACTGTAAACTACCTAACCATGTTTTTCGTTTGAAAAAGGCTCTTTACGGTTTAAAATAAGCACCGCGAGCGTGGTACGAAAGGTTGACAAAGCACCTTTTGAAGAAGGGCTATACTCGAGGGGGAGCAGATCGGACTCTCTTTGTGAAGCATTATCAGGATAACTTCATTGTTGCACAAATCTATGTCGATGACATTGTATTTGGAGCAACAAAGGATAATGATGCTTCTAAATTCGCAGAAACCATGGAAAGCAAATTTGAGATGTCTATGATGGGCGAACTGACATATTTTCTTGGATTGCAAGTGAAACAAAATGGTGAAGGAATCCATCTGTGTCAATCCAAGTATGCAAAGGAGTTGGTAAAGAAATTCGGATTAGAAGATTCTAAAGATTTTCCTACTCCTATGGGAACTAGCAATAAGGGGTTAGGAAGTGAATCCCTTAGTGATAGTGTAGACGAGAAACTCTATCGAAGTATGATTGGAAGTCTACTCTACCTCACAGCTAGTCGCCCGGACATATCCTTTAGTGTTGGGATCTGCGCGAGATATCAGCCAGCACCAAAGGAGGATCACCTAAAAGCGGTGAAACGGATCATCCGGTACGTCAAAGGAACTGTAAACTTTGGAATTTGGTATCCTATGGGAACAAGTCTGGACATTATAGGATATTCAGATGCCGATTGGGCAGGATCAGTGGATGATCGGAAAAGTACGAGTGGTGCATGTTTTTATCTTGGCCATTGCCTTGTTGCATGGCATAGTAAAAAGCAAAACTGCATTGCACTCTCGACTGCCGAAGCGGAATATATCTCAGCGGGTAGTTGTTCAACTCAACTCATTTGGATGAAAAGCGTGTTGAGCGACTTCCGGATTTCAGCAACTTCGGTAACTGTTTTATGTGACAACACTAGTGCTATAAACATTTCAAAAAACCCTGTGTTGCACTCAAGAACAAAACACATTGAACTTAGATATCATTTTCTTAGAGAGCTAGTTGAATCAAATATTCTTCAAATTTCCTACATTTCAACTGAAGATCAATTAGCTGACTTTTTAACAAAACCTTTGGATCAAAAACGTTTTATTCATTTGCGTAAAGCAATTGGAATGCTTTCCTTGAAATAACCTCTTTTTGAAACTCTTGTTTAGGTTAGATTTTGTTTTTGTGTTTTTGTTCATTATCTATGCTTAGACATAGAACATTAATTGAGCATTAGTTTTATTGACTTTAACTGCATCCCTTTATATGCTTAGAAATTTATTATACTTTTGCTATCATAATAATTCATTTGATGCAATGATCATTTATGTGAATTAAATCATCTTTGTTTTGATCAAAGTCAATTTCTCTCTCGATGATCTCTTGGTATAGTTTTTATCTTATTTGACTGTTTAGTCGAGTATGAAATCGAGATCAATATTTGGCTGAATACTTTATATCTTAAATAATTGATAGCCAATTGAGGGGGAGTCAAAGAAAAAGTGTTATGCTCAAAAGATGTGGAAAGAGTTACATCCCAATGAGGAGTGTGAAAACTACCACCACATGGAGGAAAGAGCTACCACCTCGGTCGTCCGAGTACTGTGTGCAGCTACCACATGTATACCAAGCAAGGTTTTTCAAGTTTGATTAAACAAAATGCATGTTGAAATACTTGACTCTGTCAAAATTTCAAGGTTGGTATAAGGTGGGAATTTTAATGAAAGATGCTCAAAGAGCCACTCTCTTCAATAAATTGACTAGATATATTATCTAACTTATCTGGGATTTCAGACATCTATTGATCTTGGTATTTCATTTTCTTTACCGAATTGATGATTTAATAAAGGCATTACTCATAAGATAAAGATAGATGTAATTGAAGTTGTTCAACTTTAAGGGATTTAATTTTTATAAATCTTCATTTCGTTATTTGGCTATTATTGATAGATTTAGTATAATCTATTTCTTTTAATATGAAATGATGATTTTTCATTTTAAAGTTGATACACAAAAGTGCTTACAATCTTTTTCTGGATTTTCTAGAATTTTTCTAAATTTTTCTGAAGAAAAAGTTGGAGCCGATCCGGATTGGACAAGCCGATCCGGATCCCGAACGCAGGTGTTCTCTGCGGGTAGCCGATCCGGATCGAAATCACGAACTGATCCGGATCGCGGCTAGGGTTTTATATAGAACAAAAGGGTTTTGATTTCTTTTTACTTCAATCTTTTGTTCCAAAGTCTCCAGAGCTTCTGTCTCTAGAATTCATCCATCTTGGAAGCTTTCAAACTCAAGTTTTTCGATTCTAAGTAAGTTTTATTGATCAAAATCTCGGTTTTTCACAATTTTTCATGTTCTTCCTCAAAACGTGATGAAATTTTTGTATCTTTTTCATTTGTGGATGATTTTTGATCAAATTTCTTTTGAAATAAGAACTCTGGGTATATTAGTTTTGATTATATGCTAGGTATTCTCATGATAAACGGATTTTTGGCCTTCGATTTCAAAAATTTCGGTTTTAGGGCATATAATGAGAATTTTCGAAAATCATGCGATTGATCTATTTTTAAAATTCTTTTTGCAAAACTAATTTGATTCTTAGTCTCTCTACACGATAATGATTGTTTGGGTACAATTTTTTAAATTTTTGAAAATTAACAATTTTTCGTGTTCTTGAGTTGTTGCTCACAGGACCTTATTTCTCACAAGAAACTAGTAGCAATGGTGATCACCTGGATCATTTTTCTTCTGGCTACTAAGGTTCATACAAGAGATACTATCAAGCCCAAGAAGGCTAAGAAGGCGAAGAAAACAAAGGATGATTCTGATACTGACTCAGAGACGGAATCGATCGATTGGGATGAGCTGCAAGTTGAAGCAACTACACCCACTGCTTCGAAAGGAAAAGCGCCTGCAGAAACATCAAAGGCTCCGCCCACTGCTACTGAAAAAGGAAAAGCTCCAATGAAAGAAACTCCTGTGAAAACAAAAAGAAAAAGACTTGCTCGACGGCTTGGACGAGCTCGGGGTATTGAAATAAATGAAACATGTCAAGAGGAAACAAAGAATATCCCTCAAACTGAAACTGAATCTGAAGACGAAGAAGATTGGGACACATTTCTTAATGAAGTACAACAAGGTATTGATGAAGAAAATAAGTTTTACCTAAAGAACAAGAAACTGATGAAGTCTTCCTCAACGATTAAGCAGTACGCTAGGAAAAAGAATTCGCCAAGCAATGAACCTCTTGACAATTCACATTCTCTGCCAAGAAGATCTCCTCGGAATGAAGGTCAGACTGCTCCGTCAGCTGTCACACAACGTTCTTCAACTTCCAGAAGAATCGACCAAAAGGCAAACTTAGTGTCTTCCATCAACCGAGAACAAGATAAACTGGCTCTGGAACTCAGAAAGATGTCCAAGGACATACATAAGATGAAACAAGAATGTTCTACGATTTCGGGAATGCTTAAAGGAATTTTGAACAAACTGAGATGTAGTGCATCTGAAGACTCTGACTCAGATGATTGATTTGTGCTCAAACTTTTCTTTTTCTTGTGCAGATTTTTAATCTTTTCCTGTGCGGGTTTTAAGTTTTAGTTTTTAGTTTTAATTCTCAAACTTTTGGTTCTCAAACTTTTTCACTCTCCTTTTTATTCTTGTAATCTTGGCTAACTTTGTGATAAAAAGGGGGAGAGAATATTAGAACAGTTTGAACAATGAAACTACAGTTTGAACAATGAAACTATGATCGATTGTCGATTGTCCAGTTTTGAACAATGAAACTACAGTTTGAACAATGAAACTATGATCGATTGTCGATTGTCCAGTTGTGAACCATGAAGGTAAGTATAACTTCAACTTTTGGTTTTCATTTGAGATTGCATGCATGCCTCGACTAACTATTCGATTAACTATTTGGGCATGTAATATAACTAACAAGTTGATGTTCAGTTGATGTTCACTAACAATTTTGTGACATTTGGATTTTGATTGCATAGAAGATATGTTAGTTTTTAACTATGATCAAATTACATATCTGAATATATAAATGTCATGGTAAGTATAAATGAGTATAAACTTCATCTCTGTGTGTGGTTTTTGAATGACATAAAATTCTTGAGGTATCTAACGATTTCTTTTGTCAAGAATGATTTCTTTTGCAGAGAGTACAGATGTCTAAGTCTAGAGTCTGTTTTAGGAGTTTAACTCATGTATCTATTTTATTTTGGATCTCCATTGTAAATTTTTGTTGTATGGTGATAGCAACAAAAATATCTTTTTGAATTTTCTTGAGTGGATTTGTGTTTTGTCACGAAACCGCCAAAAGGGGAGATTGTTACGGAATTTGAGTTGGCGTATTTTGTGAATTCGGTTAAGTCTTGAAGATTGAAGATAAAGAAGGATGGATCATATAACTCAATCTCAAGAAAGAAGAATTCAAAAGGATCAGGTATGTTTAACTAATTATCTTTGGTGATCCGAATACTTCTTATAGTGTAGAAACACTTGGATGAATTTTTAATTGCATAAAAATCAAAAACTGGACATGGGACATGTTCAGGATCCGGATCAGACTTTCCAATCCGGATCCCGAAGGGTGTTAGTTCATACGCAAGTTCAATCCGGATCGTAGCCTCCTTTGATCCGGATCCCGAACACTGGTTTTACCATATTATTTGAACGATCCGGATCAGGCATTTCAATCCGGATCCCGAACGTTGGTGTTTGGTGAATTGTATGAACGATCCAGATCAGGCACTTCGATCCGGATCCCGAACCTCTGTTTTTCTGGAAACTGTTTGTCTCGCTACTGCAATCCGGATCGCCGAAATCCGATCCGGATCGCCGTCCTGAAAAATTCCAGAAAAGGTTAGTTTTTTATTCTTATCCTCTTCCAATGGTTTCTAACCTATATATAGACCCTTTAATTCATCTTTTAGGGTAACCACGAAAAAGGGAAAAATACGACCGAAATAGATAGATCCACATATAGAGAAGAAAGGAAATACTAGATCTAATCTTATGTTTCTTCATCTATATTGATTGATTTGATTCTAGATTTTCATACTCAGATTTTGAGTAGAATCAAATCAATGAATACTTAGATGGTATTTCCGATCTATTTCTAATCTAAGTATTCGGCGGATCATCACCACCCAAAAACAACGATTTCTCCAAAATCGGCGCGTGGACTCGCGTGGCCTTGTGGATTCAAGGTGCTACCGCTCTCGTGGATTCGGAGCGAGGTACGTTCGTGGATTCAAAGCGTGCTACTGGGTGAAGACTGTGGATTCGGTCGGACGTCGTGGATTCGGCGTTGGACGCAGATCGTGGATTCGAGAAGCATTGCGGAGCGAGCGGAGAAGATCAACTAGGAGCGTATGGAAAAAGGTTGAGTCGTCTGTGAGTACGGTATATCACCTTTGTACGTGTTATAATTCTAGTGGATTTCACCGTGTTATCGGTCCCGTGGTTTTTTACTCCGGTTTGGAGTTTTCCACGTAAAAATCTCTGCGTGTTATTTATTTTTCCGCATTGGGTTTTCCACGTAGGGTGCCCATGATGAAAGACTCAAAACTGCACAATTACGACACCTGACGGGTCCCCGCGCGGATGCCGCCGCCCGCGAATGCCCCGCGTGGCCCGAAACCGCGCGGTGTGCATCCGCGGGTGGCGCCCGCCTGCCCCGCGGGTGCCCCACGCGGCGCAAGGCCGCGCGGCGTGCGCCCGAGGCGGCGCCCGCGCGGCGCCCGTGCGGTATGCGCCCGTGCGGTATGCGCCCGCCCGCGGGCGCCCTGCGCGGCGCAAGGCCGCGCGGTTGCGCGCCCGGGGCGGCGCCCGCGCGGCACCCCCGAGGCGCAGCCCGCCCGCGGGCGCCCCGCGCGGCGCAAGTGTAGATTACTGGAACTTCGAATGGCGCACCGACCTCGCGAGATGGCATGGTGCGGAGGAAATTGCCTCGGGCGTGTTCCACATGTGTCTTCAATTGAGTTCGGGTTGATTCGGATCTACGCAGAAGCCCCAGCTCGATTCGGAGTTTTCCGGGCTTTGTGCGCCGATAGAGGACTGGTTTAGGAAGCACCGACTCCACCGTGGTGTGCAGAAAAAAAATTGGGAAATCACTTGGAACAGGTGTAGTTATGTTTACAGCGGAGTTCGGGAGGTTCCGGACTGACGCGGAGGACCCGAAGGCGAAAAGTGAGTCGGAACTGACAATTTTGGAGCCGGTTTTTGGGTTGAGCACCCCGACTCAACGGTTGAGCTTTTTGAGGAGAAAAAGCTATGGACATGTGTATTTTCATATTACAGCGGAGTTCGGGTGGTTCCGGACAGGTGCGGAGACCCCGAGGGCAAAAAGTGACTTGGAGTTGGCTTAAATGGATTATTTAATTAAATTATTTATTTATGGTTAATTGGTCTGAGAAGAAAGAAAGAGAAGAAATGATTAATAGAGAGAATGAAGGGGGCTATGTGAGTTTAGATATTTTGTTGGGGATTATTTAATGGATATTTCTTTCTCTCTAATCCAGCTGCCTTCCACTAATTAAGCCTTCCTTAATTAGCTTGCCACGTCACTTGTCTTTATCTTCTCCAAACAGAGGAAACCAAAGGAAACAGAGGAAAGAGAGAAAGAGAGAAAGAGAGAAAAGAAGAAGAAGAAGATGTGGAAAGGAGAAGAAGATTAAGAAGGAAATGTGAGGAAAGGGTTGAGAAATGTGATGGTGGACCTCTTGCAAGTTGCCGAGCGGAGCGCGCGCGAAGAGCTTCAAAGAGGTATGATGTAGTTTTTAGAGAGAGAGAGAGAGAAAGCTTGGATTAATGGGTTTTGTAGGATTCTTGGATTTTATTTCTTGTTGGAATTTTGAGTAGGGTGGTCTGGGTTTTTTTTTGGTTGCTGCCTAGTGTGGAGGAGCAGCAGCCGTGGGCGCGCGCGGTTGGGCTGCGCAGGGTGCGCGGGCGTGCATGAGCGCCCCGCGCAGCAGGGTGCTGCGCAGCGGGTGCCAGGCCGCTGCGCAGCGTGCGCCAGGGCGCCGCACAGCGCAGCAGGGCGCCGAGCGGCAGGCCCAGGCGCCGCGCGGCTGGCGCGAATGCCGCGCTGGCAGCGGCAGCTCCGCGCGCAGCGACGCGAGCGCAGCGTGCTCCGAGCGTGGGTGCGCGGCGTCTTCGTCGGCCGGGGCTAGTTTTTGCCCCATTGAGCTCGTGATTTGCGCGTTGGCCTGACTGATGTGTTTCTTTTTCGTTTCTGGCTCTGTGAGCTGTCAGGAGCTGCAGCGGATTGCACGGGGAGCTCGAGGGGTACGTGCGAGCGTGGTGCGGCTTTGGCTGTAGGTGCCATGATGTGGCTGAGAGCTTTGTGATGCGAGGGTGTATTTGAATTTATTGTGTGTGCTGTTGGGTTTTGAAGCTTACAGAATGGTGTTGTGGATTGATTTGTGGTGGATGTTGAGGCTACCTGTAGAGAGTGGTTGGATTTAAGTGTTATGTTTATATGAGCATTGCTATTAGTGAGCAATTGGAGTTTTTAGTGCTCTGGGAGTGACTCTTTTGAGTAGATTGTGCTGCTGGACCTTGGTGTGTGTGTATTATGTGAGCTTGCTATTTGTGGTGATGGACTTATGGTGGCTGAAGACCCTGGTGGAGGCTTTGTGAGGATTTGAGCCTTGTTGACTACTGTGGGTGTTTGTGGGGGTTGTGAGTGGCTGGTTGGGCCCGTTTTGGTTGCGTTACTGCGCGGAGCCGAGGGAGCTTGGTGGCTCGAGTTTGCGCTGCTAGTTGCCCATGGAGTGAGCCGGTGGGTGTGTGCGCTATTTTATGTGGCAGACGCAGAGTTGTTTGAGCTTCAGGGATTCTTTTTCTGCTCACTTGGCAGTGTGCGCGCGCGGCGCGATTTGGTGTTTCGGCAGATTTTGGGACAATGAGCGGTTTGGCGCTTCACCGACTTCAGTGATTGCCTGCGGAAAGCGTTCTAGGTGGGTTGAAATTTCTCCAAAATGTATGGAATGCCCCTTAACGCTCCTGAATGCAATTGATCATAATTATCATGCTATTTTCACTGTTTTTAAATCTGATAGTTGCCTGGAATTTTCTGTAAAATTCATTGGAACCCCGGGTTATTTTTAGTAGACTCCTGATACTATAGGACACTAGACTGCATGTTCTGTTGGCCTTATTTTTGTACCCTGTTCGTTTTAAATATCGAGAAAGCCCGTTTTAGGGAAAATCAACATTTTTTTAAAGGAGGTATTTATATTATGAGTTCGCCAGAGGTATGGCATAGGTTCAGGGTGCATTAGACCTCGTGCATGGGGGCCGAGTGATCCTTTTTGAGTTTTGGGATGGGTTCTAGTGTCATGTGGATTTGAGCTTCCTTGTGGACTGATGAGATTTCTTGATCATCAGTTATGTATCTATGATGTGATAGTGGAGGTGGTTCACCTGTTTAGCTTTGCGAGTTTTGGGGTTCTGGCAGATCGAGTCGTGGAGGTTTCCCGACTCAGCCATGGGTTGTGCATTATCAGATTGAGTCGTGGAGGGTTCTCCGACATAGCTGTGTGAGTGTTTGGGCTTTTCCTGTTTGAGTCGTGGAGTCTCTTTTTCCGACTGAGTGTGCTTTTGAGCATCGAGTTGCCGATCTGTTTGATCGTGGACCATAGCCTGCATGTGCCGCTTATTGAGACAGCTGAGACTGATGTGATACTTGAGCTCATTGGGGTCGCTCCCCTCGAGTTACGCCCCGGGTGCATGTTGATGATGAGATGATGATGCGCCTAGTTGATTTACTAGTGGTCGCTTGATACCCCTGGCCGAGTTACCATGGGGTCACTTTGCGTGAGATTGAGATAGTCGGTTTAGGACGCCCCACGTAAATCCCGTCCTCTTGTGGATGCGTGGTAGTGGGCAGGTGCGTTCCTAGACGACAGGCGCAGGCTGGACTGAGCCAGTTTTGGCAGTCTTTGAGATTGGGTGATTTGAGCGGGTGGTTACATATTATGTTCTTAGATGGGTTCTTTCCTTTGAGCATTGATACTGAGGCATCTTAGCAGTAGAGAGTGTATGCATATCATGTTATTGGTAGAGTTTTCTTGAGCTTTATGATTGAGATATTTTAGCTGTTGTTTTCTTTCAGCTTACCCATTATCTATCTATCTGCATACCTATCTGTTTTGCCTCCAGTAGACTTAGTGGGCATACCGTGGATATTGGTACGGTACCCACTGAGATATGCCTTCTGCAGTAGATTTCACACCCGCTGCGGTGACAGGTATGAGGTAGCTGTTCCGGCTTGGTTCGCGCGGAGACAGCAGATCGAGGTGAGGACGCGGCCGATAGTTCCTTACTAGCATTGAGAGTCTGAGGTAGATGTACCCAGTATATTTTATGTTTCCACTTTTGTACTGGACATTCTGAGAGATCAGTGAGGATTGTATTTACTTTTTATTGTAGTGAGAGACTTGTACTGAGGATTTTATTTATATCAGATGTTCAGTGGATTTCTGTAGCTATTAGTTCTTTTTCAGCTCTGATACATGTTTAGCTATAGATCTTTTGCAGGGTAGACGCTTCGTCTGTGCGGCAGTTTCCGCACAGACGGCGGATCTGTTGGCGAGCCCGCGTCGCAGTTCGACCCCGGGGCGTGACAGATTTAGGTGGTATCAGAGCCTAGGAATATAGGTCGTTGATGACTTAGAGACCCTAGGCTATTGGTTGGACAGTAGGATGACTGTCGTGAGAGACGAGACTTTAGCGAGAGTCCTGATTGAGTTTGTACCTCCCCCAGAGGATTGGGGCGAGTGATTTTACATGTTATTTCTCTAAAGATGATTATGTTGGCTGCAGACAACATAATGCTTTAGAATGGTTAACATGTTTAGACTTTCGCTTGATTGGGTCGAGAGAGTTCTTGGTCCTAATGTTTGTTCTGTTTCAGTGGTTTTCGTTGCCTCCGTGACGCCGTGCAGCGGCGAGGGCGTGTTTGATCTTGGATGAGTAGCCCGATCAGCGGGAGGCTGAGTGGTCAGAACAGAGAGAGGTCTGATAGTTTCGAGCTAGGTGGCCTAGCTGTTTGAGGCGACGCGGCGCCAGGAAGAGAACATGGAGCGCGTGATGCGCATGTTTGAGCAGAGAGAATCGACTGAGGTATCGCCAGTAGTACCTCCAGCCGCGGCATCGTCGACTTCGGCCTAGATCGCACTGTGAGTAGTGCAGGAGCAGCGAGAGTTGCTGGCCGGTTGTTGTTCATCCAGGTGAAGCATCTGGTGCTCTTGGTTGCAGACTTTTGGATAGGGACGCCGAGTATTGGTGACGTCGAGTTCGTTACCACCAGGAGAGTGGTTGAGAATTTGGAGCGAGTTTCTATGATTGTTGAGCAGAGTACCCCACGTCGCCCAGGATGAGGCCCAGGAGATTGATCATGTCTGAGAGGGCACTGCTTCGAGATATCTATCACCTTGTGCATGCTCGATGGATTGACAGAGGGTCGGCGATCATGTCCAAGAGGGACGAAGAGCGAGGGACCAGCTTCAGAGAGAGGTATCCAGCATTGTCGGATTTGGGGTAGTCGGATGGATCGAGGTTGTCATGATTCCAGTCCCAGGATTATGAGCCTCAGAGGAGACAGAAACTAGGAGGTACTCGTTAGTCGATGCACCAGTGGCAGTCTCAGGATGAGTATGTCTTGGCGGGGAGCCGCATTCATCGCCATAGAGTGACTTCAGGAGGAGGGCGATGCTTTTCATGTGTATAGTCAGGACATCTTCAGGCAGAGTGTCCCAGAGTGGTGCTCTTGGATTTGCCGCTTGCGGTGGCCCCCCACTACCCCTTCTTCAGGATGTAGAGGTTCATACGACTTACCGGCAGGCTGAGAGAGCCGTGACGCCGAGATAGTTAGAGCGATGGCCACCAGCATCTAGAGGTTGAGGTTGGGCAGCCGGTTGAGGACGCCAGGATAGTGGATCGCGTCTTACCAGGTGTGGTTCTGCTGACGGTTGTCGGAGTTGGAGCATGTTTGATGCCGACACCGTTTGCGCGTGTTTTAGTAGAGCAGAGGTAGCTTCGCGTGGGCCTAAGATGGGATGGTTGGTTTGTGCACGTGAGGATCAGGTTCCAGATCACGTATAGCACATGGATGAGTGTTGCCAATCCCGCCCAGTGTAGTAGGATCTTGGATTGATCCTTGTGTTGTTAGTCCTATATCAGCTCTGAGATGTTGATATGAGGTTGGATAGGAATTGGTCATCCCAATTTATGCTACCATGGATTGTCGAGAGAGGACAATGAACCTCCGTGGACCTGGCCAGAAGGAGTGTGTTTATAGAGGGAGCTAGACCACGGTAGAGTTGAGCCGTGGTCGTATTGCGTTGCTAGCGACTGTAAAAGATGTGCCTACGGTGGCACCGGGACTGAAGGATATCCTTATCACTCGTGTGATCCCGGGTACGAGTCTACCTGAGCTGGTATTGAAGCCGCCATCTAGTGAGTTTGAGATCGGATAGCGATTGACATAGTTTGGAACTGCGCCAACCTCGATAGCACCTCTTGGAGTATCACCCGTGAGACAGTGAGCCGATAGCGCAGTGGCGGGATCTGATGGATCGAGAGGTCTGTGTAACCCAGTGCCACGTTGTGGGTACACAATAGTGAGGGTTCCTTGATGATTGAGCACAGACAGGTTTGGAGTGTATTCCGGCAGTTGCCCTTGTGAGTTTGATTGCTTTATGGAACCTTACAGCCGAGGGCTGTGCCCTGATGGTGTTCAGGACCCGGTAGGGGCATTGTGAGCTTACAGCATAGTCAGGTGGATTGATTGATGCCCTGCCGCTGTGACGCCCCACTTCCCAGGGGGTCACCCATCCTAGAACTACTCTAGCTCTAGCACGCTTAACTCTCATGTTCCTCTTGGATCTTGCTACCATCCAAAATGCTATAGCCGGGTTAGAGATTTAGTCCTATTATATCATTTATATAGAGGACTAATCCAAATTCCGGGGGTGTCACATTCTTCCCCCCTTTAAGCCCTGACGTCCACGTCAGGCTCAAGCACACTCACAAGCACCAGGCGATGTGAGACTCGTCTCGCTAGCCTTAGCCGACCTTGTGAGGAGTTGCACTCCACTCACAACGGTCATTAGCCGGGGAGCCTCGCTCTACCCACTATATAACCCTGGCTCAGCCGAGACTCATCTCACATTTCCGGCTGGTGAATGGCTCTGATACCAACTGTGACGCCCCACTTCCTAGGGGGTCACCCATCCTAGAACTACTCTAGCTCTAGCACGCTTAACTCTCATGTTCCTCTTGGATCTTGCTACCATCCAAAATGCTATAGCCGGGTTAGAGATTTAGTCCTATTATATCATTTATATAGAGGACTAATCCAAATTCCGGGGGTGTCACAGCCGCCTTTAGGATTTGAGGAAATTGAGTATTCCAGTTATGTTGGACGGGTTGGTAGTAGTACCCGTCGTGGGCATTTGGATTTATTTCCGAGGTGACTTAGAGCATGAGGAGCACTTGAGGATAGTGCTGCAACTTCTCAGAGAGAAGAAGTTGTTTGCCAAGTTGAGGGAGTATACATTTGAACTTCGGAAGGTTATTGTTATTAGGCCATGTGATTTTCAGCTGCAAGAGTGACAGAGAACCCAACGGAGTGATGCCGTTTGGGGATTTGCCTTAGCCCATGTGGTGACAGAGGTCAGAAGCTTTTGGACTAGGCAAGGCCAGTGTAACCTTGGAATGAGGTGATCGTTTAGTGGGTGCCACTTTTGTGTTACGGCTTTTTGTGTTGGCATATTTCGTAAGTTGAGTCGGAGTCTTAAAGGGATCAAATTGTCAAATCAGCTTTCGAAGACTCTTTGAAGATTCAACATGAGCTCAAGATAACACTCAGGTATGGTTAATTAAACCATGATGATTTAAGTTCATTTATAATCATTGGAATCTGGAAATGATTGAAACCCGGTTTAGACTTGGTTTTAGGAACTTGGTTTTAACTTACAACCTTTCTTAAGTTTGGATTCCGGTACTAGGTTTGATTTGGATAAAGCTTATCTTGGAAAAATCAGTTTTTACATTACATACCGGAACCACACTTTGAGTTCCTCAAACCCGACACAGAACTTTCTGTAAATTGCATTGCGTACCGGAACACAGACTCACGTACCGAAACACAATAGAAAAATCTGTGTTTGCACCATTGCGTACCGGAACACGTTATTTGGTACCGGTACACAATGCCCTATCGGGATAAAATTACTAAACCGACTTTTATCTTTTTCCAAGGGTTATAAATAGATACTTAGGGTTTCCCGATACTTACCGATCAATTCAGAAACACTCGAGAGCAACCCTAGAGGCTGGTTTTTACCGTTCTTCTCTTTCGCCTCTTTTAGTTCAATTCGACGGTTCTTCCAAGATCTATCCTTTGTCGAATTGATCTAGTCTTTGCTTAGAGATTTCTTCTACGGTTCCTCAATGAGAATCTAAGCAAAGGATCACCATCGAAGCCAATATTCTTACCGGCTGAGTTTGCGTCGTGGATTCGACGTGGCATCGTGGATTCGGTGTGCTAAAGGCGTTTCGTGGATTCAAAACGTGTGCTCGTGGAGTCGAGTGGCGTTCGTGGATTCGAACGTGTGCAGTGGACGTGCAATCGGTGAGCGCAAGGTCCGAAGAAGTTGAAGGAGGGGTTGAGTCCGTGGAGTCGGTAATCACCTTGTTATTCTTCTTTTCTTAGTGAAGTGTTATTGCGTGTTGGTCCCGTGGTTTTTCTCCTGGATTGGAGTTTCCACGTATATCTCGGTGTGCTATTTTTATTTTCCGCATTGGTTTTTATTTTGCACTGAGATTGGTTTTATAAGTATTACACCTATTCACCCCCCCTCTAGTTGTTTGATAGTACCTATTTAGATCCTTGTGGATCCTAAAAACCAACATTTTGGAACTTGGAATTAAGAGTTGGAAATTTGGGGAATGTGCCCGATGTTGAATTTCTTTCCCTGTGGCGAATTGTGAGAGTGCATTGGTGGAATTTTGAGCCTTTTGGTTGCTAAGGAGCAACGGAGGAGCTTTGCCTAGTGGAGGCTTGGAGTTTGGATTTGGAGACCATGTTCTGTGGAAGCCACCAGCCGCAGGGTTATATGTAGATTTGAGTTTACGCGGGGTGTTGGGTCCGCGAGTAATTATCTGGCTGGAAGAACTGTACTTGATCCCCCTCATGTTTTGGATTTCACTTTTTTGGAGTTGGTCGAGGAATTGAGCTATCTGGAGCGACCGATGTAAATACTTGCTTGTGAGACATATAAGTTGTGCAGTCGAGATATACCTTGGGTGTAGGGTCAGTGGAGCCACCATGATGAGTGAGAACGACAACCTGAGAGCTGTCGATGAGTTGAGGATCTCCTATTTCCTTGGATTGAGACACCCCCCTGAGCTATGGATTTATTCTGGTTTCGAGGATGAAACCCTTTTAAGGAGGGGAGAGTGTAGAATACCGAAACTTCGAATGGCGCACCGACCTCGCGAGATGGCATGGAGCGGAGGAAATTGCCTCGGGCGTGTTCCACATGTGTCTTCAGTTGAGTTCGGGTTGATTCGGATCTACGCGGAAGCCCTAGCTGGATTCAGAGTTTTTCGGGCTTTGTGCGCCGATAGAGGACTGGTTTAGGAAGCACCGACTCCACCGTGGTGTGCAGAAAAAAAATTGGGAAATCACTTGGAACAGGTGTAGTTATGTTTACAGCGGAGTTCGGGAGGTTCCGGACTGACGCGGAGGACCCGAAGGCGAAAAGTGAGTCGGAACTGACAATTTTGGAGCCGGTTTTTGGGTTGAGCACCCCGACTCAACGGTTGAGCTTTTTGTGGAGAAAAGGCTGTGGACATGTGTATTTTCAGATTACAGCGGAGTTCGGGAGGTTCCGGACAGGTGCGGAGGCCCCGAGGGCAAAAAGTGACTTGGAGTTGGCTTAAATGAATTATTTAATTAAATTATTTATTTATGGTTAATTGGTCTGAGAAGAAAAAAAGAAAAGAAATGATTAATAGAGAGAATGAAGGGGGCTATGTGAGTTTAGATATTTTGTTGGGGATTATTTAATGGATATTTCTTTCTCTCTAATCTAGCTGCCTTCCACTAATTAAGCCTTCCTTAATTAGCTTGCCACGTCACTTGTCTTCATCTTCTCCAAACGGAGGAAACCAAAGGAAACAGAGGAAAGAGAGAAAGAGAGAAAAGAAGGAGAAGAAGATGTGGAAAGGAGAAGAAGATTAAGAAGGAAATGTGAGGAAAGGGTTGAGAAATGTGATGGTGGACCTCCTGCAAGTTGCCGAGAGGAGCGCGCGCGAAGAGCTTCAAAGAGGTACGATGCAGTTTTTAGAGAGAGAGAGAGAGAGAAAGCTTGGATTAATGGGTTTTGTAGGATTCTTGGATTTTATTTATTGTTGGAATTTTGAGTAGGGTGGTCTGGGTTTTTTTTTGGTTGCTGCCTGGTGTGGAGGAGCCGCAGCCGTGGGCGCGCGCGGTTGGGCTGCGCAGGGTGCGCGGGCGCGCATGAGCGCCCCGCGCAGCAGGGTGCTGCGCAGCGGGCGCCAGGACGCTACGCAGCGGGTGCCAGGACGCTGCGCTGCGTGCGCCAGGGCGCCGCGCAGCACGCCTGGCCGCCGCACAGCGCAGCAGGGCGCCGCGCGGCAGGCCCAGGCGCCGCGCGGCTGGCGCGAATGCCGCGCGGCAGGCCCAGGCGCCGCGCGGCTAGCGCGAATGCCGCGCTGGCAGCGGCAGCTCCGCGCGCGGCGACGCGAGCGCAGCATGCTCCTCGCATGGGCGCGCGGCGTCCTCGTCGGCCGGGGCTAGTTTTTGCCCCATTGAGCTCGTGATTTGCGCGTTGGCCTGACTGATGTGTTTCTTTTTCGTTTCTCGCTCTGTGTGCTGTCAGGAGCTGCAGCGGATTGCACGGGGAGCTCGAGAGGGGTACGTGCGAGCATGGTGCGGCTTTGGCTGTAGGTGCCATGATGTGGCTGACAGCTTTGTGATGCGAGGGTGTATTTGAATTTATTGTGTGTGCTGTTGGGTTTTGAAGCTTACAGAATGGTGTTGTGGATTGATTTGTGGTGGATGTTGAGGCTACCTGTCGAGAGTGGTTGGATTTAAGTGTTATGTTTATATGAGCATTGCTATTAGTGAGCATTTGGAGTTTTTAGTGTTCTGGGAGTGACTCTTTTGAGCAGATTGTGCTGCTGGACCTTGGTGTGTGTGTATTATGTGAGCTTGCTGTTTGTGGTGATGGACTTATGGTGGCTGAAGACCCTGGTGGAGGCTTTGTGAGGATTTGAGCCTTGTTGACTACTGTGGGTGTTTGTGGGGGTTGTGAGTGGCTGGTTGGGCCCGTTTTGGTTGCGTTACTGCGCGGAGCCGAGGGAGCTTGGTGGCTCGAGTTTGCGCTGCTAGTTGGCCATGGAGTGAGCCGGTGGGTGTGTGGGCTGTTTTTTCTGGCAGACGCGGAGTTGTTTGAGCTTCAGGGATTCTTTTTCTGGTCACTTGGCAGTGTGCGCGCGCGGCGCGGTTTGGTGTTTCGGCAGATTTTGGGACAATGAGCGGTTCGGCGCTTCACCGACTTCAGCGATTGCCTGCGAAAAGCGATCCAGGTGGGTTGAAATTTCTCCAAAATGTATGGAATGCCCCTTAACGCTCCTGAATGCAATTGATCATAATTATCATGCTATTTTCACTGTTTTTAAATCTGATAGTTGCCTGGAATTTTCTGTAAAATTCATTGGAACCCCGGGTTATTTTTAGTAGACTCCTGATACTATAGGACACTAGACTGCATGTTCTGTTGGCCTTATTTTTGTACCCTGATCGTTTTAAAAATCGAGAAAGCCCGTTTTAGGGAAAATCATCATTTTTTTAAAGGAGGTACTTATTTTATGAGTTCGCCAGAGGTATGGCATAGGTTCAGGGTGCATTAGACCTCGTGCCTAGGGGCCGAGTGATCCTTTTTTAGTTTTGGGATGGGTTCTAGTGTCATGTGGATATGAGCTTCCTTGTGGACTGATGAGATTTCTAGATCATGAGTTATGTATCTATGATTTGATAGTGGAGGTGGTTCACCTGTTTAGCTTTGCGAGTTTTGGGTTTCTGGCAGATCGAGTCGTGGAGGTTTCCCGACTCAGCCATGGGTTGTGCATTATCAGATTGAGTCGTGGAGGGTTCTCCGACATAGCTGTGTGAGTGTTTGGGCTTTTCCTGTTTGAGTCGTGGAGTCTTTTTTTCCGACTGAGTGTGCTTTTGAGCATCGAGTTGCCGATCTGTTTGATCGTGGACCATAGCCTGCATGTGCCGCTTATTGAGACAGCTGAGACTGATGTGATACTTGAGCTCGTTGGGGTCGCTCCCCTCGAGTTACGCCCCGGGTGCGTGTTGATGATGAGATGATGATGCGCCTAGTTGATTTACTAGTGGTCGCTTGATACCCCTGGCCGAGTTACCATGGGGTCACTTTGCGTGAGATTGAGATAGTCGGTTTAGGACGCCCCACGTAAATCCCGTCCTCTTGTGGATGCGTGGTAGTGGGCAGGTGCGTTCCTAGACGACAGGCGCAGGCTGGACTGAGCCAGTTTTGGCAGTCTTTGAGATTGGTTGATTTGAGCGGGTGGTTACATAGTATGTTCTTAGCTGGGTTCTTTCCTTTGAGCATTGATACTGAGGCATCTTAGCAGTAGAGAGTGTATGCATATCATGTTATTGGTAGAGTTTTCTTGAGCTTTATGATTGAGATATTTTAGCTGTAGTTTTCTTTCAGCTTACCCATTATCTATCTATCTGCATACCTATCTGTTTTGCCTCCAGTAGACTTAGTGGGCATAGCGTGGATATTGGGACGGTACCCACTGAGATCTGCCTTCTGCAGTCGATTTCACACCCGCTGCGGTGACAGGTTTGAGGTAGCTGTTCCGGCTTGGTTCGCGCGGAGACAGCAGATCGAGGTGAGGACGCGGCCGATAGTTCCTTACCAGCATTGAGAGTCTGAGGTAGATGTACCCGGTATATTTTATGTTTCCACTTTTGTACTGGACATTCTGAGAGATCAGTAAGGATTGTATTTACTTTTTATTGTTTTGAGAGACTTGTACTGAGGATTTTATTTATATCAGATGTTTAGTGGATTTCTGTAGCTATTAGTTCTTTTTCAGCTCTGATACATGTTTAGCTATAGATCTTTTGCAGGGTAGACGCTTCGTCTGTGCGGTAGTTTCCGCACAGACGGCGGATCTGTTGGCGAGCCCGCGTCGCAGTTCGACCCCGGGGCGTGACAGCAAGGCCGCGCGGTTGCCCGCCCGGGGCGGCGCCCGCGCGGCACCTGCGCGGCGTCGCCCGCCCACGGGCGCCCCGAGCGGCGCAAGGCCGCGCGGTTGCGCGCCAGGTGGCGGCGCCCGCGCGGTGCCCTAGTGGCGCCGGCGTAGTCCGTCCGTCCGCGCGGTACCCTAGCAGCACCGCGCGTCGTCCGCACGTCCGTGCGTCCGCGCGGTGCCCTAGCGGCACCGCGCGTCGTCCGCCCGCCCACTCCGCGCCCTAGGTCGCGCGGTGGTGGCGGCGGCGGGGTCGGCAATGACGTCGGGGACGGCGACGGCGACGAAGACACGAAGAAGACACCGAAAAACCCCAATAACGCAACAAAATGAAATCTACTTACCGAAAATCCCGACGGGGAAGCCGACCGATCGCTCTTCTAATTCCGGTACGTTGCTCGGGGTGATCGGATCCCTCCGTCTCCTTCCTCTTTCCTTCTTTCTCCTCCTCCGGTTAGGGTTCCGTCTTTTCCTTCTCTTTTTCTCCCTCGTTCTCTCCGGCTAGGGTTTCTCTTTTTGCGAAAAGTGGGATTTTTCTTTTCGTACGTACAAATAAATCTCGCCTTTTAATTTCTGTCACCAATTAATTAATTCTTTAATTAATTAATCCTACGGGATAACCCACCTTTTAATATCCGTAACCGAATAACTAATTCTTTAATTAATTAATCCTACGGGATAACCCATCTTTTAATATCCGTAACCGAATAACTAATTCTTTAATTAATTAATCCTACGGGATAACCCACCTTTTAATATCCGTAACCGAATAACAATTCTTTAATTAATTAATCACACGAGATAAACCCACATTTTTCTCAGAAAGCGTGCAGGATATTTTGCACGGGTTTCGATGCACGTTAAGTCACCGCGATACTAAAAACCCTGTTCCCGGAGATCCCTAAGTCGGATTTCAGATCCGATTGCACCGTCGGTCATCATTTTTTATGTTCTTTCACAGAAAAATACTCATGCAACACACCGACCGACTTACCGAAACTCGATAATTTCGATCCACTCAAAGGGGTACCATATTAGAAGGAGGATAAAATATTACTAAAAAGTCGTGTCATTACACCACTCACACTTTATAAGAAGTTTCGTCCTCGAAACTTAATTATAACTCTCGCTAAACAACTCGGGAAAACATTCCTTCATTTTCGATTCCAGTTCCCACGTCGCTTCGCGTTCCTCGTGGTTGCTCCACTGGACCTTTACATAGGGGATGGTCCGATTGCGCAAATTCTTTTCTTCTCGTGCCAAGATCCGCACCGGCGTCTCCTCGACGCTTAAGTCCTCTCGTAACTCGATCGTGGATACATCTAGGGCGTGGGAGGGGTCGGGGAGGTACTTCCGGAGCATTGAAACGTGAAACACGTTGTGGACTCGGTCGAGGTTTGGCGGCAGGGCCAACCGGTACGCCACCGGGCCCACGCGTCCTAGGATCTCGAACGGTCCCACGTACCTCGGACTTAACTTTCCCTTTAGTCCGAAACGTCGGGTCCCCTTTGAAGGTGAAACTCGGAGCAACGCGTGCTCACCCACCATGAATTCCAAATCCCGTCGTCTATGGTCCGCGTAACTTTTCTGTCTGCTCTGGGCGGTCAGCAGCCGTTGTTTGATCAGACGCACGTTTGTCTCGGTCTCCTCCACTAAATCTGGGCCCAAAAACTTGCGTTCTCCCAAGTCGTCCCAGCATATTGGAGACCGACAGCGGCGCCCATACAGAGCCTCGTATGGCGCCATTTGAATGCTGGCTTGGTAACTATTGTTGTAGACGAATTCCACCAAGGGTAGGTACCGAGACCACCCTTCGCCCAAGTCAAGTACACACGCCCGGAGCATGTCTTCGAGGATTTGGATCACCCGTTCCGATTGTCCGTCAGTTTGCGGGTGAAAAGCCGTGCTGAAAAGCAGTTTGGTTCCCATTGCTCGTTGCAGGCTTTGCCAAAAGTTCGACACAAATCGCATGTCTCTGTCCGACGGAATGGATGCCGGTATACCATGCAACCTCACTATCTCATTAATGTAGGTTTGCGCCAGTCGTTCCCGAGTCCACGTCGTATGTATGGGCAGGAAGTGGGCCGATTTCGTCAAACGATCCACTATGACCCATATCGCATCATGTCCCTGTGGCGATCTCGGGAATCCGGTCATAAAATCCATCGTAATCATCTCCCACTTCCATTCCGGCACCGGCAGCGGTTGTAACTTCCCTGCTGGGCGTTGATGCTCGGCATTTACTCGTTGGCACACCAGGCAATGTGCCACGAATCGGGTCACGTCTCCCTTCAATTTAGGCCACCAGAAGGTTTGCTTTATATCTTTGTACATCTTCGTTCCCCCAGGGTGCACTGCGTAGGGAGCAGTATGCGCTTCCTTCAGAATCTCCTCTTTGAGTTCCGGTAGATCCGGCACGCAGATTCGTCCTCGGAATCGTATTGTGCCATCAGAGCCTGTTGCGAAATCGCCCCCTTGGTCTAAGGGTACTCTGTCTCGCACAAGTTGTAACTGGGTATCTTTCGATTGTCCTTCCAAGATCCTGTCTAGCAGGGTGGGACTGACCACCAGGGTCGTGAGTCGTGCGACCGTACCCGCTGGCACCACCTCTAGCCTCAATTGCGAAAACTCTGTAATCTGGCGGTCCTGCTGGGTAATAGCACTTACCCCTGCTCCTTCTGTCTGCCCCTTGCGGCTCAAGGCATCGGCCACCACATTTGCCTTCCCCGGGTGGTAGTGGATCGACAAGTCATAGTCTTTCAGTAGCTCGAGCCACCGCCTTTGCCGCAAGTTTAGCTCCTTCTGGGTGAAGAGGTACTTGAGGCTCTGATGATCGGAATACACATCGCAGTGTGTCCCGTACAAGTAATGTCTCCACAACTTGAGGACAAACACGACTGCCGCCAGCTCCAAGTCGTGCACAGGATAATTTCTCTCGTACTCCTTTAGTTGTCTTGACGCATAGGCTATCACCTTACCCCGTTGCATAAGCACACCTCCGAGGCCGTTTCGCGACGCATCGCAATAAACCTCATAGTCTTCCCCAGGTTCCGGTAAGGCGAGAACCGGGGCCCGCGTCAATCTGTCCTTGAGTTCTTCAAAACTCTTCTGGCATTGGTCCGTCCAGATAAACTTCTCCCCTTTCCGGGTCAGGCGAGTCAGGGGAGTGGCTATCTTGGAGAAGCCCTCCACAAAACGCCTGTAATACCCTGCCAGACCCAGGAAGCTTCGAATCTCGGTTACTGTTGTCGGTCGGGGCCAGTCTGTCGCCGAGTCTATCTTCCTCGGGTCTACCACAATTCCAGACGCCGAAACAACATGCCCCAAAAAGTCCGCCTCGCGGAGCCAAAACTCACACTTTTTGAGTTTGGCATAGAGTTCTTTATCCCGGAGGGTCTGAAGGACTATACGTAGGTGCTCCTCATGTTCCTTATCCGTACGGGAGTAGATGAGGATATCATCAATGAAGACCACTACGAATAAATCTAAGAAGGGTTTGAACACCCTGTTCATCATGTCCATAAATACCGCTGGGGCATTGGTGAGCCCGAACGGTATTACCGTGAATTCGTAGTGGCCGTAGCGTGTCCGGAAAGCTATTTTGGGGACGTCCTCTCTCCTAACTCTGAGTTGATGGTAGCCGGACTGCAGATCGATCTTTGAGAACACTGTTGCCCCTTGTAACTGGTCGAATAGGTCGTCGATCCTCGGCAGGGGGTATTTATTCTTAATGGTGACCTTGTTTATTTCCCGGTAGTCTATGCACAACCGAAGGCTTCCGTTCTTCTTTCTTACGAACAGAACGGGCGCGCCCCATGGCGACACGCTCGGTCTAATGAAGCCTTTATCCAAAAGGTCTTCCAGCTGCGCCTTGAGTTCCTTCAACTCGGCAAACGCCATCCTGTATGGTGCTTTGGTGATGGGTTTAGTGCCTGGGAGTAGCTCAATGGGGAAGTCGACCTCTCGTTCAGGTGGCATCCCAGGGAGTTCCGCCGGAAATACATCCGGGAATTTCTTTACAATTGGGATGTCGGACGGTGAGGGGGTGGGTCGAGCCGCTAAGTCCACCGAGGCCAAATAGGCCACGCACCCGCCCTCTACTAGTTTTCTGGCTCGTGACGTGGAGATGACGGTTAAGAAGGAAGTACTTTTACACGCCAGGTAAACGTGTTCCGAGAAACCCGGTTTCTGCAGTCGTACCTGACGTTTCTCGCAATCGATTACCGCCTGGTACTCGGTGAGCCAATCCATGCCTAGCACCACGTCGAATTATTTTAATGGGATGACCACCAAATCCCAGGGGCAGGACAACCTTCCCAGCTTTATGGAGCAGGAAGGTACAAAACTAGTTGCTTCAATTGGTCCCCGGGGGTCTGGACGGTCATCAGGTCGCAAAGGGGTCTACTCTCTAGAATATGTGTATGTGCAAAAGTACGGGAGACGAAGGAGCGAGATGCCCCGGTGTCAAAAAGAGTTCGAGCTCGAAAATCGGAAATTGAGGTAATACCTGCTACTACATCCTCCGGTGGTTCCGCTCCTCGCTGGTTCATGGCGTAGACCCTCCCTCCTGGTTGGGGGCGTGTTTCCCCTTCTTGTCGAGTTGCTGGGGGATGTGAGGGTACTCCCGATGGTGCTCTCCCTCGTCCCTGTGGCTGCGGCGTCGAGGTGGACGCCGCGGAGGATGCCGCCCCCGTGATCAAGGGGCAGTTAAATCGGAGGTGCCCCGGCTTGCCGCAGCGATAACAATGGTCTTGTCTCTTGGGGCATTCTGTGACTCGGTGCGTTCCTCTGCAAATAACACAGGGTCTGTCTACCGGCCGCTGTCCCCCCACCGGTGTGCTCTTGGTCCCCTGTTGCGTCTTGGGGTACTTTGGGGGCCGGTTTTCGCCAGAAAAGCTCCCTCCGGGGTAAGACTGCGACCGCTTCTTGTCCCGATTGTATTCCATGCCTTCCCGCCGAGCGCGTGTGACGGTGAAGCCACGTTCCACGATAGTGGCCCTATCGACTACTGCCCGGAAGGTATGTAAATCTGCCGCTTGGACTACTTCGAAGATGTCGCTCCGTAGCCCGTCTACAAAAAGACGGGCCTTGTGGGATTCATCCCGTATGACGAACGGGACACAATTTGTTAATCTCACGAACTCTCGCTGGTATTCCATAACTGATCGATTCCCTTGCTTAATGTGTTTGAGGTCATCCTCCATCTGTCGTTTAACACTATTGGAAAAGAACGCTCCAAACAGTTCCTCTCTGAAAGTTGACCACGTCGGTAGTGGAGCGTTCGTAGATGGGTCCGGGCGTACCGTCTTCCACCAAATGCGGGCGTTCCCTTCAAGAAAGTGGACGGCTAAGGGGACCCGTTCATGTTCCTCCATCAATAGGTCTTCAAAAAGCTTTTCCATGGTATCCACCCATTTTTCTACGACCCAGGGGTCGGTCGTTTCTCACTCAAAGATGGGCGGATCGTACTTCTTGAACTGGGTCAGGTTCATCCTAACTCATTAACGTTCAGTTCGCTGATCTGTAGGCCCCCCTGGAGCTGTGGTACTCCCGGGAGTGGGGGTCGTCGCCGCCTCTCTTGCCGAGTCTCCCGCAGTCGCTCCCGGTACGGGCCCCGAAGCTGCCGGGGTGGGGGAGTCCAACGGGGCTGCGGGTTGTTCCACCGACACGCCCGTCGTCGAGGTCCGATGGCGTGCGGCTGTAGTTGCGCCACCCGCCCCTGGCGGTCCCGTAGTGGGGGCGGTCGGTTCGAGCGGAGGGATCGGAGCGTCCTCTACCGACACAGTTGCCTGCCGCTGCGTTAACTGACGGACTTGTTCCATCAACGTTGCCAATTGTCCGGCCATCTCTCGCAATTGCTGTCGGAGGAGTTGGTTCTCCGCGGTGACCGGGGCCGTATTTTCCGCACCCGCGTTATCGGTCGATGACCTAGTCCGGGCCATTATCAACTATATACAAAGAAACCGCGTTAACCCTAAGGTTACTGGCCTAATATTTGACCTACGGACGTACCTAAATTAAGTCCCTTTTTCCCCCGTACACTCACGATCTACTGCACCTACATCTTGGTTATCTCATGTTCAATTTGCTTGTGGCATCATGCACTGTGGATGTTGGTCACCGACTACTGTGGTTAAAGTTGTTTTTCTCTGATACAATTTAATCTGTCATGCCCCGGGGGGTTTTCAGGTAAAGTGGAAAAGCGTATATATTTTTTTTTCTTTATAAATAAGTATCGACCTCCCCCCAGCGCGTGTCAGACCCGCCACATATACAAATTCACTCTTCAATCGGACAGAGTCTCCTTTGTATATGCACGGCGTCACATTTACAACACAACATCAACAACATTCATTAACCACACAATCACAGTGAACAAGGGAGGGAAGGTAAATTCATTCAATCATATCCAGAGTTAAACTACGGGTTTTGCAAACGGTGTCCACACGACACCTAGTTTTTGAAAACATTTACACATTCACACTAAAGCGGCCATACCTTTTTGAAAGGATAAATCCAGGGGTTTACCAAGATTGTGCCCAAACGGCACTTAGTTTGGAAAGCATTTTCGAAACCATTTTGTTAGTTGTAAACTATGCCGCATAAAAGTCCATAAAAGTAAATCAAATCCACAGTGCTAACTAACTGATTATCCAACATCCCACATGATCCACATTCAAGCAAATTAAACTAACAGTTAAACTGAAAGGAGAAAAGAGATAAACCGAACGGGAAATAGCGTAATAAAGCCTCATACGGCTAAGGTCCTCTCGACGCAGTCTCACCACCGTCCCAGTTACTATACCTAGCCGGGCCTGTCACGGTGTGGGAAGTCAGTGACAAATAAAGTAGATGTTTCAACAATTTATAATAGCTTTTAAAATAAAACAAGTACACCGGAACCTTTCGCTTTTCCACCTCATGTGTCCACCTCACTTGATTTAATTACACCTGGTACCTGTCGGGGAGTCGACGATCTCCCCTCGTGCACAATCACCTTACTTACGTGATGCTTTTAACCCCTTTCACGGTGCTAGTGCGGGGGTCCCCACTGGCACCTACACAATCGTGGGGCACACGGGTCATTCAGACCACTCTTCCGGAAAAGTACACCTATGCGGAGGCCAATCTGCCAGTGTACGTGCAGCATCCAAAAACATGGTTTGCCGAAGTCGGCGTGTATCAAGCACCGCGACCCTCAGTCACCACAATTTTAATAATGAAAGAATAAAACACATTTAGGCGAAAGGTTTAACAGTTCATCTACTTTATTAGACAGGTTATTGAATCTTTTACAATGATATGGTGCACTTATTGCACTTATTGCACTTATTGCAAGGGTACCCACCTGGTTGCGGGAAGATCGGAGCACTTGGATCTTTTAATACACTCCCGCTGCACACCTGGACCTAGAGAAGTCCCCAAAAGCGAGAGTTAATAAAACGCACTAACACTACGGAACGGAAATCCAAAACTAACCCCGTGATGAAAGACTCAAAACTGCACAATTACGACACCTGACGGGTCCCCGCGCGGATGCCGCCGCCCGCGAATGCCCCGCGCGGCCCGAAACCGCGCGGTGTGCATCCGCGGGTGGCGCCCGTGCTGCGCCCGCCTGCCCCGCGGGTGCCCCGCTAGGCGCAAGGCCGCGCGGCGTGCTCCCGAGGCGGCGCCCGTGCGGTATGCGCCCGCCCGCGGGAGCCCCGCGCGGCGCAAGGCCGCGCGGTTGCGCGCCCGGGGCGGCACCTGCGCGGCGCAGCCCGCCCGCGGGCGCCCCCCGCGGCGCAAGGCAGCGCGGTTGCGCGCCCGGGGCGGGGCCCGCGAGGCACCCGCGCGGCGCCGCCCACACGCGGGCACCCCGGGCGGCGCAAGGCCGCGCGGTTGAGCGCCCGGGGGCGGCGCCCGGGGGAGGCGCCCGGGGGCGGCGCCCACGCGGTGCCCTAGTGGCGCCGGCGTAGTCCGTCCGTCCGCGCGGTACCCTAGCGGCACCGCGCGTCGTCCGCACGTCCGTGCGTCCGCGCAGTGCCCTAGCGGCACCGCGCGTCGTCCGCCCGCCCACTCCGCGCCCTAGGTCGCGCGGTGGTGGTGGCGGCGGGGTCGGCAATGACGTCGGGGACGGCGACGGCGAGAAAGACACGAAGAAGACACCGAAAAACCCCAATAACGCAACAAAACGAAATCTACTTACCGAAAATCCCGACGGGGAAGCCAACCGATCGCTCTTCTAATTCCGGTACATTGCTCGGGGTGATCGGATCCCTCCGTCTCCTTCCTTTTTCCTTATTTCTCCTCCTCCGGTTAGGGTTCCGTCTTTTCCTTCTCTTTTTCTCCCTCGTTCTCTCCGACTAGGGTTTCTCTTTTTGCGAAAAGTGGGATTTCCCTTTTCGTACGTACAAATAAATCCCGCCTTTTAATTTCTGTCACCAATTAATTAATTCTTTAATTAATTAATCCTACGGGATAACCCACCTTTTAATATCCGTAACCGAATAACTAATTCTTTAATTAATTAATCCTACGGGATAACCCACCTTTTAATATTCGTAACCGAATAACTAATTCTTTAATTAATTAATCCTACGGGATAACCCACCTTTTAATATCCGTAACTGAATAACTAATTCTTTAATTAATTAATCACATGAGATAAACCCACCTTTTCCTCAGAAAGCGTGCAGGATATTTTGCACGGGTTTCGATGCACGTTAAGTCACCGCGACACTAAAAACCCTGTTCCGGGAGATCCCTAAGTCGGATTTCAGATCCGATTGCACCGTCGGTCATCATTTTTCGTGTTCTTTCACAGAAAAATACTCACGCAACACACCGACTGACTTACCGAAACTCGATAATTTTGATCCACTCAAAGGGGTACCATATTAGAAGGAGGGTAAAATGTTACTAAAAAGTCGTGTCATTACAGCAGCCCCCGGTTGGTCGGTGCACGCGGCGCGGTCCACGGAACCCGAAGTAGCGTGCATAGACCGGGTGCAGGGGACACATGTCGACGCGTCGTTGGCTGGCTCATCGGGGGCGGCGCACGGAAGCGCGGGACCCCGCCTCGGGGCGCGTGCGTGGCAGCGGCGCCTGCCCGCACGTGTGACCGCGACAGTAGTGCGGGACAGGTGGCGCCCCACCATTCGCGGGCGCCACCTACCCGTTTGACCGGGGGAGGCGCCATGCGGCGGCACCACACGCGCCCCGCACAGCTGGTTGCTGTGCGGGACACGTGTCGGTCTCCGGGAGGGCCACGTGGCCACTCCCGGTACGCCCCGCACAGCTGTTTGCTGTGCGGGTGACGTGGCGGCTCCAGGGCGTTTTGGGCGCAACCTCGCGGTGCGGTGTTCCGCCGGTTTCGGGCGCCCGAAACCTGGTCCAGCGCCCGAAACCGGGGACATGGGTGGAATTAACCCATTTGTTTTTGTGGGCCTATAAATCGCCCGAGCTCACTTCACCTTGGGCTTTTTGGCATTTCCGAGCCTTTTCTCACTGTGGTTTCTTCAGAGAAGTTCATCCCCGAGCTGTGCTGCATCCATCTGCGGATTTTGGGGATTTTTTGTGGCACGCTTTTCGAGATTCCCTTTTTCTTGGCTCGTCGCGATGTTCTTTCGCTGGTGTTTCTTCCGTCGCGTTTCGGTGCACGAACTCTCCCGGCCTACTCCTACCTCCTTTTCAAGCGATTTCTTCGCCGTTGGATCCGAGACAGGTAAGGCTACCATTTTGGTATTTTCCGCTTTTCTTTGTTTCGCGCTTTTTGAGGAGTTTTTCCATGCTTACTGGGGTACTTGTTGCTGTGAGCTTTTTCTGGGACAGCAGGGTTGTTGCGAGGAGATCTCCGTGCACGAGCTTTGGATCGAGGCGAGCCTCTACACTTTTTGCGTCTACTCGATGCGAGGATTATCACAGTATTTTTCTTGGATTTTTTCGAGACCTTCCGAGAGGTGTACTTTCTTCTCTTTATCTGTGTTTGAGTTTACAGTTGTGTGGTTGTGAGATTTTGCGCACCTGTACTGTGGAATTTGTAACTTGGCCTACGGGGCTCGGAATTTGGCGTGCAGGTACCCGTTTCGAAGGTCTCGACGAGACAATCGCTGTGATATTTTTATCGGAATTTTTAGGGCACTTTCAGTAGGTGAAATAATTGCATCTTTGGGGGGGCTGATTTCAGATTGTGTTCGTTTGGGTAAATTTTGGGAATTTAAGTGTAACTGTGAACTTGGTGTTGTACCCAGGATAGTTTGCCGGTATTGCTGGACCCGTTGGAGTTGGAGATTTGGATTCCCTGGTATTTTCAGCTGTGGGACTTGGACAGTTCAGCTCTTCAGGTGGGTGGCCTTGTCTTCATGACCTATGGACTGTGCATTAATTCTATCTGTGTAGGGACTTGCATGTTGTAGATGTATTCTGTATAGCATGCTAGAACATAGGAATTTATGTTCCTGATGTTGTTAGATGATCCGGTGTTTATTTCTCTCCTACAAACTGTTGATTATTGATATCTTGGAACTTGACCTAGCACCCCCGTCATATGCAGCATGTTCAGCCAGACTGATAGAAAACTCCAACTTGGGCTAGGTTATTATTGTTTTAGACATTCCCACACTGACATTTATTGTTTCATTCTGGACTTAGCTTTTTCCTCGCCCGGGTAGTGGGCCGAGAGGTCGGGTTGTTGTGGGATGCATTTACACTTGTGTCTGGGGACCGAGTGGAGTCTGATAGCAGTCTGTAGATCAGGGTTCTTTGGGAGCCGACAGAGTGACAGTGGGTCTCGGCTGTGTAGTTTTCCAGCCTGTGAGTGAGACAGTGTTTTGTTGGTTACAGCCGATCTTGTTGATCGAGGATTTGGATTATAGCCTGCATGAGCCACATTTGAGCTCGACAGAGATGCGCGGATACTTTACTCGTTGGGGTCGCGCCCCTCGAGTCCCACTCCGTTGTTGGGCCTGTTACTTCTATCGCGACTTATCGACGCAGTCCCTCTGGCTGGGCCAGTTTTGGCAGTCACGGACGCCCTACATAAGTCCGGTCCTCCGGGATGTAACGGCAGTAGGTAGGCGCAGGTTTGACTAGACCCGAGGAGGCAGTCAGTGTAGATTGGGTGATCTGAGTTGAGGGATAGTAGTTGCACCATGTTTCTTTCTGTTCCACTCCTTGAGCATCTAGATAGAGGCATAGTAGTTGTAGAGTTTATTTTTCCAGCTTTTCCTTCCAGCACTGCATTTGTTATCTTATGCCTCTAGTAGACTTAGTGGGTAGACCGTCGGGCTTGTTGGCGGCACCCACTGAGGAGTACTATGGGATGTAGTTCTCACACCCATCGTGGTGTCTTTTCCCCAGGGACTTCTACTCCTGTTCCTGCTGCTCCAGCTGCTGCTTCTTCAGATCGACGTAAGGGAGTTGCGAGATAGATCCCTACCAGCCGTCGTCCAGAGTGTAGTGGTTCCCCCTTTTTCTTATAGTTTGAGAGTTATGTTTGAGTGACCCTTGTAGTGAGGTATAGAGTTGTACTTTTCTTTATTGCTGAGAGACTTATGTATCTTTTGGTGAGGACTTGGGTTGTATATTCAGGAGTTGTAGTTGCTTTATTTCAGCTTTTACTTCAGCATTTACTTTTCAGCTCTGATATCTGTTAGTATAGATGATCTTTTGCAGGTTAGTCGCTACGTCTATACGGGGCTTCCCGTATGGGCGGCGGATTTGTTGGCGAGCCCGGGTCGCAGTTTCGACCCCGTGGCATGACAGATTAGAGTGGTATCAAAGCCTAGGATGTAGGTCATTGAGGACTTAGAAACCCTAGGCTTGTGGTTGGACCCTAGGATGACTTACGTGAGAGCCGTAATCTTTAGCGAGAGTCTTGATTGGGTTCCGAACTCTCCCAAGGGATGGGATGAGTGATCGACATGTCTTCCTTCGGTGGCAACTATGTTGGCTTCAGACAACATAGTGCTATGGGAAGGGGGACATGCCTTTGACTTTCGCTAGATTGGGTCGAGTATTGTTTGGGGTTCTGACTGTTCTTCTTTTTCCCCTCAGGTGAGTGATGCCTCCGCGACGCACGATGTCGACGCGTTCGCAGGCTTCTTCCTCTGAGCCCGAGCTGGAGGACTCGGGGCAGGGACAGCAAAGAGAGGTGCAGGAGCTCCGTGCCCAGATGGCACAGATGTCTGAGGCTGTTCGGCGTCAGGAGGAGACATCACAGCGACAGGAGGAGACCTTACGACGCCAGGAGGAGGCCTCGCAGCGCCAGGAGGAGGCTTCTCGGTGCCAGGAGGAGGCCATGGGTCGTATGATGATTCTGTTAGAGCAGAGGGCGCAGCCAGTTGTAGCACCCCCTGAGAGTTCACCTGTGCCCTCTTCGCCAGTGGTGGCACCCCCTATTGTTCAGACAGCACCGGCAGTACCTGTTGAGCTAGTTTCTAGCAGACCACCGCCTGGGTCGACGGGACCTCTGACCCCAGCTGAGCAGCGTGAGGTGGTAGATCTGTTGATGAGGTTTTATCAGTTTGATCCGCCTCATTTTTCGGGGCTGAGCGCAAAACCGTGGGAGGCTGAGTCGTGGATCACGGCCATGGAGCGACACTTTGAGAGTTTGTTCATTGAGGAGAGGTTTCGGGTCCTGTTAGCGATAAACTTTTTGGAGCGCAACGCCGAGGCTTGGTGGTGGCGTGTGCGACCTGCTGGTCCGCCTGGGACGTAGCTTTTGACTTGGGCAGAGTTCCGCAGTCTTCTTCTCGGGGCTTTCTTTCCAGAGAGTGTTCGCCAGAGGTTGGAGGAGCAGCTGAAGAATCTCCGCCAGGGAGATCGTCCCGTGCATGAGTACATCGCTGATTTCAATCAGCTGTTGGCTTGTGTACCTCTCGTGGCCAGGGATGAGGCTCACCGGATATACATGTTTGAGCGAGGGTTGCGCCGGGACATTTATCAGTTTGTTCGCTCACGCAGATTGCAGACTTTGGAGGCCTCTATGGAGCAGGCACTCTATGTTGAGTGCTGAGAGGTGGTGATGGAGGAGGTGGCTCCAGCCCCCATAGTGACTCCAGGGGCGAAGCGCCCAGCACCGATGGATGAGGGGCAGTCGAGTCGGCAGGGACCCCCGAGACCTCCACGATTCCATCCTCAGGGTCGTGGGTATCAGGGGCGCCAGAGATCTGGAGCATCTCGTCAATCTTCGCAGCAGCAGCAGCAGCGTCGACCGCCTCGGCAGCAGCAGCCTTCGCAGCAGCAGCGGACCTCGCGGCAGCCACGCCCGGACCGTTGTGTTATTTATGGAGGGCCGCACTCACCGATTCAGTGTTCTCAGAGGCAGGGCCGTTGCTTCCGTTGCGGGCAGACCGGTCACTTTCAGAGTTCGTGCCCCAGAGCAGGTCGTCCAGCTCCTTCCTCGGCTTCACCACCTTCTGTTCCTCATCAGACGGCAGGGCCTTCTGCGGCCTACGGTAGGCCTGATCATGCTTCATCTTCCTCGCGACAGCCAGAGCGACGACCCCCAGCGCCGAGCGGGCGAGTTTATGCCACTCAGGTCGAGGATGCTTCCGCAGCGGATCATGTCGTTGCAGGTATTATTTTGATTTCTGCAGTTCGTACTCGTGCTCTTTTTGATACTGGTGCATCGCATTCATTCATTAGTAGAGCATTTGCATCCCTACATGTTATAGAGGTAGTTTCTTTATCGCATGCATTAGAGTTTCAGATTCCAGATCATGTCTTGCATGTCGAGGAGTATTGTAGGGTTTGCCCTGTACAGTTGGGACCCTGGATCTTGCCGGCGGACTTGCTTGTCTTGCGGCAGCTCCAGGATTTTGATGTCGTACTTGGCATGGATTGGTTGTCACGGTATTTCGCTACTATAGACTGGAGAGAGAGGACGGTGACCCTCCACGAGCCTGGACATGAGGAGTTCGTTTTCAGAGGCTGCCAGAGCACCTTCTTTGCGATGACTATTTCTTCGGCGAGGGCTAGGCGGATGATGAGTAGAGGCTGCACCGCTTTCCTGGCGACGATTGTAGAGGTGTCTACGGCGACACTGGGGCTCGAGGATATCCCTATTGTCCGCGAGTTCCCAGATGTGTTTCCCCCGGAGTTGACGACTATGCCGCCGGAGAGGGAGATAGAGTTTGTGATTGATGTGGTTCCAGGAACCGCACCAATCTCAAAGGCACCTTATAGGATGGCCCCTGCCGAGTTGAGGGAGTTGAAGGCCCAGCTTCAGGATCTGACGGACCGAGATTTTGTGAGGCCCAGTGTATCTCCGTGGGGAGCACCGGTGTTATTCGTGAAGAAGAAGGATGGGTCGCTTCGATTGTGTGTAGATTACAGGGAGCTGAATAAAGTGACCATCCGGAACAAGTATCCCATACCACGGATAGATGATTTGTTCGATCAGTTGCAGGGAGGGTCAGTGTTCTCGAAGATTGATCTCCAGTCACGGTACCACCAGCTGAGGGTGAGAGCCGAGGACATCCCCAAGACGGCTTTTAGATCCCGGTATGGGCATTATGAGTTCACTGTCATGCCTTTTGGTTTGACTAATGCCCTTGCTGCATTTATGGATTTGATGAACCGGGTATTTCAGCCGTACTTGGACTGGTTTGTCATTGTGTTCATTGACGACATTTTGATTTACTCCCGAAGTGATATAGAGCATGAGGAGCACTTGAGGATAGTGCTGCAGCTTCAGCGAGAGAAGAAGATGAATGCCAAGTTTAAAAAGTGCGAATTTTGGCTTTGGGAGGTTGCATTTTTAAGCCACATTGTATCAGCCGCAGGAGTGGCTGTAGACCCGACGAAGATTGATGCTGTTCGGGATTGGCCTAGACCGACGACGGTTACTGTGTAGGTTTTTATATATTAAGGATCCACAAGGATCTAAATAGGTACTATCAAACAACTAGAGGGGGGGGTGAATAGGTGTAATACTTAAAAACAAATCTCAGTGCAAAATAAAAACCAATGCGGAAAATAAAAATAGCACACCGAGATATACGTGGAAACTCCAATCCAGGAGAAAAACCACGGGACCAACACGCAATAACAATCGACTAAGAATAGAAGAATAACAAGGTGATTACCGACTCCACGGACTCAAACCCCTCCTTCAACTTCTTCAGATCTTGCGCTCACTGATTGCACGTCCACTGCACACGTTCGAATCCACGAACGCCACTCGAATCCACGAGCACACGTTTCGAATCCACGAAACGCCTTCAACACATCGAATCCACGATGCTACGTCGAATCCACGACGCAAACTTAGCCGATAGAAATATTGGCTTCGATGGTGATCCTTTGCTTAGATTATCATTGAAGAACCGTAGAAGGAATCTCTAAGCAAAGACTAGATCAATTCGACAAAAGATAGATCTTGGAAGAACCGTCGAATTGACCTAAAAGAGGCTAAAGAGAAGAACGATAAAAACCTAGCCTCTAGGGTTGCTCTCAAGTGTTTTCTTAATTGATCGGTCGTTCTTGAGAAACCCTAAGTGTTTATTTATAGGTTAGAAACCTTTGGAAAGATATAAGCATCAAAAACTAACCTTATCTTGGATTTTTCAGGACGACGGTCCGGACTGGAATACTGCGGTCCGGATTGCCGTAGCTAAACAGACTATTTCCAGAAAAACACACGTTCGGGGTCCGGACTGAAGATCCACGGTCCGGACTGAAACTTGAATCCGATCCGGACTGAAAGTGCGCATGAACTAAACTATGTTCGGGGTCCGGACTGGATTGGTCTGATCCGGATCCTGAACATCCAATTTGTCCAGTTTTTGATTTTTATGCAATGAAAACTTATCCAAGTGTTTCTAAACTACACAAATGTATTCGGATCACCAAAATTATTTAGTTAAACGTACCTGATCATTCCGAACCCATTTTCCTTAAGATTGATGTATATGATCCATAATTCTTCAACTTCAATCTTCAAGACTCAAAACACTGAGTGTCAACTTGAGATCTTGTTGAATCTTCTCTGAGTCTTCGATTGCTGATTGACAATTTGATCACTTCAAGACTCCGACTCAACTCACGAAATATGCCAACACAAAAAGCCGTAACAATCTCCCCCTTTGGCAATTTCGTGACAAAACCCAAAAATACATAAAACGCTCAAGTCACTCATCTTAAACCAAAAAATCGAAACTCAATGTCATCACCAAAACATTGACTTTCTTTGCGTGAAAGATCCAATAAACAAAAATTACATTTGAACCAGTCTTAGAACAAACTCTATGACTTAGGACTTGGAGTCTAAAAGTGATGTAGATCCTGCAAAACAAAACTCCAAACAAATCAAAAGTTAGTTGTCAGAAATTAAAGTTATATCCTACATTTAATTCGTCCTTTTGGTTCTTCTTGTTTTTCGGCTCCTTTTTCATTATCTCCCCCTATCTCGATGATCTCATCTCCGTCTCCCCCTATCTCGATGATCTCTTCTCCCCCATTTCTCTTCTCCCCCTTTTTGTCACAAATTGTCAAACAGTGAACATACTAGACAAAAGGAAATCACTAACAGCATTAGTTCATAGAGAAAGAGAGATAAAAGCTCAGTTCCGGTATATAACAAAAACACAGATTGCGTACCGGTACTCGAAAGCAAAAATCAAATAATTTTTTGAAACAAATCCAGATTTTGAAATATTTGAATTACCGATTTGTATTCCATCAAGAAAATAATTTAAGTGCTTGAAAATAATATGAGATCACATAGATGTCATTCAATCCAATTAATTTTACAAAAATTAAAAAGATTTACTCCGAAATCATGAAAAACAAAGATAAAACATTATAAACCGTTTTTCATATTATATACGTCAAACACAAGTCATCAAAAATAATCTAGAGATCCAAACTCTATCAAGATGTAACGGATTTACAAAGATGACTTACAGAGATTTTCAAATGACATCAATTTGATTTCTACCCTTTCAAATTTGAGATAAGCACTAAAATACCTAAGGGTGGCTCTTTGAGCATCTTTTAGCTATCCCACCTTATACCAACCAGGAGATTGTTCAAAATAAGAACTTTGAATTTAAATCTCCGAATGCTTCAACTAAACAAAATTTCATAAAATATCATCAAGCATCCAAAACATGTGGTAGCTTCACACACAAACCGGACGACCGGGGTGGCAGCTCTTTCCAACATGTGGTGGTAGTTTTCACACTCTTTTCGGATGTAACTCTTTCCACATCTTTTGGAATTCATTTCATTACCCTTGTAATAAAATACAATCTCTTATGTGAAAGAATTAAATCCCAAATTTTAGTCGATCGGTTGTCTCATATTTATCACAAAGAACTCACACAACCGAGATAGATTAATCATCTAAAGATCACACATGATTACTAAAATTTGATGAATATAATTATCAGAAACTCCTATAATGAAGTATCTTCAAGAATTAAGATTATGGAGTAAAGTTGATAATTCATATAAAATTAAATTGGAGTGATTGAAAGTGAAAACCCTTTTTATTCAATGTACTTGTTCGTTAAAACCCTTTTGTTAAAAAACAAAACATAAAAACGAAGAGCATTGAAAACATGTAATGCAAAGATTCAGAAAAATATGAAAGGAAAACCAATCAAAGCATTACATACAGTCATAAGCTAATTAGAACTTAAGACAAGGAAAGATATCACCTTTCCGAATCCAAAATCGTCGAATTTTGGGTTGTCTTGATTCATTGTGGTTGGGAGATGATAGCTTTGACTGTTGATCCACCTTAGGTCTTTGCCTCGCAGTGATCCACTTGAATGATTGATGTTGTGGCTCGGACCTTTGGTGGGTTGAGTGAACTCCTTTGACTTGATGAGTCTTTTGATTCCGTTGAGTTCGCTCCGTAGATGAAGTTGCCGAAGAATTCCTCTTTCTCTTTTTCGGGCATGTCTTCATCAAGTGTCCTTCAAGTCCACATTGGTAACAAGTTCTTCCTTTTAATTTAGTTGTGGAACTTGAAGCCTTCACAGTTTGGTTCTTTTTAAATCCCAAACCAACCTTGCTTGTTTGACCTAATCCGGACATACAATCAAATTTCTTGGAACCGGTTGAAAGCCTTTGTATGTCGGATTTAAGTTGATGAACTTGCTTGGTCAAGGCTTGGTTGGTGACATGAATTTCCTCAAACTATTTTTCTAGAAAATCAATCTTGTTAATATGGGAATTAACGATCGTTTCCGATTGATTTATCTTTTCTTGGAGGATTTTATTATTATTCAATAAAAGCTCTCGTTCCTCCTCGAGATCATGAAGTTTGTTCTTTAAAGCATGATTCTCGTCTTGAATCTCAAGTCGTTGCTTCCTCAACTTCTTAATATGCTTGGCCATCTTCTTTGATTCCGTAAGAAGTTGTTGATATGCCTCAACGAGTTCTTCTTCGTCCGACTCCCCCTCACTTGATGACTCTCCGCCGGATGTTGATGTTTCATGCAAAATCAAAGGAATAGAGTCAGTGATTAAAGATGATAAGCAAACATTAGAAGAGGGAATTTGAGAGGCATGAAAGGCAACGACTTTTTCCTCTTTACTTGAGGTCGATTCATTAGAAGTAGAATCGTCCCAAGTTTTCGCTTGCAAAGCCTTCTTTTTATATGATTTCGGAGAAGGACAATCCGTTGAAATATGGCCGTAGCCTTTGCATCGATAACATTGGATTTCCCCTTCGAATTCATCTTTTTCTTTTTCTTTAGAAGGTTTTGCAACGCCTTTGAGTTTAGAGGATTTAGAACCCGATGATCCTTTAGATGGTTTCGTGGATGTAGATCCATCGGTTCGATTCTTCCAAAACTTCCGACGAAATTTCTTTATGATCCGCGCCAATTGTTCTTCAAAATCGGCAAAAGAGATTTCATCGTCGGAACTTGATTCGCCATCTTCTTCCCTTGTTGATTTGAATGCAATACCTGTAAGCTTAGAAGAAGACTTGGAAGAAACTTGATTAGTAGGAAAAGTCATTTCATAAGTTTGTAAAGCACCTACTAATTCCTCTACTCTCATCTCATCCGGATGACTAACGGTTTCAATGGCGGTAACCTTTGCCCTAAACCGTTCCGGAAGAGTCCGAAGTATTTTTCTTACAATTTTCGACTCCGGGATCTTTTCTCCTAAATTAGCACAAATATTGATTACATCTTGAAGTCTAATGTAATAATCTGTAAACAATTCATGCTCTTCCATATGAATAGAGTCAAATTGACTTGTAAGCATCTGGAGCTTTTGAATTTTTACAAGATTAGTACCCTCATGTGTAATTTCGAGAATATCCCAAATTTCCTTCGCGGTTTCACACGTGGAAATTCGTGTGAACTCAGTCGAGGAAAGAGAATTAAATAGAGCGTTCATACCTTTCCCATTGTAAGAAGATCTTTCGAATTCCTCTTTGGACCATCTAGAGCGAGGTTTTGGGGTAGTAGAATTTCCTACTTCCTCAACAGGATGCACCTAACCGTATTCCACGGATTGCCATACTCGCTAATCAATTGCGATGAGAAAGGCTCTCATCCGCACTTTCCAATAAGCATAATTAGTCCCATCAAAATGAGGAGGTCTATAAATATTACCACTTTCACCCGACATGATAGATAAACCTAAAACCCGCTCTGATACCACTTGTAGGTTTTTATATATTAAGGATCCACAAGGATCTAAATAGGTACTATCAAACAACTAGAGGGGGGGTGAATAGGTGTAATACTTAAAAATAAATCTCAGTGCAAAATAAAAATCAATGCGGAAAATAAAAATAGCACACCGAGATATACGTGGAAACTCCAATCCAGGAGAAAAACCACGGGACCAACACGCAATAACAATCCACTAAGAATAGAATAATAACAAGGTGATTACCGACTCCACGGACTCAAACCCCTCCTTCAACTTCTTCGGATCTTGCGCTCACCGATTGCACGTCCACTGCACACGTTCGAATCCACGAACGCCACTCGAATACACGAGCACACGTTTCGAATCCACGAAACGCCTTCAACACATCGAATCCACGATGCTACGTCGAATCCACGACGCAAACTTAGCCGATAGAAATATTGGCTTCGATGGTGATCCTTTGCTTAGATTATCATTGAAGAACCGTAGAAGGAATCTCTAAGCAAAGACTAGATCAATTCGACAAAAGATAGATCTTGGAAGAACCGTCGAATTGACCTAAAAGAGGCTAAAGAGAAGAACGATAAAAACCTGGCCTCTAGGGTTGCTCTCAAGTGTTTTCTTAATTGATCGGTCGTTCTTGAGAAACCCTAAGTGTCTATTTATAGGTTAGAAACCTTTGGAAAGAGATAAGCATCAAAAACTAACCTTATCTGGAATTTTTCAGGACGACGGTCCGGACTGGAATACTGCGGTCCGGACTGTCGTAGCTAAACAGACTATTTCCAAAAAAACACACGTTCGAGGTCCGGACTGAAGATCCACGGTCCGGACTGAAACATGAATCCGATCCGGACTGAAACAGGAATCCGATCCGGACTGAAAGTGCGCATGAACTAAACTATGTTCGGGGTTCGGACTGGATTGGTTTGATCCGGATCCTGAACATCCAATTTGTCCAGTTTTTTATTTTTATGCAATGAAAACTTATCCAAGTGTTTCTAAACTACACAAATGTATTCGGATCACCAAAATTATTTAGTTAAACGTACCTAATCATTCCGAATCCATTTTCCTTGAGATTGATTTATATGATCCATAATTCTTCAACTTCAATCTTCAAGACTCAAAACACTGAGTGTCAACTTGAGATCTTGTTGAATCTTCTTTGAGTCTTCGATTGTTGATTAACAATTTGATCACTTCAAGACTCCGACTCAACTCACGAAATATGCCAACACAAAAAGCCGTAACATACTGAGGTCCGTAGCTTTTTGGGCTTAGCAGGTTATTACCGTCGGTTTGTGGAGGGCTTTGCGAAGCTCTCTACCCCCCTGACCAGTTTGACCAGGAAGGGGATAAAGTTTGTTTGGACTGAGCGGTGGTAGGAGAGTTTTGAGGAGCTGAAGAGGAGATTGATCTCGGCACCAGTTCTAGCACTACCAGTGATGGGCGATGGATTCGTGATTTATAGTGACGCCTCTCACAGCGGTTTGGGATGTGTTTTGATGCAGCATGGTAGGGTAATTGCTTATGCTTCACGGCAATTAAAGGATTGTGAGAAGAATTACCCTACTCATGATTTGGAGCTTGCAGCTGTGGTGTTCGCGCTGAAGTTGTGGCGGCATTACCTCTACGGAGAGCACTGTGAGATTTAAACTGATCATAAGAGTTTGAAGTACTTGTTTACTCAAAAGGAGCTAAATTTGAGGCAACGCCGGTGGTTGGAGTTACTAAAGGACTATGATGTGAGCATCCTTTATCATCCCGGCAAGGCCAACGTTGTAGCAGATACTTTGAGTAGGAGGTCAGTCTAGAGTTTGAGCATGTTGATCACGCAGCAGGCACCGCTTGTGGAGTAGTTGAGGCGTCTACAGATTGAGGTGGTATCCCCTGGGGTCTCTGCTAGACTCATGTCTATGGTCTTGCAGCCCACTCTGTTCGACAGGATTAGGGAGACACGGAGTGAGGACCCCCACTTGACGAGGATCAGATCGCATATTCAGGCAGATCAGTTAGGGGATTTTGCAGTGGATAGCTCGGGAGTACTACGGTACAGGGACCGAGTGTGTGTGCCTACGGATCCAGAGATCAGAGACCAGATTTTGAGAGAGGCCCATTATACACCTTATACCATTCATCCTGGTGGTACTAAGATGTATAAGGACCTCAAGGCACACTTTTGGTGGTCCGGAATGAAGCGGGACATTGGGAGATTTGTGGCTCAATGTTTAACTTGTCAGCAAGTGAAGGCAGAGCACCGGGTTCCGGCTGGCAAGTTGCAGAGTCTTCCAATTCCCGAGTGGAAGTGGGACCACATTACTACGGATTTCGTCACTGGACTGCCGAGGGCGCAGAGTGGGGCCGACGCGATTTGGGTTGTCGTGGATAGACTCACCAAGTCTGCACACTTCTTGCCTGTACAGATGACTTGGTCGTTGGAGCGTCTTGCACAGTTGTATTTGGATGAGGTGGTGAGGCTAAACGGTGTACCCGCCTCGATTGTATCAGATAGGGACCCGAGGTTTGTATCACGTTTTTGGGGGAGTCTACAGTCAGCCTTGGGGACCCAGCTCCAGTTTAGCACTGCATTCCACCCACAGACCGATGGACAGTCCGAGCGCACCATACAAACCCTTGGGGATATGCTGAGAGCGTGCGTTATGGATTTTGGAGGAGAGTGGTACCGGCACTTAGCATTGGTTGAGTTTGCGTACAACAACAGCTATCAGGCGAGCATTCATATGGCTCCGTTTGAGGCGTTGTATGGACGCAAGTGTCGGTCGCCCTTATATTGGAGTGACGTGGGTGAGAGGAGGACTTTGGGACCGGATTTACTGTTGGAGGCAGAGGAGAAAGTCAGATTAGTTCGCCGACATCTTGAGATAGCCCAGAGTCGTCAGAGGAGCTACGCTGATACTCGGCGGCGAGACCTAGAGTTTCAGATTGGTGATCATGTCTTTTTGAAGGTCTCGCATTCGAAAGGGGTCCGGAGATTTGGAGTTCGTGGGAAGCTCAGTCCCCGCTTTATTGGACCCTTCGAGGTACTTGAGAGAGTAGGCCCTATGGCTTACAGAGTTGCCCTTCCACCACGCCTGGCCGGAGTTCATGATGTTTTCCACGTCTCGGCTCTAAGGAGATATGTGTTTGACCCTTCGCATGTGATTGACTTCACTTCTTTGGAGATCGGCGAGGACCTGGTATATCAGGAGCGCCCGTTGCGAATTCTTGCTCGTGAGGTGTGGGAATTGCGCAACCGGGCTATTCCGTATGTGAAGATCTTGTGGAGCAATCACGAGGAGCGCAAGGCTACTTGGGAGCTAGAGACGGTGATGAGAGATACCTACCCCTTTCTGTTTGAGGCTTCCGGTTGAGGTACGTCTGTTTGTTTTTCTTGTTTCGGGGACGAAACTTCCTTTTAGTGGGGGAGGATGTAGTGGCCGAGGTTTCTATGCACCCTTTTTCCAGTGAATCCACTGTTTAGAACACCTAATGTTAGTGTAATATCACAGATTTTTGGCAACGTTTTACCCTCCTGCTAATAAAGGTTGAGTTAAGGGAAAGTAAAATAGCGGGTTTACTTAAGTTGATAATCGTGAGGTGCGGGTATTTTTCTGAGATAGAGCTCGGAAAACGGAGAACGGCAGTGCGATTGGATCCGGATTCCGACTTACGGAACTCCCGAAAAGGGGTAGAAAGTGATCGCAATGGCCAGGGGGTGCATCGAAATCCACGTAAGTGATTTGGCACGCTTTCTGAGAAAAAAGAGGGATTTATCTTTAAAGAATTATCTTTAAAGAATTATCCCGAAGGATCTTATCTGAGGAATTAATTAATTGAGGAATTAATTAATTAGGATTTTAAAATACCCGATGTGGATTTCATCGTACAAAAAGATTAATTTGTGACTTCTCCCGAAAGAAAGAAAGAAGAAAAAAAGAGAGAAAAGGAAAAAGGCGAAACCCTAACCGGAAGGAAAAGAGAGGAAGGAACGAGCGAAAGAAAAGGAAAAAGGCGAAACCCTAATCGGAAAGAAACGGTGGAAAAGAAGGAGAAGGCTAAAGGACCCAAATCCTCCCGACGAACGTGCCGAAGCCGGGAACGTGAACGGATCACCGTCTCCGACGATTAGAGGTAAACTAATTTATTTTCGTATAGTTTCGCTCGGTTTTCGGTTTCGGTCTTTCGCGGAGTCTTAGGAGTAGCCGTTTGCTACCCAACGCGTCGCGCCGCGAATCCCTAGGGCATCGCTGCCGCGACCGTAATACGCGCCGCGCGGGGATGGTGCCCGCGCGGCCGCGGCTAGAGCCGCGCGGGACCAAAATCCCCGCGTGGCCGCGGCTAGGGTAAGCGCCGCGCGGGGCCGGTGCCCGCACGTGTAGTGATCCGGGCTTTCGGGGTACTTTTGACTTACGTGTAGTCATTTAAGCCTTTAAGTGAAATAGAATTATTCAATTCTTGAAGTTGGCCATTGTGGGACGCTAGTATTTTTCCGCGATTGTGCGCGGAAAAAGAAAGCCGACGGCGCGATCGGATCTGAAATCCGATATCGGGAACCCCCTGAACGGGATTCAAAGTGATACGGTAATTAGTCGTGCATCGGAATCCGTGCTAAATATCTTGCACCCGTTAGAGATAAGGTGGTTTATCTCGTGGGGGATAATTAATTAGTTAATTAATTATCCCAGACGGAAAATTAATTAATTCTCTTAGTACGAATTAAAGAGGAATTAATTAAAGGTAAAGTACGACTATATAAGGGATCCCGAATATCGGAAAGGAAAAGAAAAGAAAATAAAAACCCTAATCGGAGAGAAGGGAAAAAAAAAGGAAAAGACGAAACCCTAGCCGGAAGAAAGGGAAAGGAGAAAGAGAAGGAGCCCGATCTTCCCGGACGCCGAACCGAAGACAAGAACACGACCGGACAACCTTTCCATCGATCTCCGGTTAGTAAAATAAGTTATTTAAATTATTTGGGATTTTGTTCGTTGTCTTTTTCGTTGAGTTCTTGGTTTCTTGCCTTCTCCGTCGTATCCGTCACCGTCGCCGACGTCGTCTCCTTGAAAAGGCGCGGAACGGACGGCGGAGGCGCGCGGTGCCGCTAGGGCATCGCGCGGAGGAGGGTCACGGACGGCACCGCACGGGCGCCGCGCGGCCACCGCGCGGACCCGCAACCGTGCGGGTACCGCGCGGACGCCGCGCGGCTGCCGCACGGGAGGCACCCGCGCGGGCCCGCAATCTTGCGGGCACCGCGCGGGCGCCGTGCGGCTGCCGCGCGGGCGGCCCCCGCGCTGGCCCGCATCCATGCGGGCACCGCGCGGGCGCCGCACGGCTGCCACGCGGGCCCGCATCCATGCGGGCACCGCGCGGGCGCCGCGCGGCCGCCGCGCGGGAGGCACCCGCGCGGGCACCACGCGGGCGCCGCGCGGCTGCCGCGCGGGCGGCCCCCGCGCGGGCCCGCACCCGTGCGGGCACCGCGCGGGCGCCGCGCGGCTGCCGCACGGGCGGCCCCCGCGCGGGCCCGCACCCGTGCGGGCACCGCGCGGGCGCCGCGCGGCTGCCGCACCGGCGGCCCCCGCGCGGGCCCGCACCCGTGCGGGCACCGCGCGGGCGCCGCGCGGCTGCCGCACGGGCGGCCCCCGCACGGGCCCGCATCCATGCGGGCACCGCGCGGGCGCCGCGCGGCTGCCGCGCGGGAGGCACCCGCGCGGGCCCGCACCCGTGCGGGCACCGCGCGGGCGCCGCGCGGCTGCCGCGCGGGCGGCACCCGCACAGACCCGCAACCGCGCGGGCGCCGTGCCGGGCCGCACCCGCGCGGGCACCGTGCGGCCGTCGCACAGGCAACCCGCGCGGGGCACCGCGCCGCGAGGGCATCGTCCGCGGAGATACGCCGCGCGGTTCTGAACCGCGCGGGGCTCCGGCAGACGGCGACGGCGGCTCGGGAATTCCGTTTCGTCAACCGGACAATGTTGGACTTTTCCGTCTAAAACAAAGGAGTAAATTGGGTCTTATGTTTTCGGATGTAAGTACACGCTTTTAACTATAGTTATCCTTGCGGACTTTCTTTAGGTCCAGACGCGCAGCGGGGGTGCGCGAAAGATTCGAGTGTTCCGATCTCTCTCCAAATAGGTGGGTACGGTTGCTGTAAATACAACCAGTGCAGTAAGTGCATCTATCGTCATTAAAGTGCTCTCAATTTATCTAACAAAGTAGATGGACAGTTTAACCTTTCGCATAATTGTGTTATTATCTAACAACTGAAGCGGCTGCGGTCGCAATGTTCATGACACGCCGATCTCGGCAAAAACCGTTTTGGGATGCAGCACGTACACAGGCGGATTGGCCTCCGCATGGGTGTACTTTTTCGGAAGAGTGGTCTTGTATGACCCGTGTTCCTCACAAAGGGGTGGGAGCCGTGAGGACCCCTTCGCGCCCGCTGGGAATAGCACACCAGCACCGTGGAAGGGGTTAAATGCATCAAAGGAGTGCTTGCGCACGAGGGGAGACTTTGGTCTCTCCGATAAATATTCTGGGGTTGGTGCCCAATTAAATTGATAAATCTGGGGTCGGGGCCCAGCTTAATATGTGCAGGGTTTTTAGCGAAATGGTTACGGTGTTTCCGGTTTGCTCCTTATTCCTTATTGTTGTTAGACATCTACTTTGTTTGTCACTGACTTTACCCACTCCGTGACAGGCGCTACGAGGGGCGTTACCCGGGAGATTGTTGAGACTGCGTCGCGAGGACCGTAGTCAGAACGCTTGGTTATTATCATTATCTCATCTCTTTTACGCATGTTAGTTAATTTGCTTGTGAGTAGAAATATTCGTGGACATGTATTACTTGGCACTGTGGATGAGTTGTACTTTTATAGTTTGGTTCTTCTGTTGATGTTTCTTATGCGGCATGTTTTCATGATAAACCAAATGATTTCGAAAAGGGTTTTCTCAAAACGAAGTGCCGTGTGGGCACGGGTTTTGCAAATGCTTGCTTTATCCTTTCTAAACATTGATGCCGCTTTAATATTCCGCTTGATGTTGAATGTCTATTGTATGGTTGATGGTTGATGATTGTTGTATGTTGCTGTAAATGAGACGCCGTGCATATACAAAGGAGACTCTGTCCGCGGACAGGGAGAATTTTGTGTATGTGGCGGTCTGGCACGCACCGGGGATGAGATTTAATGTACCGTGTTTAGAAAAAAAAAAGATACACACGAATTTCCGCTTTGATAGACTCAAAAACCCCCGGGGGCGTGACAGCGCGGCCGCGGCAAGTGCCGCGCGGGCGAGTGCCCGCGCAGCAGCGGCAAGCAACGCGCGGGGCCGGTGCCCGCGCAGCCGCGGCAAGCGCCGCGCGGGCGAGCGCCCGCGCGGTCGAGGCATGCGTCGCGCGGGGCCCTAGCCCGCGCGGCCGCAGCCAGTGCCGCGCGGGCAGGCGCCCGCGCGGGGCCATGCCCGCGCGGCCGCGGCAAGTGCCGCGCGGGCGGGTACCCGCACGGCGGCGGCAGGGCGTGCCGCGCGGGGCCCATGCCCGCGCGGCCGCAGCTAATGCCGCGCGGGCGGGCGCCCGCGCGGTTGCGGCGAGTGCCGCGCGGGGTCGGTGCCCGCTCGGCCGCGGCAAGTGCCGCGCAGAGCCGGCGCCCACGCGGCCGCGGCTTGCGCCGTGCGGGACTGAGGTCCGCACGGTTGCGGATGGTGCCGCGCGGGGTTGGTGCCCGCGCGGCCTTGGCTTGCACCGCGCGGCAAGAGGGCCCGCGCGGCCACGGCAAATGCCGCGCGGGGCCAGTGCCCGCGCGGCCGTACGACCCGCAACACCGCGGGGGCGGCCGCGTCGCTCGACGAGCGCGGGCAACACCGCGGGAGCGGCCGCGTCGCTCGACGCGCGCGGGCGCCACCGCCGGGTCAAGTTGTCTTTAGTGTTTTTGAGTTGTTGGGCTCGGTTTATCCACTATTATATTTCTGATCTGACCGCGGCTCTTTTGGGGACTACTTCTAGGTCCGGGCGTCAACAGAGAGCAAGGTTCGGTCTCCGGAGTGCATCGTTCCGCATAATCGAGGTGGGTAGGTTTGGTTAATACCGGCGTGGTTTCGTTCCTGAATATTCGTTTGGATAAAGTAGATGTGTTTGGTAATTTGACTAACCCCATAGCATGTGAATCCCTTTTATTATGTTAATCAAAGCGGCTGCGGTCGCAAGATCGTCGTACCATTCTAATCAAAGCGGCTGAGGTCGCAACATGTTTACACTCATATTGCTTACATGCACACCGGGAGTTTGGCCACTGCGCAGGGTGTAATTTTCCGGAAAGATGGTAATGTTGTTTTACCCGTGTACCCCACAAGGAGAGGTTAGTGGGGACCCCTCAAGGAGAGGCGACTGCTACTTGTGCAGTGGAGGGGTTGGAGGCACCAAGAAAGTGAGTACGGTATTCTGGGGTTGGAGCCCAGCTTGGTACGGTATTCTGGGGTTGGAGCCCAGCTTGGTACGGTATTCTGGGGTTGGAGCCTAGGTTGGTACGGTATTCTAGAGTTGGTGCCCAGCTTGGTACGGTATTCTGTGGTTGGAGCCCAGCTTGGTACGGTATTCTGGGGTTGGAGCCCAGGTTTGTACGGTATTCTGGGGGTGGAGCCCAGCTTGGTACGGTATTCTGGGGTTGGAGCCCAGGTTGGTACGTTATTCTGGGGTTGGAGCCCAGCTTGGTACGGTATTCTGGGGTTGGTGCCCAGCTTGTTTTGTGACAGGGATTTAGCGGGACATGAGGGGGAAGTAAATGCTCTGGTGTATCGGTTTGTCTTTTCAGTTATTGCATTTACTGTTTATATCTACTTTATCAGTCACTGACAACCCACACTGTGACAGGACCGAGTAGGGGTGGAATTCGGGACGACGGTGAGGCATCAGTTAGAGGACCCTAGCCATGAGGGCTAGTAAACGATACGTTATTTTCTTTACTCTTGGTTATTTCTTTATACTATGGTTAGTTAAACTGTGATTCATCTACTGTGGTTTCGGATGGATGTTGGGATGAGGATCTTCCAGTTATTAATTGGTGAATGTTAGGATGTGTAATTGCGGCTTGTTTTCAAACGCAAACCTGGTTTCAAAAGTGTTTTCAAAGCAGGTGCCGTGTGGGCACCGATTTTAAAACCCGTGGATTTATCCTTTCAAGTTAATGGCCGCTCAAAGAGCTTGCGAAAACGTTTTGCAAAAACTGGGTGTCGAGTGGGCACCGACTTTCAAACCCATGGGTTTATGCTATAGCATGTATGAGATAGCGGTGATGGTATGATTTATTGTATTCTCTCCTCTTTGCCTGTCATGGTTGGAATGGTTAAAGTATGTGACTTATTGGTAACGCTGTGCATATACAAAGGAGACTCCGCCCGTTTGGGGAGTGAATTTGTATATGCGGCGGGTCTGATACGCGCCGGAGGTGAGGTTCATTTAAGAAAACAAAAATGGGTACGTTTTCCGCTCTTTTAGAACCTCCGGGGCGTGACAGATTATATGGTATCAGAGAAAACGACTTTAACCACTGTGGCCAGTGACCAACATCCACAGAATGAATTATCACGAGTGACTAACCAAGTTGATAACCAAAGTATAGGTGTGTCACGTACGAGCGTGAGCGCGGGAAAAAAGGGATAGAGTCCCAGTGTTCGTAGGTCAAGGTGCTAGACCAATTAAGTCTAGGACTAACTTGGTTTCTTTGTATGCACGGTTAATGGCCCGAAGCCGCTCTTCAATCGATGGTGCAGAAGAGGATACAACGGTTCCGGCAACAGTGGAGAATCGGCTACTCCAACAACGGATTACGCGACATGGCTTAGCGCTTTCTTTTTTTAGGAAAGACGAACCCCACACGGCTCGCCTTCACAAGGATGGTCTACATAACAACACTATTCGGGTAATACCGACGGTGGGTTTACCCGCTTACCGAGAAGTGATCGACAGGACCACTGTGGTGGGGCGGAAATTGGCCGTTTCACGCACCCGGCAGAAGAATCATGAGCCTGCCGGGGGGCAAAATGACCCCAGCCATAACCCGGGAATGACTTGCCCAACGGGAGCCGATGTCACGCCCCGGGGCGATACTGCGCCCCGGCTCGCCGACAGATCCGCCGCCCATACGGGAAGCCCCGTATAGGCGTAGCGACTAACATGCAAAGAAACATCTACACTAGCAGATATCAGAGCTGAAAGAGAAAAAGCTGGAATAAAATACATAAAATAAAACTACAACTCACAAATATACAGACCAACCTCACCAGAACACAAGAGTCTCTCAGAAAAGAAGGAAAGAAAGGTACAACTCAAAACCTCACTACAAAGTCACTCGACACAGCACACACCAAAATAGTACAGGGGTACATCTACTCACACACTGAAGATGACAGGAAGGGAACTATCTCGCGACTCCCTTACCTCGGTCCGAAGGAGCTGGATCAGCAACAGGAGCTGCAGGAACCGGAGCAGAAGTCCCTGGGGAGAAGACACCACGACGGGTGTGAGAACTACATCCCACAGTAGTTCTCAGTGGGTACCGCCAACAAGCCCGACGGTCTGCCCACTAAGTCTACCAAAGGCAAAAAGTAACATATGCAGTGCTGTATGGAAAGCTGGGAAAAGTAACTCTACAGCTACTATGCCTCTAACTAGATGCTCAAAAGCGGAACAGAAAGACATGATGCCACAACTAACTCTCCTCCCTGATCACCCAATCTAAACTGACTGCCTCATCGGGTCCAGTCAAACCTGCGCCAACCTACTGCCGTTACGCCCCGGAGGAGCGGACTTACGTAGGACGCCCATGGCTGCCAACAAAAGCACAGCCAGAGGGACAAATGCAACAACAAGTCGCGAAAGAACATCTCAAACTCACGCCGGTATAACAACCCGGTCTCGCCTACTCCGGAGTCGCACTCGAGGGGAGCGACCCGCTCGAGTCAAAGTAACCCATAACAAGTATCTCTGTAAAGTATCTCTGTAAAGCTCAAATGTGGCTCATGCAGGCTATGATCCAAATCCTCGATCAACAAGATCAGCTAACCAACAAATCACTGACTCACTCACTGGCTGGAATCTACACAGCTGAGACTCACTGTCACTCTGACAGTTTCCAAGAACCCAGATCTACCATCACTATCACTCTCCCAAAGAAATCAGATCTACAGACTGCTATCAACTCCACTCGGTCCCCAGACACGAGTGCAAATGCATCCCACAACCATCCGACCTCTCGGCCCACAACTCGGGCGAGGGAAAGCTAAGTCCATAGTGAAATGAAGTATCGTGATGTGGAATGTCTAGAGCAATAAAAACCTAGCCCAAGTTGGAGTTTTCTACAGACTGGCTGAACATGATACATATGACAGGGGTGCTAGGTCAAGTTCCAAGATTTCACTACTTAACATAAAGTAGGAATCAAAAGATTCAATAACTGATATACAAGATACAACATACAGTTTTACACATGCTATTACTCCAATTTCTAACATGCATCATCCTACACACATAGAATTAGTACATAGTCCAGAGTTCTTGGAAGCAAGGTCACCCACCAGAAAGTGCTAACTGCCCGGAATCGTACAGCTGAGAAAGCCCAAAACAGTCAAATCACAAATCCCACCAAGCCAACAACACGGTAGAAGTGCTCACAACCTCCTGGGTACAAACATACACCAAAATTACACTTTAATCCACAAAAATTCCACATTCCCAAAATCTGTGGTGAACAGTCCCATTAACACGAAATTTTCACCTGAAAATCCTCCTCCAAAAATTCCAATAAAAATATGACGGCAATCCTCGCGAAGAGTAGATGTCGATAGAGTCCTGAAACGTCAAATTCCGATGTCCGGATGAGGAGATAAAAATTCGACAAGCAGGTGCTGTCCAAATCAACCAACAGTCGCAAAGGGGGTTAAAAATGTACCCAGAACCCCAAGAAAAGCTCGGATCCAGAAAAAGTGTCCAACACGGAAAATGTAGATTTACCTCTTACAAAACCGTCACCGCAGAAATCGTCCAAAAATAACATCGGGGTAGCCCGATAGCCCTCCCAGACTAAACTGCGACGGAAAAGGGACTCCAACAGTAAATCGTCGCTCCGCACCCCGATGCAGAAGTCGCCGTCGCCGCGGCCTCCAAAAATCTTGAGATTCCGCCAAAAGATGCACAAGAGGGAGAGAAACAACTTTGGTGAAGAACACAAGTGGAGAAATGTAGTAGCCGCTGGTTTAAAATGTTTTTGGGTCTACTTTTGATTTCGTTTATTTCGCAATTCATTTCGGGGGGCTGGAGGGTGATCGAATAATTCCTTGTTTCCGGACAGACCGTCGGGGCTCGTGGGTATTTTTAGTTAATAAAGCTCGCGAAACGGAGAACGGCGGCGCAATCGGTTTTGAATTCCGGCGCCGGAATCTCCCGGAATAAATTCCGGAAGGTGGCTAGCGGTTCAGGTGGGCAACGCGGTTTTTCAGGCAGACCGGACCCTGGTTCGCACCCGACTTGTTACCCGCTTTTGACTTGAATCGGGTTCATTCCCTTTCGCCAACTTAACCGCTCCCGCCATCTTAACCGCTCCCGCCTTTTCCCGGTCGCCCAACTTCCCACAACCCCACAACTCCCCACGAACCGCCCCAACTTCCCACCACTCCCCCAACTTACCGCCACTCCCCACAACTCCCCTTAACTCCCCTGCGTACGAAACCCCAAGGGCAACGAGAACCCACTTCCCCAACCTTTCAGTTTCCCAACCGAACCTTACTGTTTTCCCAACCGGTCGAGTGGAGAAGCAAGGCGGAGCGGGTGAGGAGAAGGAAGATCGCCAGCATACCCTTCACGCAAGAACAGGACGATCATCCCCTAGATCAACCCTAGCCGACGAAACCAAGGTCAGCATAGGTTAGGGTTCTTGATTTGGGCTTTTCTTGGTTCTCTTAGGAAAAAGGGAGGAGGGGAGTCGGCGCCATCACCGGAGCCACGCATGCGGGCGGCGCCGCATGAGGGCGGCGCCGCGTGCATCAGCAGGCGGGCGGCGCCGCATGCGGGTGGCGCCGCGTGCGGGCGGCACCGCATGCGGGTGGCGCCGCATGCGGGCGGCGCCGCATGCCCCCGCATGCGGGCAGCGCCGCATGCGGGCGGTGCCGCATGCGGGCGGCACCGCATGCGGATGCGGGCGCCGCATGCGGGCGGCACCGCATGCGGATGCGGGCGCCGCCGCATGCGGGCGGCACCGCATGCGGGTGCGGGCGGCACCGCATGCGGGTGGTGCCGCATGCGGGCGCCGCCGCATGCGGGCGGCTCCGCATGCGGGTGCGGGCGGCACCGCATGCGGGCGGCGCCGCACGCGGGCGGCTCCGCATGCGGGTGCGGGCGGCACCGCATGCGGGCGGCGCCGCATGCGGGTGCGGGCGGCACCGCATGCGGGCGGCACCGCATGCGGGCGGCGCCGCGTGCGGGCGGCACCGCATGCGGGCGGCGCCGCATGCGGGCGGCGCCGCATGCCCCCGCATGCGGACAGCGCCGCATGCGGGCGGCGCCGCACGCGGGCGGCGCCGCACGCGGGCGGCGCCGCACGCGGGCGGCGCCGCACGCGGGAGAACCTAGCATCGGTCAGGAGCGCGACAACAAGGTGGGTTTACGGTCGAGGCTGAGTATAGTGTTAGTATTCCGAAAGGGATTTTTGTTGTTAATCGGTACTAATGCTGATGGTTTCTATGATGTACTATATTACCCCGTGTCTTGGTTACTTTTGCTCGAGTTGCGACACGCGCACCCGCGGTCTGGCCACCGCAAAGGGTGCTCTTTTCCGGAAAGGCGGTCTTCGACCCGTGTTACCCACGAGGGGATGTAGTGGGGCCCCCGTAGGTGTGGGGTTTGAGGCACCAAGGTGTGAGCGGTGTGACCTGTCGGGATTGGTGCCCGACGAGGTCAGGTGTGCGACCCGCCGGGATTGGTGCCCGACGAGGTCAGGTGTGCGACCCGCCGGGATTGGTGCCCGACGAGGTCAGGTGTTACAGGTGTTACCGGGGTTACAGGGGTCTCAGATGGTATAGGTGGTTGCGAGTTACCGTTACGAGTAGAGTGGTTGCTCCGGCTAGTCTTACTTTTGTGGCTTGGTATTACTTTACTGCTTTAGTATTATTATTATGATAGTGTCGCTGACTACCCACTCTGTGACAGGTACCTCCAGGGGGTAGAGGTAGGCGACGGTGAGGCCGAGGTGGGAGCAGTCGGGCTGTGGGAGCCCTAGTATGCTGTTTTCTTTACTTTCTCTGCATTTTATTTGGTATTGTAGGTTACTGTGTGGTTCTCGATACCCTTGTGGGGTCGCGTGGATGTTGATTACTTTCGTTTCAGTTATGCACTATTGTTCCCTTTATCTTTCCCGCTTGGCCGTTTTCTAAACAAACCAACTGGAAACAAGAGGAAAAGGACTTCGAAAACCGTTTTCAAAACTCTAGGCTCGTGTGGGCCCATTTTCCAAACTCTGTGGAATTATGCCGTTTTCCAATTTGTTGTCAAAACCTAAGGCCGTGTGGGCCTGTTTTCAAAACGGTGAGTTTATCCTTTCAACTTGACTGGCCATGGCATTGTTTAGTCATCATGTACAGTTAGACTCCGAACTGTTGTGATTAAATGGAAAATGATTGCTTGTGTTCGACTATTGTAACAGCCGCGACGCCGTGCATATACAGAGGAGACTCTGCCCGATTTTCGAGTAAATCTGTATATGTGGCGGGTCTGCGCACGCGCCGGGGAAGGAGGTTTTTAAACAAAAAAAAAAATTGTACGCACCTTACGCTTACTTTGGTGTATCGTTTCCGCTAAAATAAAACCCCCGGGGCGTGACAGATTAAGATGGTATCAGAGACTTTGCTTTAATCACAACAGTGACGGCCCAACATCCACCGATATATCACACTTATCTACGAATAAATGAAATGTGCAGGGTTTAAGGGTTATGACGTGAGAGATCGGGGAGGGGAAATTTGTGTGATTTACTTACGCACGGTTTTCCTGGGTATGCTGGGACTAATGTGTTGTCCTTGGTGTGCACAGATAGAAGCCCGATTTTGGGTGGGTAACTGCTGCCGGACATGGACCTTGCGGCAGAGGCGAACCGCTTACTACGCAACCAGCTGCACGACGTGGCTGGGCAACTGCTAAATCTCGCGGAACACGTGGGTATACTGACCCAGGAGCTTGAGGGTGTCGACCACGCCCAGCACGGCACCGGTGGTGTTAACCCCCGTGGGATACCACCGACTGGCGTTTCCACCTTTCAGGGAGCGGTCAACTTGGCCGTGCGCGCGGAGCTAGAGCGTACACGGCGGGCACACCCCTACCCCGGCCCGACAGGGGGCCCCTACCAGTGCGGCAGAGCGACCAAGCGCCAGAGGAACGGGCCGAAACCCGGGCAGGCGATGAGGGAGGGACCTGCACCACCAACGCCATGCGTCATTTATGACGGTGCGCATCCAATGATGGATTGCCCTTGGCGGGACGAACATTGCTTCCGGTGTGGCAGGCCGGGCCACACACGTTACGAGTGTCCCCGGAGGCCGGGCGTCACCAAACCCCCGGCACCGAGACCCGACGACCCACGCCTGACGGACTCTTCCGATACCGAGACCCCACCCCGCCACGCCGAACGTAGCTGGCCCAGAGGTTGTGGACGGACCTCCCCAGCCGCCCCGGGGAGCAGTGATGCAGAATCCTAGAACCGGAAATCACAGGTATATATATTTTTTTTTTCTCCCTTTACCGCTTTTTGGTTAGGCATCGATTTCCATCTTCCGTTTTTGTCTTTTTCTTTCTCCGCATACTGTGCGGTTGTGTCGGGGGGGGGGGGGGGTTTATATAGGATAGGAGTGGGGTTACTCCCCTAGTCCGCCTTAGGAGTGGTGAACGCCAGGTAGGAACCCCTTACAAATGGTTCTGAGGAGAGAACCCTACCTAGTTTGTTGGTCTGTTCAAACCCCCGGAGGAGGAACTTCGCGGAAGTGGCCACTACCGCGACTGTAGCAGACAAGGTGTCACCACCCCCCGACGACGACATCAGAGGCGGTGGCTTGAATTACTGAAGGATTACGACCTAACGATCCAATATCACCCCGGGAAAGCAAACGTGGTAGCGGACGCTCTGAGCAGGAAGGGGCGATTGGAGGGAGGATCGGTAGGTGCGATAACTGAGCAGAGCAACTTGATCGCGGAATTTTCACGACTAGGGTTGGAAGTAGTGCCAGCAGGCATGGTTGCACAACTTCTAACTTTGGTGGTCAAGCCAACACTGCTAGAAAAGATTCGAGAGGGACAGCAGGCGGACTCGCACTTACAGCTCGTAAGAGACAAGATCTCATCGGATCAGGAAGGTGACTTTTCAATGGAAGGCGACGGCACTCTACGGTTCCGTGGGCGGATTTGCGTGCCGGATACCCCGGAATTGAAGAAGGAAATTCTGTCTGAGGCACACAGTGCCCCTTATGCAGCGCATCCAGGAGGCACAAAGATGTACAGGGACCTCAAGCAGACCTTCTGGTGGCCCAAGATGAAGAGGGATGTAACTCGATTTGTAGCTCATTGCCTAGTGTGTCAACAGATAAAGGCAGAACATCAACGACCGGCGGGAAAGTTACAACCCTTACCGGTACCGGAGTGGAAGTGGGATCATATCACCATGGACTTTGTCACCGGGTTCCCACGTTCACCACAAGGACACGACACAATATGGGTTGTGGTGGACCGGCTAACTAAGTCAGCGCACTTCCTGCCGATTCACACAACCTGGACCAGAGAGCGGTTGGCTCAAGTCTACCTCAGCGAGATTGTAAGACTGCATGGGGTACCGGCATCGATCACATCAGACAGAGACACGCGTTTTGTCTCAAAGTTTTGGCAGAGTCTGCAACAAGCCTTGGGGACTAAATTGCACTTCAGCACAGCCTTCCACCCTCAGACAGACGGGCAGTCGGAGCGAGTGATACAGACGCTAGAGGACCTGCTTCGGGCCTGTGTACTCGATTGGGGAGTCGGTTGGGAGCGTTACCTACCACTTGTAGAATTCGCTTACAACAATAGCCACCAGGCCAGCATCCTGATGGCACCCTACGAAGCCTTATACGGGAGACGCTGTCGATCCCCGATCTGCTGGGACGACTTGGGAGAACGAAAGTTCTTGGGACCCGACTTGGTGGAAGAAACAGAAGAGAAGGTGCGCCTCATCAGACAGCGCTTACTAACCGCCCAGAGTCGACAAAAGAGCTACGCGGATCGAAGACGCCGCGACTTAGAGTTCCAGGTGGGAGAACACGTGTTTTTGCGGGTCTCGCCGTCCAGGGGAATCAAGCGATTCGGGCTAAAAGGCAAGTTGAGCCTGCGGTTCGTGGGGACATTCGAGATCCTGGAGCGGATTGGCCCAGTGGCTTACCGCCTTGCCCTACCACCGAACCTCAACCAGATTCATGACGTGTTCCACGTTTCGATGCTCAAGAAATACCTCCCTGACCCGTCGCATGTTCTGGACGTCTCGACACTCGAACTAAAGGAGGACCTAAGCTTCGAGGAAACCCCTGTGCGAATACTAGCAAGAGAAAGCAAGACGCTTCGAAACCGAGACATCCCCTATGTGAAGGTGCACTGGAACAACCACGAGGAGCGGGAAGCGACGTGGGAACTAGAATCGAAGATGAGGGAGGGCTACCCCTATCTCTTTACTGCGAACCAGGATTGAGTTTCGAGGACGAAACTCGTTTTAAGAGGTGAGTGGTGTAGTAGCCGCTGGTTTAAAATGTTTTTGGGTCTACTTTTGATTTCGTTTATTTCGCAATTCGTTTCGGGGGGCTGGAGGGTGATCGAATAATTCCTTATTTCCGGACAGACCGTCGGGGCTCGCGGGTATTTTTAGTTAATAAAGCTCGCGAAACGGAGAACGGCGGCGCAATCGGTTTTGAATTCCGACGCCGGAATCTCCCGGAATAAATTCCGGAAGGTGGCTAGCGGTTCAGGTGGGCAACGCGGTTTTTCAGGCAGACCGGACCCTAGTTCGCACCCGACTTGTTACCCGCTTTTGACTTGAATCGGGTTCATTCCCTTTCGCCAACTTAACCGCTCCCGCCATCTTAACCGCTCCCGCCTTTTCCCGGTCGCCCAACTTCCCACAACCCCACAACTCCCCACGAACCGCCCCAACTTCCCACCACTCCCCCAACTTCCCGCCACTCCCCACAACTCCCCTTAACTCCCCTGCGTACGAAACCCCAAGGGCAACGAGAACCCACTTCCCCAACCTTTCAGTTTCCCAACCGAACCTTACTGTTTTCCCAACCGGTCGAGTGGAGAAGCAAGGCGGAGCGGGTGAGGAGAAGGAAGATCGCCGGCATACCCTTCACGCAAGAACAGGACGATCATCCCCTAGATCAACCCTAGCCGACGAAACCAAGGTGAGCATAGGTTAGGGTTCTTGATTTGGGCTTTTCTTGGTTCTCTTAGGAAAAAGGGAGGAGGGGAGTCGGCGCCATCACCGGAGCCACGCATGCGGGCGGCGCCGCATGAGGGCGGCGCCGCGTGCATCCGCAGGCGGGCGGCGCCGCATGCGGGTGGCGCCGCATGCGGGCGGCACCGCATGCGGGTGGCGCCGCATGCGGGCGGCGCCGCATGCCCCCGCATGCGGGCAGCGCCGCATGCGGGTGGCGCCGCATGCGGGCGGCACCGCATGCGGATGCGGGCGACGCCGCATGCGGGCGGCACCGCATGCGGGTGCGGGCGGCACCGCATGCGGGTGGTGCCGCATACGGGCGCCGCCGCATGTGGGCGGCTCCGCATGCGGGTGCGGGCGGCACCGCATGCGGGCGGCGCCGCATGTGGGTGCGGGCGGCACCGCATGCGGGCGGCGCCGCGTGCGGGCGGCACCGCATGCGGGCGGCGCCGCATGCGGGCGGCGCCGCATGCCCCCGCACGCGGGCGACGCCGCACGCGGGCGGCGCCGCACGCGGGCGGCGCCGCACGCGGGCAGCGCCGCATGTGGGCAGCGCCGCGCGCACCCACAAGTGGGAAGCGCCGCATGTGGGTGACGCCGTGTGCGGACGGCGCCGCACGCAGGTAGCACGCCGCCCAGCCGCGCGGGGCCGGGCGCGTACGTGTACGAATTGTGCGCAAGGTGGGGGGCGCCGGGTGTTCTAGTCGTTAATCTTACAGAGTCTTAAATTTCTGACTCCTGTATGACAGGTTCTTGTAGGTCCAGGCGGGCACCCGAGACGCGGGAGAACCTAGCATCGGTCAGGAGCGCGACAACAAGGTGGGTTTACGGTCGAGGCTGAGTATAGTGTTAGTTTTCCGAAAGGGATTTTTGTTGTTAATCTGTACTAACGCTGATGGTTTCTATGATGTACTATATTACCCCGTGTCTTGGTTACTTATGCTCGAGTTGCGACACGCGCACCCGCGGTCTGGCCACCGCAAAGGGTGCTCTTTTCCGGAAAGGCGGTCTTCGACCCGTGTTACCCACGAGGGGATGTAGTGGGCCCCCCGTAGGTGTGGGGTTTGAGGCACCAAGGTGTGAGCGGTGCGACCTGTCGGGATTGGTGCCCGACGAGGTCAGGTGTGCGACCCGCCGGGATTGGTGCCCGACGAGGTCAGGTGTGCGACCCGCCGGGATTGGTGCCCGACGAGGTCAGGTGTTACAGGTGTTACCGGGGTTACAGGGGTCTCAGGTGGTACAGGTGGTTGCGAGTTACCGTTACGAGTAGAGTGGTTGCTCCGGCTAGTCTTACTTTTGTGGCTTGGTATTACTTTACTGCTTTAGTATTATTATTATGATAGTGTCGCTGACTACCCACTCTGTGACAGGTACCTCCAGGGGGTAGAGGTAGGCGACGGTGAGGCCGAGGTGGGAGCAGTCGGGCTGTGGGAGCCCTAGTATGCTGTTTTCTTTACTTTCTCTGCATTTCATTTGGTATTGTAGGTTACTGTGTGGTTCTCGATACCCTTGTTGGGTCGCGTGGATGTTGATTACTTTCGTTTCAGTTATGCACTATTGTTCCCTTTATCTTTCCCGCTTGGCCGTTTTCTAAACAAACCAACTGGAAACAAGAGGAAAAGGACTTCGAAAACCGTTTTCAAAACTCTAGGGTCGTGTGGGCCCATTTTCCAAACTCTGTGGAATTATGCCGTTTTCCAATTTGTTGTCAAAACCTAAGGCCGTGTGGGCCTGTTTTCAAAACGGTGAGTTTATCCTTTCAACTTGACTGGCCATGGCATTGTTTAGTCATCATGTACAGTTAGACTCCGAACTGTTGTGATTAAATGGAAAATGATTGCTTGTGTTCGACTATTGTAACAGCCGTGACGCCGTGCATATACAAAGGAGACTCTGCCCGATTTTCGAGTAAATCTGTATATGTGGCGGGTCTGGGCACGCGCCGGGGAAGGAGGTTTTTAAACAAAAAAAAAATTGTACGCACCTTACGCTTATTTTGGTGTATCGTTTCCGCTAAAATAAAACCCCCGGGGCGTGACAAGAAACCCTCCGGAAAAGGCTCCAAGGCGAGGCCCAAGAGGCCTATTTATAGGCCTCACCCGGAAAAAGCCAAAAAAACAAGTCATTGGGCTTTTGGGCCCAACTTTCGGGCGCCCGGAACAATCGGGCGGCTACAGTGTTGGGCCGACCCAACACTGTTCACGCCCGAAACCTCCTGGTGCCGCCACGTGGCCCGCCGAACAGCAAACAGCTGTTCGGGCCACTCCCAGGCTGCCACGTGGCCCGCCCCCGCACAGGAAGGCGGTTGGCGCCCGCCAATCAGGCGGTGACACGTGGCCACTCGGTTGACCCGCCAGCCGGTCGGCGGCCCCGCCGGGCGCGCGGCATGGCCCCGACGTGCGCACGCGCCCCGAGGCGCCAGCCCAGGCCCCGTGCACCGCGCACGGTGCGCCCGCGAATCAGAAAGCGACACGTGTCCCCTACACCCGGTCCACGCATTCCACTTCGGAATTCCGTGGACCGCGCCGCGTGCACCGACCAACCGAAGGCTGCCACGTGCCCCCGCCTTGGTCCATGCACCGCCGTGCTCACCCGGTAGACCGCGCGCCTTGCGCCCGCCAATCAGGCGGTGCCACGTGTCCCTGCGCCAGGTCTGTGCACCCCACCGCGCTGCTCTGTGGACCGCGCGCCGTAAACCGGCCAATGATAGGCCGCCACGTGGCATGCCGGCGGTCTACGGCCCCTCCCATGCACCAAAACCCACTGAAAACTTCCGGGAGTCCGTTTTTGGGCATCCGGACTCAGAATCCAACAAGCAAATAGCCGTTTTCAAGCGTTTTTCCGTGCTGAATCCATTTCCGACCTCTGTTGGGCCTAATTCTTTTCCAAAATTTCGACAAACCCAGCCGAAGGCCAACACAGCTAAAATATCTCAAAGGGTCCATCTGTGGCATCCCATTGATGCACCATGGGCCAGATACACCAACACTAGGTGCTCCAACAATGGATTCATCGGAAGAACGTTGCATGGGAATCAGGGCCACTACATCCTCCCCCACTAAAAGAAAGTTTCGTCCTCGAAACAAAGTAAGGTAGAACAGGCGTACCTCAACCAGTAGTCTCGAACAGAAAAGGGTAGGCAGATCTCATCTCTGTCTCTAGCTCCCAAGTAGCCTCTCGCTCTTCGTGATTGCTCCATAAGATCTTCACATACGGGATGGCTCGGTTGCGCAATTCCCTCACCTCACGAGCAAGAATCCGCAACGGGCGCTCCTCATATACAAAGGAGACTCTGCCCGATTTTCGAGTAAATCTGTATATGTGGCGGGTCTGGGCACGCGCCGGGGAAGGAGGTTTTTAAACAAAAAAAAAAATTGTACGCACCTTACGCTTACTTTGGTGTATCGTTTCCGCTAAAATAAAACCCCCGGGGCGTGACAAGAAACCCTCCGGAAAAGGCTCCAAGGCGAGGCCCAAGAGGCCTATTTATAGGCCTCACCCGGAAAAAGCCAAAAAAATAAGTCATTGGGCTTTTGGGCCCAACTTTCGGGCGCCCGGAACAATCGGGCGGCTACAGTGTTGGGCCGACCCAACACTGTTCACGCCCGAAACCTCCTGGTGCCGCCACGTGGCCCGCCGAACAGCAAACAGCTGTTCGGGCCACTCCCAGGCTGCCACGTGGCCCGCCCCCGCACAGGAAGGCGGTTGGCGCCTGCCAATCAGGCGGTGACACGTGGCCACTCGGTTGACCCGCCAGCCGGTCGGCGGCCCCGCCGGGCGCGCGGCATGGCCCCGACGTGCGCACGCGCCCCGAGGCGCCAGCCCAGGCCCCGTGCATCGCGCACGGTGCGCCCGCGAATCAGAAAGCGACACGTGTCCCCTACACCCGGTCCACGCATTCCACTTCGGAATTCCGTGGACCGCGCCGCGTGCACCGACCAACCGAAGGCTGCCACGTGCCCCCGCCTTGGTCCATGCACCGCCGTGCTCACCCGGTAGACCGCGCGCCTTGCGCCCGCCAATCAGGCGGTGCCACGTGTCCCTGCGCCAGGTCTGTGCACCCCGCCGCGCTGCTCTGTGGACCGCGCGCCGTAAACCGGCCAATGATAGGCCGCCACGTGGCATGCCGGCGGTCTACGGCCCCTCCCATGCACCAAAACCCACTGAAAACTTCCGGGAGTCCGTTTTTGGGCATCCGGACTCAGAATCCAACAAGCAAATAGCCGTTTTCAAGCGTTTTTCTGTGCTGAATCCATTTCCGACCTCTGTTGGGCCTAATTCTTTTCCGAAATTTCGACAAACCCAGCCGAAGGCCAACACAGCTAAAATATCTCAAAGGGTCCATCTGTGGCATCCCATTGATGCACCATGGGCCAGATACACCAACACTAGGTGCTCCAACAATGGATTCATCGGAAGAACGTTGCATGGGAATCAGGGCCACTACATCCTCCCCCACTAAAAGAAAGTTTCGTCCTCGAAACAAAGTAAGGTAGAACAGGCGTACCTCAACCAGTAGTCTCGAACAGAAAAGGGTAGGCAGATCTCATCTCTGTCTCTAGCTCCCAAGTAGCCTCTCGCTCTTCGTGATTGCTCCATAAGATCTTCACATACGGGATGGCTCGGTTGCGCAATTCCCTCACCTCACGAGCAAGAATCCGCAACGGGCGCTCCTCATAAACCAGGTCCTCACCGATCTCCAAGGGAGTGAAGTCAACCACATGCGACGGATCAAAGACATATCTCCTCAGGGCTGAGACATGAAAAACATCGTGTACACCGGCCAAGCGTGGAGGAAGAGCAACTCTATAAGCCACAGGGCCTACCCTCTCAAGTACCTCAAAGGGTCCAACAAAACGGGGACTAAGCTTCCCACGCACTCCAAATCTCCGGACCCCTTTCGAAGGCGAGACCTTCAAGAATACATGGTCACCAATCTGAAACTCTAGGTCTCGCCGACGAGTGTCAGCATAACTCCTCTGACGACTCTGGGCTACCTCAAGGTGTCGACGAACAACTCTGACTTTCTCCTCAGCCTCCAAAAGAAGATCTGGTCCCAAAGTCCTCCTCTCACCCACGTCACTCCAATACAAAGGTGACCGACACTTGCGTCCATACAACGCCTCAAACGGAGCCATCTGAATGCTCGCCTGATAGCTGTTGTTGTACGCAAACTCAACCAAAGATAAGTGTCGGTACCACCCCCCTCCAAAATCCATAACGCACGCTCTCAGCATATCCTCGAGGGTCTGTATAGTGCGCTCAGACTGGCCATCAGTCTGTGGGTGGAAAGCAGTGCTGAAACTGAGCTGGGTCCCAAAAGCTGACTGTAAACTCCCCCAGAATCGTGACACAAACCTAGGATCCCGATCTGAAACAATCGACGCCGGTACACCGTGCAGCCTCACTATCTCGTCCAAATACAACTGTGCCAGACGCTCCAATGACCAAGTCATCTGAACAGGCAAGAAGTGTGCAGACTTGGTGAGTCTATCTACAATAACCCAAATCGCGTCGGCTCCACTCTGCGCTCTCGGCAGCCCTGTAACAAAGTCCATGGTGATGTGGTCCCACTTCCACTCGGGAATTGGAAGACTTTGTAACTTGCCAGCAGGAACCCGGTGCTCTGCTTTCACTTGCTGGCAAGTTAAACAGTGAGCCACAAATCTTCCAATGTCCCGCTTCATTCCAGACCACCAAAAATGTGCCTTGAGGTCCTTATACATCTTAGTACCACCAGGATGAATGGTATAAGGTGTATAATGGCCCTCTCTCAAAATCTGGTCTCTGATCTCTGGATCCGAAGGCACACAAACTCGGTCCCTGTACCGCAGTACTCCCGAGCTATCCACTGAAAAATCCCCTATCTGATCTGCATGTATCTGGGATCTAATCCTCTCCAAGTGGGGGTCCTCACTCTGCGTTTCCCTAATCCTGTCCAACAGAGTGGGCTGCAAGACCATAGACATCAGTCTAGCAGAGACCCCAGTGGATACAACCTCAATCTGGAGTCGCCTCAACTGCTCAATCAGTGGGGCCTGCTGTGTGACCAACATGCTCAAGCTCTGCACTGACTTCCGACTCAAAGCATCTCCTACCACATTGGCCTTGCCGGGATGATAGAGGATACTCACATCGTAATCCTTCAGTAACTCCAACCACCGGCGTTGCCTCAGGTTCAGCTCCTTTTGAGTAAACAGATACTTTAAGCTCTTATGATCCGTGTAGATCTCACAATGCTCACCGTAGAGGTAATGCCGCCACAGCTTCAATGCAAACACCACAGCTGCCAGCTCTAAATCATGAGTAGGGTAATTCTTCTCATAATCCTTTAATTGCCGTGAAGCATAAGCAATTACCCTCCCATGCTGCATCAAGACACAACCCAAACCGCTGTGCGAGGCGTCACTGTAAATCACGTAGCCATCTCCCATCACTGGCAGTGTAAGAACTGGCGCTGAAATCAGTCTCCTCTTCAGCTCCTCAAAACTCTGCTGACACTGCTCAGTCCAAATAAACCTCATCCCCTTCCTAGTCAAACAGGTCAGGGGAGTAGAGAGCTTCGCAAAGCCCTCTACGAACTGACGGTAGTAGCCAGCCAAGCCCAGAAAGCTCCGGACCTCCGTAACCGTCGTCGGTCTCGGCCAATCCCGAACTGTGTCGATCTTCGTCGGGTCAACTGCCACTCCTGCGGCTGATACCAAGTGGCCCAAAAATGCAACCTCCCGAAGCCAGAACTCGCACTTCTTGAGCTTGGCATACAGCTTCTTCTCACGTAGAAGCTGCAGCACTATCCTCAAGTGCTCCTCATGATCCACATCGCTCCGGGAGTAGATCAAGATGTCATCAATGAACACAACCACAAACAGGTCCAAGTACGGCTGAAATACCCGGTTCATCAAATCCATGAATGCAGCTGGGGCATTAGTCAAACCAAACGGCATAACCGTAAACTCATAATGCCCATACCGGGATCGAAAAGCCGTCTTGGGGATGTCCTCGGCCCTCACCCTCACCTGGTGGTAACCTGACTGAAGATCAATCTTCGAAAACACTGTGGCTCCCTGCAACTGATCAAATAAATCATCTATCCGTGGAAGGGGGTACTTGTTTCGGATGGTCACTTTATTCAACTCCCGATAATCCACACACAAACGAAGCGACCCATCCTTCTTCTTCACAAATAAAACTGGCGCTCCCCACGGAGAAACACTAGGCCTGACAAAGCCCCTGTCCATAAGATCCTGAAGCTAGGCCTTCAACTCCCTCAACTCGGCAGGTGCCATCCTATAAGGCGCCTTTGAGATTGGTGTGGTTCCCGGTACCACATCAATCACAAACTCCACCTCCCTCTCCGGCGGCATAGTCGTCAACTCAGGGGGAAACACATTTGGGAACTCGCGGACAACAGGAATATCCTCGAGTCCCAGTGCCGCCGTAGGCACCTCCACAATCGTCGCTAAGAAAGCGATGCAGCCCCTACTCATCATCCGCCTAGCCCTCGCCGAAGAAACAGTCATCGCAAAGAAGGTGCTCTGGCAGCCTCTGAAAACAAACTCCTCCTGTCCAGGCTCGCGGAGGGTCACCGTCCTCTCTCTGCAGTCTATAGTAGCATAGTACCTCGACAACCAATTCATACCGAGCACGACGTCGAAATCCTGGAGCTGCCGCAAGACAAGCAAGTCTGCCGGCAAAATCCAGGATCCCAACTGCACAGGGCAATCCCTACAATACTCCTCGGCATGCAAGACATGATCTGGTAACTGAACCTCTAATGCATGCGATAAAGAAACTACCTCTATGCCATGTAGGGATGCAAATGCTCTACTGATAAAAGAATGCGATGCACCGGTATCAAAGAGAGTACGAGAACGAACTGCAGAAATTGAAATAATACCTGCGACGACACGCTCTGCTGCTGTAGCATCCTCTACCTGAGCGGCATAGACTCGACCGCTCGGCGCCGGGGGATGTCGCTCTGGCTGTCGCGAGGACGATGAAGCAAAATCTGGCCTACCGGAGGCCGCCGAAGGTCCTGCTGACTGACGAGGAACAAAGGATGCAGAAGCTGAGGAAGGAGCCGGATAACCTGCCCTGGGGCACGCCCTCGCGAAGTGACCGGTCTGCCCGCAACGGAAGCAGCGGCCCTGACTCTGCGGGCACAGGGTCGGTGGGTGCGGTCCTCCACAAATGATACAACGGTCGGGGCGCGGCTGCCGCGAAGTCTGCTGCTGCTGCGAAGACTGCTGCTGTCGAGGTGGTCGACGCTGCTGCTGCTGAGACTGACGAGATGCCCCAGATCTCTGCCGCCCCTGATACCCCCGTCCCTGAGAGTGGAAACGGGGAGGTCTCGGGGGTCCCTGTCTACTCGACTGCCCCTCCTCAAACAGCGCCGGGCGCTTTGCCCCAGGAGTCACTACGGGGGCTGGAGCCACCTCTGCCATCACGACCTCACCACTCTCCACATAAAGTGCCTGCTCCATCGAGGCCTCCAAAGTCTGTAATCTGCGGGAGCGGACCAACTGATAAATGTCCCGACGCAACCCTCTCTCAAACATGTAGATCCGGTGGGTCTCATCTCTGGCCACGTGGGGCATACAAGCTAACAGCCGATTGAAATCGGCTATGTACACGTGTACGGGCCTATCTCCCTGGCGGAGATTCCTCAGCTGCTCCTCCAAACTCTGTCGAACACTCTCAGGAAAGAAAGCCCCAAGAAGCAAACCGCGAAACTCTGCCCATGAGATAAACTGGGTCCCAGGCGGACCTGCGGGTCGTACACGCCGCCACCATGCCTCGGCGTTGCTCTCCAGAAAATGAGTAGCCAACAGAACTCGAAACCTCTCATCAATAAAAAGGCTCTCGAAATGGCGCTCCATGGCCGTAACCCAAGACTCAGCCGCCCACGGCTCAGCACTCATACCCGAAAAGCGGGGTGGATCAAACTTGCGAAACCACATCAAAAGATCCACCATCACCCGCTGCTTTGCCAAAGTCAAAGATCCCGTCGTCCCAGACGGTGGCCTACTGGAAACTGGCTCAGCCGGAACTGCTGGTGCAGGCTGCACAACCGAGGGTGCCACAACAGGGGAAGAAGGCACCGGTGAACTCTCAGGGGGTGCTACCGCCGGCTGCGCTCTCTGCTCCAACAAGAGCGTCAACCGACTCACAGCCTCCTCCTGGCGTCGAGACGCCTCAGCCAACTGTGCCATCTGGGCACGGAGCTCCAGAACCTCGCTCTGCTGTCCCTGCCCCGAGTCCTCCTGCTCGGGCTCAGAGGACGAAGTCTACGAACGCGTCACCATCGAGCGTCGAGGAGGCATCCCCACCTGAGGGACAAGGCAAACAGTCAAAACCCAAATCATCTCTCGACCCAATCTAGCGAAAGTCAGAAGGCATGTCCCCCTTCCAGAAGTACTATGTTGTCTGCAGCCAACATAGTTGCCACCGAAGGAAGACATGTCAATCACTCATCCCGAACCGCTCGGGAGAGTTAGAAATCCAATCAGGACTCTCGCTAAAATCACGGCTCTCACGCGAGTCATCCTATGGTCCAACCACAAGCCTAGGGTTCCTAAGTCCTCCAAGACCCACATCCTAGGCTCTGATACCACTCTAATCTCTCACGCCCCGGGGCGATACTGCGCCCCGGCTCGCCGACAGATCCGCCGCCCATACGGGAAGCCCCGTATAGGCGTAGCGACTAACCTGCAAAGAAACATCTACACTAGCAGATATCAGAGCTGAAAGAGAAAAAGCTGGAATAAAATACATAAAATAAAACTACAACTCACAAATATACAGACCAACCTCACCAGAACACAAGAGTCTCTCAGAAAAGCAGGAAAGAAAGGTACAACTCAAAACCTCACTACAAAGTCACTCGACACAGCACACACCAAAATAGTACAGGGGTACATCTACTCACACACTGAAGATGACAGGAAGGGAACTATCTCGCGACTCCCTTACCTCGGTCCGAAGGAGCTGGATCAGCAACAGGAGCTGCAGGAACCGGAGCAGAAGTCCCTGGGGAGAAGACACCACGACGGGTGTGAGAACTACATCCCACAGTAGTTCTCAGTGGGTGCCGCCAACAAGCCCGACGGTCTGCCCACTAAGTCTACCAGAGGCAAAAAGTAACATATGCAGTGCTGTATGGAAAGCTGGGAAAAGTAACTCTACAGCTACTATGCCTCTAACTAGATGCTCAAAAGCGGAACAGAAAGACATGATGCCACAACTAACTCTCCTCCCTGATCACCCAATCTAAACTGACTGCCTCATCGGGTCCAGTCAAACCTGCGCCAACCTACTGCCGTTACGCCCCGGAGGAGCGGACTTACGTAGGACGCCCATGGCTGCCAACAAAAGCACAGCCAGAGGGACAAATGCAACAACAAGTCGCGAAAGAACATCTCAAACTCACGCCGGTATAACAACCCGGTCTCGCCTACTCCGGAGTCGCACTCGAGGGGAGCGACCTGCTCGAGTCAAAGTAACCCATAACAAGTATCTCTGTAAAGTATCTCTGTAAAGCTCAAATGTGGCTCATGCAGGCTATGATCCAAATCCTCGATCAACAAGATCGGCTAACCAACAAATCACTGACTCACTCACTGGCTGGAATCTACACAGCTGAGACTCACTGTCACTCTGACAGTTTCCAAGAACCCAGATCTACCATCACTATCACTCTCCCAAAGAAATCAGATCTACAGACTGCTATCAACTCCACTCGGTCCCCAGACACGAGTGCAAATGCATCCCACAACCACCCGACCTCTCGGCCCACAACTCGGGTGAGGAAAAGCTAAGTCCATAGTGAAATGAAGTATCGTGATGTGGAATGTCTAGAGCAATAAAAACCTAGCCCAAGTTGGAGTTTTCTACAGACTGGCTGAACATGATACATATGACAGGGGTGCTAGGTCAAGTTCCAAGATTTCACTACTTAACATAAAGTAGGAATCAAAAGATTCAATAACTGATATACAAGATACAACATACAGTTTTACACATGCTATTACTCCAATTTCTAACATGCATGATCCTACACACATAGAATTAGTACACAGTCCAGAGTTCTTGGAAGCAAGGTCACCCACCAGAAAGTGCTAACTGCCCGGAATCGTACAGCTGAGAAAGCCCAAAACAGTCAAATCACAAATCCCACCAAGCCAACAACACGGTAGAAGTGCTCACAACCTCCTGGGTACAAACATACACCAAAATTACACTTTAATCCACAAAAATTCCACATTCCCAAAATCTGTGGTGAACAGTCCCATTAACACGAAATTTTCACCTGAAAAACCTCCTCCAAAAATTCCAATAAAAATATGACGGCGATCCTCGCGAAGAGTAGATGTCGATAGAGTCCTGAAACGTCGAATTCCGATGTCCTCATGAGGAGATAAAAATCCGACAAGCAGGTGCTGTCCAAATCAACCAACAGTCGCAAAGGGGGTTAAAAATGTACCCAGAACCCCAAGAAAAGCTCGGATCCAGAAAAAGTGTAAACACGGAAAATGTAGATTTACCTCTTACGAAACCGTCACCGTAGAAATCGTCCAAAAATAACGTCGGGGTAGCCCGGTAGACCTCCCAGACTAAACTGCGACGGAAAAGGGACTCCAACAGTAAATCGTCGCTCCGCACCCCGATGCAGAAGTCGCCGTCGCCGCGGCCTCCAAAAATCCTGAGCTTCCGCCAAAAGATGCACAAGAGGGAGAGAAACAACTTTGGTGAAGAACACAAGTGGAGAAACCCTCGGGAAAAGGCTCCAAGGCGAGGCCCAAGAGGCCTATTTATAGGCCTCACCCGGAAAAAGCCAAAAAAACAAGTCATTGGGCTTTTGGGCCCAACTTTCGGGCGCCCGGAACAATCGGGCGGCTACAGTGTTGGGCCGGCCCAACACTGTTCACGCCCGAAACCTCCTGGTGCCGCCACGTGGCCCGCCGAACAGCAAACAGCTGTTCGGGCCACTCCCAGGCTGCCACGTGGCCGGCCCCCGCACAGGAAGGCGGTTGGCGCCCGCCAATCAGGCGGTGACACGTGGCCACCCGGTTGACCCGCCAGCCGGTCGGCGGCCCCGCCGGGCGCGCGGCATGGCCCCGATGTGCGCACGCGCCCCGAGGCGCTAGCCCAGGCCCCGTGCACCGTGCACGGTGCGCTCGCGAATCAGAAAGCGACACGTGTCCCCTACACCCGGTCCACGCATTCCACTTCGGAATTCCGTGGACCGCGCCGCGTGCACCGACCAACCGGAGGCTGCCACGTGCCCCCGCCTTGGTCCATGCACCGCCGCGCTCACTCGGTAGACCGCGCGCCTTGCGCCCGCCAATCAGGCGGTGCCACGTGTCCCTGCGCCGGGTCTGTGCACCCCGCCGCGCTGCTCTGTGGTCCGCGCGCCATAAACCGGCCAATGATAGGCCGCCACGTGGCATGCCGGTAGTCTACGGCCCCTCCCATGCACCAAAACCCACTGAAAACTTCCGGGAGTCCGTTTTTGGGCATCCGGACTCAGAATCCAACAAGCAAATAGCCGTTTTCAAGCGTTTTTCCGTGCTGAATCCATTTCCGACCTCTGTTGGGCCTAATTCTTTTCCGAAATTTCGGCAAACCCAGCCGAAGGCCAACACAGCTAAAATATCTCAAAGGGTCCATCTGTGGCATCCCATTGATGCACCATGGGCCAGATACACCAAACTAGGTGCTCCAATAATGGATTCATCGGAAGAACGTTGCATGGGAATCAGGGCCACTACAGCCGACCACCCCAGTATCCGAAGACACCGCAAGGAACCTGAAACACATCACACAAGGGAATCGATACGTCGTGGAGTATCGACAAGAATATCTAAGACATATTACGGACCTATACCTTCGAAGTTGTGCAAGCGGTGGAACTTCACACCTTCCAGAGTGGTGGATAGGGCAACCATAGTGGAGCGCGGATTCATGGTGACGCGCGCCCGACAGGAGGACTCGGAGTACAACAAGGACAAGAAACGACCCCAGCCCTTCTTCGGAGGGGGATTTTCTAGCAAAGACCGACCATACATCACCTACAGAGGGGCACCCCGGGGGATTATTCGATTCCGGAAGCACGACCTTTGCTTCTAATGTGACAAACTGGGACAGTTCCGCTTTAACTGCCCCGAACCCGGGAACAATTCTTCGGAGTCGCAACACGGATGAGAGGTCTTATGCGACGACAGGACAAAGGACGCACTACCCGAGGGAAGTAGTAGCAGGAAAGACCCCTTACGAAGAGTAATGTTGGTCTCGACCCCAGGAGAACCCTTAGAAGTAAATACTTTGTACCTTCCTACCCAATAAGGATGCGAAGACTTTGTCTTTGGTGTTGGCCATTTATTTATGGGTCAAATAGGTCCAACTTCCTGCCACGAGACAATAGGCCCAGGGGACTAGTGAGTTAGGTTGAGTGGGATGCGATCCACAATAGACCTAACGGCAAGAGGCCCAACAATAGACCCAACGTCCAGGTGGGTTGAGTCCGGTCGAGATTTGTGGCGCTGTGAGGACCCGAATCCCCACTTAAGAGATTACTGTCGGATTAGTGGCCTTTGGGAGTGTTTGTGCGCGTGTCGGGCCCAAGAAATGGATTTATGGTGCAATTTGGGATTTAGTTGCATCACCGGAGGCCTGCGTGGTGTGTTGGTGGTGTTTGTGCGCAATTTGGACACAAGTGATGGACTTCGGGCTTAGAAAGGGATCACGTGGGTAATTGGAGGACCCGTCGAGTGTTTGGAAGTGGTTTCGCGCGACACAGATGTCAAAATTGGACTCAGGGCGAAGTTTGGATAAAGGATCACCTTTCCGGATGCCTTCGGCAATTTTTAGAGTTGGAATTTGGCCAATCGGACATCGGATTTGGAATCAGCGCGCGAAAACGATGAATTTGGACTATTTACTTGCTTTTTTCGGAGCCCGGATGACGCGCATGTTTTTCGAGGTGCGTGCGCGAATCTCGAGACGGCACGGATCCCGAGGTGCGCGCGGTGGCGTTGGCTCGCGGCTCGAGGGGGGCGTTTTGCGCGAGGGGGGCGCAGCTGGCGCGGGGAACCGCGCCTGCCTACGCGGGTCAGCGCGGGGGCCTCCACGTGGCGGGCCCCCGTTGGCGCCCGCGCGGGCGTGGGGGGGCGCGCGCCCGTGTGGCGCGCGGGGTGTCCCGCGCCTGTGTGTGGCACGGTGTAACGCGCCCGTGTGGCACGCGGGCTGCGTCGCCCGCGTGGCGCGTAGGGATGTGCGCCGCGTGGCGCAGGGGGCGCCGCCTGTGCCTGGTGCGCGCGCCCCTGTGCTCTGGACCGCCAGGCGGCGGGCCCTCATTGTAGGGCCCGTGGACCGGGTCCATGGGAGCCACCCCTCTCCCTTTTCTTCTTCCTCTCCCTTTTCTTCTTCTTCCTTGTCCACCCCGCACCATTTCTCCTCCCTTTTTTCTTCTTCTTCTCCAACCGAGTGCGAGAGGGAGTGAGGGAGGGATTTGCGTGGGGTGCGGCGGTGCGCCGTGGACCTCGCGGAGCGCGCGAGGTGTTCCATGAGGCCGGTTGGGCGGCGCGACGCTGTTGAGGTAGGTCCCGCGTGTTGTTTTTGCGGTATTTTTGGCACAGTTTTGAGGTGTCCTTTTGGACATTGGATTTGACCCCTTGCTCTTATCTGTGCTAGGGACCGTGTTCTACTGCACCGTTTTGCGTGCGGACTCCCACAGCATGCTCCGTTTTGCGTGTGGGCTCCATTTTGCGTGTGGACTCCGGCACCGTGCACCGTTTTGTGTGCAGACTCCATTTTGCGTGCGGACTCCGGCTTCGTGCTCCGTTTTGCGTGCGGACTCCGGCTTCGTGCTCCGTTTTGCGTGCTGACTCCGGTGGAGGCAAGGAATCGTGCGGAGCCCAATTGCAAGTGTCTATGAGCAATTGGTGGCAAACCGAGGTGGGTGGCCTTATCTTCAAGTTTAATGGACTTAACATTAAATCTGCTATAGTAGGACTATGCATGATAGTGGACTCTTGTGTAGCATGCTAGAATGTAGGAACTGTTATTCCTTATATTTATCTGAGGATCTTATGATCCCTTTTGCTTCCTACCACCTGTTAAATTGTAGTTATCTTGGAACTTGACCTAGCACCCCCGTCATATGTTGCATGTGTAACCAGACCAGTAGAAAACCCTCACTTGGGCTAGGGTTATTTATGTTTAGACATCCACACTGTTCTTTCATTCCTGGACTTAGTGTTATCCTCGCCCGGGTAGTGGGCCGAGAGGTCGGGACTTTCTGTTAGTGTGGGATGCATTTGCACTCGTGCTTGGGAGCAGAGTGGAGTCTGGTAGTTGTAGTGGGTCGCTTTTCTGTGCCGGGAGCCGTTTGGGTAAACGGTAGTCCCGGGAGGTCTTGTATCCCTGTTTGTGCTGTCGCCACTGTGTTAGTGGCAGTTGTGTGTCAGCTGGACCTAGAACCCAGAACCCTTTTGACATACACATGATTTTAGTCTATCTATGTTTCCTTCCAAGCATCGAAGGGCCGCTGAAGTCTGTTCTTGTTTGATTGAACAAAGGCATCAGCCCTTCGGGGTTTGGGTAAACACTTGTTTTCTAACTGTTTTTCCTAAAAAGAACTAAAAATCATTAAAAATGGGTTCCTCCTCAAATTAAGATGGTTCTTCAAAAAGGGAACTACTTTTAGTCCTCACCCGCGTGGGTCGAGTGAAAATGGTTTTCAGAAACAAATGTCACCCTTTTTCCTGTAAATTTCCCCACTCGTAAGGATTCGAGTGGTCTGGGTTCTAGGGGCCATCCCTTTGTCGGGACGGAAGCCACGGGGGCCGAGCCTGGAACCTATTCTTGTTTGTTAGGGTTGTAGGTGTTGGTCTCCCGGAACTTCCGGGCCCTAGCTGATATCTTCTGCGTGTTGTATCGAGATTGTCGTGTTCCCGAACTGTAAGGGGGGCCGGGAACTTCGATAGGCGGAGCCTAGAGTCTGTTCTTGTTTGATAGGGTTCTTAGCACCGACCTATCGGGTTTTCCAAACCCTTATGGTGTCGGCCCTTCCTGAGTTATCGGTGTGGTTGGTGTTCTGTTGTGGGAGCCGTTGGGGTTGACGGTGGTCCCGGGTCATTGAGTGTTGTCCAACCAGTTTTGTTAGCCCTGAGTTGTGGGTCGTTCCTGGCTGTGGAGTATCTCCAGCCAGTGTGTGTTGTGCTGCGAGCTATTGGAGAGGCTAGTGTCTCGTGTTTCGTGAGAGCTGATCAGCTGAGTCGTCGAGAGTGCTCCGACTGTTGTGCGAGATGTTTGAGGATTGAGTCTTTCCGTTCAGTGCGTGAGCGTGGATTTTGACTATAGCCTGCAGTGCCACTTTGAGCTCGACAGAGTGCGCGGATACCTTCTTCCTCGATAGGGTCGCTCCCCTTGAGAGCCACGCCCGGGGTGGATTTGTTACTTTTGTATCGCGACTTGTCGACGCGGTCCCTCTAGCTGAGCTAGTTTTGGCAGCCACGGACGCGGTCCCTCTGACTGAGCCAGTTTTGGCAGTCACGGACGCCCTACGTCAGTCCCGTCCTTTTGTGGATGTGCGGCAGTAGATAGGCGCAGGTTTGACTGGACCCGAGGAGGCAGTCTGTGTAGATTGGGTGACTATACTTGAGAGTCAGTAGATGCATCATATTATCACCTGTTCCACTTCTTGAGCATCTAGATAGAGGCATAGTAGCTGTAGAGTTATCCTTTTCCAGCTTATTTTTCATTATCACAGTCTTTTTCTGTTATCTTATGCCTCTAGTAGACTTAGTGGGTAGACCGTTGGGCTGGTTGACGGCACCCACTGAGAACTACTGTGGGAAGTAGTTCTCACACCCGTCGTGGTGTCTTTTTCCCCAGGGGCTTCTACTCCTGTTCCTGTGCTCCTGTTGCTGATCCCTCTGACCGGTTTCGAGGAAGTCGCGAGCTAGTCCCCTACCCATCGTTGGAGTGTAGCGGTACCCCTTCTGAGGAGAGCTTCAGTAGATTAGTTTACTTCTTTTCCCTCTGTTGAGAGACCTTTGTTGTGAGGTATAGAGTTGTATTTTATTTTACAGTTTGAGAGACTGATGTAGTGAGGTTATTTTTGTATTGAGAGCTTGTACACTGATGTATTTATTGGAGATATCTCCCTATTGAGTTTTGTATCAGAGGACTTTTCATATGATCGTATTTGGGAGATGGATATTGTATTATTTTCAGTTGTATAGTGATTGGATTTTAGTTTTTCAGTAGTTTACTTTCAGCTCTGATATCTGTACACTGTAGTTGATTCTTTTTGCAGGTTAGACGCTTCGTCTATACGGGGTTTCCGTATGGGCGGCAGATCTGTTGGCGAACCCGGGTCACAGTTTCGACGCCGGGGCGTGACAGGCGCGGTGTATGCCCGCTTTAAGTGAATCGGTTGCGCACCTCTAAAAGCTCAAGCTTTTGGGGCTAATGGTTAGCGCCCACGATCCGACATTTGTGACTTAGTGGTGTCACTGCTAAGGGAATTCGAGGGGATACTCGGAAGGGATAGGCTTACCGAGTAACAGGTGCTGGTCGATTGCGAGAAACCGAGCGTGCCATCGTGGGGCACACCCGTTCTATTCGTACGGACGAAGGACGGGAGACTACGATTGTACATCGACAATTGGGGAATGGATAAGGTCATGGTAAAGTAAAATACCCTCGCCTCAGATGGAGGACCTATTCGACCAACTACCAGGAGCGACGGCGTCTTCAAAGATTGATCTGCAGTCCGGCTATCGCCAGGTTGGAATCCGGAGAATGACATACCGAAAACAGTCCTTCGAACTCAGTATGGTCATTACGAGTTTATGGTTATACCGTTGGACTCATAGTCGCTCCAGCGGTGTTCATGAAAGTGACGAACAGGATCATGGAACCTCTCTTAGACCAGTTTGTAGTGGTCTTTATAAATGACATCCCGATCTACGCTCGCACAGACAAAGAGCACGAGGAACACTTGCGAGTGATCCTCCAGACCCTCCGGTACCAGAAATTGTATGCCAAACTCAAAAGGGGTGAGTTCTGGCTCCGCGAGGTAGACTTGTTGGGACACATAGTCTCAGTGTCGGGAATAGTGGAGGACCCAAGGAAGATAGAAGCCGTGACCGACTGGGCTCGGCCCACAACGGGGACAGAAAACCGAAGCTTTCTAGGACTGGCGGGGTACTACAGACGCTTCGTGGAAGGCTTCTCAAAAATAGCCACTCCCCTGAATCGACTAACCCGAAAAGGGGAGAAATTCGTCTGGTCAACCCAATACCAGAAGAGCTTCGAGGAACTTAAAGACAGACTCACACGGGCACCGGTACTCACATTGCCGCAGCCCGGTGAGGACTTCGAGATCTATTGTGATGCATCTCAAAGCGGTCTTTGAAGCGTATTGATGCAACAAGGGAAGGTCATAGCTTGCGCATCAAGACAGCTCAAGGATTACGAGCAGAACTACCCTACACACGACTTGGAGCTCGCAGCAGTCGTGTTTGCCTTAAAGCTCTGGAGACATTACCTCTAAGGGGCGCACTGTAACGTGTTGTCCGATCACTAGAGCCTCAAATACTGGTTTACACAAAAGGAATTTGACTTATGGCAGCGGCGATGGCTGGAACTACTGAAGGACTACGACTTGTCCATCCATTACCACCCCGGAAAGGCAAATGTGGTGGCCGACGCCTTGAGCCGGGAAGGACAAACGGGGGAAACGGCATTGAGCGCCCTTACCCAACAGGATTAGTTAATTTCACAAAGTTCGCAATTGAGGCTGGAGATAGTACCAGCAGGGGCAGTTGCGAAATTTCTGTCATTGGTGGTGAAGCTTACGCTTATCGAGAGGATCTTGGAAGGCCAAACAACGGACACGCAACTACAGCCGTTGCGGGACAGAATATCCTCGGAGCAAGGTGGGGATTTATGATTGGCACAGTAATGTGACAAGATTTCGGGGACGAAATTGCGTGCTCAATGTGCCAGAAATGAGGAATGAAATTCTAACGGAAGCGCATAATGCCCCCTACACTGCGCATCCCAGAGGTACAAAGATATGCAAAGACTTGAGGCAGACCTTCTGGTGGCCCAAATTGAAGAGTGATGGGACGCAATTCGTGGCGCGATGGTTGGAGCGCCAACCGGTGAAAGCGGAACATCAGCGACCGGCGGGAAAACTACAACCATTGCCCATACCGGAGTGGAAATGGGAATGGATTACTATGGACTTCGTAACCGGTTTTCCGCGATCGTAACAAGGACATGACGCGATATGGGTCATCGTGGACCGTTTGACGAAATCGGCCCACTTCCTACTGATTCACATGACGTGGAGCGGAGATCGGCTGGCGCAGACCTATATCGACGAGGTGGTGAGGTTGCGTGGAATACCGTCATCCATAACTTCTGACAGGGACACACGCTTCGTGTCAAACTTCTGGCGGAGTCTGCAGCAGGCATTGGGGACCAAGCTGCAGTTTAGCACGGCATTTCACCCGCAGACAGACGGGCAATCAGAACGAGTGATCCAGATTCTCGAAGATATGCTTCGAGCTTGTGTGCTAGACCTGGGGGAAGGATGGTCGCATTACCTATTCAGATGGTCCCGTACAAAGCCTTGTACGGATGCCGGTGTCGATCGCCTATTTGCTGGGACGACTCAGGAGAGCGGAAGCTCTTGGGGCCAGACCTCGTAGAGGAAACAGAAGCAAAGGTTCGCCTTATCAGGCAGCGGTTGTTGACCGCCCAGAGCCGGCAGAAAGGTTACGCGGACCAGAGGCGACGGGAATTGGAATTTTCAGTAGGGGATCATGTGTTGTTACGCGTGTCACCGTCTAAGGGGACAAGATGGTTCGGCATACGAGGGAAGTTGAGCCCAAGGTATGTGGGATCGTTCGAGATCTTGGAGCGCGTGGGCCCGGTGGCATACCGGTCGGCCTTACCGCCAAATCTTGAACAGGTGCATAATATGTTTCATGTCTCGATGCTCCGGAAGTACCTCCCCGACCCATCGCACGTCCTCAACGCTCCGGCCGTCGAACTGCTGAAGGATTTGAGCTTCAAGGAAACGCCGATATGGATCATGGCAAGAGAAGAAAAGGAACTTCGTAACCGGACGATCCCCTATGTAAAGGTACAATGGAATAACCACGAGGAGCGCGAGGCGACGTGGGAACTTGAGACGAAAATGAGGGAGTGTTATCCTGAGTTATTTAGCGAGGGTTGAGGTTAAGTTTCGGGGACGAAACTTCTTTTAAGGGGTGAGTGGTGTAATATCACAGATTTTTGGCAACATTTTACCCTCCTGCTAATAAAGGTTGAGTTAAGGGAAAGTAAAATAACGGGTTTACTTAAGTTGATAATCGTGAGGTGCGGGTATTTTTCTGCGATAGAGCTCGGAAAACGGAGAACGGCAGTGCGATCGGATCCGGATTCCGACTTACGGAACTCCCGGAAAGGGGTAGAAAGTGATCGCAATGGCCATGGGGTGCATCGAAATCCGCGTAAGTGATTTGGCATGCTTTCTGAGGAAAAAGAGGGATTTATCTTTAAAGAATTATCTTTAAAGAATTATCCCGAAGGATCTTATCTGAGGAATTAATTAATTGAGAAATTAATTAATTGAGGAATTAATTAATTGAGGAATTAATTAATTAAGGAATTAATTAATTAGGATTTTAAAATGCCCGATGTGGATTTCATCGTACAAAAAGATTAATTTGTGACTTCTCCCGAAAGAAAGAAAGAAGAAAAAAAGAGAGAAAAGGAAAAAGGCGAAACCCTAGCCGGAAGGAAACGAGAGGAAGGAACGAGCGAAAGAAAAGGGAAAAGGCCAAACCCTAATCGGAAGGAAACGGTGGAAAATAAGGAGAAGGCTAAAGGACCCAAATCCTCCCGACGAACGTGCCGAAGCCGGGAGCGTGAACGGATCACCGTCTCCGACGATTAGAGATAAACTAGATTTATTTTCGTATAGTTTCGCTCGGTTTTCGGTTTCGGTCTTTCGCGGAGTCTTCGGAGTAGCCGTTTGCTACCCAACGCGTCGCGCCGCGAAGCCCTAGGGCATCACCGCCGCGACCGTAATACTCACCGCGCGGGGATGGTGCCCGCGCGGGGATGGTGCCCGCGCGGCCGCGGCTAGAGCCGCGCGGGACCAAGATCCCCGCGTGGCCGCGGCTAGGGAAAGCGCCGCGCGGGGCCGGTGCCCGCGCGGCCGCGGCAAGCGCCGCCCGGGCGAGCGCCCGCGCGGTCGAGGCACGCGCCACGCGGGGCCCAAGCCCGCGCGGCCGCAGCCAGTGCCGCGCGAGCAGGCGCCCGCGCGGCAGGGGCGCGCGCCGCTCGGGGCCATGCCCGCGCGGCCGCGGCTGGTGCCGCGCAAGCGGACGCCCGCGCGGCGGCGGTGCATGCCGTGCGGGGCCTTACTCGCGCGTCTGCGGTTTGTGCCGCGCGGGCGGGTACCCGCCCGGCGGTGGCAGCGCGTGCCGCGCGGGGCCCATGCCCGCGCGGCCGCGGCTAATGCCGCGCGGGCGGGCGCCCGCGCGGTTGCGGCGCGTGCCGCGCGGGGTCGGTGCCCGCGCGGCCGCGGCAAGTGCCGCGCGGGGCCGGCGCCCGCGCGGCCGCGGCTTGCGCCGTGCGGGGCTGAGGTCCGCACGGTTGCGGATGGTGCCGCGCAGGGTTGGTGCCCGCGCGGCCGCGGCTTGCACCGCGCGGAGCTAGGGCCCGCGCGGCCACGGCAAATGCCGCAACACCGCGGGGGCGGCCGCGTCGCTCGACGCGCGCGGGCAACACCGCGAGGGCGGCCGCGTCGCTCGACGCGCGCGGGCGCCACCGCCGGGTCAAGTTGTCTTTAGTGTTTTTGAGTTGTTGGGCTCGGTTTATCAACTATTATATTTCTGATCTGACCGCGGCTCTTTTGGGGACTACTTCTAGGTCCGGGCGTCAACAGAGAGCAAGGTTCGGTCTCTGGAGTGCATCGTTCCGCATAATCGAGGTGGGTAGGTTTGGTTAATACCGGCGTGGTGTCGTTCCCGAATATTCATTTGGATAAAGTAGATCTGTTTGGTAATTTGACTAACCCCATAGCATGTGAATCCATTTTATTATGTTAATCAAAGCGGCTGCGGTCGCAAGATCGTCGTACCATTCTAATCAAAGCGGCTGAGGTCGCAACATGTTTACACTCATATTGCTTACACGCACACCGGCAGTTTGGCCACTGCGCAGGGTGTATTTTTCCGGAAAGATGGTAACATTGTTTTACCCGTGTACCCCACAAGGAGAGGTTAGTGGGGACCCCTCAAGGAGAGGCGGCTGCTACTTGCGCAGTGGAGGAGTTGGAGGCACCAAGAAAGTGAGTACGGTATTCTGGGGTTGGAGCCCAGCTTGGTACGGTATTCTGGGGTTGGAGCCCAGGTTGGTACGGTATTCTGGGGTTGGAGTCCAGCTTGGTACGGTATTCTGGGGTTGGAGCCCAGGTTGGTACGGTATTCTGGGGTTGGAGCCCAGCTTGGTACGGTATTCTGGGGTTGGAGCCCAGGTTGGTACGGTATTCTGGGGTTGGAGCCTAGCTTGGTACGGTATTCTGGGGTTGGTGCCCAGCTTGTTTTGTGACAGGAATTTAGCGGGACATGAGGGGGAAGTAAATGCTCTGGTGTATCGGTTTGTCTTTTCAGTTATTGCATTTACTGTCTATATCTACTTTATCAGTCACTGACAACCCACACTGTGACAGGACCGAGTAGGGGTAGAATTCGGGACGACGGTGAGGCATCAGTTAGAGGACCCTAGCCATGAGGGCTAGTAAACGATACGTTATTTTCTTTACTCTTGGTTATTTCTTTATACTATGGTTAGTTAAACTGTGATTCATCTACTGTGGTTTCGGATGGATGTTGGGATGAGGATCTTCCAGTTATTAATTGGTGAATGTTAGGATGTGTAATTGCGGCTTGTTTTCAAACGCAAACCTGGTTTCAAAAGTGTTTTCAAAGCAGGTGCCGTGTGGGCACCGATTTTAAAATCCGTGGATTTATCCTTTCAAGTTAATGGCCGCTCAAAGAGCTTGCGAAAACGTTTTGGAAAAACTGGGTGTCGAGTGGGCACCGACTTTCAAACCCATGGGTTTATGCTATAGCATGTATGAGATAGCGGTGATGGTATGATTTATTGTATTCTCTCCTCTTTGCCTGTCATGGTTGGAATGGTTAAAGTATGTGACTTATTGGTAACGCCGTGCATATACAAAGGAGACTCCGCCCGTTTGGGGAGTGAATTTGTATATGCGGCGGGTCTGATACGCGCCGGAGGCGAGGTTTATTTAAGAAAAAAAAAATGGGTATGTTTTCCGCTCTTTTAGAACCTCTGGGGCGTGACAGTTGGTGTAAGTGGCCCATTGTGCATCAAAGGGATGCCACAGATGGACCCTGTGAGGTGTCTTTAGCTGTTTTGGCCTTCGGCTGCATTTGCCGAAATTTTGAAAAGGTTTTTGGCCAAACAGAGGTTGGAATTGGATTCAGCACGGAAAAATGCTTGAAAACGGCTATTTGCATGTTTGATTCTGAGTCCGGATGCCCAAAAAGGGACTCCCGGAAGTTTTTATTGGATTTCGGTGCATGGGAGGGGCCGTGGACCGCCGGCATGCCACGTGGCGGCCTGTTATTGGCCGGTCCGCGCCGCTCGGTCCACAGAGCGTCGCGGCGGGGTGCATGATCCCGGCGCAGGGACACGTGGCGCCGCCTGATTAGCGGGCTCAAGGTGCGCGGTCTACAGAGCGGGCGCGGCGGTGCATGGACCAAGGCGGGTGGACACGTGGCAGCCCCCGGTTGGTCGGTGCACGCGGCGCAGTCCACGGAACCCGAAGTAGGGTGCGTAGACCTGGTGCAGGGGACACGTGTCGACGCGTCGTTGGCTGGCTCATCGGGCGCGGCGCACGGAAGCGCGGGACCCCGCCTCGGGGCGCGTGCGTGGCAGCGGTGCCTGCCCGCACGTGTGACCGCGACTGTAGTGCGGGACAGGTGGCGCCTCGCCATTCGCGGGCGCCACCTACCCGTTTGACCGGGGGAGGCGCCACGCGGCGGCACCACACGCGCCCCGCACAGCTGGTTGCTGTGCGGGACACGTGTCGGTCTCCGGGAGGGCCACGTGGCCACTCCCGGTACGCCCCGCATAGCTGTTTGCTGTGCGGGTGACGTGGCGGCTCCAGGGCGTTTCGGGCGCAACCTTGCGGTGCGGTGTTCCGCCGGTTTCGGGCGCCCGAAACCTGGTCCAGCGCCCGAAACCGGGGACATGGGTGGAATTAACCCATTTGTTTTTGTGGGCCTATAAATCGCCCGAGCTCACTTCACCTTGGGCTTTTTGGCATTTCCGAGCCTTTTCTCACTGTGGTTTCTTCAGAGAAGTTCATCCCCGAGCTGTGCTGCATCCATCAGCGGATTTTGGGGATTTTTCGTGGCATGCTTTTCGAGATTCCCTTTTTCTTGGCGCGTCGCGACGTTCTTTCGTCGGTGTTTCTTCCGTCACGTTTCGGTGTGCTAGCTCTTTCGGCCTACTCCTACCTTCTTTTCGACCAATTTCTTCGCCGTTGGATCCAAGACAGGTAGGGCTACGATTTTGGTATTTTCCTCTTTTCCTCATTTTGTGCTTTTCGAGGAGTTTTTCCAAGCTTACTAGGGTACTTGTTGCTGTGAGTTTTTTCTGGGACAGCAGGGTTGTTGAGAGGAGATCTCCGCGCACGAGCGTCGGATCGAGGCGAGCCACTACACTTTTTGCATTTACTCGACGCGAGGATTATCACAGTATTTTTCTTGGATTTTCCCGAGACCTTCCCGGCGGTGTACTTTCTTCCCTTTATCTGTGTTTGAGTTTACAGTTGTGTGGTTGTGAGATTTTGCGCACCTGTACTGTGGAATTTGTAACTTGGCCTACGGGGCTCGGAATTGGGCGTGCAGGTACCCGTTGTTAAGGATTTTAGTTTTGGCTTATTTCGTGAAAGTGCTTAAGTCTTGAAGATTGAAGATGAAGAAGCTTGGATTATATACCTCAATCTCAAGAAAGAAGAATTCAAAAGGATCAGGTAAGTTTAACTAAACAATATTGGTGATCTGAATACTTCTTATAATGTAGAAACACTTGGATGGATTTTTAATTGCATAAAAATTAAAAACTAGACATGTTATAGGTTCAGGATCCGGATCAGAGTACTACAGTCCGAACCCCGAACATAGGTTAGTTCATGCGCAAATCCAGTCCGGAACACATCTTGTTCAGTCCGGACCCCGAACGTGGATTTTGCAAAAACTGCATGAACAGCCCGGACCGTGGGATTTCAGTCCGGACCCTGGATGTGGTTTTTGCAGAAACTGCATGAACAGTCCGGACCGTAGGATTTCGTTCCGGACCCCGAACCTTATTTTTTCAGGAATTCTCTGAAAAACAACGACAGTCCTGAACGAGCCTAATCCAGTCCGGACCGTCGTGCGGGAAAAATTCTGTTACAATGAGTTTTTGATTCTTATCCACTTCCAATGGTTTCTAACCTATAAGTAAACCCTAATTATTTCTTTTAGGGTAATCCACACTAAGTTTTATCTCTGGGAAATGACAGATAAAAATTAACGGAGAAAAAACTTAGAGATCCACATATAGAGAAGAAAGGAAATAACTAGATTTAATTCTATGTTTCTTCATCTATATTAATTAATTTGATTCTAGGTTTTCATACTCAGATTTTGAGTAGAATCAAATTAATGAATACTTAGATGGCATTTCCGATCTATCTTTGATCTAAGTATTCGGCGGATCATCACCACCAACAAAACAACGATTTTCCCCAAAATCGGCGCGTGGATTCGCGTGGCCTTGTGGATTCAAGGTGCTACCGCTCTCGTGGATTCGGAGCGAGGTACATTCGTGTAATCGAGACGTACTACCTGGTGGAGACCGTGGATTCGGTCAGACGTCGTGGACTCGACGTTGGACGCCGTGGATTCGGCGTTGGACCCAAATCGTGGATTCGAGGCACGTTGCGGAGCGAGCGGAGAAGATCAACTCGGAGCGTATGGAAAAAGGATGAGTCGTCTGTGAGTGCGTTATATCACATTTGTACGTGTTTAATCTTAGTTGATTTCACCGTGTTATCGGTCCCGTGGTTTTTTACTCCTGTGATGGAGTTTTCCACGTAAAAATCTTGCGTGTTATTTTTCATTTCCGCATTGGGTTTTATTACGCAAAGATTTTTGAGTGTTTATCGTTTACACCTATTCACCCCCCCTCTAGGTGGTTTTTCCCCTATTTAGATCCTTATTATAACATAACCCAACATTTGGTATCAGAGAGGGAATAGGGTTGTAAACAATGGTTGAAGGTGGAAACATCAACAGACCCCCGTTCTTCAATGGAACAAACTATGCCTACTGGAAAGTACGGATGAATGCCTTTTTAATTTTCATCGACGAACGGGTGTGGCAATCAATCGAGTTAGGATGGTCAAATCCAACTGAAATTATTGTTGATGTTCACACCATCAAACCTAGGTCGAAATGGACCAAGGAAGAGATTGTCACGCCCCGGGGCTTGAATCGCGCGGAAGAAGAGCCACCGATGCTCCTGATTCAGCCATATATTTTTTTTTTAAAACCAATGCTCCCCGGTGCGTGTCCAGACCCGCCGCATATACAAATTCACTCCGCAACGGGCAGAGTCTCCTTTGTATATGCACGGCGTCTCAACTACAAATGTCTCACAAGGCGTAGCACATACAATCTCTAACCACATCAGTTGGGGTCTCGTTCACATACAACCAAACAACTCACATGATATTCTAGTATTCACCTAGAACATAGAGGCCGATGTTTTGAAAGGATAAATAATCACAAGGTTTTGAAAACGGCATCCACACGATGCCGATCTTTGTGAAAACAGTTCGCAAACACATAAATCCCACAAGGTTTGTAAAATCCGGTGCCCACACGACACCCATGTTTTAAAAGTAGTTTTCGCAACCGGTTTTCTTTGCTTTTCATTGTTAAAATGGCCAAGTAAGAAAGAATGCAACAATCATTCGTTTATTCAAAAAGGAAAAAGGCAACATCCACTTCGACCCCACGGGGGTGTCGCAATCCACAACTAGCTAGCATGAGTAATAAAAGAAAAGGGAAAGGAAAGTCACTGTATCTGAAGTCACTAAAAGCCAGAACAGCACTCTCGCGGCCTCACCGGCGCCCTAGCACTCGCCCCTGGATGAACCTGTCACGGAGTGGGAAGTCAGTGACTAGAATAAACATAATGAGCAAGAAAGCTATAATAAAGCAAACCACTGTAACCAGAGCAACCGTCACCCCTCATACACCGTCAACAACGAGCATGACCTGCACCAAACATAAACCGGGCACCCTCCCCGGACACCGCACCGGGCCCCTACCCCGGTGCCCCCCCTCTTTGCCGAGCACCTGCCTAGGCCGCCGAGCACCAACCTCGGCGTCACCGCTCACACCCTCCACCCGTGAGGGCCCCTATTCCTAACGCCACCGTCGCGTGGGGTACACGGGTCAACGTACCACTTTTTCGGAAAAGCACACCCTTGCGGTGGCCAAACCGCTGGTGTGCGTGTAGCAAAACTTGAGCCTCAGATGATAAATCGAATGAAGTAAAAATCGGGGTCAGCATTGCTCATAAGGATAGCTAGAAGGGAAAACACCTTTGCTCACGGAGAATAACTTAAAGAGAAAAACACCTTTGCTCATGAGAATTAACTTACGAGAGAACACCTTTGCTCACGAAGAGTAACTTAAAGAGAAAACACCTTTGCTCATGAGAATCAACTTACGAGAAAACACCTTTGCTCATGTCCACCCTTACACAATTAACCTTGGCGAAAGTACCCACCTTGTGTGTGTGTCGTCCGGTGTTCGGTACGTCCGTGATCGTGCGTCAGTCGTCAACAACGTCCTGCACTCCTGAAGGAACATGGGCAAGTCAAGACTAAGGATCCGAAACTCACACCGACTCCCAACAACGTGCGGCGGAGTTCCCCGCACGGCACCAGCCCGTGCGGTGCACACTCCGCCTGGGCACAGCCCCGCGCGGCACCAGCACGCGCGGGTAACCCTCCTGCGGGCGGCCCTGCGCGGCCGAGCGCCGCGCGGGCGCGCTGCCCGCGATGCGGGGCGACCCCGCGCGGCACCAGCCCGCGCGGGCGCCCCTCCTGCGGGCGGCCCCGCGCGGCCGAGCGCCGCACGGGCGCGCTGCCCGCGATGCGGGGCGACCCCGCGCGGCACCAGCCCGCGCGGGCGCCCCTCCTGCGGGCGGCCCCGCGCGGCCGAGCGCCGCGCGGGCGCGCCGCCCGCGGTGCGGGGCGACCCCGCGCGGCACCAGCCGCCCGGGCGCCCCACCTACGGGCGGCCCCGCGCGGCCAAGCGCCGCGCGGGTGCGTTGCCCGCGGTGCGGGGGCGGCCCCGCGCGGCCGTAGCCCGCGCGGGCGCCCCACCTGCGGGCGGCCCCGCGTAGCCAAGCGCCGCGCGGTGCTCGCCCCCGGGTGGTGCCCGCGAGACGCCCCCGCCGCGCGGCGCCCCGCCCGCGGGCGGCGGCGGCGGCGGCGGCGGCGCTCCCCACGAAAACTCCACCCCGAAACGCCTAACCAAAACCTAATGGAAAAACTCACCTTCGATCCGCCGGAAAAGAGAAGAAGAGGATCGTCCTATCGTTGCCCGGTTGATCCCGCGAGCGAGAAACCTCCGTCCTTCTCCCGTAAGCCCCGCCGTCGGTCGTAACAAGAGCGGAAAAAGGTTGGGTCCCCGTCTTTCCCTATTTCCCTCTCGTAGTGTCTCTTTAAAAGGAGAAACCCTAGCCGCCGAACGAAGGTACCTAAGAGGGAAACCCTAAAACCCTAGGTTCCTCAAAGGAAAAATAAATAAATATTAGGAACAGATCCGGCGGCTAGAATTACCCCGAGAAACGTGCCGATCGTACGCACGGATCCCGGGGCGCCTAAGGGGGGTCCGAACTTCAGAATTTTATTCTGGGAGAACCGGGAGTCGGAATCTGAAACCGATCGCGTCCCCGTTCTCCATTTCGCGAACCCTTCCGCCTAAAAATGTCCGCGAGCCCCGACGGACTTTTCGGTAAAACACCAAAAATTGTCCCACAGTCGGCAGTCGTAAGAAAAAGGGGTAACGGGAAGGGTCACGGAAAAGCTAGGTCTTACAGAGATTGACTCATCTTCTTACAATGGCAAAGGAATTAACGCCTTATTTAATGCTTTGTCACAAACCGAATTCTCTCGCGTCTCGGCATGTGAGACTACGAAAGAAATCTGGGATGTTCTACAAGTTACACATGAGGGAACAAACTTTGGGAAGATTCAAAAACTGCAAATGCTTACGAGCAAGTTTGACTCTATTTTCATGGCAGAAAATGAATCTTTCACAGATTACTATACGCGATTGCAAGACATCGTGAATACATGTGCTAACTTGGGAGACAAAATTCCAGAATTTAAAGTTGTAAGAAAGATTTTAAGGACTCTTCCTGAAAGATTTCGTTCTAAGGTTACGGCCATTGAAACTATTAAACACCCGGACGAAATCCGTGTAGAAGAATTAGTTGGTGCACTTCAAACATATGAAATGGCATTTCCTACTAACTATTCTTCTGGAAAAGCATCCTCTTCTAAGTCTTCAGGTTTTGCGTTGAAAACAACAAAAGAAGAAGACGCGGATTCATCCTCCTCAGACGATGACGAGAACCTATCTATGGAGGATTTTGAGAAGCAACTTGCTCTCTTGACAAGAAAATTTCGCCGAAACTTTCGAAGGGGTAATTCAAGTAAAACTTCATCCTTCGTAAAGTCGAAGAAAGGCAAAGGTTCTTCAAGCTACAAGTCAAGAAAGCAAGAGAGTTTTTCAAATGATAAGAAAAGCTCAGAGGGACAAGTCCAATGCTTCAAGTGCCGAGGATACGGCCATATCTCAACGGAGTGTCCCAATAAGAATCCGTCGAAGAAGAAAGCGATGGAAGCCCTCACTTGGGATGACACCTCAACGTCAAATGAGTCATCTTCCAGTGATGAAGGAAACAACGCAACGGCGTTCCACGCGTCCACAACTTCACCTTTCGTGTGCTTTATGGCAAGTACATCCGATTTATTGTCCAACTCCTCCCAAGTTGAAAAGAATGCAACGGACAACGAATCGAGTAATTCCGAAGGTGAAGACTTTGCTTTTGCCTACCATAAACTTTTAAAGGATTCAAAGAAACTGGCAAAGCAAAACAAGGGTTTGAGAGGGAGATTGCAGGATCTCGAAGAATAAGTAAAAAGGGCAACTTCTCTCTCAAACGGTCTTGAAGTGGAAAGGGATAACCTGATCAAAGCAAATGTTTCACTTCAAGATAAAAATGAGCATTTCGAGAAGGAACACGTAAAAATGGTTGATAAAGCAAGTTACTTCTTGAAGCTCTACTCCGAGGCTCGACAGGAAAAAATGGAAATGACGAAGACCATTTTCCAACTTAAAAATGATTTACAGCATTTTTCTTCGGGAAGGAGCAAGTTGGATAAGATTCTTGGTCTTGGTCAAACAAACCGTTTCGGCCTTGGATACAATCGAACTGGAGACAGTCCTAGTTCGGTTGGGACAGTTTTTGTGCCCTAGTCGGTATCTCCTCCTCCGACGACGGAATTCACTGCATACAACGACAACAAACCTACCTCACCCACTTCGGGATCGTCAAGTACAAAGGTATGTATTTGTTGTGGTTTTTCAGGGCACATAAGAAGAAATTGCAAGATTGGAGCAAAACAAACAAATCAAGCACCTCTTGCAACAACTACCAAAAAGGTGATTCCTCGGAAATCAAAGGAGAACCTTTCAAAGGAAAAGAGCCTTGGTAGTTTATCTAACAAGACGACGTCATCAAAGAAAAGCAATCAATCAAACAAGACGCTTTCACCAAGGAGAATAACTTCACATTCATTGCCGACGCAGTCCAAAAGGGTTTGGGTGCGCAAAGGTGAAATCTTCCCTTGTCTTGTCATTCATACTTCTTTGCATGCTTATGACAATTCGTCTTGGTATCTGGATAGCGGATGTTCCCGTCATATGACCGGTGACAAAAAACAGTTTTCAAACTTTAGAGAAAATCTCCGGAGGACTTGTAGTTTTCGGAGACGGTCGTTCTTCTAAAATTGTTGGAAAGGGAACAATTGCTATTCCAGAAGGCCCGGTTTTGAACAATGTTTTATTTATTGAAGGCCTTAAGACTAACCTCATTAGCATAAGTCAACTTTGTGATAATGGTTTCTCAGTTAACTTTTCTTCTGCAGAATGTATTGTAACTGATAAGGACTATGTATTCTTTTTGAAAGAGGTTAGATCTGAAAATAATTGCTATGTTGTTCCAAACAAAATTACTGAAAATTATAACCTAGTTTCTTTAGATAATGAAACTCTTTGGCACGAAAGACTAGGTCACATAAATTTTAAAGAACTAGCAAGGATTTCAAATAAAGACGTGGTTAAGGGGGTTCCTAAACTTTCTTTTAAAGATAACATTGTGTGTGGAGGTTGTCAAAAGGGAAAACAATCAAGGGTTGCACACAAGAACTTGAACCACGTTGGTACCAATCGGCCCTTAGAATTACTGCACATGGACTTAATGGGGCCGACTCGTCAACCATCCTTGGGAGGTAAATGGTATATTTTTCTTATGGTTGATGATTTCTCTAGATATTCATGGGTAACATTTTTAAAAGAGAAAGCGGATACTTTCGACTCTTTTCATGAGGTTTGTCATCGTATTATGATTGAAATAAATGAAAAGATCGTTCGTGTTCGAAGTGATAGAGGTGGAGAATTCATCAATTCTAAATTCATTGATTTTTGCACTTCCAACGGCATAAAACATGAATTCTCAGCACCCTATACACCTCAGCAGAATGGTGTAGTCGAGTGCAAAAACAGGGTTGTTCAAGAGATGGCGCGTGTTATGCTTCATAGCCGGAAACTCCCGTTACATTTTTGGGCTAAAGCTGTGAACACCGCCGTCTATGTAATTAATCGAGTGTATTTGCGCCCGGGAACTTTAAATACACCATATGAGCTTTGGTTTTGTAGAAAATCGAATATCAAATATTTTCGAATCTTTGGGAGTCGTTGTTATATTTTGCGTGATCGCAAAAATATGACACCCCCGGAATTTGGATTAGTCCTATATATAAATGATATAATAGGACTAAATCTCTTAACCCGGCAATAGCATTTTGGATGGTAGCAAGATCCAAGAGGTTATGAGAGTTAAGCATGCTAGAGCTAGAGTAGTTCTAGGATGGGTGACCCCCTGGGAAGTGGGGCGTCATAGTTGGTATCGGAGCCATTCACCAGCCGGAAATGTGAGTTGAGTCTCGGCTGAGCCAAGGTTATATAGCGGGTAGAGCGAGGCTCCCCGGCTAATGACCGTTGTGGGTGGAGTGCAGCTCCCCACAAGGTCGGCTAAGGCTAGCGAGACGAGTCTCACATCGCCTGGTGCTTGTGAGTGTGCTTGAGCCTGACGTGGACGTCAGGGCTTAAAAGGGGGGAAGAATGTGACACCCCCGGAATTTGGATTAGTTCTATATATAAATGATATAATAGGACTAAATCTCTTAACCCAGCTATAGAATTTTGGATAGTAGCAAGATCCAAGAGGTTATGAGAGTTAAGCGTGCTAGAGTTAGAGTAGTTCTAGGATGGGTGACCCCCTGGGAAGTGGGGCATCACAGAAAATCTTGGTAAATTCGACTCTCGAAGTGACGAAGGGATCTTCATGGGTTATTCTACAAATAGTAGAGCATATCGGGTATTTAACCTGGAATCTAAAACGATGGTAGAATCTATTAATGTTAAAGTAGATGAAGCTTTTCATTTTGCATCTGATAAATCTACCCCTGATATGTCTCTTGATGATGATACTCCTGTAAATGCATCTTCTCATAATAATTCTTTCAATAAAGTTGATGCATCTAATGGTTCTTCTAGTTTATCTGATATGCAGGAATCATCACATGTACCTCCGAGTACTCCGTTACCTCAAATGCTACGTATCTCCAAGGATCATCCGGAATCGAACATTATTGGAGACCCACAAGAAGGAGTCAGGACTCGGAGACAGTTGGTTTGTGGAGTCACATGTTACGTCTCCATGGTAGAACCAAAGAACGTCGATGAAGCTCTTCAGGATGACTACTGGATTGAAGCAATGCAGGAAGAGCTCCATCAGTTCGAAAGAAACAAAGTCTGGGAACTAACGAAGCCACCGAAGCAACACAACGTGATTGGTACTAAATGGATTTTCAAGAATAAGAAAAACGAGGATGGTACCATTATTAGGAACAAAGCACGCCTAGTTGCTCAGGGCTATTCACAAATTGAAGGAATAGACTTTGATGAGACGTTCGCCCCGGTAGCTCGACTCGAGTCGATTCGTATTTTGTTCGCGATTGCTTGTCATTTTAAAATCAAACTCTTTCAAATGGACGTTAAGAGCGCGTTTTTAAATGGGTTTTTAAACGAGGAAGTTTATGTGGCTCAACTGTAGAAACCCGAAATATTTTAATTTTAATAAATAGTCTAAAAGTTAATTTTGACCTGGTTTTTGAATTCAAAAGACCCCTGTTGGCCATATGGTCAATCGCCAGTGTGCAAGTTGCACGTTTTACGAGGCAAAAAGGTCATTTCTTCTAATCCGGACATGATCTTGGAAATCCGAATCGACCGTTGCGCTCGCCTCATCGAACTGAACGAGATCCATATTCAGCACTTTTCGATCCGACGGTCGGATCTTCCGGAAACCGATGAAGAAGCGAGCAAATAACCGCGACCATTGTACCAGTGCTCCGCGCACAGTGTAATTGAGTTGTTACTGTAGGTGAACAGTAGCCATAGTTTTCGGAACCCCGACGGACACAACGTTGACCAATTCGCTGGCTGGAAACCGAACATGGCACTTCAGGTAGGCGTTTCAAACGGTTTCGGCGTTCGGGACGCAATGGCGCTGACAGAATCTCCGTACGACGACCCTAGAGTCTCGAAAAGCGCAAAAACTGTATTCCGGAACAGTATTTTATGGACCGAGATTTTATCCGGACAGTTTCTCGAAAATCAGAAATCGCTACCTAATGGGTCTCGTCTAGCCGGACGTCATGGCGCAGTCCATTTTTCGTTTCGACGAGCGGATCGCCTCAAAAAGCATGAAACTAGGTGAAAAAGGGGATATTTGCACATAAGACCCTATCGAAGTTGCCTCGTTTTGCGTGCCTGTTCTGGGAGGAGGACCTGAGTGCAAGTTGAAGTTGCTGTGGAGGACTTATCAGCAAATAAATTGTTTGGAGGGACTAAAATGCAAGATCGCCAAATCCTATAAGTAACTATGCATACGAGCTAGGGCTCCATACACGAAACCCTAAAACCCTTGCCCTAGCCGCACCTCACAACAAACTCCTCCCCTCTGCCGCGCTTCCCGGAGCCTCCCCGCACCGGCCTCCGCCACCACGCCGCCGGAGAAGAAAGAGATCAAGAGACTTTCTTGATCTTCAGGCGTCTTGGTAAGGAAGTGTTGGGAGGGACTCAACGTGATCAAGTCCGTCTGGGAACTTCCTCTGTGAAGCCGCAGCCGAGCACGGGGTGAACCGACCCCCAGCCGCCGTCGCGCGCCGCCGTGGGAGATCCTTCTCCTTTCCAAACTCCGGCGGGGTAAGTTTTTGAAAATAATTGTTTTAAGTTGGTCCCTAAACCCTAGCATCATGTTCCTGACACTGAGGGGATCATCCTCATGTTATCCCAGCCGTCGCCGTCCATCCGGTTGCCGGCGGGAGCGAGGTATTGCCGGAATACCACTAATTGGTCGGGATTTCTCACAGGTGCAACCGATCGACAAAAATCAGATCAGCACCGTGGATTCGTGTCCTCTCGTCGACTTTAGCATCCCCCCGAAGCTGGAGGGCGACCGGATCAAGATCGGGTCCGTGCGAGAGTGCCCTAGAAACCGGATAGTTGGCACTTCGGCCGACAGCCGCCGTCCGGCGCCGCCGCGACCTCCTGCCGCCGGCCACCACTGCACCAAGCTTTGTGGCTCCGAGACGAAGCTTCGGGTCCATCTTGCTCCGGCCCGGAGCCACCGCGCCGGAAACCGCCATTGGAGGCCTTGAAGCTTTCCCGAGCTCCTCCGGCGCCGCCTTGCCGGCGCTCGTCTGTCACCGGGAACAACCCAGGTGAGTCTCTGTGGTCGGTAAGAGCCCTCCCATCATCTTGCATGGCCTCCCTAACGTCGGGCTTTTGCTGTGCAGAGTTGCACCCGAGCTCGGTCTTTTCCTCCTCTCCGGCGATCCCCGGTGCTCCGGGGCTCCGGCCAACCACCAGGTAAGATCTACAGACCCTACTGAAGCTCAACATGAATTTATTTTGATCTAGAATACCCCCTGCAACTCGGCTCCAAACCTTGCACCCGAGGTCGCCCTCTCGGGCTCATCTCCGGCCGCCGCCGCCTCCGGCCGCCGGAGCTCGACCCAGATTGGACCAAGACACCCCTGGGGACCCCCCTCTAACCTGTGCTTACCTCTGGTGCAGAGCAGAACCCAAGTCCGAGCCTTGGAGGAGTACCACCTTGCTGCGGCGACTCCTCCGGCCACCTCCGGCGCGTCTCAGGTGAGCACCCCACTTCTGGACAAATCCTTGATAACATGCCTTAGTTAGACCCCAACTGGATCAAGTCTAAGTTAAGATATTGCATAACTAATAACTGGACACTAAGAGATCATGGGCCCGACTGTATTTTCGGGTTGCGTGTCCACTCAAACATGTGAGCACGGGTTAGCTCGCGGCGAGATCCACCTACTGCAATTTGCGGTTTAGTCTAAAACATCCCGGATTTCAAGAACGGACTAGAACGGTGTATCAACCCTTGGTTTTTATACAATTCAGATCATATTCGGTACCTAAATGCAATTGTAGCATCAAGGCTGTCTTCAGACAGTAATTATTTACCCACTAGGCATTTTGGTTAGAGTTCCGTGGGCTCTTGTTGAGCGGGAATCGGACCTTGTTCCGTAAATCGGCTATATTATTCCGCGTTAGCGTTGTGTTGCTGTAGTGTTGTCAGGATGGGTATGTGTGAGTCTAGTTCTGACTACAGTCTCTGTTCAGGGCCTAGCAGTTCAGCACCAGCCTCCCGGTAGTCTAGCGGGAGTTCGGGATCGGCCTACATTCAGGTGGGTTTTATTTCCTTTGTCCTAGCATCTAGCTCTATCTTGTTGGGCGGGGTCAATTCTAAGTGTACTGGGGTTAAATATTGATGGGTGAACACTTATGCATGTTAGCGGGTTTCTTCATAGTGTTTAGCGTCGGTCTCCGACGGTCGTTCTTCTTTTGATAATTATATGTGGGCGGGCTACCTTCGAGTACACGTATTATTGCCTTGACGTTGATTATACATGATAGCGGGTTACTTCTGATCGCATATGCTACGGTTTTACTTTTGATTATACATGTTGCCGTTTCACTCTTGTTATATATATTATGCTGCTGACATGATGGTGGTTACGGTTACTTGGCTCGAGGCTGCAACACGCGCACCCGCGGTTTGGCCACCGCAAAGGGTGCGCTTTTCCGGAAAAGTGGTCTATGACCCGTGTATACCCACGAGGTGACGTAGTGGGGCCCCTTATTAGTGGTGGGGTTGAGGCGCCGAGGTGCGAGCGGTGCGACCCGTCGGTTTAGTTGTCCGACGTGGTCGGGTTTCTGCAGGTACGGTATGGGCCGTCGGTTTAGTTGTCCGACGTGTCCGGGCATTACAGGATACAGGTGTACAGGTTGCTTTTCCTCCTTGAGGGGGGGGTGGTTGCTCCGGTTGTCTTCACGGTTTGTTTTACTATATTCTCCTGCTCTACTACTTTTACGTCACTGACATCCCACTTCGTGACAGGGTTCAGACGGGGGGAGAGGTAGGCGGTGGTGAGGACGGGACAGGAGCAGCTGGGTCGCTGGGGACCCCGGACTGTATTTCTTCTTTCATTCTCGCTTTACATTGCATTGTAGTTATGTGAGAGGTTCGCGATACCCTCGTGGGGTCGGCGTGGATGTCGGTACGGGTTGCATTTAGTGCCCCTTGTGCGTTACTTTCCTTATATTTCTATTGGCCGTTTGAAAATCAAAAAGGCAAAAGTCAAAGAAAAGATTGCAAAAACCGTTTTTAAAATCTAAGTGTCGTGTGGGCACTGGTTTCAAAACCCTGTGGATTTATGGATTGCGAAAGGGATTTCAAAACTTGGTGTCGGGTGGGCACCGTTTTCAAACCTTGTGGATTTATGCTGATTTCGAAACTAGCTTTCAAAACGTAAGCGCCGGGTAGGCGCTCTTTCAAAACTGTGGATTTATCCTTTCCAAATTGATCGGCCATATGTTTTTCTTGTATTAGTTTAGAATGCTGGTTGTTTGTGAATAACTGTTGTGATTGATTGGTTGTGTATGTTGGAACATGTACCGAACGCTACGCCGTGCACGTACAGGGGAGACTCTGTCCGTTTGCAAAGGGATCCTGTATGTGTGGCGGGTCTGGGCACGTGCCGGGGAAGAGGGGTTCTCTTTTAAACAAAAAAAAAAATTTACACGTCAAATATTCGACTTTTATGAATCGTTTCCGCTAAAACAAACCCCCGGGGCGTGACAGATTAAATGGTATCAGAGCGTTCTTTCAATCACAACAGTTAGTGCCGACATCCGCGGGAACACCTCACTTGCCTACACATGAATGAAATGGGTAGGGCATAGGACTGTAGAACGTGAGTGACCGAGGGGGGGGGAGGGAAATGTTGAGTCCTTTCTCTCACTTTATGGGTGTTGTCAGTAGGGTAGTCTAGAGTTGACTCTTGTGATGTGTGACAGACATGGCCCGTACTAGAACATCGGCCGGGGACGCAGAGGCCGACGCGACGACGTCGACGGCCGCGGAGAACCAGCTCCTGCGGCAGCAATTGCGGGAGATGGCGGGGAATCTGGCCAACCTCACCGAGCACGTGTGTGGTGTGTGAGTGCGGGTTAAGTTTTGTTTCTCGGTTTAGCCCGGTTGTCGCGTTTGGGTAGTCGTGTTGTTTTGGCTCGTGTAGTGGTGTTGTTATGGGGGCTGGGAACGAGGCCGGCAGCCACCGAGGTATTGATGGTTGCTAGGAATCAATGGTTTAAGCAACCAGCGTGGGACACGGTGGGCCTGCTAACAGGTGTTCATGCGCTAGGTGCGGCTGTTATCACAGCAGATCGTTGCGCCGAGTGATGTTTTTTCGAACCCTTCCCTCTGCCAACGCTTTGGTCGTCGTTAGTAACGGCGACTGGTGGTAGGGTAATCCGCCGATGGTTGTTAGTGAAGCGGCCGTTTTGTCGGTCGTGAGTAGCTGGGTAGTCTCCTTGCCTAAAATTGTACCTTCCAGGACAACGGGTTTTAGGTTACAGCAGAGAGTCGGCCGATTCTTTTGCATCTTGGATAGGGTAGGGGTAGGCATGAGGACTCTTCCCCTACGGTTGTTACCCACGGTTCGGCCCTTTGCTGTGGTCACTGCGATGGGTGCAGGAATCGTCACGGTGGGGTCTTGGGATTCCCCCTAGGGTTGAGAAAAGAGACCACCGGGGCTAGCAAATCTTGTTCATTTGGGCTTGACTCCTTCTTTTTGTTGAGCGGACCTAGAGCTTAGAATACTCCTAGTTGGGAAGGTGATCGTTTGGTCTGGGGGTATGCAGCTCGACACAGTGCATGGTGCTTGGAAGGGCAATGGATTGGGACCGAGCGGTAGAGGTTAATCGGAGTGTCGCACCCCCTCAGGTGCCAAGACGGAAGTAGGATTGTGCTTCTTGGGTTTTGTCGCCAGCACCCCATGACCAAGGCATAGTCTTGAGGTTTTGGGTTGCGAGTTTGTGATTGTGAAACAGTACAGATCACGAGGGGCGCAAGGCCAATGGGAAGCGCAAGTCGGAACACGTTTGGCCACATTCCCCATGTATTGGATTCCTGGCGTATTTAAGCTTCGGGGATGAAACTTCGTTTAAGGTGTGAGTGATGTAGCACTCGAGAAAATTCTAGTGCGCTTGCGGGCGAGGAAGCAGATCTAACCTTAGTGACTTGCATATCGTTGTGTCGGTTATTAGCCGTACGCACTCTGGTTTGGGATCGTCGTTAGTGCAGGGTTAGCCGCGGTCAGGGTTTCGGCTGTGGACTTGATGTTTGAATGGAGCCAGGGTGCTCGGATCAGTTACAGTGATTAAAGGTTAAATCACTGTTCTTGTCGTAATCGTCCAGCTGATGGCGCAGCAGTAGATGGCTGCTAATATTACACTAGCCTCACGGTTTGCTTAGAGGTTGAACAAGTTGTTGATCCTTTAGTGTCCCCGTGTCATAATTCAATGGCCTATGGGCCGATGGTAACCCTGTTCGGGACGGATGCAAATTGACCCCACCTTTTGCATAGATTTTGTGGATCGACGTGGACTCGCCTATGTGTTAGTCATGGTGATGGTTGTGACCACGAGGGGGTAGTAATCCTTGATAAAGGTTATGTTTTTAGCACTGAGATTGTGTTGGGAGGTATGTGATATACCTTCTGATAGGAGTTGGGTCCCCAACTAGTTGTTGGCGACAGAGCTATGGTATTTCCCTGTTCTTTTGGTAAGCACGTTGGCTGCAGGCAACGGACTGCCGAAAGAACTGAGGAAATACCCGGCCTGTAATGGGGAGTATCAGATTGGATCTAAATTAGTAGCCTTAGAGTTGTCGACACCTGGCGACTGACTTGTAGCCCCCGATTGAACTTTTTGAGCATTCCATGAAGTATGACTTCAGGTTGTATGCTCCGGGAATAAAACTTTTTTTTTAAGTTGTAAGTTTCGGGGACGAAACTTCTTTTAAGTTGTAAGTGATGTAGAAACCCGAAATATTTTAATTTTAATAAATAGTCTAAAAGTTAATTTTGACCTGGTTTTTGAATTCAAAAGACCCCTGTTGGCCATATGGTCAATCGCCAGTGTGCAAGTTGCACGTTTTACGAGGCAAAAAGGCCATTTCTTCTAATCCGGACATGATCTTGGAAATCCGAATCGACCGTTGCGCTCGCCTCATCGAACTGAACGAGATCCATATTCAGCACTTTTCGATCCGACGGTCGGATCTTCCGGAAACCGATGAAGAAGCGAGCAAATAACCGCGACCATTGTACCAGTGCTCCGCGCACAGTGTAATTGAGTTGTTACTGTAGGTGAACAGTAGCCATAGTTTTCGGAACCCCGACGGACACAACATTGACCAATTCGCTGGCTGGAAACCGAACATGGCACTTCAGGTAGGCGTTTCAAACGGTTTCGGCGTTCGGGACGCAATGGCGCTGACAGAATCTCCGTACGACGACCCTAGAGTCTCGAAAAGCGCGAAAACTGTATTCCGGAACAGTATTTTATGGACCGAGATTTTATCCGGACAGTTTCTCGAAAATCAGAAATCGCTACCTAATGGGTCTCGTCTAGCCGGACGTCATGGCGCAGTCCATTTTTCGTTTCGACGAGCGGATCGCCTCAAAAAGCGTGAAACTAGGTGAAAAGGGGGATATTTGCACATAAGACCCTATCGAAGTTGCCTCGTTTTGCGTGCCTGTTCTGGGAGGAGGACCTGAGTGCAAGTTGAAGTTGCTGTGGAGGACTTATCAGCAAATAAATTGTTTGGAGGGACTAAAATGCAAGATCGCCAAATCCTATAAGTAACTATGCATACGAGCTAGGGCTCCATACACGAAACCCTAAAACCCTTGCCCTAGCCGCACCTCACAACAAACTCCTCCCCTCTGCCGCGCTTCCCGGAGCCTCCCCGCACCGGCCTCCGCCACCACGCCGCCGGAGAAGAAAGAGATCAAGAGACTTTCTTGATCTTCGGGCGTCTTGGTAAGGAAGTGTTGGGAGGGACTCAACGTGATCAAGTCCGTCTGGGAACTTCCTCTGTGAAGCCGCAGCCGAGCACGGGGTGAACCGACCCCCAGCCGCCGTCGCGCGCCGCCGTGGGAGATCCTTCTCCTTTCCAAACTCCGGCGGGGTAAGTTTTTGAAAATAATTGTTTTAAGTTGGTCCCTAAACCCTAGCATCATGTTCCTGACACTGAGGGGATCATCCTCATGTTATCCCAGCAGTCGCCGTCCATCCGGTTGCCGGCGGGAGCGAGGTATTGCCGGAATACCACTAATTGGTCGGGATTTCTCACAGGTGCAACCGATCGACAAAAATCAGATCAGCACCGTGGATTCGTGTCCTCTCGTCGACTTTAGCATCCCCCCGAAGCTGGAGGGCGACCGGATCAAGATCGGGTCCGTGCGAGAGTGCCCTAGAAACCGGATAGTTGGCACTTCGGCCGACAGCCGCCGTCCGGCGCCGCCGCGACCTCCCGCCGCCGGCCACCACTGCACCAAGCTTTGTGGCTCCGAGACGAAGCTTCGGGTCCATCTTGCTCCGGCCCGGAGCCACCGCGCCGGAAACCGCCATTGGAGGCCTTGAAGCTTTCCCGAGCTCCTCCGGCGCCGCCTTGCCGGCGCTCGTCTGTCACCGGGAACAACCCAGGTGAGTCTCTGTGGTCGGTAAGAGCCCTCCCATCATCTTGCATGGCCTCCCTAACGTCGGGCTTTTGCTGTGCAGAGTTGCACCCGAGCTCGGTCTTTTCCTCCTCTCCGGCGATCCCCGGTGCTCCGGGGCTCCGGCCAACCACCAGGTAAGATCTACAGACCCTACTGAAGCTCACCATGAATTTATTTTGATCTAGAATACCCCCTGCAACTCGGCTCCAAACCTTGCACCCGAGGTCGCCCTCTCGGGCTCATCTCCGGCCGCCGCCGCCTCCGGCCGCCGGAGCTCGACCCAGATTGGACCAAGACACCCCTGGGGACCCCCCTCTAACCTGTGCTTACCTCTGGTGCAGAGCAGAACCCAAGTCCGAGCCTTGGAGGAGTACCACCTTGCTGCGGCGACTCCTCCGGCCACCTCCGGCGCGTCTCAGGTGAGCACCCCACTTCTGGACAAATCCTTGATAACATGCCTTAGTTAGACCCCAACTGGATCAAGTCTAAGTTAAGATATTGCATAACTAATAACTGGACACTAAGAGATCATGGGCCTGACTGTATTTTCGGGTTGCGTGTCCACTCAAACATGTGAGCACGGGTTAGCTCGCGGCGAGATCCACCTACTGCAATTTGCGGTTTAGTCTAAAACGTCCCGGATTTCAAGAACGGACTAGAACGGTGTATCAACCCTTGGTTTTTATACAATTCAGATCATATTCGGTACCTAAATGCAATTGTAGCATCAAGGCTGTCTTCAGACAGTAATTATTTACCCACTAGGCATTTTGGTTAGAGTTCCGTGGGCTCTTGTTGAGCGGGAATCGGACCTTGTTCCGTAAATCGGCTATATTATTCCGCGTTAGCGTTGTGTTGCTGTAGTGTTGTCAGGATGGGTATGTGTGAGTCTAGTTCTGACTACAGTCTCTGTTCAGGGCCCAGCAGTTCAGCACCAGCCTCCCGGTAGTCTAGCGGGAGTTCGGGATCGGCCTACATTCAGGTGGGTTTTATTTCCTTTGTCCTAGCATCTAGCTCTATCTTGTTGGGCGGGGTCAATTCTAAGTGTACTGGGGTTAAATATTGATGGGTGAACACTTATGCATGTTAGCGGGTTTCTTCATAGTGTTTAGCGTCGGTCTCCGACGGTCGTTCTTCTTTTGATAATTATATGTGGGCGGGCTACCTTCGAGTACACGTATTATTGCCTTGACGTTGATTATACATGATAGCGGGTTACTTCTGATCGCATATGCTACGGTTTTACTTTTGATTATACATGTTGCCGTTTCACTCTTGTTATATATATTATGCTGCTGACATGATGGTGGTTACGGTTACTTGGCTCGAGGCTGCAACACGCGCACCCGCGGTTTGGCCACCGCAAAGGGTGCGCTTTTCCGGAAAAGTGGTCTATGACCCGTGTATACCCACGAGGTGACGTAGTGGGGCCCCTTATTAGTGGTGGGGTTGAGGCGCCGAGGTGCGAGCGGTGCGACCCGTCGGTTTAGTTGTCCGACGTGGTCGGGTTTCTGCAGGTACGGTATGGGCCGTCGGTTTAGTTGTCCGACGTGTCCGGGCATTACAGGATACAGGTGTACAGGTTGCTTTTCCTCCTTGAGGGGGGGGTGGTTGCTCCGGTTGTCTTCACGGTTTGTTTTACTATATTCTCCTGCTCTACTACTTTTACGTCACTGACATCCCACTTCGTGACAGGGTTCAGACGGGGGGAGAGGTAGGCGGTGGTGAGGACGGGACAGGAGCAGCTGGGTCGCTGGGGACCCCGGACTGTATTTCTTCTTTCATTCTCGCTTTACATTGCATTGTAGTTATGTGAGAGGTTCGCGATACCCTCGTGGGGTCGGCGTGGATGTCGGTACGGGTTGCATTTAGTGCCCCTTGTGCGTTACTTTCCTTATATTTCTATTGGCCGTTTGAAAATCAAAAAGGCAAAAGTCAAAGAAAAGATTGCGAAAACCGTTTTTAAAATCTAAGTGTCGTGTGGGCACTGGTTTCAAAACCCTGTGGATTTATGGATTGCGAAAGGGATTTCAAAACTTGGTGTCGGGTGGGCACCGTTTTCAAACCTTGTGGATTTATGCTGATTTCGAAACTAGCTTTCAAAACGTAAGCGCCGGGTAGGCGCTCTTTCAAAACTGTGGATTTATCCTTTCCAAATTGATCGGCCATATGTTTTTCTTGTATTAGTTTAGAATGCTGGTTGTTTGTGAATAACTGTTGTGATTGATTGGTTGTGTATGTTGGAACATGTACCGAACGCTACGCCGTGCACGTACAGGGGAGACTCTGTCCGTTTGCAGAGGGATCCTGTATGTGTGGCGGGTCTGGGCACGTGCCGGGGAAGAGGGGTTCTCTTTTAAACAAAAAAAAAAATTTACACGTCAAATATTCGACTTTTATGAATCGTTTCCGCTAAAACAAACCCCCGGGGCGTGACATCAACCGAAAGGTTTTGTAGACTATAAACAACCTAACCATGTTTTTCGTTTGAAAAAGACTCTTTACGGTCTAAAACAAGCACCGCGAGCGTGGTACGAAAGGTTGACAAAGCACCTATTGGAAAAGGGCTATACTCGAGGGGGAGCAGACCGGACTCTCTTTGTGAAGCATTATCAGGATAACTTCATTGTGGCACAAATCTATGTCGATGACATTGTATTTTGTGCAACTAGAGACAATGATGCTTCTAAATTCGCAGAAACCATGGAAAGCGAATTTGAGATGTCTATGATGGGCGAACTGACATACTTTCTTGGATTGCAAGTGAAACAAAATGATGAAGGCATCCATTTGTGCCAATCCAAGTATGCAAGGGAGTTGGTGAAGAAATTCGATTTAGAAAACTCTAAAGATTTTTCGACTCCAATGGGAACCAGCAATAAGGGATTAGGAAGTGAATCTCTTAGTGATAGTGTAGACGAGAAGCTTTATCGCAGCATGATTGGAAGTCTACTCTACCTCACGGCTAGTCGCCCGGATATATCCTTTAGTGTTGGGATCTGCGCGAGATATCAATCAGCACCAAAGGAGGTTCACCTGAAAGCGGTGAAAAGGATCATCCGGTACGTCAAAGGAACACTGAATTTCCGAATTTGGTATCCTATGGGAACAACTCTTGACATAATAGGATATTCAGATGCCGATTGGGCAGGATCAGTGGATGATCGGAAGAGTACGAGTGGTGCATGTTTTTATCTTGGCCATTGTCTTATTGCATGGCATAGTAAAAAGCAAAACTGCATTGCACTCTCGACTGCCGAAGCGGAATATATTTCAGCGGGTAGTTGTTCAACTTAACTCATTTGGATGAAAAGCGTGTTCAGCGACTTCCGAATTTCAGCAACTTCGGTAACTATTCTTTGTGACAACACAAGTGCTATAAATATTTCTAAAAATCCTGTGTTGCACTCAAGAACAAAACACATTGAACTTAGATATCATTTTCTAAGAGAGCTAGTTGAATCAAATGTTCTTCAAATTTCCTATATTTCAACTGAATATCAATTAGCTGACTTTTTAACAAAACCTTTGGATCAAAAACGGTTTATTCATTTGCGTAAAGCAATAGGAATGCTTTATTTGAAATAACACTTTTTGAAATCATTGCTTAGATTAGGTTTTGTTTTGTGTTTTTGTTCCTCCTCTATGTTTGTACATAGAACAGTAATTGAGCATATGTAATTGACTTGCATCCTTTCATATATTTAGAAATTTATTATGCTTTGGATATCATAATAATTCATTTGATGCAATGATCATTTATGTCAATTAAGTCATCTTTAATTGATCAAAGTCAATTTGTCTCTCATGTGATCTCTTGGTATAGTTTTTATCATATTTGAAAATTGTGTTAAGTATGAAACTCGAGATCAATCTTTGGTTGAATACCGCATATCTTAGATAATTGATAATCAATTAAGGGGGAGTTTGTTAAAATATTTATGCTCAAAAGATGTGGAAAGAGTTACATCCCAATGAGGAGTGTGAAAACTACCACCACATGGAGGAAAGAGCTACCACCTCGGTCGTCCGAGTACTGTGTGCAGCTACCACATGTATATCAAGCATGGTTTTTCGAGTTGATTAGATATAATGCTTTTTGGAATACTTGACTCTGTCAAATTCCAAGGTTGGTATAAGGTGGGGATTTTATTGAAAGATGCTCAAAGAGCCACTCCTTACAATAAATTGATTAGATATATTATCTAAACTATTTGGGATTTCAAACATCTATTGATCTTGGTACTTCATTTTCTTTACCATATTGATGATTTGATAAACGCATTACTCATAAGATCATGATAGATGTCATTGAACTTGTTCAACTTTAAAGGATTTAATTTTTATAAATTTTCGTTTCATTACTTGGATATTATTGATAGATTTAGCATAATCTACTTCTTTTTATATGAAACAATGACTTTTGTTTAAAGTTGACTTGCAAAAGTGCTTACATACTTTTTCTGAATTTTCTGGAATTTTTCTAAATTTTTCTGAAGAAAAAGTTGGAGCCGATCCGGACTGGAATATTCGTTCCGGATCCCGAACGCAGGAATTTTCTGCGGGTAGCCGATCCGGACTGGATTCTTGATCCGTTCCGGACCGCAGCTAGGGTTTTATAAGAAACAAAAGGGTTTTGATTTTTTTTACAACAATCTTTTGTTTCCAAGTCTCCAGAGCTTCTCTCTCTAGAAATCAACCAATTTGGAGCCTTTCCAACTCGAGTTCTTCGGATCAAAGTAAGTTTTTATGATCAAAACTTCGGTTTTTCACAGATTTTCTCTCTTTTCTCAAAAACGTGAATGAAATCTTGTAACTTTTTCGTTTGAGATTGGTTTTTGGTCAAATTTCTTTTGAAATAAGAACTCTGAGTAGATTAGTTTTGTTTATATGCTTGGTATTCTCTTGATTTACGGATTTTTAGGCTTCGATTTCTGAAAATTCGATTTTAGGGCATATAATGAGAATTTTTGAAAATCATGGGATTGATCTATTTTTAAAATTCTTTTTGCAAAACTAATTTGATTCCTAGTCTCTCTACATGATAATGATTGTTTAGGTACAATTTTTCAAATTTTTGAAAATAAATAATTTTTTCGTGCTCTTGAGTTCTTGCTCGCAGGTTTCTAAATCACTAATTCAATAGCAACAATGGTGTTCACTTGGATAATTGTTCTTCTGGCTGCTATGGTTCACACTAGAGCAACGAACAAATTGAAGAGAGCGAAGAAAACTCTACGAAAAGGTGAGTTTGTCCTCGTTAACGACTCTGAGACGGAATCTGATAAGGAAGATGTGAACTGGGATGAATTGATGGACGACGAAACAACGCCTGTTAAGTCAAAAGGGAAGTCCCCTGTTTCACCAAAGGGAAAGACAGCACCTACTGCTGTGGAAAAAGGCAAAGCACCAATGCCATCATCATCTATCTCGATGAAAAGGAAGAGACTAGCTCGACGGTTAGGACGAGCACGAGGGGTTGAAATTGACGAACCAATAGCTCCTGATTCACCACCCCGTGAGGAACAAGTGTCTATTAACACAGACCGTCTAAGGGCTTTTGAAAATCGAGAATGCATTGGCGAAAGACATGTTAACATTGGGGCTCTTCGAGACCACTCCCCGGAGTTTGGTAATATGATTGAACAAGCCAATCTTCTTCAAGTGTGCAGATTCCCAGAAATACTTGGATACTGTTTGCATCGGGTAAGGACCTTCTACACAAATGCACGGCACCTTCAAGAAAATGAAGACGGTCCAATGGAGTTTTATACGAACGTCCAAGGAACAAGACTTAAAATAACTCCACAATTAATTGGTGATGTGATGACCTGGATCCCTGCAGAGCTGTGGTAGAGTCATTGGTGACATCTGGGGAGCTTGTACTGTGTGTTGGAGGTGTTTGTGCACCAATGGGACAGTTGTGGCGGACTTCGGGCTTACTGGATCACGTGGGTGATCAATGGACTCCGTCGGATCGTTAGAAGTGGTTTCGCGCGAAGCGGATATTAAAAATGGACTCAGCGCGAAGTTTGGACCAAGGATTACCTTTTCGGATGCCTTCGGCAAATTTTGGAGTTGGAATTTGGCAAAATGGACATCAAATTCGGATTCAGCGCACGAAAACGGTCAAAATGGACTACCTACTTGATGTTTTGGACAACCGGTCACTGTTCATGCCGGAACAGTGTTTCCGGCCGCCGGCGGGCAGCGGCGGCGGCGGCGGGCAGCGCCGGAGCAGCCGCGGGCAGCGCGGCTGGCAGAGGCGCGGGCCGCTCGGTCCACGCGGCAGGCGTGCACCGGGGACTGGACGCGTGGCGGCTCGGGAGTGGGCCGGTCCGCGGGGCACGGTCTACGGGGAGCGCGGGGCGCACGGTGGACCGGGGTGGACACGTGGCGGCCGGTGGTTGGTGCGGTGTAGAGCGCTCGGTGCACCGAACGGGTGCGGGTGGCCTCGGGGCGCGTGCCCGGCAGGGTTGGCAGGCGGCGCTGGCAGGGTTGGCAGGCGGCGCTGGCAGGCGGCACGTGGGCGCTGACCGCGGTCACCCGCGCGTTGGGGGCGCCACGTGTCGATCCCTGGTGGTGGCCACGCGGCGCAGCGGGAGTGGTGGCTCCCGCTGTTGCCTGTTTTGTGGGCGACGTGGAGGCCCAGCTGCGTTTCGCGCGCGCACAGTGTTGGGCCGGGCCCAACACTGTAGCCGCCCGAAATCTGGAGCGCCCGGAAAATAGGACAATTTGGGAATTATCTGATTTGTTTCCAGCTTGTATTTAAAGGCCCAGTTCTACTGAAGAGAGCTTCTTCCCTGTTCATCCTTTCACTGTGCGACCTTCACAAGAAATCCTCCTCTCCCTGTGGCGATTCCATCTGCAGATTTCCAGATTTTTCAGCGGCACGCATCCTGAGGTTACCATTTTTATGGCGCGGCGCGACGCTCGTTCGTTTGTGATCTTCTTCGTCGCATTTCGGTGCGAGGACTCCCCTGGCTTACTCCGACCTCCGAATGAGGCGATTCATGCGCCGTTGGACTCGCGACAGGTAGGGCTTTGATCTTCGTGTTTTGAGGTCCTCCTCATTTCGAGTTTATCTTGGAGTTCCCCGAGCTTCCTTTTGACCCTTTTTCTTGGGCGGAGTTTTGGACAGCGGTGCGGTATTTTGGCGATATCTTCGCGCACAGGGATCGGATTGGGGAGATTCAGGAGGCGTTTTGCATCGACACATCACGAGGAATATCCCCAAATTTTCTTGGAATTTTCTGAATTTTGCCCCGAAGGTGAATGTCCCTGTTTACAGAACCTTGTGGTTCAGTTTTTGAGAGTAGTTTATTTCGGGGTGGTTCCCTTGTCGGATTTGTTTCTCAGTGTAGGAAACTCGGATTTGAGCGTGCAGGTAGTCGTTTCAACGGGTTCGTCGCGAGGATCGTGACAATATTTTTCTTGGAATTTTCTGGGCACTTCTCGCAGGTAAAAACAGGGAAACTGTGGACTGTTGTGTTTGGGGCAGATTTGTGTGAGCATTGTATGTTAATTATGTATGTTCTCTTGGGAATTTTGTACAGCGATCGCGGCGGCTTATCGGTTTGGGCGAGAGCACTTTTTGGACTTGGAATTAGCGATCGAGGTGGGTGGTTGTTGTTTACCTCTATTTTGACATGCTCACTAGGAATATTAGAGTGATCCGTTTATTTGGACATGCATGCTTAAGTGATATAAAATTGTGAGCCCTTCATATGGAAATTACTATTGTGGATATTTGATAGTGGTTGGGACTTATACATGTTGGTATGGATGGAATGTTAGCGGTTAACCTTGCATGTGGATTGGGTTATTTATTTTGGGCTTTATGATTATCCTGTTAGTGGTTGGTACTATTTGAGGACTTTATGACATGCATAGGTGGATAGTGATGCTTTATCATGGATCATAGACATGTGTGGTTGGATAATGTTTTAGCATGATGGTTATATCTATGCGGAGTTATTAATTGTTACACATGTGGAACCACTATTGGTCGCCTTTTTCCTTTATTTCCTTGAGAACACTTGCATGCTTGTTTGGACATCTAGGTAGGCCATCTTTTATCGCTACACTTTCATGCTGGAACTTGACTTAGGAGAAACCTTGTTTGCTTCTTTCTCCTTTTCGTTAGTCAGGTGGGTTTGCTCGGGTTTGAGCAGGGGTTTGGGATAGTGTAGCCGGGGCCTGGATTATGGATCATGGGTTTTGGCGGCGACCGCGGATATTGGGCGGTTGACCGGATGTCGGTTATAGGACATCGGTGATAGGGCATGATTATGGACTAGAGGGTTTTGTGGCAACCGCGGATAGTAGGCGGTTGACCAGATGTCGGATGTGGGACATGTTTGTGATTGTGGGTTATTCCGGCGACCGCGGATTTTGGGCGGTTGACCGGAGGTCGGTTGTGAGACCTGGTCGTGGATTGTGGGGTATTGCCGCAATCGCGGATATTGGGCGATTGACCGGATGGTTACTTTTGCATCTGATTGGGGAATCAGTGTTCTTTTAGTGGAGGGTGGTGTTCCACTGGGGCTTTATAGTTGTGATCCAATCCTGCTTTTATCACACCGGCGCGGTTATTGCCCGGTGATGCTTTCCTCGTGTGGGTCGCTCCCCTCGAGTTCCCCTCCGGAGGCCGGGGCCAGACAGTTATGGACAGTTTTGCTATCACATCGGCGCGGCTTATTTGCCCGATGATGAGGGCGGCAGCAGGAGGTTTGCTATCACATCGGCGCGGCTTCCTTGCCCGATGATGAGGGCGGTACAGATTGGGTTCATCTGGGACGGTTGGTTATTGTTGCTTACGGTTATTCCAGTCTAGGACTGTATTTTAGAGGCATATTAGTGGTAGATTCCCCTTCTTCAGCGGTTTCTTTTCTTACCACTCTTCTTTCCTTTTTGCCTCTGGTAGACCTAGTGGGTGTGGCAGAGTTTGAGGTTTTACCCACTATGGGAGGCTACTGGTTCACTAGTAGTTCTCACCCCCATTCTTCTTTCTTCTTTTTCTTCTCCCTTGTTTTGCAGTGTCTTCTGCGGGTGCTGCTGGGCTTTCAGCGGCGGGTCGAGGAGAGAGGACGGCTGAGTAGATAGATCTCGAGGCAGGATGAGCGAGTTAGCTGGACTGTTGGTGTACCCAGGATTCCTCAGACGGTTGTACTTTTACATTTGGGACTGGCTTTTGCCAGCAGGTTGTATTTATTTTGGTGAGCTGGGAGAGACAGATGTATCATTTATACAGATGTATTGTATTTTATTTCCAGCTTCAGTCTGAGATGTATTAGTTTTAGTTCAGCTCTGTTTTTATTGCTCTTTTATTGTTATCTTTTATATCTGAGCAGGTTTGGCGCTTCGTGTACACGGGAAATACCGTGTGCACAGCAGATCTGTAGACGGGCCCGGGTTCTGGTTTACACCCGGGGCGTGACAGATTAGGTGGTATCAGAGCTTAGGGATAGGTCATTTGGGACTTAGGAAACCCTAGGCTTTTCGGCGGACCCTAGGATGTTAGTTCGTGAGAGACGCGACATTTTGCGAAAGTCGGTGATTTATTTGTTTGACTCTTCCTGTGAGTGAAGAGGGATCGACATATCCTATTTTTGTGGGACAGTTATGTTGGCTGCAGACAACATAAAGTTACAAAAATAGAGTGATGTCTTTGACTTTCGCTAGATTGGGTCGAGTGTTTAGGGTGTGCTGATTTGCGGTTTTGTCGTGGTGAGCGGTGTCTCCCCGACGTTGGGCCCTGACCCGGGTGCACCTTGGTGCGGCAGTTGGGTCTGAGCTGGTTGTTTCGGGCCGGATACCCAGATTGGAGTCTGAGAGCTCCGGACCCGAAGGGTAGGTGTGTTGGAGGCAGATCAGCGGAGCGGTGGCACAGTTGTCGGAGCAGCGCGGTGACACAGTTGTCGGAGCGGTGGCACAGTTGTCGGAGCAGCTCAGTGAAACAGTTGTCAGAGCAGCGCAGTGACACAGTTGTCGGATCAGCGCAGTGGCACAGTGGTCGGAGTAGCGAGTAGCCCCCTCCGTGCCGACGTTTAGTGTTGGGGCACCGAGGCAGGGTGGATAGTTGACAGCGGGTAAGCTGTGGGATTGCGACGATCGAGTGAGCCAGTTTTGGCGGATGAGTCATTCCGATTCGTGGGATTGAGTATGGAGCCCTTGGAGGCAGGGTCTTGTTCAGTGGGGGATAGAGAGTACTTGGAAGCCTTTTGTGTCAAGAGTTAACGCAGTTGCTGAACTGCACGCTCCATGTGTAGAGGGACGGGGCGCATAGGATATGAGTGTCTGAAAGTGGATTGCGCCAGGATATCTTTTAATTCGTTGGGTCCCTCCAGTACGGATTAAGGACGCCTCATTGGAGTAGGTGCCGGGTGTGGAGCGTGGTATTGTAGTTCCTTGGGTTGGGATCTACCGCCTGGGGCGAGTTCTGATTGAGGCGCTTGGCGCCGGGTGATGGAGGACAGATCAGTCGGTGGAGGCATTCCCGATTTCTTTTTCCAGGATAGTGGATTTCTGAGACTGTCGGAGCACATATGTTACATCGGTCGGTGTGGTGGTTACTTGTTGGGCTGGCGGGTTCGGTTTCCTTTCGCGGCGGTTGATTATGCCGCAAGGACAGTTTTCTTGGGGAGCCAGGCCCGGAGGTGTCGGTGTACTTGGGTTGTTTGAGGGTTATCTCCGCCTCTATAATTTTGACTTCGGGAGCGAGGCAGATGTTTCGCAGTGGATGAGTAGACTTTTGGCTGTGTGTTGATGCCGGAGAGTCGGGGAATTGCTTCTACATCCCGACGGTTTAGAGATTAGAGAGCAGAGTCTACGTGATCATGTCACGCCTCGGGGGTTTTGTTTTAGCGGAAACAGTACACGAAAGTAAGCGTAAGGTGCGTACAAAATTTTTCTTTAAAACCTCCTTCCCCGGCGTGTGCCCAGACCCGCCGCATATACAGATTCACTCGAAAATCGGGCAGAGTCTCCTCTGTATATGCACGGCGTCGCGGCTATTACAACCGTCAAACACAAACAATCATTTTCCATTTAATCACAAACAGTTCGAAGTAGTACGGTGCATGAAGACAAAACAATACCCGTGGCCAGTCAAGTTGAAAGTATAAATTCACCGTTTTGAAAACAGGCCCACACGGCCTTAGGTTTTGAAAACGGATTGGAAAACGGCATAAATCCACAAGGTTTGGAAAACGGGCCCACCCGACCCTAGACTTTTGAAACCGGTTTTCGAAGTCCTTTTTCTTTTGTTTTCTAGTTGGTTTGTTTAGAAAACGGCCACACGGGACAAGCAAAACAACTACTCGCAAGGGTAAATAAAAGACATCCCAACATCCACATCGACCCCACAAGGGTATCGCGATCCACACAGTCGGCTACTAACAAGTAATGAAATGCGCAATATAAGAAGTAAATACCAACTATGGCTACGGAGGACCAAAGGTGCTCCTGCCACGGCCTCACCGTCGCCCTAGCTCTCACCCCCGAGAACCTGTCACAGAGTGGGGAGTCAGTGACCAGAAAATAAAGCACGAAAGCAACTAGGGCTATAAATAAAGCAAACCGCAGTAAACCAGAGCAACCGCCCTCCTCGTCGTGCAATCGTCGGTATCCCCTCCCCCTGCATAACCTGGACCGGGCACCTGCCGCGGCAAACCAGACTATCCGGAGCTACCGTAAAATAAAACGTGAACACCTGCAAAACCTGACCACCCTCCCAAGAGGGAAAATAAACCACGAACACCTGTAACACCTGTAACCCCCGGTAACACCTGTAACACCTGACCGCGTCGGGCACCTATCCCGGCGGGTCGCACACCTGACCTCATCGGGCACCAATCCCGGCGGGTCGCACACCTGACCTCGTCGGGCACCAATCCCGACAGGTCACACCGCTCGCACCTTGCTGCCTCAAACCCCACACCTACGGGGGCCCCCACTACGTCACCTCGTGGGGTAACACGGGTCGAAGACCGCCTTTCCGGAAAAGAGCACCCTTTGCGGTGGCCAGACCGCGGGTGCGCGTGTCGCAACTCGAGCATAAGTAACCAAGACACGGGGTAATATAGTACATCATAGAAACCGTCAGTGTTAGTACCGATTAACAATAAAAATCCCTTTCGGAATACTAACACAATACTCAGCCTCGACCGTAAACCCACAGCATGATAAACATAACCATAACAAAATTCCGCAATAAGGGGTTCTAAGGGTGTACCCACCTGAAACGCGAAGAAGAAGGTGTACGGAACTCCCGCTAAAACACTCCCACCCTGTGCCCGAAAAAGCTACAGTAAGTAATAATGTTAAAAATATCGTCGTGGTCAAAAACACTGAAAAACGGGGCGAAACGGGCCACAAACGGAGCTTCTGGGCTCAAAAGCTGAAAGCTGGTGCACGGTCCAGGCGTGGACCGGGTTCACGACGCAGAGGAGGCAGCTGTGCAGACCGGGCTCACCCCGGGAGCATGCACCAGGCGGAATGGGCCGGGCCGGTGCACCGGCTTAGCGCGCACCGGGCTCACGCATACCCGGTCGTGGCGGCAGGGCCGGGTGCACGCCCTTGCGTGGACCGCGCTTGCGGGCCGGGCTGGCGCACGCGCCCGTGCGCCGGGTCTGCGCATTCGGGCTGCGGGACGCGTGTGCCGGGTGCACGCCCGTCCGGTGGACCGCGTGAGGAGGCAGCCGTACAGGGTGAACAGTGAACCCTAATTTCGCCCCCCGCGGCTCCGGTTTTGCGATTTCAACTCCGTTTTCGCTCCCGTGCGACTCCGGCGACGACCCCGTGGGCATGATAACGGCGGCGGCGGCCTCCCGTTCAACGACGGCGGCGGCGGCCTCCCGTTCAACACCCTTGTATTGCCCATGAAAACAACAAAAGGAAAACCTCACATTGGAAAATAACCGGGGAGACCCAAACCGCTCACCATGTTTTCGCCGATGGGGGAGAAAGAGGAAAGGGGGTCACCCGTTCCTCGCTCGCTCCGCCTTGTTTCTCCACTCGGTCGGTTGGGAAACAGAAAGGTTGGGGAAGTGGTTCTCGTTGCGCTTGGGGTTTCGTACGCATGGGAGTTGTGGGGGGGGAATTGTGGGGAGTTGTGGGGAGTTGAGGGGAGTTGTGGGGAGTTGTGGGGAGTTGAGGGGAGTTATGGGAAGTTGCGGGGAGTTGGGGGGCAGTTGTGGGGAGTTATGGGAAGTTGCGGGGAGTTGGGGGGAATTGTGGGGAGTTATGGGAAGTTGCGGGGAGTTGGGGGGAGTTGTGGGAAGTTGCACGACAGGGAAAAAGGCGGGACGGGTTAGGGTGGCGGGAGCGGTTAGAATGGGGATTGGGAATGAACCCATTTCAAGTCAAAAGCGGGTAACAAATCGGGTGCGAACCAGGGTCCGGTCTGCCTGAAAAACCGCGTTGACCACCTGAACCGCTAGCCACCTTCCGGAATTTATTCCGGGAGATTCCGGCGTCGGAATTCAAAACCGATTGCGCCGCCGTTCTCCGTTTCGCGAGCTTTATTAACTAAAAATACCCACGAGCCCCGACGGTCTGCCCGGAAACAAGGAATTATTAGATCACCCTCCGGCCCCCGAAACGAATTGCGAAATAAATGAAACCAAAACGGAAACCGTAGATCGAGGTACCACCAAATAAATAAAATAATCCACTAACGTAAAAAGATGAAAGGTCCGATCATCGCAGGATCCCGTCCGATCACCTCGAAAAGCGTGCCAGCCACTTAGCACGGGTTTCGATGCACCACTCAAAGCAAATGCTTTGACCCCCATTCCGGGAGATCCGTAAATCGGAAACCGAATCCGTTCGCTTTGCCGTCCTTCATTTTTCGAGCTCAATCGCAGAAAAATACTCACGGTCCAGGCCAGTCCATTGCAGAAACATAGTGAAAGGTTTTCCTAAGTCCCGTCAAAATAAAAGAGAGGCATACAAGGGCAAGGGAACGCCAGGACTCTACATCACTCACTACTTAAAAGAAGTTTCGTCCTCGAAACTTAATCCTGGTCCCCACGAGTAATTCTGGGTAGCACTCCCTCCTCTCTGACGCCAGTTCCCAAGTCGCTTCACGTTCTCCCTGGTTGCTAAGATCCGCACCGGTGTTCCGTCGAAGCTCAGGTCCTCTCTAAGCTCAAAAGCGGTGACCATCCATCACCAAAATCAAGTACGCAGGTTCAGAGCACATCTTCGAGAATCCGGACCACACGCTCGGACTGTCCGTCGTTCTGGGGTGAAACGCCGCGCTGAAGTGTGGGTTAGTCTCCAGGGCTTGTTGTAGACTTTGCCGAAGGTTCGACATCAGCCGAGTGACTCTAGTCCCCGTCGTACGGGTGGGTGGAAAAAGAGTCGACTTCGTCAGTCGATCCACTGTGACTCAAACCGCATCGTGCCCTCGATGCGATGCGGAAAACCCGTGACGAATTCCATGCTGATTCTCTCCCATTTCCACGCTGGTACCGGTAGAGATTGTAGTTTTCCCTGCTGAGCGCTGATGTTCGAATTTTACTTGTTAACCATCTAAACAGCGGGTAGTGAACTGTATTACATCCCCCCTTTGGTTTAGTCCACCAAGAATTCTTCTTTGAGGTCCCTGTATATCTTCGTGTCACCTGGACGCGCCGCATAGGGGGCGCAGTGCGCCTCCGACAGTGTCTCCTCTTTCAACTCTGGCAGCTCAGGTAAGCAATTTCGCCCTCGAAAACGTATTGCGCCGTTCGCACTCGCCCAAAAGTCGCTCGCGTGGTCCGGGGGGGAAATCATGTCTCGAACGAGCTGTATCGGTGCGCCTGTCTTCTGACCTTCCAGGATCTCTCTAATAGGGTTGGCTTGACCCTCAAGGACAAGAGTCACGCGACAGTACCGGTCCTGCTGAGTACTCGCGCTCATCTGTTTCCCCCTCGATTTGACCCTTCCTGCTCAGAACATCCGCTACTACGCTTGCTTTTCCCGGGGTGATACCGAACGGTCAAGCCGAGTCCTTCAGCAACTCCAACTAGTGCCTCTGTCGCGAAAACAAATCCTTCTCTGCGAACAAAACTCAAGGCTCTGGAGATCCGAAAATACATCATGATGAACTCCAAATGGTGGTGTCTCCAACGTTTTAAAACGAAGACGACTGCTGCCAGTTCCGGATCGTGTGTCAGGTAGTTCCGCTCACATTCTCTGTGATTCCCGTTGCTGACACAATGTGCCCAAAAAGTCCACTTTGCAAAGTCAAAACTCACATTTCTTAAACTTAGCAAACAACCTCTGGTCCCTGAGAGTCCGGAGAATAATCTGTAAGTGCCTCTCGTAATTGGTCGAAGTGGTCATCAAACCCGGACTTGTTCTTCACTGTAATCTTGTATATCTCCCTGTAGTCGATGCGTAGGCGTAGCTTCCGTTCTTCTTTCGCACGAAGAGCACGGGTGCGTCCCAAGGTGACACACTCGGTCTGATGAACCCTTAAAGGTCCAAAACAACTAACCCGACGACAAGGAAAACAAATCACACTAATGCCCTCACAAGGCTCCAAGAGGTGCCAACAAAACAGGCTGGGTTACAACTACCTGAAATTTTTTCCCTTGAACCACACCTGCCTCAAAAGACCACGACCCAAAACGCTCCCAAACTAGGCCTCAAGGCTATGCTTTAGTCATGGGAAGCTGGCGACAAAACCCACAAGGTAAGGTCCCACCTCCGTCCTGGCACTGACGGGGTGCGTCACTCTAAATAACCACTAACTCTTAGTCCCAATCTGTTGCCCCTCCAAGCATCGGGCATCGAATCGAGCGGTATACCTCCATACCAAAACGTGACACTCCCCACTAGGAGGAAATCTAAGCTCTAGGTCCGCTCAACAATGACCTCCAGGTACTGTAGACTATCCATCTGAAACCTAAAGGGTCGGAAGAAGACAAGCAACGACAACAGCGAGAAGAACCTCGTCAAAGTTGCCTAGGTTCACTAAACGCGCTCGAGGGATCACGCGCCAACCCACCAATAGGACAACCCAACCGGCCCTCTTGCGCAGAACCCAGGAACCCGACCCAGTGCTACCTGGCACCACCCAGCGCCAAAAGCTAAACTCCCCAATAAAAAGTCGCCACTTACGCACACTTGTGCGAAACCAGGCACGACCTCTCTAACCGAAACGAGCCCAAACGCATAAGACTTGCTAGCCCCAGTGGTCCCCCTTTCTAACCCAAAGGAGCACCCCGAGACCCCATCACGACAATTTCTATAACCATCGCAGTGTCTACGATAAAAAGCCGAACTATGGGTAACAACCATAGGGGAAGAATCCCCATTCCCACCCATACCTTGCCCATGGTGCAAAAAGAATCGGCCGATTAGTTGCTATAACCTAACACTAGAAGACCTAGAAGGTACCAGTTTAGACAAACGGCTGTCCAGTTACCCACGACCGACAAACGGCCGACACCCTAACGAACACCGGTAGGTTGCACTACCACCCGTCACCGTTACAGGCGACGACCCGAAGGTCGGCAGAGGAAGGGGTTCGGAAAAAAAAAAATTAAAACCGGTGCGACGATGTGCCGTGCCAACAGCCGCCCCCAGTGCATAAACACCATCAGCAGACCCACCGTATCCTATGCCGGTTGCCTAACCCATTGACTCATAGCAACCATCAAGGCCCCGGTGGCAGCCGGCCTCGACCCCAACCTCCAAAACAGCCCGACTACACTCGCACAACACCCGAGCTAAACCGGAAAACAAAACTCAACAGTCCCGCACTCTCGCATCTCTACGCAATTAAACCCTGATCATTTCATTAGTTAGTAGCCAGTGGTAATGTGCTCCTGTGGATGTTGGACAGCGACTACTGTGGTTAAAGCTGTTTTTCTCTGATACCATCTTAATCTGTCACGCCCCGGGGGTTTTGTTTTAGCGGAAACGGTACACGAAAGTAAGCGTAAGGTGCGTACAAAATTTTTCTTTAAAACCTCCTTCCCCGGCGCGTGCCCAGACCCGCCGCATATACAGATTCACTCGAAAATTGGGCAGAGTCTCCTCTGTATATGCACGGCGTCGCGGCTATTACAACCGTCAAACACAAACAATCATTTTCCATTTAATCACAAACAGTTCGAAGTAGTACGGTGCATGAAGACAAAACAATACCCGTGGCCAGTCAAGTTGAAAGTATAAATTCACCGTTTTGAAAACAGGCCCACACGGCCTTAGGTTTTGAAAACGGATTGGAAAACGGCATAAATCCACAAGGTTTGGAAAACGGGCCCACCCGACCCTAGACTTTTGAAACCGGTTTTCGAAGTCCTTTTTCTTTTGTTTTCTAGTTGGTTTGTTTAGAAAACGGCCACACGGGACAAGCAAAACAACTACCCGCAAGGGTAAATAAAAGACATCCCAACATCCACATCGACCCCACAAGGGTATCGCGATCCACACAGTCGGCTACTAACAAGTAATGAAATGCGCAATATAAGAAGTAAATACCAACTATGGCTACGGAGGACCAAAGGTGCTCCTGCCACGGCCTCACCGTCGCCCTAGCTCTCACCCCCGAGAACCTGTCACAGAGTGGGGAGTCAGTGACCAGAAAATAAAGCACGAAAGCAACTAGGGCTATAAATAAAGCAAACTGCAGTAAACCAGAGCAACCGCCCTCCTCGTCGTGCAATCGTCGGTATCCCCTCCCCCTGCATAACCTGGACCGGGCACCTGCCGCGGCAAACCAGACTATCCGGAGCTACCGTAAAATAAAACGTGAACACCTGCAAAACCTGACCACCCTCCCAAGAGGGAAAATAAACCACGAACACCTGTAACACCTGTAACACCTGTAACCCCCGGTAACACCTGTAACACCTGACCGCGTCGGGCACCTATCCCGGCGGGTCGCACACCTGACCCCATCGGGCACCAATCCCGGCGGGTCGCACACCTGACCTCGTCGGGCACCAATCCCGACAGGTCGCACCGCTCGCACCTTGCTGCCTCAAACCCCATACCTACGGGGGCCCCAACTACGTCACCTCGTGGGGTAACACGGGTCGAAGACCGCCTTTCCGGAAAAGAGCACCCTTTGCGGTGGCCAGACCGCGGGTGCGCGTGTCGCAACTCGAGCATAAGTAACCAAGACACGGGGTAATATAGTACATCATAGAAACCGTCAGTGTTAGTACCGATTAACAATAAAAATCCCTTTCGGAATACTAACACAATACTCAGCCTCGACCGTAAACCCACAGCATGATAAACATAACCATAACAAAATTCCGCAATAAGGGGTTCTAAGGGTGTACCCACCTGAAACGCGAAGAAGAAGGTGTACGGAACTCCCGCTAAAACACTCCCACCCTGTGCCCGAAAAAGCTACAGTAAGTAATAATGTTAAAAATATCGTCGTGGTCAAAAACACTGAAAAACGGGGCGAAACGGGCCACAAACGGAGCTTCTGGGCTCAAAAGCTGAAAGCTGGTGCACGGTCCAGGCGTGGACCGGGTTCACGACGCAGAGGAGGCAGCGGTGCAGACCGGGCTCACCCCGGGAGCATGCACCAGGCGGAATGGGCCGGGCCGATGCACCGGCTTAGCGCGCACCGGGCTCACGCATACCCGGTCGCGGCGGCAGGGCCGGGTGCACGCCCTTGCGTGGACCACGCTTGCGGGCCGGGCTGGCGCACGCGCCCGTGCGCCGGGTCCGCGCATTCGGGCTGCGGGACGCGTGTGCCGGGTGCACGCCCGTCCGGTGGACCGCGTGAGGAGGCAGCCGTACAGGGTGAACAGTGAACCCTAATTTCGCCCCCCGTGGCTCCGGTTTCGCGATTTCAACTCCGTTTTCGCTCCCGTGCGACTCCGGCGACGACCCCGTGGGCATGATAACGGCGGCGGCGGCCTCCCGTTCAACACCTTGTATTGCCCATGAAAACAACAAAAGGAAAACCTCACATTGGAAAATAACCGGGGAGACCCGAACCGCTCACCATGTTTTCGCCGATGGGGGAGAAAGAGGAAAGGGGGTCACCCGTTCCTCGCTCGCTCCGCCTTGTTTCTCCACTCGGTCAGTTGGGAAACAGAAAGGTTGGGGAAGTGGTTCTCGTTGCGCTTGGGGTTTCGTACGCATGGGAGTTGTGGGGGGGGAAATTGTGGGGAGTTGTGGGGAGTTGAGGGGAGTTGTGGGGAGTTGAGGGGAGTTATGGGAAGTTGCGGGGAGTTGGGGGGGAGTTGTGGGGAGTTATGGGAAGTTACGGGGAGTTGGGGGGAGTTGTGGGGAGTTGTGGGAAGTTGCGGGGAGTTGGGGGGAGTTGTGGGAAGTTGCACGACAGGGAAAAAGGTGGGACGGGTTAGGGTGGCGGGAGCGGTTAGAATGGGGATTGGGAATGAACCCATTTCAAGTCAAAAGCGGGTAACAAATCGGGTGCGAACCAGGGTCCGGTCTGCCTGAAAAACCGCGTTGACCACCTGAACCGCTAGCCACCTTCCGGAATTTATTCCGGGAGATTCCGGCGTCGGAATTCAAAACCGATTGCGCCGCCGTTCTCCGTTTCGCGAGCTTTATTAACTAAAAATACCCGCGAGCCCCGACGGTCTGCCCGGAAACAAGGAATTATTAGATCACCCTCCGGCCCCCGAAACGAATTGCGAAATAAACGAAACCAAAACGGAAACCGTAGATCGAGGTACCACCAAATAAATAAAATAATCCACTAACGTAAAAAGATGAAAGGTCCGATCATCGCAGGATCCCGTCCGATCACCTCGAAAAGCGTGCCAGCCACTTAGCACGGGTTTCGATGCACCACTCAAAGCAAATGCTTTGACCCCCATTCCGGGAGATCCGTAAATCGGAAACCGAATCCGTTCGCTTTGCCGTCCTTCATTTTTCGAGCTCAATCGCAGAAAAATACTCACGGTCCAGGCCAGTCCATTGCAGAAACATAGTGAAAGGTTTTCCTAAGTCCCGTCAAAATAAAAGAGAGGCATACAAGGGCAAGGGAACGCCAGGACTCTACAGATCAGTTGGGGGGACTCATATTGGGTACCTTGGGGGTACAGAGGTATTGGGATCGAGCATTTGTGCCGATGGACTTGTGGTTGGATTATCTGAGACCCTGGGAGGAGCAGATGCCTGTACCGATGCAGGCTACTTGGTAGCTCGAGCGGTTAGCCCAGCTGTACTTGGATGAGGTGGTGCGGTTTTCTGGAATGCCCGCCTCTATTTTGTTCTAGTTAGAGACCCGAGGGTTGTATCGCGTCTCTGGAGGAGGTATTAGACAGCTTTGGGAGCTTGAGTGGTGGGTGATTGGATATTTACCCCCACGATTTGGTTGAGGTTTCGGGTTGAGGATTGATTTTAGTTTCGAGGACGAAACTTTCTTTTAGTGGGGGAGGATGTGATGACCTGGATCTCTGCAGAGCTGTGGTAGAGTCATTGGTGACATCTGGGGAGCTTGTACTGTGTGTTGGAGGTGTTTGTGCACCAATGGGACAGTTGTGGCGGACTTCGGGCTTACTGGATCACGTGGGTGATCAATGGACTCCGTCGGATCGTTAGAAGTGGTTTCGCGCGAAGCGGATATTAAAAATGGACTCAGCGCGAAGTTTGGACCAAGGATTACCTTTCCGGATGCCTTCGGCAAATTTTGGAGTTGGAATTTGGCAAAATGGACATCAAATTCGGATTCAGCGCGCGAAAACGGTCAAAATGGACTACCTACTTGATGTTTTGGACAACCGGTCACTGTTCATGCCGGAACAGTGTTTCCGGCCGCCGGCGGGCAGCGGCGGCGGCGGCGGGCAGCGGCGGAGCAGCCGCGGGCAGCGCGGCGGGCAGAGGCGCGGGCCGCCCGGTCCACGCGGCAGGCGTGCACCGGGGGCTGGACGCGTGGCGGCTCGGGAGTGGGCCGGTCCGCGGGGCACGGTCTACGGGGAGCGCGGGGCGCACGGTGGACCGGGGTGGACACGTGGCGGCCGGTGGTTGGTGCGGTGTAGAGCGCTCGGTGCACCGAACGGATGCGGGTGGCCTCGGGGCGCGTGCCCGGCAGGGTTGGCAGGCGGCGCTGGCAGGCGGCACGTGGGCGCTGACTGCGGTCTCCCGCGCGTTGGGGGCGCCACGTGTCGATCCCTGGTGGTGGCCACGCGGCGCAGCGGGAGTGGTGGCTCCCGCTGTTGCCTGTTTTGTGGGCGACGTGGAGGCCCAGCTGCGTTTCGGGCGCGCACAGTGTTGGGCCGGGCCCAACACTGTAGCCGCCCGAAATCTGGAGCGCCCGAAAAATAGGACAATTTGGGAATTATCTGATTTGTTTCCAGCTTGTATTTAAAGGCCGAGTTCTACAGAAGAGAGCTTCTTCCCTGTTCATCCTTTCACTGTGCGACCTTCACAAGAAATCCTCCTCTCCCTGTGGCGATTCCATCTGCAGATTTCCAGATTTTTCAGCGGCACGCATCCCGAGGTTACCATTTTTACGGCGCGGCGCGACGCTCATTCGTTTGTGATCTTCTTCATCGCATTTCGGTGCGAGGACTCCCCCGGCTTACTCCGACCTCCGAATGAGGCGATTCTCGCGCCGTTGGACTCGCGACAGGTAGGGCTTTGATCTTCGTGTTTTGAGCTCCTCCTCATTTCGAGTTTATCTTGGAGTTCCCCGAGCTTCCTTTTGACCCTTTTTCTTGGGAGGAGTTTTGGACAGCGGTGCGGTATTTTGGCGATATCTTCGCGCACAGGCATCGGATTGGGGCGATTCAGAAGGCGTTTTGTATCTACACATCACGAGGAATATCCCCAAATTTTCTTGGAATTTTCTGAATTTTGCCCCGAAGGTGAATGTCCCTGTTTACAGAACCTTGTAGTTCAGTTTTTGAGAGTAGTTTATTTCGTGGTGGTTCCCTTGTCGGATTTGTTTCTCAGTGTAGGAAACTCGGATTTGAGCGTGCAGGTAGTCGTTTCGACGGGTTCGTCGCGAGGATCGTGACAGTATTTTTCTTGGAATTTTCTGGGCAATTCTCGCAGGTAAAAATAGGGAAACTGTGGACTGTTGTGTTTGGGGCAGATTTGTGTGAGCATTGTTTGTTAATTATGTATGTTCTCTTGGGAATTTTGTACAGCGATCGCGGCGGCTTATCGGTTTGGGCGAGAGCACTTTTTGGACTTGGAATTAGCGATCGAGGTGGGTGGTTGTTGTTTACCTCTATTTTGACATGCTCACTAGGAATATTAGAGTGATCCCTTTATTTGGACATGCATGCTTAAGTGATATAAAATTGTGAGCCCTTCATATGGAAATTACTATTGTGGATATTTGATAGTGGTTGGGACTTATACATGTTGGTATGGATGGAATGTTAGCGGTTAACCTTGCATGTGGATTGGGTTATTTATTTTGGGCTTTATGATTATCCTGTTAGTGGTTGGTACTATTTGAGGACTTTATGACATGCATAGGTGGATAGTGATGCTTTATCATGGATCATAGACATGTGTGGTTGGATAATGTTTTAGCATGATGGTTATATCTATGCGGAGTTATTAATTGTTACACATGTGGAACCACTATTGGTCGCCTTTTTCCTTTATTTCCTTGAGAACACTTGCATGCTTGTTTGGACATCTAGGTAGGCCATCTTTTATCGCTACACTTTCATGCTGGAACTTGACTTAGGAGAAACCTTGTTTGCCTCTTTCTCCTTTTCGTTAGTCAGGTGGGTTTGCTCGGGTTTGAGCAGGGGTTTGGGATAGTGTAGCCGGGGCCTGGATTATGGATCATGGGTTTTGGCGGCGACCGCGGATATTGGGCGGTTGACCGGATGTCGGTTATAGGACATCGGTGATAGGGCATGATTATGGACTAGAGGGTTTTGTGGCAACCGCGGATAGTAGGCGGTTGACCAGATGTCGGATGTGGGACATGTTTGTGATTGTGGGTTATTCCGGCGACCGCGGATTTTGGGCGGTTGACCGGAGGTCGGTTGTGAGACCTGGTCGTGGATTGTGGGGTATTGCGGCAATCGCGGATATTGGGCGATTGACCGGATGGTTACTTTTGCATCTGATTGGGGAATCAGTGTTCTTTTAGTGGAGGGTGGTGTTCCACTGGGGCTTTATAGTTGTGATCCAATCCTGCTTTTATCACACCGGCGCGGTTATTGCCCGGTGATGCTCTTATCACACCGGCGCGGTTATTGCCCGGTGATGCTTTCCTCGTGTGGGTCGCTCCCCTCGAGTTCCCCTCCGGAGGCTGGGGCCAGACAGTTATGGACAGTTTTGCTATCACATCGGCGCGGCTTATTTGCCCGATGATGAGGGCGGCAGCAGGAGGTTTGCTATCACATCGGCGCGGCTTCCTTGCCCGATGATGAGGGCGGTACAGATTGGGTTCATCTGGGACGGTTGGTTATTGTTGCTTACGGTTATTCCAGTCTAGGACTGTATTTTAGAGGCATATTAGTGGTAGATTCCCCTTCTTCAGCGGTTTCTTTTCTTACCACTCTTCTTTCCTTTTTGCCTCTGGTAGACCTAGTGGGTGTGGCAGAGTTTGAGGTTTTACCCACTAGGGGAGGCTACTGGTTCACTAGTAGTTCTCACCCCCATTCTTCTTTCTTCTTTTTCTTCTCCCTTGTTTTGCAGTGTCTTCTGCGGGTGCTGCTGGGCTTTCAGCGGCGGGTCGAGGAGAGAGGACGGCTGAGTAGATAGATCTCGAGGCAGGATGAGCGAGTTAGCTGGACTGTTGGTGTACCCAGGATTCCTCAGACGGTTGTACTTTTACATTTGGGACTGGCTTTTGCCAGCAGGTTGTATTTATTTTGGTGAGCTGGGAGAGACAGATGTATCATTTATACAGATGTATTGTATTTTATTTCCAGCTTCAGTCTGAGATGTATTAGTTTTAGTTCAGCTCTGTTTTTATTGCTCTTTTATTGTTATCTTTTATATCTGAGCAGGTTTGGCGCTTCGTGTACACGGGAAATACCGTGTGCACGGCGGATCTGTAGACGGGCCCGGGTTCTGGTTTACACCCGGGGCGTGACAGGTGAAGTCTTAGGGATGCAATCTAGCAAGTCAGGGATAAACTACTTAAAAGGAAGGAGTTTAACGAATATGATGTGGCAAACTGTTGTAAAGGGAATATGTTTGGAGGAAACTCAGTCAACGGGCAATTCTATCAAGTCCAAAGAACTTTGACTTGAGTACCGGTTCCTCAACTTCATCACCTGTTACAATATTCTTCCAAACATGCAGACGAAAGTCTTAAGATGGGATCGAATGCTGTTTTTATATCTCTTAGGACATCCGTCAGAGGCAGTGGGGTTAAATATCAATATTCCGTACATCATTTGGAATAGGATGACAAGGTACGTTGAGCATCCTCATCCTACGGAAAGACTACCATTTCCATTGATTATAATGAGGATTTTGAAGAAATTCCAGGTTGATATCAGCTCAACAACTTATCAACACTGTTTAGGTATGATTAATGAGTCAACAGTTGTTATGTCTTTCCATAAACTGCCTCATGCCACCCCAACTCCTCCGCGCACGACGAAACCCTCCGTCTGCACTTCTGCGTCACCTTCACGACAAGTACCTTTGTCGGATGATGAAGCGTCTGTTTGTGACGCCCCTCTTCCCAGGGGGTCACCCATCCTAGAACTACTCTAGCTCTAGCACGCTTAGCTCTCATGTTCCTCTTGGATCTTGCTACCATCCAAAATGCTATAGCCGGGTTAGAGATTTAGTCCTATTATATCATTTATATATAGGACTAATCCAAATTCCGGGGTGTCACATTCTCCCCCCCTTTAAGCCCTGACGTCCACGTCAGGCTCAAGCACACTCATAAGCACCAGGCGATGTGAGACTCGTCTCGCTAGCCTTAGCCGACCTTGTGAGGAGCTGCACTCCACTCACAACGGTCATTAGCCGGGGAGCCTCGCTCTACCCGCTATATAACCCTGGCTCAGCCGAGACTCATCTCATATTTCCGGCTGGTGAATGGCTCCGATACCAACTGTGACGCCCCACTTCCCAGGGGGTCACCCATCCTAGAACTACTCTAGCTCTAGCACGCTTAACTCTCATGTTCCTCTTGGATCTTGCTACCATCCAAAATGCTATAGCCGGGTTAGAGATTTAGTCCTATTATATCATTTATATATAGGACTAATCCAAATTCCGGGGTGTCACACTGTTACTTCGATTTATAAGGAGCAACAACGTTTATCGTTTGAACAAGAACAAATCACTAAAGAGCATAAGCGAATTTCTGATGAACTTGAACTCATCACAGCAGCCCAGATCACCTTGACAAAGAAGTTCACGTCAATGAATAAGTTGGTCAAGAAGATGTTTTCGAAGATGGGCTGTAGTAGCTCTGAGGACTCAGAGTCCAACGATTGATTCTTTTTAATTTTCTGTTTTGCAGGTTTTTAGTCTTAGTTCTTACATTTTCTTTTTGAACTTTTAACTCTCCCTTTATTTTGTAATTTTGGGTACTTTTGTGACAAAAAGGGGGAGAGAGAGATATGAACAATGGTGAAGTTTGTGAGAACTTTTGGATACTAGAACCTGGAAGGTAAGTATACAACAACTTTTGGTCTTGTATTGTGAATGAATGAATGCCTCGACTAACTATTTGACTAACTATTTGGGCATGTAATATAACTAACAAGTTGTTGTTGACTAACAAACTTATGACATTTGGTTTTAAATGCTTAGAAGATATGTCTATCTCTGATTGCTATCTTAATACATATCTGATTTTGTAAATGTCATGGTGAGTATAAACTCTATCTCTCTGTTTGGCTTTTGAATGCAAAAAATTCTTGAGGTATCTAACGATCTTTCTTGTCAAGAATTACTTCTTTTTGCAGAGAGTACAGATGTCTAAGTCTAGAGTTTGTTTTAGGAGTTTATCTCATGTATTTAGTTTATTTGGATCTCAAATGTAAATTTTTGTTGTATGGTGATAGCAACAAAAATATCTTTTTGAATTTTCTTAAGTGGATCTCTGTTTTGTCACGAAACCGCCAAAGGGGGAGATTGTTAAGGATTTTAGTTTTGGCGTATTTCGTGAAAGTGTTTAAGTCTTGAAGATTGAAGATGAAGAAGCTTGGATCATATACCTCAATCTCAAGAAAGAAGAATTCAAAAGGATCAGGTAAGTTTAACTAAACAATATTGGTGATCTGAATACTTCTTATAATGTAGAAACACTTGGATGGGTTTTTAATTGCATAAAAATTAAAAACTGGTCATGTTATAGGTTCAGGATCCGGATCAGAGTACTACAGTCCAGATCCCGAACATAGGTTAGTTCATGCGCAAATCCAGTCCGGAACACATCTTGTTCAGTCCGGACCCCGAACGTGGATTTTGCAGAAACTGCATGAACAGTCCGGACCGTGGGATTTCAGTCCGGACCCTGAATGTGGTTTTTGCAGAAACTGCATGAACAGTCCAGACTGTAGGATTTCGTTCCGGACCCCGAACCTTGTTTTTTCAGGAATTCTCTGAAAAACAACGACAGTCCTGAACGAGCCTAATCCAGTCCGGACCGTCGTGCGGGAAAAATTCTGTTACAATCAGTTTTTGATTCTTATCCACTTCCAATGGTTTCTAACCTATAAGTAAACCCTAATTCTTTCTTTTAGGGTAATCCACACTAAGTTTTATCTCTGGGAAATGACAGATAAAAATTAACGGAGAAAAAACTTAGAGATCCACATATAGAGAAGAAAGGAAATAACTAGATTTAATTCTATGTTTCTTCATCTATATTAATTAATTTGATTCTAGGTTTTCATACTCAGATTTTGAGTAGAATCAAATTAATGAATACTTAGATGGCATTTCCGATTTATCTTTGATCTAAGTATTCGGCGGATTATCACCACCAACAAAACAACGATTTTCCCCAAAATCGGCACGTGGATTCGCGTGGCCTTGTGGATTCAAGGTGCTACCGCTCTCGTGGATTCGGAGTGAGGTACGTTCGTGTGATCGAGACGTACTACCTGGTGGAGACCGTGGATTCGGTCAGACGTCGTGGACTCGACGTTGGACGCCGTGGATCCGGCGTTGGACGCAAATCGTGGATTCGAGGCGCGTTGCGGAGCGAGCGGAGAAGATCAACTCGGAGCGTATGGAAAAAGGATGAGTCGTCTGTGAATGCGTTATATGACCTTTGTACGTGTTTAATCTTAGTTGATTTCACCGTGTTATCGATCCCGTGGTTTTTTACTCCTGTGATGGAGTTTTCCACGTAAAAATCTTGCGTGTTATTTTTCATTTCCGCATTGGATTTTATTACGCAAAGATTTTTGAGTGTTTATTGTTTACACCTATTCACCCCCCCTCTAGGTGGTTTTTCCCCTATTTAGATCCTTATTATAACATAACCCAACACCCGTTTCGAAGGTCTCGACGAGACGATCGCTGTGATATTTTTATCAAAATTTTCAGGGCACTTTCAGCAGGTGAAATAATTGCATCTTTGGGGGGGCTGATTTCAGATTGTGTTTGTTTGGGTAAATTTTGGGAATTTAGGTGTAACTGTGAACTTGGTGTTGTACCCAGGAGAGTTTGCGGGTATTGCTGGACCCGTTGGAGTTGGAGATTTGGATTCCCTGGTATTTTCAGCTGTGGGACTTGGACAGTTCAGCTCTTCAGGTGGGTGGCCTTGTCTTCATGACCTATGGACTGTGCATTAATTCTATCTGTGTAGGGACTTGCATGTTGTAGATGTATTCTGTATAGCATGCTAGAACATAGGAATTTATGTTCCTGATGTTGTTAGATGATCCGGTGTTTATTTCTCTCCTACAAACTGTTGATTATTGATATCTTGGAACTTGACCTAGCACCCCCGTCATATGCAGCATGTTCAGCCAGACTGATAGAAAACTCCAACTTGGGCTAGGTTATTATTGTTTTAGACGTTCCAACACTGACATTTATTATTTCATTCTGGACTTAGCTTTTTCCTCTCCCGGGTAGTGGGCCGAGAGGTCGGGTTGTTGTGGGATGCACTTACACTCGTGTCTAGGGACCGAGTGGAGTCTGATAGCAGTCTGTAGATCAGGGTTCTTTGGGAGCCGTCAGAGTGACAGTGGGTCTCGGCTGTGTAGTTTTCCAGCCTGTGAGTGAGACAGTGTTTTGTTGGTTACAGCCGATCTTGTTGATCGAGGATTTGGATTATAGCCTGCATGAGCCACATTTGAGCTCGACAGAGATGCGCGGATACTTTACTCGTTGGGGTCGCGCCCCTCGAGTGCCACTCCGGAGTTTGGCCTGTTACTTCTATCGCGACTTGTCGACGCTGTCCCTCTGGCTGGGCCAGTTTTGGCAGTCACGGACGCCCTACGTAAGTCCGGTCCTCCGGGATGTAACGGCAGTAGGTAGGCGCAGGTTTGACTGGACCCGAGGAGGCAGTCAGTGTAGATTGGGTGATCTGAGTTGAGGGATAGTAGTTGCACCATATTTCTTTCTGTTCCACTCCTTGAGCATCTAGATACAGGCATAGTAGCTGTAGAGTTTATTTTTCCAACTTTTCCTTCCAGCACTGCATTTGTTACCTTATGCCTCTAGTAGACTTAGTGGGCAGACCGTCGGGCTTGTTGGCGGCACCCACTGAGAACTACTGTGGGATGTAGTTCTCACACCCGTCGTGGTGTCTTTTCCCCAGGGACTTCTACTCCTGTTCCTGCTGCTCCAGCTGCTGCTTCTTCAGATCGAGGTAAGGGAGTCGCGAGATAGATCCCTACCAGCCGTCATCCAGAGTGTAGTGGTTCCCCCTTTTTCTTATAGTTTGAGAGTTATGTTTGAGTGACCCTTGTAGTGAGGTATAGAGTTGTACTTTTCTTTATTGCTGAGAGACTTATGTATCTTTTGGTGAGGACTTGGGTTGTATATTCAGGAGTTGTAGTTGCTTTATTTCAGCTTTTACTTCAGCATTTACTTTTCAGCTCTGATATCTGTTAGTATAGATGATCTTTTGTAGGTTAGTCGCTACGTCTATACGGGGCTTCCCGTATGGGCGGCGGATCTGTTGGCGAGCCCGGGTCGCAGTTTCGACCCCGGGGCGTGACATATGTACCCGACTTTTCTCTACATACTGGGTTGGTGGAATAATCGTGGGGAGCGTGGTGCTACGTGAGTTTTACTTTTGGTTTGGTGAGAGCGTTTTCCCAATTTACTGGTCGGGGGTAGGAGTTAAGTTTCGAGGACGAAACTTCTTTTAAGGGGGTTGTGATGTAATGACTCTGACTTTTTATTATTTCCTAAATGACGTCTTTTGGAATTAAGCTTGTTTTTGGTGGGTTTTTCTTGGTATTGGTTCGCTTGGTTTTTGGGTTGTGGTTGCCGTATTGCGGTAGAGCTCGTTAAACGGAGAACGAGGATGCGATCGGATCAGAAATCCGACTTACGGATCTTCCGGAATGAGGGTTTCAATGTTAGCGGGTCCAAAAAGGTAAGTTCGGAATTTCTCGGGACCCGTTAACTGTTATTGGTGCATCGGGATCCGTGGTAGCGGTTACTGGACGTTTCGGAGGATCGACACGCTTTTCGTGGAAACCCTGTTGATTTTAAAATCGGATATTGGGTTTTCGTACGTAGAAAGTGAAAAATAAAAATAAATTAAATTAAATAAAGAAATCTGAATTTCAAGATAACCCTAGTTCCACGAGATCACTTCTTCTTCCTCTTTCCTTGTTGTGCGTGCCGAAGACCAGGACCGAAAGTGTCGCCGATACCGGGGAGCGGATCCAGAAGCACAACCGTATGCGGAAATCGGGATCGCGTCGTCTTCTCCGTCGGAGCAAGGTTAGCGATCGTTAGTTCGCTTTTGTTGTTTTGGATCGTTGGTTTCGTTCGATGGGTTTCGTTCTTTGGTTTTGTTCGTTGGTTTGATCGTTGGTTTTGTTCGTTGGTTTGATCGTTGGCTTTCGTTCGTCGGTTTGATCGTTGGTTTTGTTCGATGGTTTTCGTTTGTTGGTTTTGATCGTAGGATTTCGTTCGTTGGTTTTGTTCGTTGGTTTGATCGTTGGCTTTCGTTCGTTGGTTTGATCGTTGGTTTCGTTCAATGGTTTTCGTTCGTTGGTTTGGATCGTAGGATTTCGTTCGTTCGGTTGGTCGAGGTCTTCGTTCACTTGGCGGTTTTGGTTGGCAGTTTTGGCTAGGAGGAGTCATTTGACGGTATGCAAGCCCGCGCCGCCGTTGCCCTTGTAGCATGGCTGCCGTCGCCATGCCTTGTCGCTTGACGCCTCGCAGCCGCGCCGTCGTCACGCATATGCTCAGGCCGCGCCGCCGCCGCGTGCGGAGTCAGCCCGCGCCGACACCGCCGCGCGCGCTGCTAGGCCGCACCGCCGCGCGCGCTGCCAGGCCGCACCGCCGCGCGCGCACTGCCAGGCTGCAGCCACGCGCGCCGCGGGCCACGCAAGCGCGCATGCCCACTTGCATAGCTGCCGCTGCCGCGTATGCCCTAGCGCAGCCGCCGCTGGATGCCCTAGCCGCCGCCGCCGTTGGATGCCCTAGCCGCCGCCGCCGCTAGATGCTCTAGCCGCTGCCGCCGCTGGATGCCCCACGCCGTAGCCGCCCACTGGATACCCTAGTCGCCGCCACCGCTGGATGCCCTAGCCGCCGCCGCCGCTGCTGCTTGCGCCCGCGCGCGCCGCTGCTGCTTCGCCCGCGCGCGCCGCTGCTGCTTGCACCACGCACCGTGCCGCTGCCAGCCTCGCGCCGCGAAGCTGCCAGGCTTGCACCATGATGCTGCACGGGGCCGCGCCGCGCGCTGCTATCAGGCCGCCGCCCGCGCGCCCTTGCAGCCTGCGCCTCCCCGCAACCCGCGCCGCCGCGCAACCTGCATCGTCGTGCAGCCTGCGTGGCCAGTATCCGCGCGGCAATCCGCGCGGGTCAAGCCACTGCCGTCAACAGCTTGGCTCGACGGTTTTTGGCTTGACGGTTTTTGGTTTGACGGTTTTACTTGGCGTATTCGTCGACGGTTTTTGGCTTGACGGTTTTTGGTTTGATGGTTTTACTTGGCGTATTTGTCGACGGTTTTTGGCTTGACAGATTTTGGTTTGACGGTTTTACTTGGTGTATTCTTCGACGGTTTTTGGCTTGACGGTGCAGTCCGCTGACATTGCAGTCCACTGACAGTCCAGTCCGCTTGACAGTGCAATCCGCTGACGGTGCAGTCTACTTGACGGTGCAGTCCGCTTGACGGTGCAGTCCGCTGACGGTGCAGTCCGCCTGACGCAGCGATTTCGTTCGCCAGCAGATTCCTCTGCTTGGCAGTTTTCCGACGCAGGCTTCGTTAAGGCAACAGTAGGAGCCGGTTTTCCGTCCGTTGCCCCGTCGACTGTTGGATCGCGCCGGAGGTACGGTTTTTCGACCGGAGAGATTTTTGGACGCGAAGTTTGTCATCGGCTTGTTGTTTTGGGATAACGGGGTACCGTTTTTAAGTCCGGTCTTTTGTTTCGCCACCGGGATTTTATTTGTTATTTTCGGTACACCTATAGAATCCCCTTTTTCGGTAATTTTGGGTTTTTGCATGATTTTTCCTATCTTTTGATTTTAGGGTTATAGCTAGAGTATTTTACCTTCCGGGTGACCGGTTGTCGCGGTATGAGGTCCGGTGGGCTGTTTGTCCATATCCGAACAATGATAAAATTATTCGGGGAATTATTTTGATCGTGTTTTTGATCGGTGCGACAATTGGGACACCAGACGCAGTTTCGGATTTGACATAGAAGGGATTTTTGGTACAGTAGTCAGGACCACTAAATCTGCCGCTTTGGGGTAAAATGTTGATTTGTTTATATAGTTTTTTATTAGGCCCGCGTAAGGTTTTGAATGCTTAGGAGGGTCACGAGCGCGGTCGTTTGTCTCTGTTTCAGGTAGGTACACCCTTAGAACCTCTTGGCTGCATAAATTGTTATTGTTATGTTATATCACATTAAGGGATATTGTGGGTGACGTGGACCTCCGGATGAACGAATGTCGCGGTTAGTGATTGGATGGGCAGTTTGCCCTCTCCGAATAGCGGTATGGTTGTTCGGGGCATACTTGCGATCGGGACAGTGATCGGTGCGACTATGTCACGCCCTGGGGGTTCAAACGCGCGGAAGAAGAGCCACCGATGCTCCCAAATCAGCGTAATATTTTTTTTGAAATCAATTCCGCCCCGGTGCGTGCCCAGACCCGCCGCATATACAAATTCACTCTGCAAACGGGCAGAGCCTCCTTTGTATATGCACGGCGTCCTGACTACATAATACATCTCATTCAAGCTTTAACCACACTAGATCGAGGCACAGACACATACAACACGCATTCCATACATTCTGTCGACTTTCACACGTAGAAAATGGGCCGACTGTTTTAAAATGGATAAAATCACAGAGTTTTGAAAGCGGCGCCCACCCGACGCCGAGTTTTTACAAAATCCGTTTCAAAGCCACATAAATCCACAGAATTTAAGAACGGCACCCACCCGGTGCCTGATTTTATAAAACCCTTTTCGAAATCACATAAATCCCACAGCGTCTTAAAAACGGTGCCCACACGAAACCCACGTTTTAAAAACGGTTTTCGCAAACGGTTTTCCTTGATTTTTGTTCGTAGTTTAAAACGGCCAAGTAAGGAAAAATGGACGACATTCATTCAACAGTTATAAGAAGAAAAGGCAACATCCACGTCGATCCAACGGGGGTATCGCAATCCACAACTAGCTAACATGAATAATAAAAGAACAAGAAAAGAAAAGTCACTGTGTTTGCTGTCGCTAAAAGTCAGAACAGCACTCACGCGGCCTCACCAGTGCCCTAGCACTCGCCCCTGGACGAACCTGTCACAAAGTGGGAAGTCAGTGACTAAAAAAAAAAGGTAAGACCGGAGCAACCCCTGCCTCAATGTGTAACCAACAGTGTGCAACCCTGTGTAAAAACAAACCGGGCACCTCCCCCGACAACCACACCGAGCACCTACCTCGGAAACCCCTGCCGAGCACCTGCCTCGGCCTCACCGCTCACACCCCCCACCGACGAGGGCCCCCATTACGTCACCGTCACGTGGGGTACACGGCTCAACGTACCACTTTTCCGGAAAAGTACACCCTCGCGGTGGCCAAACCGCCGGTGTGCGTGCAGTAACACGAGCCTCATAGTCCAACATCTAGTTGATTAATTAAATAATAATGTAAACGGGGTTAGCGATGTAAATAATGAACATTTAGAAAAGAAACACCTTTGCCCGAACATGCATCTTACGATTAACACCCCTTTCCCACTGACCCTGGAGAAAGTACCCACCTTGAAAGGAGACCGGCGTTTGGTTCGTCCGCGTTTGTACGTCTGCCGAGCCCACAGCGCCCCGCGTCCCTTGAAGAAGCGAAGACTAAGACCTGGTGATCAAAACACCTAATGACGACTCAGGCAAGGGACGAGAAAAAAGCAAGTTCCAAACACCTAACGACGACTCAGGCAAGGGACGAGAAAAAGACAAGTTCCAAACACCCCCGCGCGCGAGATTCCCCCGCACGACGACGACTCGTGCGGCGCGCGCCCCGCATGCGGACAGCCCCGCGCGGCCCCGACCTGTCTGCGGCGACCCCGCGCGGCGCCCCTGCCGCGCGGCATGCTGCCTGCAGGCAGCCCGCGCAGCACCAGCCCGCGCGGCCTGCCCGCACGCGCTGCCTGCAGGCAGACCGCGCGGCACCAGCCCGCGCGGCCCTGCCTACGGGCGGCCCCGCCCGGCACCCCTGCCGCACGGCGCGCTGCCTGCGGGCGGCCCCGCGCGGCGCCCCTGCCGCGCGGCGCGCTGCCTACAGGCAGCCCGCGCGGCACTAGCCCGCGCGGCCCTGCCTGCGGGCGGCCCCGCGCGGCGCCCCTGCCGCGCGGCGCGCTGCCTGCAGGCAGCCCGCGCGGCCCTGCCTGGGGGCGGCCCCGCGCGGCGCCCCTGTCGCGCGGCGCGCTGCCTGCAGGCAGCCCGCGCGGCACCAGCCCGCGCGGCCCTGCCTGCGGGCAGCCCCGAGTGGCGGCCAGCAGTTTTGCGGCGGCGGCGGCGGCGATCCCTCCAAACATGAACCGACCAACAAAAACCCCCAAAAATACCTAACGCTAAAAATCAAGAACGGGGAAGGCCTCACCTTGATTCGCGAGAGGAGGTGGAGGAAAAGGGATTGTCCACCTTCACCCGATCAACCCGCCGAAAGCCGCCTTCCTCCTTCTCCCTCGGGTCCCCGCGGTGAAATTCTACGCCGGAGGAAAGTCGAGCGAGAGCGGAAAAGGTTGGGTTCCCGTTCCTTTTCTCTCTCGGATCGCGCCCCTCAAAACCCTAGCCGCCGAAAAGAAAAACCCTAAAATCCCCGGTTTAAAAACCCAAACCAACGGGACATAATCAGTGTTACGGCATTTTGGTATTGGCATATTTCGTGAGTCAAGTCAGTGAGTTGAGTCGGAGTCTTAAAGGGATCAAATTGTCAATCAGCAATCAAAGACTTAGAGAAGATTCAACAAGAGCTCAAGTTGACACTCAGTGTCTTGAATCTTGAAGATTGAAGTTGAAGAATTGTGGATCAGTTACATCAATCTCAAGAAGAAAGTATTCAAGAGGATCAGGTATGGTTAACTAAATAATTTTGGTGATCCGAATACTTTCTTATAGTATAGAAACACTTGGAAGAATTTTTAATTTCATAATAATCAAAAACTGGTGTTCGGACATGTTCAGGATCTGGATCAGGGCCAACGATCCGGATCCCGAAGGTTGTTGCTTCATACAAGACTTCAATCCGGATCCATGCAATTTCCGATCCGGATCCCGAATGTTAAGTTTTCTGATTTGTATGAACGATCCGGATCGGGCAATGCGATCCGGATCCCGAACCATGGTATTTCTGGAATCGTCAATCTCGTTACGACGATCCGGATCGCAGTAAATCCGATCCGGATCGCCGTCCTGAAAATTTCCAGATAAGGTAAGTTTTTGATTCTTATCTCTTTCCAAAGGTTTCTAAACTATAAATAGACACTTAGGGTTTCTCAAAAACGTGGGAGCTACGGCCGATCAATTTATAAAACACTTGAGAGCAACCCTAGAGGCTAGGTTTTTATCGATCTTCTTCATAGCCTCTTTTAGGTCAATTCGATGGTTCTTTCAAGAACATATATTTTGTCGAATTGATCTAATCTTTGCTTAGAGATTTCTTCTACGGTTCCTCAATGAGAATCTAAGCAGAGGATCACCATCGAAGTCAATATTCTTATCGACTGAGTTTGCGTCGTGGATTCGACGTGGCATCGTGGATTCGGTGTGCTAAAGGCGTTTCGTGGATTCGAAGCGTGCGTTCGTGGATTCGAACGTGAGCAGTGGACGGGCAAAACGGTGGAGCGCGAGGTCCAAGAAATTGAAGGAGGGGTTAAATCCGTGGAGACGGTAATCACCTTGTTATTCTTCTTTTCTTAGGGATTGTTATTGCGTGGATATCCAACCGGTCAGCGCAAGGTCCGAAGAAGCTGAAGGAGGGGTTTGAGTCCGTGGAGTCGGTAATCACCTTGTTATTCTTCTATTCTTAGTGGATTGTTATTGCGTGTTGGTCCCGTGGTTTTTCTCCTGGATTGGAGTTTCCACGTATATCTCGGTGTGCTGTTTTTATTTTCCGCATTGGTTTTTATTTTGCACTGAGATTGAGTTTTTTAAGTATTACACCTATTCACCCCCCCTCTAGGTGTTTGATAGTACCTATTTAGATCCTTGTGGATCCATAATAACTCTACAATTGGTATCAGAGCGGGTTTTAGGTTTATCTATCATGATGGGTGAAAGTGGTAATATTTATAGACCTCCTCTTTTTGATGGGACTAATTATGCTTATTGGAAAGTGCGGATGAGAGCTTTTCTCATCGCAAGTGATGAGCGAGTATGGCAATCCGTGGAATGCGGTTGGGTGCATCCTGTTGAGGAAGTAGGAAATTCTACTACCCCAAAAACCTCGCTCTAGATGGTCCAAAGAGGAATTTGAAAGATCTTCTTACAATGGGAAAGGTATGAACGCTTTATTTAATTCTCTTTCCTCGACTGAATTTACAAGAATTTCTGCGTGTGAATCCGCGAAGGAAATTTGGGATATTCTCAAAATTACACATGAGGGTACTAATCTTGTAAAAATTCAAAAGCTCCAGATGCTTACAAGTCAATTTGACTCTATTCATATGGAAGAGCATGAATTGTTTACAGATTATTACACTAGACTTCAAGATGTAATAAATACATGTGCTAATTTAGGAGAAAAGATCCCGGAGTCGAAAATTGTAAGAAAGATACTTCGGACTCTTCCGGAACGGTTTAGGGCAAAGGTTACCGCCATTGAAACCGTTAGTCATCCGGATGAGATGAGTGTAGAGGAATTAGTAGGTGCTTTGCAAACTTATGAAATGACTTTTCCTACTAATCAAGTTTCTTCCAAGTCTTCTTCTAAGCTTACAGGTATTGCATTCAAATCAACAAAGGAAGAAGATAGCGAATCGAGTTCCGACGATGAAATCTCCTTTGCCGATTTTGAAGAACAATTGGCGCGGATCACAAAGAAATTTCGTCGGAAATTTTGGAAGAATCGAACCGATGGATCTTCATCCACGAAACCATCTAAAGGATCATCGGGTTCTAAATCCTCTAACCTCAAATTCCTTGCAAAACCTTCTAAGGAAAAAGATGAATTCGAAGGGGAAATCCGATGTTATAGATGCAAAGGCTACGGCCATATTTCAACGGATTGTCCTACTCCGAAATTATATAAAAAGAAGGCTTTGCAAGCGAAAACTTGGGACGATTTTACTTCTAATGAATCACCTCAAGTAAAGAGGAAAAAGTCGTTGCCTTACATGCTTCTCAAATTCCCTCTTCTAATGTTTGTTTATCATCTTTAATCACTGACTCTATTCCTTTGATTTTGCATGAAACATCAACATCCAACGGAGAGTCATCAAGTGAGGGGGAGTCGGACGAAGAAGAACTCGTTGAGGCATATCAACAACTTCTTGCGGAATCTAAGAAGATGGCCAAGCATATCAAGAAGTTGAGGAAGCAACGACTTGAAGGTCAAGACGAGAATCAAGCTTTAAAGATAAAACTTCAAGATCTCGAGGAGGAACAAGGACGTTTATTGGATAACAATAAAATCCTCCAAGAAAAGCTAAACCAATCGGAGACAAACGCTAAATCATATATGGACAAGATTGGTTTTCTAGAAAAACAGTTTGAGGAGATTCATGTCACCAACCAAGCTTTGACCAAGCAAGTTCATGAACTTAAATCCGACATACAAAGGCTTTCAACTGGTTCCAAGAAACTTGATTGTATGTCCGGATTAGGTCAATCAAGCAAGGTTGGTTTGGGATTTAAAGAGAACCAAACTGTGAAGGCTTCAAGTTCCACAATGAAATTGAAAGGAAGAACTTGTCACCTATGTGGACTTGAAGGACATTTGGTGAAGAATTGCCCGAAAAAGAGAAAGAAGAGTCCTTCGGCAACTTCATCTACGGAGCGAACTCAACGGAATCAAAAGACACATCAAGTCAAAGGAGTTCACTCAACCCACCAAAGGTCCGAGCCACAACATCAATCATTCAAGTGGATCACTGCGAGGCAAAGACCTAAGGTGGATCAACAGTCAAAGCGGACAACCCCCGGCCACAACGAATCAAGACAACCCAAAATCCAGCGATTTTGGATTCGGAAAGGTGATATCTTTCCTTGTCTTAAGTTCTAAATAGCTTATGACTGTATGTAATGCTTTGATTGGTTTTCCTTTCATATTTTTCTTAATCTTTGCATTACATGTTTTTCAATGCTCTTCGTTTTTTTACTTTGTTTTTGAACAAAAGGGTTTTTACTGAACAAGTGCATTGAATAAAAAGGGCTTCACGTTTATTCACTCCAAATTAATTTTATATGGATTATCAACTTTACTCCATAATCATAATCTTGAAGATACTTCATTATAGGAGTTTTTGATATTATAAGCATCAAATTTTAGAAATCATGTGTGATCTTTAGATGCTTAATCTATCTCGGTTGTGTGAATTCATTGTGATAAACGTGAGACAACCGATAGGCTAAAATTTGGGATTTAATTCTTTCACGTAAGAGATTGCATTCTTACAAGGGTATTGAAATGATTTGCAAAAGATGTGGAAAGAGTTACATCCGAAAGGAGTGTGAAAACTACCACCACATGTTGGAAAGAGCTGCCACCCCGGTCGTCCGGTCTGTGTGTGAAGCTACCACATGTTTTGATGCTTGAAAAACATTTTCTTGAAATCTTTAGTTGAAGCATTTGGAGATTTATATGCAAAACTCTTATATTTTGAACAATCTCCTGGTTGGTATAAGGTGGAATAGTTGAAAGATGCTCAAAGAGCCACCCTTAGGTATTTTAGTGCTTATCTCAATTTGAAAGGGTAGAATTCAAGATTGATGTCGTTTGGAAATCTCCGTATGTCATCTTTGTAAATCCGTTACATCTTGATAGACTTTGGATCTCAAGATTATTTTTGATGACTTGTGTTTGATGAATATAACATGAAAAACGGTTTATAATGTTTTACCTTTATTTTTCATGATTTTGGAGTAAATCTTTTTAATTTTGTGAAATTAATTGGATTGAATGACATCTGTGTGAATTCACTGTTTAAAGCACTTAAATTGATTTCTTGATGGAATACAAATCGGTATTTGAAAAGATTCTAAAATCTGGATTTGTTTCAAGAAATTATTTAATTTTTGCTTTCTGGTACCGGTACGCAATCTGCATTTTTGTTATATATACCAGAACTGAGCTTTTATCTCTCTTTCTCCATGAACTAATTTTGTTAGTAATTTCCTTTTGTCTAGTATGTTCACTGTTTGACAATTTGTGACAAAAAGGGGGAGAAGAGAAATGACGGAGATGAGATCATCAAGAGAGGACAAACGAAACGAAAATGGAAAAATGGGGGAGAACGGAAAATGATGATCGTACCACAAAGGGGGAGAACATAGATGCTCAAGAACATGGAGAACATGTTAGAGATGCTCAAGATAGGGGGAGACAAAGAAAGGTTGAAAGAGCTGGGAAAAACAAAAGAACCAAAAGGATGAATCAAATGTAGGATTTTAATTTCTAACGACTGACGTTTGATTTTGTTTGGAGTTTTGTTTTGCAGGAATTACATCACTTTAAGACTCCAAGTCCTAAGTCATAGAGTATGTTCTAGGACTGTTTGGTTCAAATGTAATTTTGTATTTATTGGATCTTTCACGCAAAGAAAACCAATGTTTTGGTGATAACATTGAATTTCGATTTTTGGTTTAAGATAAGTGACTTGAGCGCTTTTATGTATTTTTGGGTTTTGTCACGAAATTGCCAAAGGGGGAGATTGTTACGGCATTTTGGTATTGGCATATTTCGTGAGTCAAGTCAGTGAGTTGAGTCGGAGTCTTAAAGGGATCAAATTGTCAATCAGCAATCAAAGACTTAGAGAAGATTCAACAAGAGCTCAAGTTGACACTCAGTGTCTTGAATCTTGAAGATTGAAGTTGAAGAATTGTGGATCAGTTACATCAATCTCAAGAAGAAAGTATTCAAGAGGATCAGGTATGGTTAACTAAATAATTTTGGTGATCCGAATACTTTCTTATAGTATAGAAACACTTGGAAGAATTTTAATTTCATAATAATCAAAAACTGGTGTTCGGACATGTTCAGGATCCGGATCAGGGCCAACGATCCGGATCCCGAAGGTTGTTGCTTCATACAAGACTTCGATCCGGATCCATGCAATTTCCGATCCGGATCCCGAATGTTAAGTTTTCTGATTTGTATGAACGATCCGGATCGGGCAATGCGATCCGGATCCCGAACCATGGTATTTCTGGAATCGTCAATCTCGTTACGACGATCCGGATCGCAGTAAATCCGATCCGGATCGCCGTCCTGAAAATTTCCAGATAAGGTAAGTTTTTGATTCTTATCTCTTTCCAAAGGTTTCTAAACTATAAATAGACACTTAGGGTTTCTCAAAAACGTGGGAGCTACGGCCGATCAATTTATAAAACACTTGAGAGCAACCCTAGAGGCTAGGTTTTTATCGATCTTCTTCATAGCCTCTTTTAGGTCAATTCGATGGTTCTTTCAAGAACATATCTTTTGTCGAATTGATCTAATCTTTGCTTAGAGATTTCTTCTACGGTTCCTCAATGAGAATCTAAGCAGAGGATCACCATCGAAGTCAATATTCTTATCGACTGAGTTTGCGTCGTGGATTCGACGTGGCATCGTGGATTCGGTGTGCTAAAGGCGTTTCGTGGATTCGAAGCGTGCGTTCGTGGATTCGAACGTGAGCAGTGGACGGGCAAAACGGTGGAGCGCGAGGTCCAAGAAATTGAAGGAGGGGTTAAATCCGTGGAGACGGTAATCACCTTGTTATTCTTCTTTTCTTAGGGATTGTTATTGCGTGGATATCCAACCGGTCAGCGCAAGGTCCGAAGAAGCTGAAGGAGGGGTTTGAGTCCGTGGAGTCGGTAATCACCTTGTTATTCTTCTATTCTTAGTGGATTGTTATTGCGTGTTGGTCCCGTGGTTTTTCTCCTGGATTGGAGTTTCCACGTATATCTCGGTGTGCTGTTTTTATTTTCCGCATTGGTTTTTATTTTGCACTGAGATTGAGTTTTTTAAGTATTACACCTATTCACCCCCCCTCTAGGTGTTTGATAGTACCTATTTAGATCCTTGTGGATCCATAATAACTCTACAATCAGCGGCTAAAAGTTACCTCGAAAAACGTGCCGATCATCCGCACGGATCCCGGAGCGCCTAAAAGGGGTCGAAACTTCGGAATTAATTTCTGGGAGATCCCGGGGTCGGAATTCAGTACCGATCGCACCACCGTTCCCCGTTTCGCGAGCTCTAACACCTAAAAATACCCGCGAGCCCCGACGGACTGTCCAGAAATAATCGAGGAATAGTACCCGCCGGACCACTACACGTAGGAAAGGAAAAGAATAACCAAAAAGAATAGCGGGTCTTACATCACTCCCCACTAAAAACAAGTTTCGTCCTCGAAACTTAACTCTCGCCCGTGGCGAAAAGATCTGGATAACACTCCCTCATCTTCGACTCTGGTTCCCAGGTCGCTTCACGTTCCTCCTTGTTGCTCCAAAGCACCTTCACGTAGGGGATTGTCCGATTCCGCAACTTTTTGTCTTCCCGTGCTAGGATCCGTATCGGTACTTCCTCAAAGCTCAGGTCCTCCTTAAGCTCGACTGCGGTGACGTCGAGCACCCGCGATGGATCGGGGAGGTACTTTCGAAGCATGGACACGTGGAACACGTCGTGCACCCGATCAAGGTTCGGCGGTAGGGCAAGGCGATAGGCCACCGGGCCGATGCGCTCCAAGATCTCAAAGGGCCCCACTTACCGCGGGCTCAGCTTGCCTCTCAGCCCGAACCGCTTCACCCCTTTTGACGGCGAAACCCGCAACAGCACGTGCTCCCCCACCTGGAACTCCAAGTCACGGCGTCTCTGATCTGCGTAGCTCTTCTGCCGGCTTTGGGCGGTCGCCGGCCGCTGTCTGATGAGGCGCACCTTTTCCTCAGTCTCTTCCACCAAATCTGGTCCCAAAAACTTCCGCTCCCCCAGATCGTCCCAACATATCGGAGACCTACAGTGTCTGCCATACAGAGCTTCGTATGGCGCCATGCGGATGCTAGCCTGGTAGCTGTTGTTGTAGGCGAACTCCACAAGAGGTAGGTCGCGTGACCATCCGTCCCCCAAATCAAGCACAGGCTCGAAGCATATCCTCGAGGATCTGGATCACCCGCTCAGATTGTCCATCCGTTTGGGGGTGAAAGGCTGTGCTGAAGTGTAACTTGGTCCCCAAGGCTCGTTGTAGACTCTGCCAGAAGTTTGAGACAAACCGTGCGTCTCTGTCTGAAGTGATCGATGCCGGTATCCCGTGTAACCTCACAATCTCGCTGATGTAGACCTGAGCCAGTCGATCGCGCGTCCAGGTCGTGTGGATGGGTAGGAAGTGCGCTGACTTCGTTAACCGGTCCACAATGACCCAGACCGTGTCATGTCCCTGTTGCGAACGTGGGAGCCCGGTGACAAAACCCATCGTGATTCGCTCCCATTTCCATTCTGGCACTGGTAGTGGTTGCAATTTCCCCGCCGGCCGCTGGTGCTCGGCTTTTACTTGCTGGCAGATCAGGCAGTGCGCTACGAACCGTGTCACGTCCCCCTTCTGCTCCGGGGAAATCCTATCCCGTTCCAGTTGTAATTGTGGATCGGTACCTTGGTCTTCTCGAATCCTCTCGAACAAGGTAGGCACGACTGTTAAAGACATTAGTCGCTCGACCGTCCCTGCCGGTACCACCTCCAACCTCACTCGCGAGAACTCCGCGATCAAGTCATCCTGCTGGGTAAGCATGCCCGCTGATGTCCCTTCTGTCTGTCCCTTTCTGCTCAAAGCATCTGCTACCACATTTGCTTTTCCCGGGTGGTATTGAATAGTTAGATCGTAATCCTTCAGCAACTCCAACCACCATCTCTGCCGCAGGTTCAGCTCTTTCTGGGTGAAAAGGTACTTAAGGCTTTGGTGGTCAGAGAACACGTTACAGTGGACACCAAAGAGATAGTGCCTCCAAAGCTTCAGAACGAAGACGACTGCGGCAAGCTCCAGGCCGTGTGTCGGGTAGTTCCGTTCATATTCCTTGAGCTATCTTGAGGCGTAGGCTATAACTTTCCCCTGTTGCATCAGTACACCCCCCAATCCGGTCCGTGATGCGTCGTAGTAAACCTCAAAGTCCTCTCCAGGCGTCGGTAGCGCAAGTACAGGTGCTCTTGTTAGCCTCTTCTTGAGTTCCTCAAAACCTTCTTGGCATTGGGCCGTCCAAATGAATTTTTTTTCTCCTTTCCGGGTCAGGCGGTTTAGGGGGGTCGCAATCTTCGAGAAGCCCTCGACAAAACGTCTATAATATCCTGCAAGGCCCAGGAAGCTGCGGACTTCCATTACCGTAGTCGGTTGGGGCCAGTCGGTCACCGACTCCACCTTCTTGGGATCCACCGCAATCCCCGCTGCTGAGATAATGTGCCCCAGAAACCCCACCTCACGAAGCCAAAACTCGCATTTCTTAAGTTTGGCAAACAACCTCTGTTCCCTGAGAGTCTGCAGAACGATCCGTAGGTGCTCCTCGTGTTCCTCATCGGTAGGCGAGTAAATCAGGATGCCGTCGATAAGGACCACTACGAACTGATCCAGGAAGGGCCTGAAGACTCGGTTCAACATATCCATAAATACCGCTGGGGCGTTGGTAAGCCCGAACGGCATCACAGTAAACTCGTAGTGGCCATACCGGGTCCGGAAAGCCGTCTTCGGAATATCCTCATCTTGCACTCTGAGCTGATGGTAGCCTGACTGCAAATCAACCTTTCAGAAAACCGTTGCTCCCCGCAGCTGATCAAAGAGGTCATCAATCCTGAGTAAGGGGTACTTGTTCTTCACTGTGACCTTGTTTATTTCCCTGTAGTCGATGCGTAGACGTAGGCTTCCGTCCTTCTTTCGCACGAAGAGTACGGGCGCGCCCCAAGGCGACACACTCGGTCTGATGAACCCTTAAAAGTCCAAAACAACTAACCCGGCGGCAAGGGAAAAAATACCACACTAACGCCCTCACAAGGCTCCAAAAGGTGCCAACAAAACAAGTTGGGTTACTAACTACCAAAAAATTCTCCCCTGAGAACCACGAACTCACCTGTCACCAACACGGACCGCTCCCACCCGTCACCAACATGGGCCACCTCCACCCGTCACCAACACGGGCCACAAGCTCGGAGCATATCCACCGTCCCGGATTACCCGCTCCGACGGTCCGTCCTACCGGGGCGACGGTCAAAACTAACGTTAGATTTCAGCTCTAAGACCTACCTCAAGGTCAAGCCCACAGAAAGAGCTGCGTACAGGGCATCCTAGCCGAAAGTGACCAGTGCCAAAGCTCCAAGCAGTCGACAGATCCCCTTGACCCACACCTGCCCCAAATGATCAACGACCCAAAATGCTCCCAAACTAAGCCTCAAGACTATACCTTGGTCATGGGGAGCTGGCGACAAAACCCACAAGATATGGTCCTACCTCTGTCCTAGCACTGACGGGGTGCGACACTCTGATTAACCACTAATGCTCGGTCCAAATCCGTTGCCCCACCCAAGCACCGGGCATCGAATCGAGCGGAAACCCTCCAGACCAAACAGTGACACACCAAACTAGGAGAATTCTAAGCTCTAGGCCCGCTCAACAATGACCTCCAGGTACAGTCGACTATCCATCCGAAGCCTAAAGGGTCGGAAGACGACAAGCAACGAAAACAGCGAGAAGAACCTTGTCAAAAAGTGCCTAGGTTCACTAAACGCACCCGAGGGATCACGCACCAACCCACCAGTAGGACAACCCAACCGACCCGCTTGTGCAGAACACCGGAACTCGACCCAGAGCCACCTGGCACCACCCAGCGCCAAAAGCTAAACCCCCCAATAAGAAGTCGCCACTTACGCACACTTGTGCGAAGCGAGACACGACCTCTCTAACCGAAATCGAGCCCCAACCGAAAAGATTTACTGGCTCCGGTGGTCTCCCTTTCTAACCCAAAGGAGCACCCCGAGACTCCATCACGACGATTTCTACAACCATCGCAGTGTCTACGGTAAAAAGCCGAACTATGGGTAACAACCAAAGGGGAGGAATCCTCATTCCCACCCATACCTTGCCCAAGATGCAAAAGGATCGGCCGACTATCTACTGTAACCTAAAACCAGCAGACCTAGAAGGTACAAATTTCGACAAGAGACTACCCAGTTACTCACGACCGACAAAACGGCCGCCACACTAATAAACACCGGTGGGTTACACTACCACACGCCACTGTTGCAGACGACGACCCGAACGTCGGCAGAGGAAGGGGTTCGGAAAGAGAACAAAAGCCGGCGCAACAAACTGCTGTGTTAACAGCCGCACCAAGTACATAAACACCGTCAGCAGACCCACCGTGTCCTGTGCTGGTTGCCTAGTCCCTTGACTCATAGCAACCATCAAGGCCCCGGTGGCAGCCGGCCTCGACCCCAACCTCCCGTAGCTGTTGCCTCAGGAGCTGGTTCTCCACGGTTGCCGACACTGCTGCGTCCGCCCCTGCATCCTCAGTGGTGGATCTAGTTCTGGCCATGATCTGAACACAAGCACAGTACAAGTTACTTCTAAACTAACTAAAGTAACACCTCAAACACTAGCACGAATAAGGGATTCTACTAGTTTCCCCTCCCCCCACGAGCACTCGCGTTCCACTTGTCTACACAAAGTTCACTTTATTAATCAGTAGCTAGAGTATTGCGCCCCGTGGATGTTGGGCCCCGACTATTGTGGTTAAAGATATCTCTCTGATACCATCTTAATCTGTCACGCCCCGGGGGTTCAAACGCGCGGAAGAAGAGTCACCGATGCTCCCAAATCAGCGTAATATTTTTTTTTAAATCAATTCCGCCCCGGTGCATGCCCAGACCCGCCGCATATACAAATTCACTCTACAAACGGGCAGAGCCTCCTTTGTATATGCACGGCGTCCTGACTACATAATACATCTCAATCAAGCTTTAACCACACTAGATCGAGGCACAGACACATACAACATGCATTCCATACATTATGTCGACTTTCACACGTAGAAAAGGGGCCGACTGTTTTAAAATGGATAAAATCACAGAGTTTTGAAAGCGGCGCCCACCCGACGCCGAGTTTTTACAAAATCCGTTTCAAAGCCACATAAATCTACAGAATTTAAGAACGGCACCCACCCGGTGCCTGATTTTATAAAACCCTTTTCGAAATCACATAAATCCCACAGAGTTTTAAAAACGGTGCCCACACGACATCCACGTTTTAAAAACGGTTTTCGCAAACGGTTTTCCTTGATTTTTGTTCGTAGCTTAAAACGGCCAAGTAAGGAAAAAGGGACGACATTCATTCAACAGTTATAAGAAGAAAAGGCAACATCCACGTCGATCCCACGGGGGTATCGCTATCCACAACTAGCTAACATGAATAATAAAAGAACAAGGAAAGAAATGTCACTGTGTCTGCTGTCGCTAAAAGTCAGAACAGCACTCACGCGGCCTCACCAGCGCCCTAGCACTCGCCCCTGGACGAACCTGCCACAAAGTGGGAAGTCAGTGACTATAAAAAAAAGGTAAGAGCATAAAGGCTATAAAACGGGCAAACCACTGACAACCGGAGCAACGCCCGCCTCAATGTGTAACCAACAGTGTGCAACCCTGTGTAAAAACAAACCGGGCACCTCCCCCGGCAACCACACCGAGAACCTACCTCGTAAACCCCTGCCGAGCACCTGCCTCGGCTGTCGAGCACCTGCCTCGGCCTCACCGCTCACATCCCCCACCGACGAGGGCCCCCATTACGTCACCGTCACGTGGGGTACACGGGTCAACGTACCACTTTTCTGAAAAAGCACACCCTCGCGGTGGCCAAACCGCCGGTGTGCGTGCAGTAACACGAGCCTCATAGTCAAACATTTAGTTGATTAATTAAATAATAATGTAAACGGGGTTAGCGATGTAAATAATGAACATTTAGAAAAGAAACACCTTTGCCTGAACATGCATCTTACGATTAACACCCCTTTCCCACTGACCCTAGAGAAAGTACCCACCTTGAAAGGAGACCGGCGTTTGGTTCGTCCACGTTTGCACGTATGCCGAGCCCACAGCGCCCTGCGTCCCTTGAAGAAGTGAAGACTAAGACCTGGTGATCAAAACACCTAATGACGACTCAGGCAAGGGACGCGAAAAAGACAAGTTCCAAACACACCCGCGCGCGAGATTCCCCCGCACGACGACGACTCGTGCGGCGCGCGCCCCGCATGCGGACAGCTCCGCGCGGCCCCGACCTGTCTGCGGTGACCCCGCGCGGCGCCCCTGCCGCGCGGCATGCTGCGTGCAGGCAGCCCGCGCGGCACCAGCCCCTGCGGCCTTGCCTGCGGGCGGCCCCGCGCGGCGCCCCTGTCGCGCGGCGCGCTGCCTGCAGGCAGCCCGCGCGGCCCTGCCTGCGGGCGGCCCCGCGCGGCGCCCCTGTCGCGCGGTGCGCTGCCTGCAGGCAGCCCGCGCGGCCCTGCCTGCGGGCAGCCCCGAGCGGCGGCCAGCAGTTTTGCGGCGGCGGCGGCGATCCCCCCAAACATGAACTGACCAACAAAAACCCCCAAAAATACCTAACCCTAAAAATCAAGAACGGGGAAGGCCTCACCTTGATTCGCGAGAGGAGGTGGAGGAAAAGGGATCGTCCACCTTCGCCCGATCAACCCGCCAAAAGCCGCCTTCCTCCTTCTCCCTCGGGTCCCCGCGGTGAAATTCTACGCCGGAGGAAAGTCGAGCGAGAGCGGAAAAGGTTGGGTTCCCGTTCCTTTTCTCTCTCGGATCGCGCCCCTCAAAACCCTAGCCGCCGAAAAGAAAAACCCTAAAATCCCCGGTTTAAAAACCCAAACCAACGGGACATAATCAGCGGCTAAAAGTTACCTCGAAAAACGTGCCGATCATCTGCACGGATCCCGGAGCGCCTAAAAGGGGTCGAAACTACAGAATTAATTTCTGGGAGATCTCGGGGTCGAAATTCAGAACCGATCGCACCACCGTTCCCCGTTTCGCGAGCTCTAACACCTAAAAATACCCGCGAGCCCCGACGGACTGTTCAGAAATAATCGAGGATTAGCACCCGCTGGACCACTACACGTAGGAAAGGAAAAGAATAACCAAAAAGAATAGCGGGTCTTACAGACTATTCGGAAGTCGGAAGGTGGGTACCTTTATCCGAAAAAGGGGATGTCGTCGGTTGGAACATACCGAGCCTTCCCTTTCTTCGTTATTGACGTTTTGCTTACAGTTATGTTACTTATGAGTACGGTAGTTTTGGTTTGAACAATATTATCAACTGATGACTAACCCTATGTTATGCACGTGTATCGGCACTTATACTTCTGGAGCAACGAGTGTCGCAGGTGTTTATGACACTCGTTTTATCATGGTTATTATGCTCATGGCGCTTGCACGCACACCAGCGGTTTGGCCACCGTGTCGGTGTACTTTTCCGGAAAGGTGGTCTGATGACCCATGAACCCCACGAGGTGACGATAGTGGGGGCCCCTTACGGTTATTTGCGGTGCTGCACTTGTGCAGTGGGGGGTTTAAATGCACCAAGGTGAGAGCGGGGCGGTTTTCTTTTGCCTGAGGTCCCCGGACCGACATGGCATGTGCTTAGTTCAGTTTCTCGGGGGCGATATGATTGATTACAGGATGGGGTTGTGGATGCTCTGATTTTACGGTTTGATTTATTATCTGTACCTTTTAGCATCATACTTGTCGTTATATTACATTTGTACTCTTCGTGTCACTGACTCCCATTGTGTGACAGGTTTGGTCGGGTCTGGAGATCAGGACGATGGTGAGGACGCTATTTGGTGAGGCGTGAGATTACCTCGGTCAGGTTCCTTTTCCTTCTTTCGTTTTTAGTTGGTTTTTCCCTTATGGTCGTACTGTGCATGTGTTGTTGGGTGGTGTGGATGTTGAGACGGTCTTGCACTTTGTAGAGTTATGTTTTTATATTGTGGTTTTATGGACGCGTCGTGTAGACGCGGGTTTTCACACTTAAAAAGGAATTGCGAAAATGGCTTTAGAAAATTAAGTGTCGCGTGGGCACTGTTTTTAAAACCTGTGGATTTATCCTTTCAAACCTATTGATGCGCCGGGTGTGCGCCGTTTAATGGAATGAGATGTTAATGTTTTCAAATTCATACTCTGGTGATTATAACTTTTAAGGCACGATGGTTGATGTTTTTATTCGGGTTATGTGTTGTACATAGGGACGCCGTGCATATACAAGGCAGATCTTGTATATGTGGCGGGTTTGTGCATGTGCCACGTGGGAGCCTGTTTCATAAAAAGAAAAAAAAAAATTAGGGCTGCTTTCCGCTTTTAAATTGCTCCCGGGGCGTGACACCGGGGCTGCCCGTTGTGCTGGAAGGAAAGGCGACCTGTATTGGCCGGCTTGACTCTAAGGCGGTTCCCACAGCTGTACCTGCCCGCTCTTCCTGCCCCCAACCGTCTCGGCGAGCTCAGCTAGCTCGGCTTGAGGCACCAGGAACGCCGACTGTACTGGCGGAGACGGCGGCCCTTGGGGACCATTCTACGGCTGCGGTGGCCCTTGTGGGAGGAGTGGCTCGTCACCCCTGCCCCCAGCTTGTGGTTGGATGAACGTCAGTGAAGGGGGCAAATGAACACCCACGCAACCCTCTGGTTGATAGTCGACGTTCTGTCCCGTCAGCTCCACTCCCGTCTGGTCCGGGACTTCTTGCGGCTGTACTGCCCCCAGCGTCTTTATCGTCTGGGACAGCACGACTTGCTGTGCCATCGTTGTGGCTGGCACCGTCAGAGCCGGCCCATCATGGCCGATCTGGTGCTGAGGCAGTTCTAGTGGAAGGGCCTGCCAATCATTCCTTCCCCCATCCATTTCGACGAGTTTGGCCTAGGGAACCGAAGTCGCTGGTTGCGCCGGGGGAGGTGGTGGCCCGCTGAGACCAACCCGCTGTGTCATCACCGGTCCATGGCCCTCTTCCTGGGGTTGGGCCACGTAGACGGGCGCTACTGGTTGCGCAGCTTCTCGCGGTCGCGCCGGTGGTGTCACCGTTGTCGTCGGGTGCGACGGGGTGGATAAGAACTGCTCGAATCGAGCAAGGCTCTCATCCGTAACCGGGGTGTTGGCGTCCTAGGCTCGGATCCTATTTTTCAGGGACCTCATTATCTAGGCTAGTTGCCCATACAACTCCGATAGAGATGGCTCCGGTAGTGCCGACTCTTCGTATGGCTCCCGGAATCCTGACATATTTGCGGTAGAATTAGGTAATGAATTACCTGAGGGTCCCACCAGGCGTGTCAAGAAAGTTGTTGAGCCCAAAATGTGGCTTGCGCGCGATCGTCCCCGGGTGACCCTCCAAAAGGTGTCGAAGTGCGTCGCGTGCCAACAATCAAGCGAAAGGGCCGAGGAGGGATCCGCTCGGCGGGGTTCTCCTCTGGTAGATTCTCACGACCAATCGACTGAGGACAGTCGAAATGGGTTTACGGAGGTATAGAGGGATCGCCAGTTGCGACTTAGGATAGCCGAACCGGGTGTGGATAAATGTACGATTGATGCGTTGATTGCAACGTTAAAGGCACAAAGTTCACCAATAAAGACACGGCTGATTGGCCGATTTACACTCTAAAGGAAAAAATAAGATAAACAAGATAAAAGACACGGCGGGATTTAGGGGAAAAGGGATAGAAGAATTACAATTAAGCCAACTCCTAGGAAAGCAGTAAAAAAGAAAAAAAAAGTTAGGCTAAATTACATAAAACCCCCTATAATATATCGTTTTTTTACTTTACCCCCCTGTCTTTAAAAAGCCTACATTTTGCCCCGTCGTAATTATGGAATTGTGCATTTACACCCCTGCCGTCAGCATTTCGTTAGTGAGCCGTCAATTTCTTAGGTAACATACTGAAAATACCCTTCAACCTATTCTTCTCCCGATCGCTCCGTGAGGGATCCCGCCGCCGCCATTGTCGGGAGCCCTCGGCGATCGTCGGCGCAGTCGCCGCCCGGGCCCTCCCCGGCGACGGCGCTCCAGGTCAGGCGCGGCCCGAGGCTGGTGGGGTGCCACGTGGCGGCGCCCCACTAGCCGCACCACTGCGCGCAGCACGTGCGCGCGGGGAAGCACGCGCGCGTGCTGGCACAGGTCAGCGCGCGGGGACCCGCGCCTCCTCTGGCGCGGGTCAGCGTGGGGTGAGGGGGGCCACCACGTGGCGGGCCCCCATAGGCCGCCGCGCGTTGACCTGCTCCCTGGGGGCGCCGCGCGGGGACGCGGCTCCCTGGGCACCCCCGACCTCTCCGACGGCGGGGGAGACGACGACGACAGGGTGGGGATGAGGAGGAGAGCTTCTCGGCGGGGATGGGGGCGGGGGTGGCGGTGGAGTCGGAGGGGAGCAACGCGAGGGCTCTGCGGCGCTGCTTCTCTGCCGTCAATGTAAAGCACAGGGATAAGGAGGGCATTATCGTCATTTTACCTATTCTGTTAACCCCGTTACCCCCTAAAAATAATTACGTAATTACGAGGGGGCAAAATATAGGCTTTCTAAAGACAGGGGGGCAAAGTGAAAAAGCGGTATATTATATGGGGGTTTTCTGTAATTTAGCCAAAAAGTTAAGTTACTATACTCCTAGATAAGAGGAAAAGCTGGGGTGGTACCGGGCTTATGAGGTTGCAGCACCCCTTTTCCTTCGATGGCTCGGGTATTTATACACATCCCGAGCCATGTTATTAAGCACCGATTTGAATAATCGGCGGGATTTGGGGGAAGTTATCGAAAATTCCTGAACAGCTTCTTTTTGAGTCAACCAACCTCAATTGGATAGTAGCCGATTCCCATCTAGGTTCATCCCGTTGTTATTGCGCCAGTACGTGATCCCCGGCGCTTTCCTTCGTCGAGCGCTTTTGGCCATTCCGAGTTGGTTATGAGATTTGCATCTGAATCTCGCCTTCATTCTTTTTAAGATCTTGCCTTTTGTAGTTTCGAGCAACTGAGGATTGACTTTGACTTCGCCTCTTCCGTCGTTTGACTGGGGCGGATTAATATCTGTCTTTGGCCAACAGACAGTCCTGAATGAGATGATAATCTTTCTATTGACCGCTTCTCTTGTCGGCTGACCCTCATTCAGCCGGTACCTTCAGCGGGTACTTTCGCCCGATAGCGTTCGTCGCGCCTTTTGTCTTTGCGCGACTAAAATTGGTCTGGATCGGGGTGCGGACCCACTCTTCAGTTGAGGTCTTCGTCCGATGGCGTGCGCCTCGCACTGTACTGTTGCGCATCTAAAACTGGTTTAAAACCAGACGTGGGTCCTTCATTCTTCGGCTTGATCAGCCAGAGGTTGATTCCAACTCCGCCTGTTTCGTCGTCTGATCGGGCGAGTCGAATGTCTTCCTTCAACTGTAGTTAACCCTAGCCGATGTGATAATCTTTAATCTTTTGCATCGACTGCTTTTCTCCTTCCGGCCGACGTCTCCACCCGATGGTATATTGCGTGCTACATGCTTCCGTACTCAGGGCTAATCTCAATCTCCGTCGGCTGATGCTTTGCTACGCGCCTCTTTTCTTGGGGCTAATCTTAATCGAGACGTGAGTCCTCCTTTGTCGACTCAAGCCCCCGTCGGCTGATACCTTTAGCCAATAGTAGATGCCACATGTCACTCACTCAAGTAGCAAAAATTCTGGTCTCAATAAGGATATTCAGAGTATTTGATGTTGTGATTGACATTCAGAGAATTTGATGTTGTGATTGATATATTTATTGTCGTGAATTTTGTGATTGATATATTTGTTGGTATTTATTATTGTAATCGATATATTCGTTGTTGTGATGTGATTGATATATTTTTTTGTTAAATGTTGTAATTGAAATATATGAAAATTCACAATATGTATTGATGATTTTTTTTTGAAAAAAAACAAGTGTTGTGGAAGTGAAAGGGTTAAAAGCGGTGAATGGTTTAATGATTTTGTAGGATTATATTAAATCCTCTGAATGCGTTGAACCATTCACCGCTTTTTAAAAAAACGGTGAATGGTTCACCACATTTAGGTATCCAAATGTATGGAGGTCTATTTCTACAAATAATTTTTGGGAGGCCTATTTTTATGAAAAACTTTGTTAGAGGGGTTAGATTTGTAAATTACCCGGTAAGACAGAGATGAGAAGATGGGGTGCTGTGAGCTGGTGAGAGAATTTTTTTTTATAGAAATAGAAGCAGAATTTTTTTTTGGAAAATTCGAAATTCTTGAATTATTCACGAAATAATAATTTTGATTAAAAAATTTACAAATTCTTTTAAATTATTGAGAAAATTAAGAATAATTCATTTAATTCAGATTCTCAAAATAATTATTCACGAATTATTCTTAATTCGCAAATTAACTAATTAACACCGGCGACAACTACTCGTGGTCTCTCACTCTAAAAATCCGCAAAGAAAAACAAGAAGACCCTTATTCAGTTCTGTACAACAACCCGATGACTGCCAACCGGTCCCGCATTATATCATCGGGGTGGTAAAAGGAAAGGCGATCAGCGGGGGACGGCGGGAGGGTAGACGATGGAGGGGTCGCAGTACCTGCAGCTGTTTGCTGCGGAGGCGGATTGCTACAACGACATTGTGCTGGGCGCGCTGCTGCCGGGCGGCGCGAGGAAGCGCCTTCCGCGGCCGCTGCAGTCGTGGCTCCGCAACTACATCGGCGGCACCCTCGTCTACTTCCTCTCCGGATTCCTCTGGTGCTTCTACATCTACTACTGGAAGCGCAACGTCCACGTCCCCAAAGGTCTCCTCTCTCTCTCTCTCTCTCTCTCTCTCTCTCTCTCTCTCTCTCTCTCTCTCTCTCTCTCTCTCTCTCTCTCTCTCTCTCTCGCCCGACCAGTTCTTGATCTAAGATTTCTTTTCCCAGTTTACGTTGGATTTGATGTTTTTCTGAGTTTGGATCGGAAGTCTTGCAGTTGTTTGTAAAATTGCTTCTTCTTTGGATAGAGAAGTAACACCGAGGTCTGTTATTTGGCCAATTTCTTTCATCCCTACTAAGTACTGTTCTTCTTTGTTGGTGCCTCGATTAACCCAATTGCAATTCGGCGCTAAATCAAGTAATCAGGAGTTGAAATATTGGTTCTGCCCTCAACCACAATAGCGTTGAGGAGAGCCACCGCCTAGTTCTACATTTTGATCTTTCCATAAAGATGGCTAGGCAGCAGATCTTGGTGATGGCGGCACTCGTATTTTTACTCTCTAATAAACTTGAACATGCGGCCAAATCACAAACTACGTCAACATGCCTCATTTATGTGCCCCATATATGTGTGCATCTTTGAAGACTGCAATCTGCATTTTTGACGAAGGGGATTTTAGTCCCTGATGTAGTAGAAAGTTCAAGTATAGTTTTATTTTTTCTTGTCATATTACTATTAACAACAAAATTTGCGATGGATATATAATTGGCGGATATCGGTTTTTGGGAAGTTCACTAAATGACGTATCACGTAGCTTAACAGGATGGCTCTTCATTTGCTATATCATCATTTAACACTGTATTTAACGTGTTCTTCTGATTCATGGTGTTGCATTTATGTTTCTCTACTCTCTGGGTTTGCTATCCAATCTCTGGCACATAGAAAGGCAAAAAGTGTTCAACAGCTGATTTTCATCACTCCTTATTTCTCTCTCTCTCTCTCTCTCTCTCTCTCTCTCTCTCTCTCTCTCTCTCTCTCTCTCTCTCTCTCTCTCTCTCTCTCTCTCTCTTTCTACTGAAGTGTGTTATTATACATTTGTGTTTCCATTGACTAATTTAGGTTCTCAGCCCATGTTGATCTTGCCAGGGATGGGCACTTTGTATGACAGGACCCTCGCTAGCTCATTTAAGTTGATGATTGTTGTTTACAATTAGAATGATGTAAATATGTTTTAGTCTAGTGTCCTTTAGTGATCACTGCCTTGTAGATCTTCTAGTGATTTCTAGATCTTTCTTCTCAGAGTAATTTGCTGAACTTGTGGCACTGTACATTTCCTCGATATTTAGTTTGTTAACTTCAGCAATGGTTTAACTTAATTCTATTATTCTGTTGATATGACTGTTGATAAGAATATTGTATTAAAGTAGTGAGAGTATTTCAACGTGATCCAATGTGATCAGAGATCTAGTTGTGCTGGTTTGTAACCAATAATGCATCATAATGTGCAGCCTAGTTGGGTCTCTATGACTGATCTACTCATGACCTGGTAACGCTGTTGGCCTCTGCTATTGACAGTTTGATCGTTGTTAACAGAGAAGTGGAAAGAGAAACAGAAAGTGACTCATTTTTTTTTGTGAAATCTGTCTTGCCACCTCTTCTTGTTTCCCTTCTGTACCTTTCCTATTGGGATATATTAATTGGCCAGCATCTTGGGCTGTTTTATCAAGAACGCCATGATAGGTTGTCATTAGGTCGAATATCTTCCCAATCCTTGTTTAATGATGGGATTGTCTGAGCTTAGTGATTGGCTTGTTTAACAATATCACTCATGTAATATGATGATTGTATTCTGCTTCTCGGTCAAAGCAAGTATTCCACTTCCATCAGTTGTTCTGTAAAATTATTGTTTTATGCTGACTCTTTTATAGTTGGAGGCTATCCATATATGCTTTCTAAGCATGATTGGTACTGGCTCTTTCTTTCACCCCTTTTATTAGCCAAGTTTCCAGAGGATTCGTTTTGATTATGTCGACAATTTAACATTAATACTTCTTATCAGAATATTGCCTCCAGTCTGATAGGTGCCCTACCAGATTATAGAGGCACCTATCTACATAGACAGATCAACGAGTGGATATTAAATTCTCAGAGGAAGCTTTGCCTTGAACACATTTGTCCCTTGTGATTAGCTAGCTTTTCTCCTAGACTTTTATAGAAACATTGTTCTTCTCAGTAGGCCACATTTTATTGGTTCCTTTCCACTGTTTCAAAAGTTCCTGAGATTGCAAGAGTAAGTTTTAAAGAGGACTATTTCTTTAATAAGTAAGGCTATCAATTTAGGTAAATTATTAGCTTATTGATACCTTAATATCAGAAATATAATTGAAGAACTTCTTACGATTGAAATACTCTACCTATGTTATCATCCATTAGGAATTTGATGATTGATCTCTGATAGTTCTGATGGTATTAAGTCACAACTGTCTAATTAGTAGACTTGCATGAGTAGCTTAAAATGTGGAATCTAATAAAATATTAAACAGTGAGGAAATGTGAATGATTTTGTTCAAGTAGGATTGCTCATATTCGTACTGCAGAATTTGCAAAAAATCTGCTGCTTTTTGTAATGGCAATTGGTTTGTCCGTGTGTTGTTGCTTAAGTAAATGATTTAAAGTGTGGTGGTAAATGATTTAAAGTGTGGTGGCTGTTTAAGGTAATATAATTAAGTTATCAGGATTATAGAATAATTGTTTGTCGTAGGATAACAAAAATGCTAATTCAGTGATCGTTCTGGTCTCTAACTGGTTGTTATTTTATTGCATTAAAGATCAAAAATATGAAAGTGTCTGATTGGTAAACTATTTTCTCTATCCCTGTTTATTTTTGCCTAGTAAACTTTTCAGGTAGTAAAATTGAGTGCATGCTATTTGTGGTTCATGCCATGATCATTTCTTCTTTTCTAAGTAAAATTAAGTAAAATTAATTAGATCAGTTAGTAGTTTAAGTACTAGCCATTTCTTTAGCCATTTTGGTGGAACCCATGTATTCCTATGACTTGGAAGAGGTTTTAGTTGTTTAAATCCTTTGAGACTAGTTGAGTTCACTCAAGCATGATTGATGATTATGGAAAAAAGATGGCTTCCTTCTTTTTCTCTACCAGCCATCGAACTGAGATCCTTGTTTCATTTTACATTTTTAACAAAGATATTAAGAAATGCTTTTTTTGCATGTTTTTTCCTTGATGTTATATTCACTTCTGCTAACATATGATTACGAGTCGCCCATTAATGTAGGAAATTAAAATATAACTAATGGATGTCTATTACTCTCTCATTTTGTCAATTATGAATAATCATTTTTTGTTCTCTAGCATCTTCATACATTCAGACGGATTGGGGGATTGGGATAAACTGGTCAAGTATCCTTGTTCCGAGTGGATTGTCTCTTATCCCTCCTTGTCTAGTTTGTTGCTACATGTTACTTTTCCGTCTTTTGCTGTAACTTGCCTCTCTGGTGGTGGTTCCCACCACAATTGCATAGCATTGGAGCGGGGAAGTTTGAAACTGCTTTCAGATTTTGGGGCCTCCCAAAGCATGAAAGCAGTTTCTTTTAGACACCTCAATCTCAAACTAGGCCTTGTCAGTCTTGTTTTCTCCTTCAGTTTCTTCCACCAGTTAATGTACCACTTCTGTTTGACTTGTCTTTTCTGGTTTTTAGTCGTGGCTTTTAGATATATTATGTGCAACTAAGTTATTTTGCATGTTCTTTAAAATTTGGAGTTAGTAGATATGTTGATGTACAGGTTACATAACTACCACCACAAATCTTATCCCCTTGATTCTCTGATTGTGCCTTTCAGTTGGTTATCCAATAGATGCAAGTAGTGATATAATAATGATTTTGTTACTCCGCAGGCATTCAAATTTTCCTTAGAACTCTGTGTGATTTCCTTTTGGGATCACTTTCTGTATTCTTTAAGACCTACATTTGCTAGTTTAGACGTATTATATTCCTTGAGAATCACTGTATGCTTTCATTCTTCTCCTTATCTTTTGTAGCTTTTATTTCAGGTAACATGTTTATTGAAATCTTATTATCATCCTTTGGAATTCTTTAAGTAAAACTTGCTGCTCATTATAAACAACCAGAAATAAATATCTGTATTGTTAAGTATAACTGATATTTTCCCTTCCTATAATATCCTTTTCCAAATAACTGACCTATCATACTATAATTGTAGTTCTTAACATTTTTTTTTTTCTTTTTTGTTCTCAACTTTGTTAACCTTACGATGTATCTATAGGAATACGTTAACGCATCTATAAATCTGTACATCATGTACATATTTATATATGCTATATATTAGGCTCGTTGTGGTGCGGTGAATACCGTCATCCTCCAGTGTCATTACGGGACAGATACTCATCATCTCTGTCCATGGTCAAGCCAATCCCATCCTTGTCTGCTCTGCTTTCTGGACTCGAGGCGGATCCCCATTGTGAGACAAGTCTGTGAAGAAAATTACCATTGGTGCATACAGTGCTGGTCTTTTATAAAAACAACCTGGATTTAGGGTATGTTAAAGTATTGAGTCAATTTCAGTACCATTAATGAACCTTCTCTAGCTTTTTTGAATTATGATAAGTAGCATGAGGTTAATCAAGGGCTCCATTAAAAGGAAAAAGAAAATTTTCTTGTGCTAGAAGCTTGGTGATCTTTCTTACCAATAAAGTTTAAGCTTGTGTAAATTAAGATTAATGCTGGTGACCTTTTGAGATTTACATTAGAGAAATACTAGTTGACATCAGTTGTTTCATTTTATCAAGAGCAGAAATAAGAACTAGTACAATGTCTTTGAAGTTAGCAGTCTTTTTTTACTGAACATTTGTTTGACTTTGAAAGGTTTATTTCTAATCTTCGAGTAAAGTTTCCATTTATGCTGAGTTTAAGTTAGACTGACTTCTTTATTATATTTTCCTTATGAAAGCAAGATGCTTTTGCATGTTATAAACATTTTTAAGGCCCTTACTGGAAACTTTTCACTGATGCAGATGCAATACCTTCAAATCATGCCATGTATTTACAAATAGTAGTTGCGATGAAAGCCATGCCTTGGTACTGTGCTCTTCCGACAATTTCCGAGTACATGGTAGAAAGTGGATGGACAAGATGTTTCTCAAGTATAAGTGAGATTGGCTGGTCAACATATATTGCTTATTTAGCTATATATCTTATCCTTGCTGAGTTCGGGATATACTGGATGCATAGAGAGTTGCATGACATTAAGCCATTATACAAGTATCTTCATGCGACTCATCATATCTACAATAAGCAGAATACTCTCTCACCATTTGCTGGTTAGTTCTCATTTTCGCTAACCAATTTTTCCAAGATAACTTGCAATATTTGCTAGTTTTATGTTAACACGGTGGTATCCTTACCCCTATAAATGTCACGCGTGCTTATGAAGTTTATATTAGCTTTACATGGCTACAACCTGCTGCTGTTTTTTCTTACTATGGGCAGCTTTACATAAAACTATATTAACAGTTAGGGCTTTTTGCATTGTACCTCTCAAGTATGAAATTGCACAAAGGCTCCTGCAGTGTGGAAATTTACATTCATGCCCCTGAAAACTTTATTTATTGTGCGCATACAATGTATGAGAAAACTTTTTGCATACATATTGTAGCAGGGAAAGTATCCTAGGGCACGCCTGCAAATACCTACTTTGCTGGGGAATTTAAGCAATTTTGCATATCTACAGTTGCTTGTAATGCAGAAAATACAGAGTTATTTTACAGAGCATTTTTGTTGCCTCGGGGGTTCAATTTACTTGCACAGAATTATTTGTTTTATATAAATTATGTTAGTAAAGAAATATTTCCATCACAAACAAACTAGAACATTCTATCAGAAGTGAAACTTTTTGCCATTTGGCAGGTTATGACAGTAAGAAGATAAGATTAGAATAAGGAAATATCTTCTGAAACATGTACCGTCAAGTTCTTGAATTTTCTTTTTGCCTATACTAATATTTTGTATAAATAAATAACTGTTCAGCAGTGTGTAGGAACTTCATGTTCTATTAAGAATATAGTCGGATCTTTCTGTGTGATCTTAGAGAAGGGATTGTGAAAGGATGGTAGTGGCTGATGCTTGAGTGGATGGGTTTCAATATAAAGGGCTTTGTGGAAATTGCGAGTAGACTGAGTCTCGTTTCCTCTGGGAGAAGATATTGGTGATGGTACAGTAGAAGTGATTCCAAATTCATGTATAAGTTTAGCACTATCCTTCACCAGATTTTCCTTAGTTATGGTCGTGAAGCAACTGAACAGCATTCATTGATCAGTTGTCTCATTTAGTCACTTGTAATTTAGTAAAAGGGATATTATTACAATCCTACAGATATGCTTGCATAAGGAGTTGTTAAACATGAGATCAGCATAATCTATGAGTGCTGGGTGGCCACGAAAAAGCTTGCAGAAATTCATATGGATTGTCCCAATTCCACTATCTTTAAACCCCGCCATAAGTTTCATCATAGTTAGTTTTACAAGGTACCATTGGGGAAAAAACAAAAAAAACAAACAAATGTTAAGGAAAAAAAAAAGATGTTAAGGCCCAAATTTCTAGAAAGGGAAAAATGTGTCTCAAAGTTGCTGAAAGAAAGAAATATGGCTTCGAAATGCAGAATCACAATTGATTGAAAAGCACCTTTATCCCAATGAAAACTGATGCATTTTAATGAGTTCCACTAACATAGAGTGAAATAAAGCATAGTAAATGTTATTCCTCACATATATATGACTGATCATGTAAATATTGGTATAAAGTAGCAACTTAATGTTTAAAATGACTAATTGATCTTTGTTTTGTCTTAAAATTTCCATTATGATGTCATAAATATAGCTTACATAGTGAAGTCAGTCTAAAGCTAAGGGCTCGTTTGGCCGAATCAGTTTTCAAGAAGCAGGTTTTAACTGCTTCTGATTTTGGACCTTGAAAATCAGAGAACTGATTCTAAAAATCAGAATCAGATTTTGAAAACTTAGTTGCCAAACGCTCTATTGACCCGAAAATCACTTTTGGACCCAAAATCACTTTTCAAAAGCTAGGCCAAACAACCCCTAAATCAGAGATGCTCTATTTAATTTGCAAAGTTTCTCTTTATATATGAGGCTCTTCCTTGAAATCTCTTCTTAGTAAAGAAGAATTATGTGTTTAAGGATTGGTTTTACTGTGTGTCGCAACAAATTTAACAAATGATTACCATTTTCTTCTAAAATATTTAAGATGAGCAATCCAAACAGTCCTCCTTAGATGACTTTTTTGGAAGTAAAAGAGAGAACAGAGGAAGAAGAAAACATAAGAAAATTCTTTAACTAGCAAATTTTGCTTGTTCTAACTAGTTCTGCCCGTCAAAAAATGGTTACAAAGGCATCATATATAGGCGAGATTGTGACGACCCGACCCACTAGCAATAATAACTCGTTGGGCCCAAAACCACCGGCCCAAAGTGCTTAATCCCAGATTTTTTTTACTAGCGTGTGTGGCCTCATATATTTCGAATCTGAATCCCTTTTCCATCCGATATGGGACTTATTGGGGCGTTACAGCCTTTGTTTAGACCTTAGCGTTCTCGTTAAGTCCAAACCAGATCATAGACATAGATCAGAATTATCAGGCAATGTGAGATTCTAGAGGTGGTTCTTATGGGATCAAGAGGTGGCTTCTACCAAATCTATGATGTAGCACTTTGTTCCATATAGCACTTAGCTCTCACACTTTCGGCTAGTATTTGTCTCTGATACCAATTGTGACGACCCGACCTGCTAGCAATAATAACTCGTTGGGCATAAAACTGCTGGCCCAAAATGCTTAAGCTCAGTTTTTTCTTACTAGCGTGCGTGGTGTTAGGAACTTAGAAAATTTTAGTCTAAGTCCCTAGCCCAAACCGAAGTGGGCTTGTCAAGCTAGCCTAACCTCATTTGTGGGAGGCAAAGAGACATTTGGGAGGTGAAGAGACTTGCAACCACCACCATTAATGTCAAGGGAATGCCAAGAGTCATGGCTTGTAAATATAGGCTTAGTGAGTGAGTTGTACATAAGCCTATAAATAGGGGAGTTGGCTAAGGCCAAAAAAAAAAGAGAGAGTTGTATCTTGTAGTGTTATTTTCTAAGTAAAGAGAGTACTTAGTTTTTTCTGCGGAACCACTGCTCCTTTCTCTTTTCTCTACTTTTGCATTTAGTCGTAGGGCGCGAAGGTCCAGGCTAGCAAGCAGAGAGCAAGGCTTGCCCTCTTCGAGCAGGAAGACGGGCACCGCACGAACTTTTGCTAGGCGAAAAGCTTAAGTCCGTGACAGTTGGTATCAGAGCCGGTTCGAGCTAGGAACCATGTCAACATCAGATGCTGGTAACCCCGATGTTGCGGCTGAACCTCCAAGGCAGTCTAGGCGAGGCAAGAGCAAAGAGCGGTGGGCCATCACAAGGGATGATGCTCTTTGGAGGACCGCGTCGCGCTATTGGAGGATGCCATGGCAAGAATAGGTGAACAATATTCTGAGTTGGCTGAAACTCTAACATTGTTTGTTGGTGACTTTCGTAGCATGGAGGAAAGTGTTACTATTGCAATGGCAACCTTTCGCACCGAGTTTCAAAGGCTTCAGGAGACCATGACTCGGCGAGACGAGGAGCGAACTACCCTGATCAATGATCTTGTTGCCCGGGTCGATGAGGTCGAGGACCTCAAATCACGGGTCACAATCCTTGAGAAAGCGGTAGGGCGTGATCCTGAACCTCACAGGGTCTATGCTTCAAAGGTACGTGTTCCCGAGCCTCAATCTTTTAGGGGAACGCGCGACGAAAAGAAAATTGACAATTTCCTATGGCACATGGAGCGCTACATCAAGGCGCTGCGGCTAGACGAAGAGGAGGAAAAAATCCAGGCCGCATCCATGTACCTCGCTGACGATGCGATGCTGTGGTGGCGTCGGCGATCTGCAGAGGCCGAGAAGGGCCAATGCGAATTGAAGACTTGGGAGGACTTTGTGCGCGAGCTTAAGGCGCAGTTCTATCCCGAGCACGTCGAATATCTTGCGAGGAGGCAACTTCGACGACTCAAACATACCGGGACTCTCAAGGAGTATGTCAAGGAGTACTCCAAGTTGATGTTGTCCATCACCAACATGGCGGAAGAAGATCGTCTATTCTTCTTTCTTGACGGACTCCAACCATGGGCGAACAAAGAACTTGTGGGGCGCAACGTGCAAGACGTCGGCTCTGCAATTGCCTTAGCGGAGAAGCTGCCTGAGTATGAGAAGGCGGATCCGTCTCGCGGCAGAACACCCAAAGTGAGCAAGGCTAAGGGTGGGGGAGAACGCCGCGACCCAAAGGAGCGCAGGGGTCGCGACAAAGGACCTGCGGCGCCATCCAAAAAGCTGATGTGCTACGTTTGTGGCGAAAACCATTGGGCGAGAGATTGTCCAAGGAAAAAACAGGTAAATGTTGTCCAAACTGAGCAGGGTGAGAGCAGCAGCGAACCAACAAAGATGGGCGCTCTTAGGCTCGTCAATGCGGTTCAGGGGGTGGCAAGCAACGCCAAATCCCTCAACAAGGGACTCCTGTACATCGATGTGGTCCTCAACGGCAAGGCCACACGAGCGCTGGTCGACACGGGAGCCACTCATAACTTTGTCGCGGAGGTGGAGGCTAAGCGATTAGGCCTTTCCCTCAAGAAGGACTCAAGTAAGATGAAGGCCGTCAACTCGTAAGCACAACCCGTGTTAGGGGTGGCCAAAGGCGTGGCAATTGCAGTGGGACCTTGGAAGGGCACTGCAAACTTCACCGCCGCACCTATCGACGACTTCCAAGTCATACTGGGTATGGACTTCTTGGCTTCGTCAAAGGCGGTTCCGATGCCACACCTTGGAGCATTAAGCATCACGGAGGAGACAACCCCGTGCATGGTCCTAGCGAGCCAAGAGAAAACGGTAAACATCCAGACCCTCTCTGCTTTATAGTTGCGAAGGGGTGTGAACCGTGGTGAGATGACTTACCTTGCGGCAATCCGCGAGGTGAGCGACGAGGGCCTCGAGGAGGAGGACCTTTCGACGGAGATTGCGACGATTTTGGCAGAATTCCAGGACGTCATGCCCAAGGAATTGCCAAAGCAACTTCCACCTAGGCGGGAGGTGGATCATGCTATCGAGCTCGAGCCAGGAGCCAAACCGCAAGCAAAAGCGCCATACCGAATGGCCCCACTAGAGCTCGAGGAGTTGCAAAAGCAATTGAAGGAACTCCTCGATGCAAGATTTATTTGACCGTCAAAAGCACCCTATGGAGCACCAGTTTTGTTCCAGCGGAAGAGCGATGGAAGCCTGCGGCTTTGTATAGACTACAGGGCGCTCAACAAGGTAACTATCAAAAACGAGTACCCTATCCCTTTGGTTGCAGATCTCTTTGATCAATTGGGCGGAGCGAAATTCTTCACCAAACTTGATCTTCGCTCCGGGTACTACCAAGTGCGGATTGCGGAAGGAGATGAGGAAAAGACCACGTGCGTGACAAGGTACGGGTCCTATGAGTTCCTTGTCATGCCGTTCGGCTTGCCAGCGACCTTCTGCATCCTCATGAACAAGCTGTTCCATCCCTATCTCGATCGCTTCGTGGTCGTGTACCTCGACGACATCGTGATATACAGCAACACCTTGGAGGAGCACATCGAACATTTACGAACCGTCTTCCAAGTGTTGCGGGAGAACCAGTTGTTCGTCAAGAAGGAGAAATACAGCTTCGCGAAGGAAGAGGTACACTGCCTTGGCCACTGGATAGGCCAGGGATAACTCCGCATGGATCAACAGAAAGTGCGAGCCATTTGCGAATGGGAGACCCCAACAACCATACCTGAGTTGCGGTCATTCCTTGGGCTCGTCAACTACTATCGACGTTTTATTACAGGCTACTCTGCGAGAGCAGCCCCCCTGACGGATCTCTTGAAGAAGAACCACTCATGGGATTGGACCTCTCAATGCGTGGAGGCATTCGAGGACCTAAAGCAGGCGGTGACGGAGGATCCGGTGCTGCGACTACCTGACTGCAGTCGCACCTTTGAGGTACACACCGATGCCTCAGATTTTGCCATTGGCGGTGTTCTCGTGCAGGATGGACACCCCATTGCCTACGAGAGTCGCAAACTCAACGACACCGAGCGGCGGTACACTGTCCAAGAGAAGGAGATGATCGCCATCGTGCATTGTTTGCGGACCTGGCGGCATTATTTGCTCGGGAGCAAGTTTGTGGTGCGCACCGACAACGTCGCCACAAGCTACTTCCAGTCGCAGAAGAAGCTGTCGCCTAAACAGGCAAGGTGGCAGGATTTCTTGGCGGAGTTCGACATGGCGATGCAGTACAAGCCCGGGAAGGAGAATCACGTGGCCGATGCACTCAGCCGCAAGGCTGAACTAGCGGCTGTGTGGCAGCTTCGCGGGACACTCCGTGATCGACTTCGCGCAGGAACCAACGAGGACCCTATCGCTCAGAACCTTGTGCAACTTGTCAAGGAGGGCAAAACATGAAGGTTTTGGCTCAGCGACGGGTTACTCCTCACCAAAGGGCGGCGGGTGTTTGTGCCCAAGTGGGGCAACCTTCGCCGCGAGCTCATAAAGGAGTGTCATGACTCCAAGTGGGCAGGTCATCCAGGTCAGAAGCGAACTTTGGCATTGCTCGAGGCCGCTTACTACTGGCCACGAATGCACGAAGACGTCGAGGCCTATGTGCGAACTTGCTTGGTGTGTCAACAGGACAAGGTTGAACACCAGCGACCTCGCGGTCTCCTCGAGCCATTGCCTATTCCAAGCCGTCCGTGGGAGAGCATCTCCATGGACTTCATCTCCGCCTTGCCAAAGGTGTGGGAGCGTGGGTCCATACTGGTGGTGGTGGATCGCTTTTCTAAGTACGGGACCTTCATCGCAGCACCAACTGATTGCACGGCTGAAGAAGCAGCACGACTCTTCGTCAGCCATGTCGTCAAACTTTGGGGGATCCCCGAAAGTATTGTGAGCGACCGCGACCCCAGATTCACCGGCAAGTTTTGGACTGAGGTGTTCAAAATCGTGGGCTCTGAGTTGCTCTTTTCCACCAATTTTCATCCACAGACGGACGGACAAACAGAGCGGGTGGCGGGTGAATGCTCTGTTGGAGGAGCACTTGCGGCACTTTGTGAGTGCCAGTCAAAAGGATTGGGTACATCACCTTGATGTTGCCCAGTTTTCCTACAACTTGCGGCGCAGCGACTCTACGGGCTGTAGTCCCTTCGAGCTGGCGATTGGGCGACAACCGCTCGCCCCACACACAGCCGCTGCGGAAGAGCAGCTCCGCAGCCCTGTTGCTCTCCAATTTACCTCTAACTTGCAGGAAAGGGGTGAAATTGCGAGGACGAGCTTGGAGAAAGCAGCTCGGCGAATGAAGAAGTGGGCGGACGAAAAGCGACAACCGCGGGAGTTTGCCGTGGGTGATCAAGTGATGGTCAAATTACTACCGCAGCAGTTCAAGGTCTTGCGCAAGGTGCACAAGGGGCTGCTGCGCAAGTATGAAGGCCCATACCCCATCGTCAAACGTGTGGGTAAGTCTGCCTACAAGCTGCAGTTGCCCGCGAACTTCAAGATCCATCCAGTCTTCCATGTGAGCAAGCAGAAGCAATACCATGGAGACGCAGAGGATCTAAACCGTGGCGTGTCGCAGCGCGCCCCGGTGACCATGACTACATCCCTTGACAAAGAAGCAGAATCCATCTTGGATACTCGACTGATTCGGCGACGCGGAGTGCCGCCAAGCCCAGAGTACTTGGTGAAGTGGAAAATCTCCCTTACGGCGAGGCTACTTGGGAGAAGGGTGACACACTTTGGCAATACCAAGAACTTATCGACGAGTTCCACAAGCAGCGCGCGACGAGGACGCATGCGCATTAGGTGGGGGAGAGTGTTAGGGACTTAGAAAATTTTAGTCTAAGTCCCTAGCCCAAACCGAAGTGGGCTTGTCAAGCTAGCCCAACCTCATTTGTGGGAGGCAAAGAGACATTTGGGAGGTGAAGAGACTTGCAACCACCACCATTAATGTCAAGGGAATGCCAAGAGTCATGGCTTGTAAATGTAGGCTTAGTGAGTGAGTTGTACATAAGTCTATAAATAGGAGAGTTGGCTAAGGCCAAAAAAACAAGAGAGTTGTATCTTGTAGTGCTATTTTCTAAGTAAAGAGAGTACTTAGTTTTTTCTGCGGAACCACTACTCCTTTCTCTTTTTTCTACTTTTACATTTAGTCGTAGGGCGCGAAGGTCCAGGCTAGCAAGCAGAGAGCAAGGCTTGCCCTCTTCGAGCAGGAAGGCGGGCGCCGCACGAACTTTTGCTAGGCAAAAAGCTTAAGTCCGTGATAGTGGGCTCATATATTCCCAATCAGAACCCCTTTTTCATTTGATATGGGACTATTGGGGCGTTACAGAAATAGCCGAGCTAGGGTTCTTATCACTAGGGGCTATCCTAATATGTTATGTACCTTAATTTAAGACCTACTCTAAGAAAGATCCATGCTTTCCTTTTTGAAGGAATTTTAGGTTCTTCATCACATCTGTATTTGATATTGGAAATTCATGAATTTCACCGGTGGCTTACCACATTTTCTTCATGGATAAAAAAAAAAAACTCACGATCAAAGGTTTCATCAAAGGTAAGTTTAAGTTTAAGCATGAATTTGATGGCTTAAAACTTTGAAAGCTGCCAAACTGTTCGTAGCGTTTAGTGGTCTTTGATCGGCACAAAATGTCACCAATTGGTGTCCGTATGAGGGAGATATGACATTCTGAAGTTGTGGGTGCTGCGTCAACAGCTCCTTTTCGACCAGTTAGTCCCATTTTCCTGGACAAGTTATCGAGCCATCTGCCTAATATAGCTGTTTATATCTGTATTCGTCCTGGCTGAGATACCTGCTCACAGCATGCAACTATTCCATGATTCCTGTGCATGTTTCTTTTGTAAGAGGCCTCAATATCTATGTATTCTCGTGATTTAGTAAATATTCCATTACTATAACTGCGAATTAAAGACAAATCAAACTAATTTCTTTTAGAAGAGATCATCCGTGGTTAATTTTGGGCACGCTATTACTGTTATAAAATTTTTATTCTCTAGTTCCAAATTTTCATTTTATTTCTGTATTGTGAAAATACACATAGTGCCTTCTAGGTTGATGGCCTGCTATTGCTCTTTAGTTGTAATTGTGCCAACTTAATCTTCCCCCCAATGATGTCAGGGCTATCATGGAATAGGTAGTGCCATCGCGTTATCCATACCACACAGCGTCGTATTGGTACCACGGTTCAAAACCCTCTATATTTTTCTCAAGAGGATCAACTAAAATAGTTTGTATTCCACCCATTCGACTAATCATGCATTTGAGTGATCTGAGTTAGATGAGATGGACAGCAAATGTTAGGAACTATTTTATGAAAGAAGATGACACAAGAGACAAAGATTTAACATCTATTAGTTTATCAACTCTAAGCATTTTTTATGCACTTGCATAAATCTTTTAGAGAAATTTTTATGAAAATTAGGTTTTCTTCAAATTTAATCTTCAATCTAATAAAGTCTTTTATCCGTACTAATTCCCACGGGGGAGGCAATAATATGAATTGAGGTTGCTTTCTAGCTTTTGTAACAGTTGTAATCGACTTTTATTGAAAGCCTGTTATAACAAGCTGTAACCAACTTTTATTGGAAAAAAAGAAGACTTCCATTCGAAAGTGGGTTAGCATGGGTTTAATGTTCTAGCGGGCATGTTGACACACGATGTATGCTGGCATGTCACTGTGCTATGTCGTACTTTAATTGGTCAAAATGTCAAAACATTTAAAAATGTAGCTTTAGATGCTATGTACTTTGGTCATGGCACTGCTTAATTGTTCTGCCATTCGTCATCACTTTCAAACGTAGCGGCTGCAGCTGATTGATTTCTTGCCATACCACCACACCATACCATATTACTGGTAATGATGATTAACCGACTGTAGTTTATATGCAAGTAGTAATTCTCTTTCTTTTCGTCTTTCTCAGGGTTGGCTTTTCATCCTTTGGACGGGATATTGCAGGCCATGCCACATGTGATAGTCCTCTTCCTTGTTCCTGTCCACTTCACTACACACATAATTCTTCTGTTCTGCGAGGCTGTTTGGACAGCAAATATACATGACTGTATCCATGGCAAGGTGTGGCCGGTCATGGGTGCAGGCTATCACACTATTCATCACACCACGTACCGTCATAACTATGGCCACTATACCATATTGATGGACTGGATGTTCGGAACCCTTCGTGACCCTGAGGAAGACATTAAGAAGGCATAGTCGCACATCTTGGTGTTGGTTTGTCGCATAGCTTTTGGTTCTAGTGGGATTGGCGAGCTGTTGCATCTTTGTTTGATGTTGTTCTGAACTTGATAGAATGTTTGTGAATTTCATAGGAATCTTTAGTTCTACCTGTATGAGTTCCAGCTTAACTTGGTGTTTGGGTTCTTGAAAAAGAAGGGTCATGGCATAAAATTCTGAAAAGGGTGATAACTGAATGTCTGTGGGGTGGGGCTGACAGGTAAAAATATATAAAATCTATCTCAATTATTACCCATTTTGAGTGACTACTTTATCTTTAAAAAATTTGATTTTATTATCTAACCTTCTAATTTTTTTTTTTTTTTTGAGACTCTTTAATTTAATAATTTTAATATGTTGTTTATCTTTATAAGTTGCGGTGTTTTAAGACAAATTCGGTTGGTGTAAACTAGTATTTTATAGTTGTTCTACTCATTTTTCAATGTTAAAAAAAAAAAGAAAAAAGAATTGAAAATTGTTTTGCTTTATATTCTCTGTTCTTCCATGTAAATTTTCAGCTGGGTGGTAATAATGATGTTGGGAGTGGAAACACAAAGCAATGGCCAAGAACTAGAACATTGGCGGCACAACGTGATATATATATATGGGCTTTGCTAGGTGTTTAAAAGAATTGATTTCATAAAATAATAATTAAAGTTAACTAAATACTCAACTTAATTAAAAAATTAATGGTGAAAAATACTAACTTGTGACAATATTTTAAATAATAACTAAAAAAAAGTTTATTTTAAAGTTTATATATATATATATATATATTAAAATTCATTACTAAATTTTGTTTTATTGATCTTGTGGGAAAAAAAAAATTGGGAAAGAGAAAGGCCTTTTACCTAGAATGGCTTATTTTGAACTTCTTTATTTTAAACTTCAAAAAATAAAATTTGTCTTGTGTCAAAATTATTCCATCCCTTATATAATGAAGAGAAAAGTGATTTTTTTTTTTTTTTTTCTTTTAACTTAGGCAATCATGCATTTAAAATGATAAACTTCATTTTTTTCATTTTCCTTTAGATGAAAAGACTAAGCTATTAAGAAAAAAAAAACATCTTGTATATCTTTCGGATTTAGAAAGATATTTTGATAATTTCGAAATAAATTTAAAATTTTTGAATAATAGTTAGGAATATATATACAAAAGCCCCATTAATTTATTGGCCTAATTGCATAAGTCTTGACAAAAAATCAGATCATGAACTCATGGCTAAAATACTCATGTTTTAATTATTTTAAAACCAAAAATGTAATGAACACAATAAAAGTATTATGGTACTTGTTTATATATATATATATATATAAAAACATACTTAACACATGTAGATAAAATAAATAATTAAATGTGACAAAGTATTGTCTCAAACTCAAATTGGGATAGAGATTTCACTTTAAAAAATAGAGAAAATTGTTGGTCACTGAGTTTTTAAGCGCAACCCTACAAATTTTTTAATTATAAAAATAAATATTTTAAATTTTTTCTGTAAAACTAAATTTAAGTTCATCTTTGTCTAAAAGCCTTAAATTATTTACAGCTTTCTATTTTCTAAATCCAAACTCTAGAAAATATATAATATTAAATAATTAAAAAAATTAATATTTTAAAAAAGTAATAAACGATTTATCATATTTAAAAGTAATGAATCGTTCGACTAATTTTATAAATAAAATATTTAAAAAATTATTTTAATAATTATAATATTTTTTAAGTATATTAATAAAAAAAATTATAGGTCACACTCACTACTAAAATAATTACTATGTTAGTGTAGCACTTTGGTGTGACCAGAATTCAATTAATAGTAAGAAAAAAAAAAAATCACATTTCTATAACCATTCATCTCTCTCTTTTTCTTTTTTTTCTTCATGTTAAATTAGTGATTATTCGCACGATGCAGCAGGTATAAAAATTTTATAATAAAATTTAAAATTAAATTTAAATAAATTTAATTTAAAAAAGAGAAGGAGAAATTTGATTAAAGTAATTTTATAAAATTATATTTGTAAGAAAATTACAGATAAAAGTTATTAAACTAATTTTAAAGAATTAGTAAAGTAATTAAAAATGGGGATAGATGCCGTTTAACCTTTCTAAACTATTAGAATAATTTAAAATAGGGTTAATTTCATACTGTTCCATATAAAAGTATCAAATAATAGATAAATTTTTGCAAAACTTAAATCAAACATATTCCTTCAAAAATTCTCTATTTTGCAAATATGTCATACCCGAGTTTAGAAAAAGAGTCAACTTTTTTTTTTTTTAAAAATCAGAGTTCAGCAGTTTGAAATTCAAGGCGTGAATAGACCGCCATACATATACAAAATTCTCTGAAAAAACGGATTGAGTCTCCCTTATATGTGCACGACTAGACGACTACAATAGTCAAAGTAGATATAAGCATCAACTGAACATTAAAATAAACATCTACTTTATTACATCCACAGGGTTCCACAAACATAAAAATCCACAATCCTAAATATCCACAACTACACAATATCCAGAGTCCTAGATATCCACAACTACATAATATCCAGTCCTAGATATCCACAACTATTTATGATCAAGTAAATAAGGGAATATAGTCCAAAAATGTTGAATAGAGATAAATCATAGTCTGCCGAGGGACAACTCTAACGCATCTGCTCACCAGGTCGTCCCAAAATCCTCGCACCCAACTGACCTGAAAAATGGTCACCCGAGGGTGTGAGACACATCATAAGTGTATCCCAGTGGGCACGACGGGCCGAGAAATAGTAGTCGTACCTACTGAATACTATAATAAGCGGATAATAAAAAAGTTGGGAATAATAAAAGCGGATAATCAACTGAGTATGCTAGATAAGTAACAAGCATAAGATTGGTGAATAAGTAATGCATCAAAACTAGAAGTACAAGTATACCTAATCTCATGCCACTGTTGGTCCCAAGAATCTCAGGCTAATACCTCTCTGGAAACCAGTATGCTATCATAACCGCAATGGGCTCACGGGTCAATGTGACCTCCCTACCAGTAAAGAACACCATTGCGGGTAGCTAATCCGCTGGTGTGCGCGACTGAAAGCTGGCACAACGGCGATCATAATGCTGATGTTCAAACCACAGTCTAAAGACCAGACAGTCGGCGAAAAGCCGAGTAAAATCCCCACCGGGATACTGACACTGAAGTATATCATGCAAAATACTGAAACAGTAACTCCTATTCTAAACATGCAGTTAAGAATAAAGAAAGGTATAGAAACTGAGCTAGTGACCATACAAGCATGGCATATGTCCAGATATGTATAAACTACTGCTGGAAATAAAAGCATAATAAAAGCTCATCTGTGGGATCAAAGCTGCCATTAATCAAAGGGGTTCGTCCTACTACAGTACCCGTAGGGCCGAAATGATAAAGCCCGGACCGAAGATAAACCCACCTCAAGGCAGACGGTCGTGATATCCGCTGGACGGATCTTGGGCTGGCTCCTGATTGCTGGGGCCTACAATAGTATCACATATCAACACAGGATTCAACCACTATCCTTGAAATGCGCGTTTAGCGCGAAACCGTCGTTAAGTCGACACTTTTGCCGATTTACGGGTCATTAAGCAAAACTCGCTCAATGAAAACCCTCAGAACCCAAACGAAGGGCCCATAAATCATGTTAATACTGTTTACAACAATCCCTCATGTAACATTTACATTTAGACCCCGACTTATCAAAATTGTATCTTTACCATGTAGTTTACCACTAATTAAGTTATCCATTCCATTAACATTATGTTGTATACAGCCAACCTAATCACTTAGGAGAATAGACATGTCAATCACTCATCCCGTCTCTTGGGAGAGGTATAAAACTCAATCAGGACTCTCGCTATAAGTCACGACTCTCACCTAATCGTCCTAAGGTCCAACCACAAGCCTAGGGTTTCTATGTCCACAATGACCCACATCTTAGGCTCTGATACCACTCTAATCTGTCACGCCCCGGGGTCGAAATTGCGATCCGGGCTCGCCAACAGATCCGCCGCCCATACGGGGAGCCCCGCATAGACGAAGCGTCCAACCTGCAAAAGATAGTACTACAACTATATAGATATCAGAGCGAGAATAAACTACTATAAAATAAAATCCAAACCACTGTACAACTGGAATAAAGGTACAATATCCATCTCCTAAATATAAATAATACATAATCTGATCCACAGGAATAGTACAAGTAAAAATCCTCCTATACAACATCTATGAATCCAAAAAGGGAGATAAACTAAAATAATAATACATCAGTGTACAATGAAATCCCACAATCTGAGATCGTACATCTATCTCACCAAAATAAACTACACTGATAGGGATCTATCTCGTGACTCTATCCTCGGTCTGTCACGCCAGCTAGAGCAGAAACGGAGGGAAAAGTCTCGGCAAACCTGTCACCGACAGAGGGTGTGAGAACTACATCCTATAGTAGTTCTCAGTAGGTACCGTCTCCAAGACCAACGGTCTGCCCACTAAGTTTACTAGAGGCATACGATAACAGAAATACTAAAAAGGACAAAAAGCTGGAAATAACTCTACAGCTATCATGCCTCTATCTACTATGCTCAACGGGCGATATAGATGAAAATGATGCATCGACTCTATCCCAGTATACTCAATCAACCTAATCACACTGACTGCCACGTAGGGTCCAGTCAAATCTGCGCCCACATACTACCACACATCCACACCGGGACGAAAATTACGTAGGGCGTCTAAGACTGCCCAAAAAGGGGCCAGTCAACGAGGTCAGCATCGACAAGTCGTGATAACAAAGTAACAGACCCAGCTCCGGAGCGGCACTCGAGGGAAGCGACCCCACCGAGAAAAGTATCCGCGTATCTCTGTCGAGCTCCATATGGCTCATGCAGGCTATAGTCCAAATCCACGATCAATAAGATCGACAATGTCCAACTCACAACACTAACCCACTGGCCGGAGGTGCTCAACAGCCGGGACCACCGTCAACCCGATGGCTCCCACATCAGGACATCAAACTCAACGTGCTAAAATCCACTGGCTGGAGATACTCCACAGCCAACGGCAACCAAGGGTCCGTAAATCTAGAAAGACTAGAACTTACAACCCAAATCAAACAAGAACAGGCTCTAGGCATAGCCTCTCGTTGTTCTCGACCCAAAGAAGAAAATTGTGATGATCCGGACTTCCGCAGGGACTTTTGCAACATTAATAGTGATATAGAAAGCCTACACGGTGTAACGGAGCTTGTAGTGTTGGAATTGGACCTCAGAAATGGACCCGGCGCGAGAATCGGATCAAGTAGGCTTTTCCGGGGGCTTTCGGCAAAATTTCGGATGAGAATTTGGCAAAACGGACAGCGGATTTGGACTCAGCACGCGAAAACGATCAAAATGGGCTATTTACTTGTTTCAGCGCCAAGATCACTGTTCACGCCGGAACAGTAACTCCGGCCGCCGGAAACACTGTTCCGGCGACCGGCGGCGAGCGGCGGAGCACGGCGGAGCGCAGCGGCGGAGCGGCGGAGCGGCGGAGCAGGGCCGCGGGCAGCGCGGGCAGGCGCGGGCAGGCGCGCAGGCGGGGTGGTCCACGGGCGAGGCGTGCACCGGGAGCACGGAAGGTGGAGCGTGCCACGTGGCAGCTCCTGATTGGTTGGGTTTCGTCAATTGTGGCGGCGGGGCGGCGACACGTGGCAGCACCCCATTGGCCGACAGGATCCGGAAGACCCGGCGCGGGGACCGGGCGCGTGCTCCCCGGGTGACACGTGGCGATTCCCGAATGGCCTTGCATGGTTGTTTCGTGTTTTGGGGACAGGTGGCGCATCCTGGTTGGTTAGTTTTGGTGTTTCCTGTTTTGGGTCCGGATTTGGTGTGGAGCCCGAAGATTCTTTTTTTTGGCCCATTATATAAGCCACACCTCTCTCTCTTTGCCATTTCCGAATTATAGAGAGAGAGAGTGAGCTTGTGGTCTATACAAAAATTGTTCCCCTCTCTGTCCTCTCTCTCCCCTAGAAGTTTCAGAATTTTTGGAGTTGCCGACAGCGAGTTATCTGCGACGCGGCGCGCTTCAACGTTTCCCTTTTTTTGGCCCTTTTCCGTCGCAGTTCAGTCGGAAAATTACTGTGCTCTAACCGGGTGGAATTTTTGAGCGATTTCTGCGGCAGCGCGTTCCTAAGAGGTAAGGCTTCGATTTTCGTGTTGATCACTTCGCTCCATTTCGCACTTTTGGCATGGTTCCCGAGGCACCTTTAACCCCTCTTTTTCTGTGATGAACTCTAGACAGTACCAACTTGTTCGATTTATATCTTGGGCTAGGAGCATCGGATCAAGGCGTATAAGTAGTCGATTTCGATCTACTCGTCGCAAGGAACGTAACCGTATTTTTTCTGGATTTTTCAGAGCACTGTAGAGAGGTGAAAACTCCTCTTTTTCCATGTTGTTTGGAAAACAACAAATACTGTATTTTTGGGATTTGTATTTATACCGGGTACGTTTTTCTGTACAGTTGTGCACTGTTTTCAGTGAGTTGCGGGATTAGAGGACTGTGGACAGTGAGGAGACTATTTGGGTGTGGATTGCGCTTTCCAAGGTGGGTGGTTGTTGCTTACCTCATTTTTGACTTGCTCACTAGGATTATTGGAATTCCCCTAAATTAAATGTCACAATTGATATCCTATTTGAGAACCATACATGTTGACCCCACAGATTATATGACAGCTTATTTATGTTAAATTGGGACACTGTTGTTGGGACAAATGCTATATCATAATCTCGCATGCAAATGACTTATTATGTCGGTACAGTAAGATCAATCTTTTCAAAATAAATATCTGACACTTTTCTACAGTTTTAAAAGAGGATAATTGCATGCTTGTATGGACATCTAGGTAGGCCACTATTTATTGCTACACTATCATGTTGGGACTTGACTTAGGAGAAACTATGATTGTTTCCTTTCTCCTTTGCATGGGGACTTTTGATTCATGTTGCTTGGGATTGAGCAGGGGCTTTGGGATAGTGTAGCTGGGACTTTGGGGTCGGGAACAAGTGGAACTTGATTATGGGTATTGCGACAACCGCGGATAGTAGGCGGTAGACCGGATATTGTTATCTTGTCAGATTATGGATTGTGGGGCATTGTGGTAACCGCGGACATCAGGCGGTTGGCCAGATGTTGATTACTTTATCAGGCTTTGGACTTATGGGGTATTGCGGCGACCGCGGACATTAGGCGGTTGACCGGATGTTTACTTGTGCATCAGATTGGGGATCGGGCTTTTTGCTAGTGGATGGAGTTTCCCACTTATTGAGTACTATTGCATCTGATTGGGTATCAGGTTTCTTTAGTGGATGGTTTTTCCCACTTCAATCAGAGTCGTGATCCAGTCCTGCTGTTTTATGACACTTATGATACTGGTTACTGAGATACTTTACTCGTGTGGGTCGCTCCCCTCGAGTGCCACTCCGCAGTGTGCGACAGGCAGGCTTTGAGTCCTTGAGACTCCTTCTTTTCATCGGTGTTATGCGTCGGCCAGCATACCCGATACGGCAAGGCACAGCAGGCAGTACCAGTCCTTACTGGTTCATTGATTGGGTTATTTCAGGCAGGCATATTAGATATTGATGCATACATTCAGTCGCTTCGTTCGACATGGCATTTAGAGGCTTAGTAGTGGTAGTTTCCTTTTTATCAGCAGCCTTTATAGCTTACCACTGTTCTTTCCTTTTGCCTCTAGTAGTCCTAGTGGGTCTGTCAGAGTTGAGGATTTACCCACTAGGGGGAGGCTACTGGTTTATCTAGTAGTTCTCACCCCCTATTGTTGTTTTCTGTCTTTTTCCCTTTGTTTTGCAGAGTCGTCTGCGGGAGCTGCTAGGCCATCGGCAGCTGATCGAGGTAAGGGGATCGCTGAGTAGATAGATCTCCAGTGAGACTGAGAGTTGTTGTTAGACAGATGTTGTACCCTTCACTCAGACTGTTGTATCTTCCTTTTTTTTGGGTCTGGCTTTAGCCAGCTGGTTGTACTATTTTTGGTGAGCTGGGAGATTATTGTATTTATTACAGCTTTATTTTATTTCTAGTCTGAGATATGATGTAGTTCTTTTAGTTCAGCTCTGTATTATGCTCTTTTATTGTATATCTTATATATGAGCAGGTTACCAGCGCTTCGTGTACATGGAAAATTCTGTGTGCACGGCGGATCTGTTGGCGAGCCCGGGTTCTGGTTTTCACCTGGGGCGTGACAGATTTAGTTGGTATCAGAGCTTAGGGATAGGTCAGTTGGGACTTAGGAAACTCTAGGCTTTTGGCGGACCCTAGGATGTTAGGGCGTGAGAGACGCGACATTTTGCGAAAGTCGGTGATTTATTTATTTGACTCTCCTGTGAGTGAAGAAGGATCGACATATCCTATTTCTGTGGGACAGTTATGTTGGCTGCAGACAACATAAAGTTACAGAAATAGGGGGATGTCTTTGACTTTCGCTAGATTGGGTCGTGTGTTTGGGGTGTGCTGATTTACGATTTTATCGTGGCGAGCGGTGTCTCCCCGACGTTGGGCCCTGACCCGTGTGCACCTTAGTGCGGCAGTTGTGTCTGAGCTGGTTGTTTTGGGCCGGATACCCAGATTGGAATCTGAGAGCTCCTGACCCGAAGGGTAGGAGTGTTTGAGGCAGATCAGCGGCAATGTGGGCAGCAGCGCAGTGGCACAGTTGTTGGAGTAGCACAGTGACACAGTTGTCTGAGCAGCGTAGTGTCACAGTTGTCGGAGCAGTGAGGTGACACGGATGTCGGAGTATCGAGTAGCCCCCTCCATGCCGACGTTTAGTGCTGGGGCACCGAGGCAGGGTGGACAGTTGACAGCAGGTAAGCTATAGGATTGCATCGATCGAGTGAGCCAGCTTTGGCAGATGAGTCACCCCGATTTGTGGGTTTAAGTAGGGAACCTTTGTAGGCGCCGGGTATGGAGCATGGCATTGTAGTTCCTTTGGATTGGGATTTGCCGCCTGAGGCGAGTTTTGATTGAGGCGCTTAGCACCGGGTGATGGAGGACAGATCAGTCGGAGGAGGCATTCTCGATTTCTTTCCCAGGGTAGTAGAGTTCTGAGACGCCAGAGGTCGAGTGGACCCCGACGGCAGCATCAGCATCAGTACCGGCATTAGCGGTGGCATGGATGTGTTATCTGCGGAGGGTCACCTTGTCGCCCCAGTGTGAGCAGAGGCAGAGGTCGTGATCCCTTGTGGTTAGTCTTGACTTTTGCTGGCAGACTGAACGACGACCACCTGCATCGAGCGGATGAGTTTGTGCCACCCGATTGGAGGGCGCCACGGCAGTGAGTCGAGATGTCGCAGGTATGATTTCTTTTTAGTAGTCTGTGCTAGAGCGCACATAGGTTACAACCGACGATTTGGTGGCAGGTTTCAGTTGCCCCGGGCATTAGGGTTTGTATCTTATTTATTACAGGAGTATTTCCTTGTTTGTTATTAGTGCTTTTGCTTCATTGCATGGGTTAGGAGTAGGACGGTCACCACGTGCACGGGAGGTTCAGATTCCCGATCACACTTTGCACGTGGAGGAGTGCTGTTGGTCCTGCCCGATACAGATCGAGTCCTGGATTATGCCAGCAGACCTGTTGGTCTTGAGACAGCTGAGGGACTTTGATGTGGTTCTCGGGATGGACTGGCTGGCTCGGTATTTCGCGACCATTGATTGTGTCGCGAGGACTGTCACTTTTAGAGAGCCAAGGCAGGAGATGTTGGTATACCGGGGATGTCAGAGTGCTTTCTTTGCCTCTATGGTTTCGACTTCCCGAGCAAGGCAGATGATCCATCGAGGATGTGTAGCCTTTTTGGCTAGTGTTGTTGAGGGGCCTACGGCGGCGCCGGGACTCGGGGATATCCCTATTGCCCGCGAGTTCCCGGATGTTTTTCCACCTGAGCTGACTAGCATGCCGCCAGATAGGGAGATTGAGTTTGTGATTGACGTAGTTCCAGGAACTGCGCCAATCTCTAAGGCTCCTTACCGGATGGCACCGGCTGAGCTCCGAGAGCTAAAGGCACAGCTACAGGATTTGATGGATAAAGGTTTTGTCATACCGAGTGTGTCGCCTTGGGGAGCGCCGGTACTATTCGTGAAAAAGAAGGATGGGTCACTTCGATTGTGTGTGGACTATAGGGAATTGAATAAAGTGACCATCAAGAACAAGTACCCTTTGCCGCGCATCGACGATCTCTTTGATCAGCTGCAAGGGTCTTGTGTCTTTTCTAAGATAGATCTGCAATCCGGTTACCACCAGCTGAAAGTGAAGGCCGAGGATATTCCGAAGACGGCATTCAGATCACGGTACGGGCATTATGTGTAGTGGTCCAGAATTCCATGCACCTTTTCTGAAGAATCCACTGTTTAGAACACCTATTGTTGGTGTGTCTGGCCCATGGTGCATCAAAGGGATGCCACAGATGGACCCTTTGTGTCTTGGTTAGCTGATTTGGCCTTCGGTCGTATTTGCCAAATTTTAGAAAAGGTTTTGGGCCAATCTGAGGTTGGATTTGGATTCAGCGCGGAAAAATGCTTGAAAACGGCTATTTGCTTGTTTGTTTCGGAGTCCGGATGACTAAAAAGGACTTCCGGAAGTTTGCGGGGTTTTTCGATGCATGGGGAAGGACCGTGGACCGGCCGGAGCCACGTGGCGGCCTGTTATTGGCCGGCTCACGCAGCTCGGTCCACGGGGAGGCGCGGCGGTGCATGGACCGCGAGCGGGGGACGCGTGGCGTGCCCGGAATGGCCGGCGCACGCGGCACGGCTCAGCGTCTTTGCGCGGCTAGTGTGGACCGGGCGCACGACACGTGGCGGCCTACAATTGGCTGGCTCACGTGGGCGCGGTCCACGGTGTTCGCGGAGGGGCGCCTCGGGACGGCACGCGCACAGTGGCGCCAGGCGGGCGGTCGGCCGCACTCGAGTGCGGCCACGTGTCGCCTCGCGTGTGGGCGGCCGTACCTACCCCCGCTAACAGCGGAGGGACACGCGGCGCGCAGCGGGCCTCCTCGCACGGTTGTCCCCTGTTCGTGTACACGTGGCAGCCCCTGAGGGTTTCGGGCGCGTCGGACGGGAGTCATCCGACCGGACTTTCGGGCGCAGTGCGCCCGAATCCGGCCCACTTCAGTGGTGGGCTGGGCCTATAAAATGGCTTCTTTGGTTTCTTTCTTGAGTTTTTGGGCCCTTTTTCTCTGTGACCCCCTCAGAAGAAATTCCCCTCTCGCAGTGCACTATCCATTGGAGGACTTTGAAGATTTTTGGAGGCACGCTTCCCGAGGTTCACGATTTTACGGCGCGGCGCAACGCTTGTTTTCCGGCGACCCGCTTCGTCCCTTCTTAGTGTTTGGGCTCCTCCAACTCACCCCGACTTCCGATTTCGCCGATTCTTGCACCATTGGACTCGCGACAGGTAGGACTTCAACTCCTGTGTTTTGAGGTTCCTCGTTTTCCATGCTGACCTTGGAGTTTCCCGAGCTTCCATTTGACCCCTTTTTCTTCGCGGATTTTTGGACAGCACTGCGGTGTTCTAGCCGTATCTTTTTGCACGGATGTCGGATCGAGGAGATTCAAAAGGAAATTTCCATCTACACTTCGTAAGGAATCTCCTGGATTTTTCCCTGGATTTTTGGAATATTTTCCGAAGGTGAAAGTCTCCTTTTACTGTGGTTCTTTGACACAGAATTTCTGGACAGTTTAGTTTGGGGTGTTTCCCTTGCAGAATTTGTAACTCAGCATAGAAAACTCGGATTTGAACGTGCAGGTACTCGTTTCGACGGGTTCATCGCGAGGATCGCGACAGTATTTTTGTTGGAATTTTTTGGACAAATCTTGCAGGTGAAAATTATAGAATTGTGGACTGTTGTACTTTGGGCAGATTTTGTGATGTATTGTGTGATTAATTGTTGTATATTCTTTTGGGGAATGTTGTACAGTTTTGTGGAGGTTGTTTGGACAGAGCGTGGACATCACTTTTGGGACCAAGATTTAACGCTCGAGGTGGGTGTTGTTACGAATCTCTACTTTTGACTAACCCACTGGGCTTATTGGAGTGTTTTCCATGTTAGGAAGTTAATTACACCCTCTGAATGATATTTGCATTCTTATGTGAAATAGATGTATGGGACATATGTTAGTACTTGCTTACTAATGACATTAGTGAATTAGAATGGTAATATCACTTGAGAGATAGAAGGCTCTATTAGTAACATTGTGGATGTTATGCGTGATTTACTAGTACATAGGGTACTTAGACCATTGTGATGAATTGTTGCCAGCATGCGTTATTTCACGGACACTTACATTTATTTTACCAAGTACTGGACAATTGCATGCTTGTTTGGACATTTGGTTAGGCCACTATTTACTGCTGCACTATCATATTGGGAAATGACTTAGGAGAAACCATATTTAGTTGTTCTCCTTTCTATTCAGTTGCATGTTGCTCAAGTTAGAGCAGGGGTATGGGATAGTGTAGTCGAGGCCATCGAGTCAGGGTCAGATTAGACTCGATTTGGATTGTGGGGTGTTGTGGCAACCGCGGACATTGGGCGGTTAGCCAGCTGTTGATTACCTTTTCAGATTTGGACTTGTGGGGTGTTGCGGCGACCGCGGACATTGGGCGGTTGACCGGATGTTTTACTTATGCATCAGATTGGGTATCAGGTTTCTTTAGTGGATAGAGATTTCCACTTTGATCATAGTCATGATCAAAGTCCTGCTAGACTGAGATACTTGTTACAGAGCTATTTTACTCGTGTGGGTCGCTCCCCTCGAGTGCCACTCCGGAGTGTGCGATCGGACGGTTATAGAGTTGCCGATCTGTTACTTATTTTGGGATGCGAGCCATGTGGGCCGATCCCGCGGTTTCGAGCCATGTGTGCAGATTCCGCTGAGCAGGCAATGCCAGTTTTACTGGTGGCACATGATTGGGTTATTTGGGACAGATACAGTTTTCTGATGCATTCATACAGTCATCTCTTTTGATACTGCATTTAGAGGCATTGTAGTGATAGTTTTTCCTTATCAGTAGCCTTTTTAGTTTACTACTGTTTTTCCCTTTTTGCCTCTAGTAGACCTAGTGGGCACGTCAGAGTTTGAGGTTTTCCCACTAGGGGAGGCTATTATTTTATATAGTAGTTCTCACCCCCATTGTCTCTCTTTTCTTTTTCTCTCTTTGTTTTGCAGAGTCTTCTGCGGGTGTTGCAGGGCCGTCTCGGGCAGAGCGAGGCAAGCAGATAGCGGATTAGGTAGCTCATCTACCCCCGACTTCGAGTTTAGTCGTGTATCAGTTGTACCCCTTTTCTTATCTCAGACAGTTGTAGTTTATTTTGGGTCTGGCTCTTGCTAGCTGTTTGTACTTATTTGGTGAGCTGGGAGAGACACTTGTATATTTTGAGAGTTTTTACTTTGCTTTTACTTTCTAGCTGTAGTCTGAGATGTAGTAGCTTTATTTCAGCTCTGTTTATGCTCCTTTATCTTTTATATCTCTTATATCTGAGCAGGTTACCAGCGCTTCGTGTACACAGGAAATTCTGTGTGCACGGCGGATCTGTGGACGGGCCCGGGTTCTGGTTTACACCCGGGGCGTTACAGATTAGTTGGTATCGGAGCTTAGGGATAGGTTAGTTGGGGCTTAGGAAAAACCCTAGGCTTTTGGCAGACCCTAGGATGATAGGGCGTGAGTGGCGTGATATTTTGCGAAGGTCGGTGATTTTGGTCTGTTGACTCTTCCAGTGAGTGAAGAGGGATCGACGTACCCTATTTCTGTTGAACAATTATGTTGGCTGCAGACAACATAAAGTTGCAGAAATAGGGAGATGTCTTTGACTTTCGCTAGATTGGGTCTTGTGGGGTTTTGTTACTGATTTTTGGTTTCCTGTGGCAGGATGTCTCCGCGTCGTCGTTCACCCACCCGGGGTACCCCCGCACCTTCCGAGGAGTCTGAGCGGGCGGTATCCGCCGAGTTGGGAGAACTGCGGGCTTTGGTGACCCAGTTGGTGGCGAGGAGCTTTCGTCAGGACCAGCGCCTGGAGCAGTTACTGGCGCAGTGGGGTGACTTGGCGGTTGGCAAGGGGGCCGGGGCTTCAGAGCAACGTCCGGACAGGAAACGCCCAGCCCCCGATGATGATGGACAGGCCAGTTCTGGGAGGTCATCACGACCCCCGCGGCCCCAGCCTCCGGGCCGTGGGCGTCTTGATCGACAAGGGCCTGGTGGATTTCTGGGGCCACCGCAGCAGCAGTCTTTACAGTCTCGAGCGTTGGCCCGGTGCGTTTTCTGTAGGGAGCAGCATCCTTCTGATACCTGTGACTTGAGGGAGGGTCGATGCTTCCGATGTGGGCAGCCAGGCCACATCCGAGCTACGTGCCCCTTCCGGACCTTAGCGGCACCTTCTCCAGCATTGGCCCCTACCGCGTCCCAGCAGAGGTCGCGATCACGACTTCAGAGACGGCAGCAGTAGCCGCGGCAGTTACGGGTCCCTGGCAGTTGTATCTTCTGTGGGGGTCAGCACTTTCCCGGTAGTTGTGATCTGCGGCAGGGACGCTGCTACCTTTGTGGCCTGTTTGGACATTTCCGGGTTACGTGCCCTCTGTCGGCACGTGCAGCATCGACTTCGGCATCTGTTCCTACCACTTCCCAGCTACGACCGGGAGCTTCACCGACAGGTCTCCAGGCAGACCGAGTTTCGCCTCCACACCCGTCTGGTGAGAGACAGCTGATGTTGAGTGATCTGGGCGGCTTAGCACAGGCGGGGGATTCTGCTACGGCTGACTGTGTAGTAGCATGTATGATTTATTTCTGGCATTTGGATTCATGTCTTATTTGTTATACGAGCATCGCATTCTTTTTAGTAGATCTGTTGCATCATTGCATGGGTTAGAGGTAGGGCTTTTACCACGTGCACGAGAGGTTCAGTTTCCCGATTACACTTTGCACGTGGAGTAGTGTTAATGGTCCTGCCCGATGCAGGTCGAGTCTTGGATTTTGCCAGCGGACCTGATGGTCCTGTATCAGCTGTGAGATTTTGTTTTAGTACTCGGGATGTTTGGCTGGCTCGCTATTTCGTGGCAATTGATCACGCCGCAAAATGGTGACCTTTAGCGAGCCAGGCCAGGAGATGATTGTGTAGAGGGTGCCTGAGTGCTTTCTTCGCCTCGGTAGTGTCGACTTCCCGTGTGAGGCAGATGACGCGCAGTGGATGCGTGGCCTTTTTGGCTTGTGTGGTTAAGGAGCCTTCGGCGGCACCGGGACCCGGGGATATCCCTATTGTCCACGAGCTCCCGGATGTGTTCACCAGAGCTGACTAACTTGCCGCCGGATAGGGAGATCGAGTTTTAGATTGACGTAGTCCCAGGAACTACGCCAATCTCTAAGGCTCCTTACCAAATGGCACCGGCTGAGTTGCGTGAGTTGAAGGCGCAACTTCAGGATTTAATGGACAAAGGTTTTGTGAGACCAGGTGTATCGCCTTGGGGAGCGCCGGTGCTATTGGTGAGGAAGAAGGATGGGTCACTTCGATTGTAGGTGGATTTCAGGGAGCGTCAGTGTTCTCGAAGATTGATCTCCAGTCAGGTTACCACCAGCCGAGGGTGAGGGTCGAGGACATCCCTAAGACGGCTATTAGATCCCGGTGCGGGCATTATGAGTTCCTTGTTATGCTTTTTGGTTTAACTAATGCCCCTGCTACATTTATGGATTCGAAGAACCGGGTATTTCAGCCGTACTGGGACCAGTTTGTCGTTGTGCTCATTGACGACATTTTGATTTTACTCTCGGAGGGATAAAGAGCATGAGGAGCACTTGAGGTTAGTGCTGCAGCTTCTGCGAGAGAAGAAGTTGTATGCCAGGTTTAAAAAGTGCGAATTTTGGCTTCGGGAGGTTGTCTTTTAGGCCACTTTGTATCAGCTGCAGAAGTGGCAGTTGACCCGACGTAGATTGATGTTGTTCGGGATTTGCCTAGACCGACGACTGTTACCGAGGTCCGTAGTTTTTGGGCTTAGCGGGTTATTATCGTTGGTCTGTAGAGGGCTTTGCGAAGCTCTATCCCCCTGATCAGTTTGACTAGGATGGGGATAAGGTTTGTTTGGATTGAACTGTGCCAGCTGAGCTTTGAGGAGCGGATGAGGGGTTTGGATTTGGGAACCAATTCTGGCATTGCCAGTGAGGGGCGATGGATTCGTAATTTGTAGTGGCGCCTCTCACAGCGGTTTTGGACGTGTTTTGATTCAGCATAGCAGGGTAAGTGCTTATGCTTCACGGCAATTAAAGGATTACAAGAAGAATTACCCTACGCAGGATGTGGAGCTTGCGGCTGTGGTGTTCGCGTTGTAGTTGTGGCGGCATTACTTCTAAGGAGAGCACTGTGAGATTTACACTGATCATAAGAGTTTGAAGTACTTGTTTATTCAAAAGGAGCTGAATTTGAGGCAACGCCGGTGGTTAGAGTTACTAAAGGACTATGATGTGAGCATCCTTATTTATCCCGGCAAGGCCAATGACGTAGCAGATGCTTTGGATAGGAGGTCAGTGCAGAGTTTGAGCATGTTGATCACGCAGTAGGCACCGCTTGTGGAGTAGTTGAGGCGTCTACAGATTAAGATGGTATCCCCTGGGGTCTCTGCTAGACTCATGTCTATGGTCTTACAGCCCACTCAGTTGGACAGGATTAGGGAGACACAGAGTGAGGACCCCCCCCCCCCCCCCCCCCCCCACTTGACGAGAATCAGATCACAACTTCAGGCAGATCAGATAGGGGACTTTGTAGTGGACAACTCGAGAGTACTATAGTACGGAAACCAGAGTTGTGAGGGGCCCATTATACACCTTTTACCAGTCACTCTGGTGGTACTAGGATGTATAAGGACCTTAAGGCACACTTTTGGTGGTTCGGAATGAAGCAGAACATTGCAAGATTTGTGGCTCACAGTTAACTTGTCAGCAAGTAAGGGTAGAGCACCGGGTTCTTGCTGGCAAGTTGCGAAGTCTTCCAATTCCCGAGTGGAAGTGCGGCCACATCACTATGGATTTCGTTACAGGACTGCCTTGGGCTCAGGGTGAAGCCGAAGCGATTCGGGTCATCGGGGATAGACTCACCAAGTCTGCACACTTCTTGCCTGTACAATGACTTGGTTGTTGGAGCGTTTTGCTCTTTGTTTTTTTTGGATGAGGAGGTTAAGTTGCGCGGTGTACCCGCCTCAACTTTATCTGTTTGGGACCCGAGGTCATACCGCTTTTAGTGGGGGAGTCTACGGTCGGCCTTGGGGACCCAACCCCGATTTAGCACAGCGTTCCACCCACAGACCGATGGATAGTTTAAGCGCACCATACAGACCCTCGAGGATATGTTGAGAGCGTGCGTTATGGATTTAGAGGAGGGCGGTACCGGCACTTAGCATGGGTTGAGCTTGCGTACAACAACATCTATTAGGCGAGTATTCAGTTGGATCCGTTCGAGGCATCGTATGGACGCAAGTGTCGGTCGCCCTTGTATTGGAGTGACGTGGGTGAGAGGAGGACTTTGTGACCGGACTTACTGATGGAGGCAGAGGAGAAAGTCAGATTAGTTCGCCGACATCTTGAGATAGCCCAGAGCCGTCAGAGGAGCTACACCGATACTCGGCGGCGAGACCTAGAGTTTCGAATGGGTGATCAAGTCTTTTGGAGGTCCCGCCTTCGAAAGAAGTCTGGAGAATTGGTGTTCGTGGGGAGCTCAGTCCCCGTTCTATCCGACCCGTCGCACATGTTTGACTTCACTTCTTTGGTGGTCGGCGAGGATCTTGGTTATGAGGAGCGCCCGTTGCGAATTCTTGCTCGTGAGGTGAGGGAATTGCGCAACCGGGCCATTCCGTTTGTGAAGATCTTGTGGAGCAATCACGAGGAGCGTGAGGCTACTTGGGAGCTGGAGATAGTGAGGAGTGATACCTACCCCTTCCTGTTCGAGGCTACCGGTTGAGGTACGTCTATTTGTTGTTTTTCTTATTTTGCGGACGAAACTCCTTTTAGTGGGGGAGGATGTAGTGGTCCAGAATTCCATGCACCTTTTCTGATGAATCCACTGTTTAGAACACCTATTGTTGGTGTGTCTGGCCCATGGTGCATCAAAGGGATGCCACAGATGGACCCTTTGTGTCTTGGTTAGCTGATTTGGCCTTCGGTCGTATTTGCCGAATTTTAGAAAAGGTTTTGGGCCAATCTGAGGTTGGATTTGGATTCAGCGCGGAAAAACTCTTGAAAACGGCTATTTGCTTGTTTGTTTCGGAGTCCGGATGACTAAAAATGGGCTTCCGGAAGTTTGCGGGGTTTTTCGGTTCATGGGGAAGGACCGTGGACCGGCCGGAGCCACGTGGCGGCCTGTTATTGGCCGGCTCACGCAGCTCGGTCCACGGGGAGGCGCGGCGGTGCATGGACCGTGAGCGGGGGACGCGTGGCGTGCCCGGAATGGCCGGCGCACGCGGCACGGCTCAGCGTCTTTGCGCGGCTGCTGTGGACGGGGCGCACGACACGTGGCGGCCTGCAATTGGCTGGCTCACGTGGGAGCGGTCCACGGTGTGCGCGGAGGGGCGCCTCGGGACGGCACGCGCACAGTGGCGCCAGGCGGGTGGTCGGCCGCACTCGAGTGCGGCCACGTGTCGCCTCGCGTGTGGGCGGCCGTACCTACCCCCGCTGACCGCGAAGGGACACGCGGCGCGCAGCGGGCCTCCTCGCACGGCTGTCCCCTGTTCGTGTACACGTGGCAGCCCCTGAGGGTTTCGGGCGCGTCGGACGGGAGTCATCCGACCGGACTTTCGGGCGCAGTGCGCCCGAATCCTGCGCCCGAATCCGGCCCACTTCAGTGGTGGGCTGGGCCTATAAAAGGGCTTCTTTGGTTTCTTTCTTGAGTTTTTGGGCCCTTTTTCACTGTGACCCCCTCAGAAGAAATTCCCCTCTCGCAGTGCACTATCCATTGGAGGACTTTGAAGATTTTTGGAGGCACGCTTCCTGAGGTTCACGATTTTACGGCGCGGCGCGACGCTTGTTTTCCGGCGACCCGCTTCGTCCCTTCTCAGTGTTTGGGCTCCCCCGACTCACCCCGACTTCCGATTTTGCCGATTCTCACGCCATTGGGCTCGCGACAGGTAGGACTTCAACTCCTGTGTTTTAAGGTTCCTCGTTTTCCGTGCTGACCTTGGAGTTTCCCGAGCTTCCATTTGACCCCTTTTTCTTCGCGGATTTTTGGACAGCACTGCGGTGTTCTAGCCGTATCTTTTTGCACGGACGTCGGATCGAGGCGATTCAAAAGGCAATTTCCATCTACACTTCACAAGGAATCTCCTGGATTTTTCCCTGGATTTTTGGAATATTTTCCGAAGGTGAAAGTCTCCTTTTACTGTGGTTCTTTGACACAGAATTTCTGGACAGTTTAGTTTGGAGTGTTTCCCTTGCAGAATTTGTAACTCAGCATAAAAAACTCGGATTTGAACGTGCAGGTACTCGTTTCGACGGGTTCGTCGCGAGGATCGCGACAGTATTTTTGTTGGAATTTTTTGGGCAAATATTGCAGGTGAAAATTACAGAATTGTGGACTGTTGTACTTTGGGCAGATTTTGTGATGTATTGTGTGATTAATTGTTGTATATTCTTTTGGGGAATGTTGTACAGTTTTGTGGAGGTTGTTTGGACAGAGCGTGGACATCACTTTTGGGACCAGGATTTAGCGCTCGAGGTGGGTGTTGTTGCGAATCTCTACTTTTGACTAACCCACTAGGCTTATTGGAGTGTTTTCCATGTTAGGAAGTTAATTACACCCTCTGAATGATATTTGCATGCTTATGTGAAATAGATGGGACATATGTTAGTACTTGCTTACTAATGACATTAGTGAATTAGAATGGTAATATCACTTGAGAGATAGAAGGCTCTATTAGTAACATTGTGGATGTTATGCATGATTTACTACTACATAGGGTACTTAGACCATTGTGATGAATTGTTGCCAGCATGCGTTATTTCACGGACACTTGCATTTATTTTACCAAGTACTGGACAATTGCATGCTTGTTTGGACATTTGGTTAGGACACTATTTACTGCTGCACTATCATATTGGGAAATGACTTAGGAGAAACCATATTTAGTTGTTCTCCTTTCTATTCAGTTGCATGTTGCTCAAGTTAGAGCAGGGGTATGGGATAGTGTAGTCGAGGCCATCGAGTCAGGGTCAGATTAGACTCGATTTGGATTGTGGGGTGTTGTGGCAACCGCGGACATTGTGTCACGCCCCGGGGTCGATACTACGACCCGGGCTCGCCAACAGATCCGCCGCCCATACGGGAAGCCCCGTATAGACGTAGCGACTAACCTGCAAAAGAATCATCTACACTAGCAGATATCATAGCTGAAATAATAAAAGCTGAAATAAAAGATATAAAATACAACTACAGCTCTAAAAAGGTACAGACCAACCTCACCCCAAAATACAAATGTCTCTCTCACCGCAGTAAAAGAAAGGTACAACTCGATACCTCACTACAGGAGTCACTCAATATAACACTCTCAGCAACTGGTAAGGGTACATCTACGCTCTCTGCTAGGATGACTGGAAGGGATCTATCTCGCGACTCCCTCACCTCGGTCAGATGGAGCAGAATCAACAACTGGAGCAGCAGGAACCGGAGCAGAAGTCCCTGGGGAAAAGACACCACGACGGGTGTGAGAACTACCTCCCATAGTAGTTCTCAGTGGGTGCCGCCAACAAGCCCGACGGTCTGCCCACTAAGTCCACTAGAGGCAAAGAATAAAGTATGCAGTGCTGTAAGGAAAAACTGGAGAAGTAAAGTCTACAGCTACAGTGCCTCTATCTAGATGCTCAACGAGTGGAACAGAAAGAAATATGGTGCATCTACTATCTCTCTACTCAGGTCACCCAATCTATACTGACTGCCGCATCGGGTCCAGTCAAACCTGCGCCTACCTACTGCCGTTACATCCACGGAGGACCAGACTTACGTAGGGCGTCCGTGACTGCCACTAACTGGCCCAGCTGTCACGCCCTCGGGGGTTTTTGGGTCTATTTAAGCGGAAAATCGTGTGTATTTTTTTTTCTTGTAACCAGGTAATTTAAACCTCATCCCCGGTGCGTGCCAGACCGCCACATACACAAATTCTCCCTGTCCGCGGACAGAGTCTCCTTTGTATATGCACGGCGTCTCACTTACAACAACATACATCAAACACCAACCATCAACCATACAATAGACATTCAACATCAAGCGGAATAATAAAGCGGCATCAATGTTTTAGAAAGGATAAAACCAGCAGTTGCAAAACCCGTGCCCACACGACACTTCGTTTTGAGAAAACCTTTTCGAAGTCATTTGGTTTATCATGAAAACATGCCGCATACAAAAACATCACCAAAAGAACCAAACTATAAACGTACAACTCATCCACAGTGCTAAATAATACATGTCCACGATTATTACTACCCACAAGCAAATTAACTAAATGTGTAAAAGAAATGAGATAATGATAATAACCAAGTGTCCTGACTACGGCCCTCGCGACGCAGTCTCGACAAACTCCCGGCTAACGCCTCTCGTAGCGCCTGTCACGGAGTGGGTAATGTCAGTGACAAACAAAGTAGATGTCTAATAACAATAAGGAATAAGGAGCAAACCGGAAACACCAAAACCATTTCGCTACAACCCTGCACATGTTAAGCTGGGCACCAACCCCAGAATTATCAATTAAATTGGGCACCAACCCCAGATTATCTGTCGGAGAGACTAAAGTCTCCCCTCGTGCACAAGTACCTACTTTGATGCATTTACCCCTTCCACGGTGCTGGTGTGCTATTCCCAGCGGGCGCGAAGGGGTCCTCACGGCACCCACACTTTTGTGAGGAACACGGGTCATACAAGACCACTCTTCCGGAAAAGTACACCCATGCGGAGGCCAATCCGCCTGTGTACGTGCAGCATCCCAAAACAGATTTGCCGAGATCGGCGTGTCATGAACAATGCGACCGCAGCCGCTTCAATTGTTAGATAAAAACACGATTATGCGAAAGGTTAAACTGTCCATCTACTTTGTTAGATAAATTGAGAGCACTTTAATGACGATAGATGCACTTACTGCACTGGCTGTATTTACAGCAACCGTACCCACCTATTTGGAGAGAGATCGGAACACCCGAATCTTTCGCGCACCCCCGCTGCGCGTCTGGACCTAAAGAAAGTCCGCACGGATAACTATAGTCAAAAGCGTGTACTAACATCTGAAAACACAAGACCCACTTTACTCTTTTCGACGGGAAAGTCCAACAAAACTCAATCCTCAATCGGTAGCCCACTCGGGACGTCCCTGGTTAGACCAAGAAGGCCCCGACGGCGGAAATGATGAGAGAAGAGACCCGACGGCACGCCCCCGACGATTTCGTCGAGGCGCGGAGCGTCGGCGAAATTAGCACCCGACCTAATAAAATAATGACCAAGAAGGTCCCAGGTGGCCATGCCAAGAAAGCCACGGAAATAACGATCCCAACGGCGAAAACGGCGTTCAAAACGGTGGAAAAACGGACAAAAACGGAGCTACCGATCTTGGGGCTGTCGGGTGGTGCACAGGAGCAACCGTGGACCGGGTTTACGGCATCAGGCGGCGGCGGCATGCGCCGAGTGCACACAGGAGCGTGCACCAGGCGGGACGGGCCGGGCCGCGCACGGTGCTGGCGCGCGCCGGGTTCACGCATTCGGCCGCGGCGTCGCGCACCGGGTGCACGCCCAGCGCGTGCACCGTGCTGGACGGGCCGGGCCGGCGCACGGATTTGTGCGCCGGTTCTTGGCCTTCGATGTTGCAGGCATGCACCGGGTGCACGCCTGGACCCGTGGACCGCGCTGTACGGAAAAGCACAGTAACTTCCCGTTTCGCGATTTCTTCTCCGTTTGCGCTCCCGTTTCGCGGTTTCTTCTCCGTTTTCGCTCCCGTGCGACTCCGGCGAAGACCCCGCGACCATGGTAACGGCGGCGGCGGCCTCCCGTTTAAAAACGGTGGCGGCGGCCTCCCGTTAACCCACTATGTTCCAACGAAACATCCCAAAAATCTCCGAATAAAAACACGATAATTCTAACGACTAAACCAACGATCGACGAACAACCAAAACGTCGGTCGGAGGTCCGATAACAAGAACTCGATTAAAGACCACCAAGAACTCAACGAAAGAGATGACGAAAAACTCCCAAATAATTTAAATAAATTATTTTACTAACCGACGATCGACGGGAAGGTTGTCCGGTCGCGTTCTTGCCTTCGGTTCGGTGTCCGGGAAGATCGGGCTCCTTCTCTTTCTCCTTTCCCTTTCTTCCGGCTAGGGTTCCGTCTTTTCTTTTTTTTTTTTTCCCTTCTCTCCGATTAGGGTTTTTATTTTCTTTTCTTTTCCTTTCCGATACTCAGGATCCCTTATATAGTCGTACTTTACCTTTAATTAATTCCTCTTTAATTCGTACGTAAGAGAATTAATTAATTTTCCATCTGGGATAATTAATTAACTAATTAATTATCCCCCACGAGATAAACCACCTTATCTCTAACGGGTGCAAGATATTTAGCACGGATTCCGATGCACGACTAATTACCATATCACTTTGGGTCCCGTTCAGGGGGTTCCCGATATCGGATTTCAGATCCGATCGCGCCGTCGGCTTTCTTTTTCCGCGCTCTATCGCAGAAAAATACTAGCATCTCACAATGGCCAACTTCAAGAATTGAATAATTTTATTTCACTTAAAGGCTTAAATGACTATACCTAAGTCAAAAATACCCCCGAAAGGCCGGATCACTACACCACTCACACTTTATAAAAAGTTTCGTCCCGAAACTTAAGTACAAACCCCACTACTCAATTCGGGGAAACATTCCCTCATCTTCGATTCCAGTTCCCACGTCGCCTCGCGCTCTTCGTGGTTGCTCCACTGGACCTTCACATAGGGGATAGTTCGATTGCGCAACTTCTTGTCCTCTCTCGCCAAAATCCGCACCGGCGTCTCCTCGACGCTTAAATCCTCTCGCAACTCGATGGTGGAGGCATCCAAGGCATGAGAGGGATCAGCTAGGTATCTCCGGAGCATTGAGACATGGAATACGTTATGGACTCGTTCGAGATTCGGCGGCAGAGCTAATCGGTACGCCACCGGTCCTATGCGTTCTAGGATCTCGAACGGTCCTACGTACCTCGGGCTTAACTTTCCTTTTATGTCGAAGCGTCGGTTCCCCTTGGAGGGCGAAACTCGGAGCATCACATGTTCACCCACCATGAACTCTAAGTCTCTGCGTCTGTTGTCCGCGTAGCTTTTCTGTCTGCTCTGGGCGGTCTGTAGTCTTTGTCTAATCAACCGCACCTTTGCTTCGGTCTCCTCCACAAAATCTGGCCCCAGAATCTTACGCTCAACCAGGTCGTCCCAGCATATTGGAGACCGACAGCGGCGCCCGTACAGGGCCTCGTATGGTGCCATCTGAATGCTGGCCTGGTAACTGTTATTATAGGCAAATTCCACTAGGGGCAAACACCGTGCCCATCCTTCGCCCAGGTCTAAAACGCATGCCCGAAGCATGTCCTCCACAATTTGTATCACCCGCTCTGATTGTCCGTCGGTCTGCGGGTGAAAAGCCGTACTGAAGTGCAACTTGGTTCCCATTGCTCGCTGCAGGCTCTGCCAAAAGTTTGACACAAATCGTGTGTCCCTGTCCGACGTGATGGACGTCGGCACCCCATGCTGTTACGGAATTTGAGTTGGCGTAGTTTCGTGAAAGTCTCAAGTCTTGAAGATTGAAGGTGAAGAAAGTTGGATCATTTAACTCAATCTCAAGAAAGAAGAATTCAAAAGGATCAGGTATGTTTAACTAAAGATTTTGTGTGATCCGAATACTTCTTGTAGTGTAGAAACACTTGGAAGAATCTTTCATTGCATAAAAATCAAAAACTGGACTTGGGACATGTTCAGGATCCGGATCAGGTTGTTCGATCCGGATCCCGAAGGTGGTTCGTTCATACACCAGTTCAATCCGGATCGTAGTCTCTTGATCCGGATCCCGAACAGTGAGTTTACCATTTTCCTTGAACGATCCGGATCATGCTTCGCAATCCGGATCCCGAACGTTGATGTTTGGTAAACTGTATGAACGATCCGGATCATGCACTTCGATCCGGATCCCGAACCTTCGTTTTTCTGGAACTGGCTGACTCGTTACGACGATCCGGATCACAGCTAGTCCGATCCGGATCGCCGTCCGTAAAATTTCCAGAAATGTTAGGTTTTTGATTCTTATCTCCTTCCTAGGGTTTCTAACCTATAAATAGACCCTATGACTCTTTTTCTAGGGTTAATCCACATAGTCATTAGCCGTCATTTTCATATATCATTTTACACGGCTATAGATCCACATATAGAGAAGAAAGGAAATCATTAGAGAATACTCTATGTTTCTTCATCTATATTGATTAGTTTGATTCTAGGTTTTCATACTCACATCTTGAGTTGAATCAAACTAATGAATACTTAGATGGTATTTCCGATCTATCTTTGATCTAAGTATTCGGCGGATCATCACCACCCAAAACAACGATTTACCCCAAAAATCGGCGCGTGGATTCGCGTGTCCTTGTGGATTCAAGGTTCAACCGCTCTCGTGGATTTGGAGCGAGGCACGTTCGTGGATTCGAAGGGTGCTATTGGGTGAAGACCGTGGATTCGGTCGGACGTCGTGGATTCGACGTTGGACGCCGTGGATTCGGCGTTGGGCGCAGATCGTGGATTCGAGAAGCGTCGCGGAGCGAGCGGAGAAGATCCTCTAGGAGCGTATGGAAAAGGTTGAGTCGTAAGTGTGTACGGTAAATCACCTTGTACGTGTTTTAATTCTAGTGGATTTCTGCCGTGTTATCGGTCCCGTGGTTTTTTACTCCGGTGATGGAGTTTTCCACGTAAAAATCTTGCGTATTATTTTTATTTCCGCATTGGGTTTTATCGCAACGATTTTTTGAGTGTTTATACGTTTACACCTATTCACCCCCCTCTAGGTGTTTTTTCCCCTATTTAGATCCGTATTACATATAACCCAACAAGTGGTATCAGAGCGGGAATAGGGTTGTAAACAATGGTTGAAGGTGGAAACATCAACCGACCCCCGTTCTTCGATGGAACTAATTATGCGTACTGGAAAGTACGGATGAAAGCCTTTTTAATTTCCATCGACGAACGGGTGTGGCAATCGATTGAATTAGGATGGACTAATCCAACTGAATTTATTGTTGATGTTCGCACCTTAAAACCTAGGTCGAAATGGACCAAGGAAGAGTTAGATTCATCTTCTTACAATGGCAAGGGAATTAATGCTATTTTTAATGCCTTATCTCAAACTGAATTCTCTCGCGTCTCGGCATGTGAGACTGCGAAAGAAATCTGGGATGTTCTTCAGGTTACACATGAGGGAACTAACCTCGTGAAGATTCAGAAACTGCAAATGCTTACGAGCAAGTTTGACTCTATCTTAATGGCAGAAAATGAATCTTTCACGGACTACTATACGCGATTGCAAGACATCATAAACTCATGTGCTAATCTGGGAGAGAAGATTCCAGAATTTAAGATTGTAAGAAAAATCTTAAGAACTCTTCCTGAACGATTTCGCCCAAAGGTTACTGCCATTGAAACTATTAAACACCCGGACGAAATACGTGTAGAAGAATTAGTTGGTTCATTACAAACTTATGAAATGACATTTACTACTAACAATTCTTCTGGAAAGGCATCCACTTCTAAGTCTTCAGGTTATGCGTTGAAAACAACTAAGGAAGAAGACGCGGATACGTCCTCCTCAGACGATGACGAGAACCTTTCTATGGAGGAATTTGAGAAGCAGCTCGCTCTCTTGACAAGGAAGTTTCGCCGCAACTTTCGAAGGGGTAATTCAAGCAAATCTCCATCCTTCGGAAAGTCAAACAAAGGCAAGGGTACTTCAGGTTACAAGTCAAGAAAGCAAGAGAACTTCTCAAAGGATAAGAAAAGTTCAGAAGGACAACTGCAATGTTTCAAATGTCGAGGCTACGGCCACATTGCAACGGAATGTCCTAACAAGTATCCGGCAAAGAAGAAGGCGATGCAAGTCGTCACTTGGGATGACAACTCAACGTCAAATGAGTCGTCTTCGAGTGATGAAGAAAAGAGCTCCACCGCTTTCCACGCGTCCGTATCTTCACCCTTCATGTGCTTTATGGCAAGTACATCTGAGTCGTTGTCCAACTCCACTGTTGAAAAGAACGCAACGGACAACGAATCGGATGATTCGGAAGGTGAAGATTTTGCTCTAGCCTACCACAGACTTTTAAGGGACTCAAAGAAAGTGGCTAAGCAAAACAAGAGTTTGAGAGGGAGAGTTCATGATCTCGAAGAAGAAGCAAAAAGAGCGACTTCTCTCTCAAACGCTCTTGAAGTGGAAAGGGAAAACCTGATAAAAGAAAATGCTTCCCTTCAAGAGTCCAATGAGCAACTTGAGAAGGAACATACAAATCTGGTGGATAACGCGAATCACTTCTCAAAGCTCTACAACGAGGCTCGACAGGATAACCTGGAAATGACAAAGACCATTTTTCAACTCAAGAATGACTTACAACGATTCTCTTCAGGAAGGAGTAAGTTGGATAGACTTCTTGGTCTTGGTCAATCAAATAGGTTCGGCCTCGGATACACTCAAACTGGAAACAGTCCAAGTTCGAGTGAGACAGTTTTTGTGCCTCAGTCGGTATCTCCTCCTCCGACACCGGAATTCAAGACAAACAACGACAACAAACCTACTTCATCCTCTTTGGGATCGTCAAGATCTAAGGTATGTTTTCGTTGTGGTGTTTCAGGGCACATAAGAAGATATTGCAAGACGGGAGTCGAACGCTCATCTCAAGGACCTCTTGCAACAACTACCAAAAAGGCTCCTCCCCGAAAATCAAAGCAAAACTTTTCAAATGAAAAGAGACTTGGTAGTTCATCGCGCAAGACGATCTCATCAAGGAACAACAATCGCTATAACAAGACGCCTTCACCTAGGCATATAACTTCACGACCATTACCGACGCACTCCAAAAGGGTTTGGGTGCGCAAAGGTGAAATTTTCCCTTGTCTTGTTTCCAATGTTTCCTTGCATGCATATGATAGTTCGTCTTGGTATCTGGATAGCGGGTGTTCCCGTCACATGACCGGTGACAAAAATAGTTTTCAAAATCTTAAGAAAATCTCCGGAGGACACGTTGTTTTCGGAGACGGTCGTTCTTCCAAAATTGTTGGAAAAGGGACGGTAGCTATTCCAGATGGCCCGATTTTGAAAAACGTCTTATTTGTTGATGGCCTTAAGACTAACCTCATAAGCATAAGTCAACTTTGCGACAATGGTTTTTCAGTTAACTTTTCATCTGTTGAATGCGTTGTAACTGATAAGGACCATGTCTTCTTTCTAAAAGGGGTTAGATCTGAAAACAATTGTTATGTTGTTCCTAATAAATTTTCTGAAAATTGTAACTTAGCTGCTTTGGATAATGAAACTCTTTGGCATGAAAGGCTAGGTCACTTAAATTTTAAGGAACTTACTAGAATTTCAAACAAGGACGTGGTCAAGGGGGTTCCAAAGCTTTTATTTAAACAAAACGTTGTGTGTGGTGGTTGCCAAAAGGGAAAACAGTCTAGGACTGCACACAAGAACTTGAACCACGTTGGTACAAAACGGCCCTTGGAACTTTTGCACATGGACTTAATGGGGCCGACCCGTCAACCATCTTTGGGAGGTAAATGGTACATTTTTTTATTGGTTGATGATTTCTCTCGGTTTTCTTGGGTAGCATTTTTAAAAGAGAAAGCCGATACGTTTGACTCTTTTCATGAGATTTGCCATCGTATTATGATTGAAAAGAATGAAAAGATCATTCGTGTTAGAAGTGATAGAGGTGGAGAATTCATAAATTCAAAATTCATTGATTTTTGCACTTCAAATGGAATTAAACATGAATTCTCGGCACCCTATACACCTCAGCAGAATGGTGTTGTTGAGCGCAAGAACAGGGTTGTTCAAGAGATGGCGCGTGTGATGCTTCATAGCCAGAATTTACCGCTACATTTTTGGGCTGAAGCTGTGAACACCGCTGTCTATGTCATTAATAGAGTTTACTTGCGCCCAGGAACTTTAAATACACCATATGAGCTGTGGTTTAGTAGAAAACCCAATATCAAATATTTTCGTGTCTTCGGGAGTCGATGTTACATTTTACGTGACCGTGAAAATCTTGGAAAGTTCGACTCTCGAAGTGATGAAGGGATCTTTCTGGGTTATTCTACGAATAGCAGAGCATATCGAGTATTTAACATTGAATCTAAGACGATCGTAGAATCTATAAATGTTAAAGTAGATGAAGCTTTTCACTTTGAAACTGGAAAATCTACCCTCGATATCTCTCTAGATGATGATTCTCCTGCTAGTGCATCTTCTCATAATAATACTTCCAATATTAATGATGCATCTAATGGTTCTTCTAGTTTATCTGATGTGCAGGAATCATCTCATGTATCTCCGAGTACTCCGTTTCAACAAACGTTACGAATCTCCAAGGATCATCCGGAATCGAATATTATTGGAGATCCACATGAAGGAGTCAGAACTCGGAGGCAGTTGGTTTGTGGATTTGCTTGCTACGTATCTTTAATCGAACCAAAGAACATAGAGGAAGCTCTTCAGGATGACTACTGGATTAAAGCAATGCAGGAAGAGCTCCATCAATTTGAGCGAAACAAAGTCTGGGAATTAACGAAGCCTCCAAAGCAACACAATGTGATAGGTACCAAATGGATCTTCAAGAACAAGAAAAATGAGGATGGTACTATCATCAGGAACAAGGCACGATTAGTTGCTCAAGGCTACTCTCAAGTAGAAGGTATAGACTTTGATGAAACCTTCGCCCCTGTAGCTAGACTCGAGTCCATTCGTATACTATTCGCTATTGCTTGTCATTTTAAAATCAAATTATTTCAAATGGACGTTAAGAGCGCATTTCTAAATGGGTTTTTAAATGAGGAAGTTTATGTGGCTCAACCGAAAGGTTTTGTAGATCATAAACAACCTAACCATATTTTTCGTTTGAAAAAGGCTCTTTACGGTCTGAAACAAGCACCGCGAGCATGGTACGAAAGGTTAACAAAGCACCTTTTGGAGAAGGGCTATACTCGAGGGGGAGCTGATAGGACTCTCTTTGTGAAGCATTTTCAAAGCAATTTCATTGTAGCACAAATCTATGTCGATGACATTGTATTTGGCGCAACAAGAGATAACGATGCTTCTAAATTCGCGGAGACCATGGAAAGCGAATTTGAGATGTCCATGATGGGCGAATTGACTTATTTCCTTGGATTGCAAATTAAACAAAATGATGAAGGTATTCACTTGAGTCAATCCAAGTATGCAATGGAGTTGGTCAAAAAGTTTGATCTAGAAAATTGTAAAGATTTTCCGACTCCAATGGGAACTAGCCACAAGGGACTTGGAAGTGAATCACATAGTGAGAATGTAGACGAGAAACTGTATCGAAGTATGATTGGAAGTCTACTTTACCTCACGGCTAGTCGCCCGGATATATCTTTTGGTGTTGGGATTTGCGCGAGATATCAATCAGCACCAAAGGAGGTTCACCTGAAAGCGGTGAAAAGGATCATCCGGTATATCAAAGGATCACTTAATTTCGGAATTTGGTATCCTATGGGAACAAGTTTGGATATTGTTGGATACTCAGATGCCGATTGGGCAGGATCAGTGGATGATCGGAAAAGCACGAGTGGTGCATGCTTCTATCTTGGCCATTGCCTTGTTGCATGGCACAGTAAAAAGAAGAACTGCATAGCACTCTCGACTGCCGAAGCGGAATACATTTCAGCTGGAAGTTGCTCAACTCAACTCATTTGGATGAAAAGCGTATTGAGCGACTTCCGCATTTCAGCATCTTCGGTAACAATACTTTGTGACAACACTAGTGCTATTAACATTTCTAAAAACCCTGTGTTGCACTCTAGAACAAAACATATTGAACTTAGATATCATTTTCTTAGAGAGCTAGTTGAATCAAATACTCTTCAACTCTCATATATTTCAACTGACGATCAATTAGCTGACATTCTAACAAAACCTTTGGATCAAAAACGTTTTATTCATTTACGAAAAGCAATTGGGATGCTTTCCTTGAAATAATCTTCTTTTTGAAATCTTTGCTTAGGATAGGTTTTGTATTTGTTTTTGTTTTGTTCATTATCTATGTTTGTACATAGGACATTAATTGAGCATAGATCATAATTGACTTTAATTGCATCTTTTCGCACATTTAGAAATTTATTATGCTTTTGCCATCATAATATTTCACTGTTGCAATGATCATTTATGTTAATTAAATCATCTTCTAAAGTGATCAAAGTCAATTTCTCTCTCTCTATGATCTCTTGGTATAGTCATTATCTTATTTGACTGCTTAGTCGAGTATGAAATCGAGATCAATATTTGGTTGAATACTTTATATCTTAAATAATTGATAGCCAATTGAGGGGGAGTCTTAGAAAAGGTAAAATGCTCAAAAGATGTGGAAAGAGTTACATCCCAATGAGGAGTGTGAAAACTACCACCACATGGAGGAAAGAGCTACCACCTCGGTCGTCCGAGTATTGTGTGCAGCTACCACATGTATACCAAGCATGGTTGTTCAAATTTTTGATTAAGTAAAATGCATGTTGAAATACTTGACTCTGTCAAATTTCAAGGTTGGTATAAGGTGGGTTTTTAATGAAAGATGCTCAAAGAGCCACTCTCTTCAACAGATTGTCTAGATACATTATCTACTTTATTTGGGATTTCAAACATCTATTGATCTTTGTATTTCATTTTCTTTACTGAATTGATGATTTGATAAAGGCATTACTCATAAGATCAAGTTAGATGTGATTGAAGGTGTTCAACTTTAAGGGATTTAATTTTTGTAAATTTTCGTTTCATTTTTGGATATTATTGATAGATTTGGCATAATCTAATTCTTGTTGTATGAAACGATGATTTTTGTTTAAAGTTGATACACATTTGCGCTTACAATCTTTTTCTGGTTTTTCTTGAATTTCTCTGAAATTTTCTAAAGAAAAAGTTGGGGCCGATCCGGATCGGGCTAGATGATCCGGATCCCGAACGCAGGAATTTTTCTGCGGGCTGACGATCCGGATTGTATCTGCCGATCCGGATCCCGAACGCAGTTTCTCACTGCGGGTAGCCGATCCGGATCGCAGTTATGAACTGATCCGGATCGCGGCTAGGTTTTATAAAGAACGAAAGGGGTCTTTGATTTCTTTACTCCAATCTTTTGTTCCAAAGTTTCCAGAGCCTCTCTCTCTAGATTTCATCCTTCCTGGAAGCTTTCAAACTCAAGTTCTTCAACTCCAAGTAAGTTTTATTGATCAAAATCTCGGTTTTTCACCGTTTTTCTCTTTTTCTCCTCAAACGTGATGAATTTCTTGGACCAACTTTGTTTGTGGATGGTTTTTGATCAAATTTCTTTTGAAATAAGAACTCTGGGTAGATTAGTTTTGATTATATGCTAGGTTTTCTCCTGATTAACGGATTTTTAGGCTTCGATTTCTAAAATTTCGGTTTTAGGGCATATAATAAGGATTTTCGAAAATCATGCAATTGATCTATTTTTAAAAGTCTTTTTGCAAAACTAATTTGATTCTTAGTCTCTCTACATGATTATGATTGTTTGGGTTCAATTTTTCAAATTTTTGAAAATTAACAATTATTCATGTGTTCTTGAGTTGGTCTACACAGGATTCCTTTTCTCAAGAAACCATTAGCAATGGTGATCACTTGGATTGTTTTTCTACTTGCGGCTATGGTTCATACGAGAGACACCGTCAAGCCCAAGAGGGCTAAGAAGGCTAAGAAAGCGAAGAAAGCTACAGATGATTCCGATACAGAATCTGAAACGGAATCAATTAATTGGGATGAACTGCAAGTTGAAGCAACGACTGTTCCGACTGCTTCAAAGGGAAAAGCACCTGCAGAAACATCAAAGGCTCCGCCCACTGCTGCTGAGAAAGGCAAAGCTCCAATGGAAGAAACTTCTGGGAAGACAAGAAGAAAAAGTATTGCTCGCAAAAGAGGGAGTGCACAAGGAATCTCCATTGAGCAACCAGCTGATAGGCAAGCACCTCCTCAAGACTTTGTCAGCTCGGCAAGAATAAAGGATTTTGAAAACAGAGAATGCATTGGAGAAAGGCATGTTGATGTAAAAGCCTTAAAGCAGCGTTCTCAGACGTTTGGGACTTTGTTTGACCAGAGAGGTCTTGCTTCCATTTGCGAGTTCCCGGAGACCACTGGGTATTGTCTTCACTCAGTGAGGATGTTTTATCAGAATGCCTGCTATCTAGTTGATCAGGAAAGCGGGCGTCGGGATTTTCAAACATTAGTCAAGAATGTCAGAATCAAAGTAACGCCTCCGCTAATTGGTGAAGTACTAGGGATGGACGCCCGAGCCGATGGCACTCATTACCTGAAGAATCAAGTCTTCAACACCTTCTCCTGGAGAGTGGTAGTTGATGGAATCTGTGTTCCAGATACTCGGTCGACAGGAAACTCCGTTTTCTCGAAAGAACTACGACCTGAGTACCGCATCTTAAATCTTATTGTTTGTTACAATATTATTCCAAACATGAACACAAAGGTTCTTCGGTGGGAAAGAATGATATTCCTTTATCTACTTGGAAACCCCGCAGCAGCAATGGGAGCTAACTTAAACATTCCCTACGTCATCTGGTCAAGGATGGCACGATATGTGGAGCAAGCTCATCCGTCAGAGAGACTACCTTTTCCAATGATCATCATGCGCATTCTTCGCAAATTTAAAGCTGACAAAAATGCGAGTTCCTATCTGCACAGTCTAGGAACGATCAATGACACAACAATTGTAAAGTCTCTTTCGACGAAGCCAGATGAACCTTTCATACCTCTTCACCGGCAACGAGAACAACGACAACAAGCAACAACCTCTGCACCGGCAGCAGCTCCTCCAGTTCAACCAGCACCTCCGGCACAAGAAGCACCACAATCAACTTCTGATGATGATGCTTCTGTTACCTCAATCTATAAAGAACAGCAAAGGCTCTCCAACGAGCAAGAACGTATATCAAATGAACTAATTGAGGTAAAGGAAGAAATAAAGAAGGTAAATAAAAATCAATCAGCAATGAACAAGCGAATAAAGAAGATTTTCCAAATCCTCGGCTGTGTCAGTTCAGACGAGTCTGAATAATCCGTATCCTTCTAATTTCTGTTTATTATGCATATGCTTAAATCCTTCTGTTGTGCAGGTTTTTAAGTTTTAATTTGAGTTTTTAGTTCTCTAACTTAAACTGTTAACCATTCTCTCCACTTCTGTAATCTTTGGTTTTATTTGTGACAAAAAGGGGGAGAGAGTTTAGAACAATGAGAGAGTTTAGAACAATGATTGAACAATGATTGTGAAAATCTTGATGATGAAGATTTTGTGTATATCAAGGTAAGTATGATCTCAACATCAACTTTTGGTTTTCATCTTGTGATTGTTTGCATGTCTCGACTAACTATTCGACTAACTATTTGGGCATGTAATATAACTAACAAGTTGATGTTGGACTAACTTTTTGACATTTGGTTTTTGAATGCATAGAAGATATGTTGGTTTTTGACTATGATTCTCTTACATATCTGAATTCTCAAATGTCATGATGATTAGATAAACTCTATCTCTGTACTAGGTTTTGTATGCTAAATATTCTTGAGGTATCTAACGATCTCTTTTTGTCAAGAATGATTTCTTTGTGCAGAGAGTACAGATGTCTAAGTCTAGAGTCTGTTTTAGGAGTTTATCTCATGTTTTTAAATTTTTGGATCTCCATTGTAAATTTTTGTTGTATGGTGATAGCAACAAAAATATCTTTTTGAATTTTCTTTAGTGGATCTGTGTTTTGTCACGAAACCGCCAAAGGGGGAGATTGTTACGGAATTTGAGTTGGCGTAGTTTCGTGAAAGTCTCAAGTCTTGAAGATTGAAGGTGAAGAAAGTTGGATCATTTAACTCAATCTCAAGAAAGAAGAATTCAAAAGGATCAGGTATGTTTAACTAAAGATTTTGTGTGATCCGAATACTTCTTGTAGTGTAGAAACACTTGGAAGAATCTTTCATTGCATAAAAATCAAAAACTGGACTTGGGACATGTTCAGGATCCGGATCAGGTTGTTCGATCCGGATCCCGAAGGTGGTTCGTTCATACACAAGTTCAATCCGGATCGTAGTCTCTTGATCCGGATCCCGAACAGTGAGTTTACCATTTTCCTTGAACGATCCGGATCATGCTTCGCAATCCGGATCCCGAATGTTGATGTTTGGTAAACTGTATGAACGATCCGGATCATGCACTTCGATCCGGATCCCGAACCTTCGTTTTTCTGGAACTGGCTGACTCGTTACGACGATCCGGATCACAGCTAGTCCGATCCGGATCGCCGTCCGTAAAATTTCCAGAAATGTTAGGTTTTTGATTCTTATCTCCTTCCTAGGGTTTCTAACCTATAAATAGACCCTATGACTCTTTTTCTAGGGTTAATCCACATAGTCATTAGCCGTCATTTTCATATATCATTTTATACGGCTATAGATCCACATATAGAGAAGAAAGGAAATCATTAGAGAATACTCTATGTTTCTTCATCTATATTGATTAGTTTGATTCTAGGTTTTCATACTCACATCTTGAGTTGAATCAAACTAATGAATACTTAGATGGTATTTCCGATCTATCTTTGATCTAAGTATTCGGCGGATCATCACCACCCAAAACAACGATTTACCCCAAAAATCGGCGCGTGGATTCGCGTGTCCTTGTGGATTCAAGGTTCAACCGCTCTCGTGGATTCGGAGCGAGGCACGTTCGTGGATTCAAAGGGTGCTATTGGGTGAAGACCGTGGATTCGGTCGGACGTCGTGGATTCGACGTTGGACGCCGTGGATTCGGCGTTGGGCGCAGATCGTGGATTCGAGAAGCGTCGCGGAGCGAGCGGAGAAGATCCTCTAGGAGCATATGGAAAAGGTTGAGTCGTAAGTGTGTACGGTAAATCACCTTGTACGTGTTTTAATTCTAGTGGATTTCTGCCGTGTTATCGGTCCCGTGGTTTTTTACTCCGGTGATGAAGTTTTCCACGTAAAAATCTTGCGTATTATTTTTATTTCCGCATTGGGTTTTATCGCAACGATTTTTTGAGTGTTTATACGTTTACACCTATTCACCCCCCTCTAGGTGTTTTTTCCCCTATTTAGATCCGTATTACATATAACCCAACACATGCAACCTTACTATCTCGTTGATGTAGGTTTGCGCCAGTCGTTCCCGCGCCCACGTCGTGTGTATGGGCAGAAAGTGGGCCGATTTCGTCAGACGGTCCACGATTACCCATATTGCATCGTGTCCCTGTGACGATCTCGGGAACCCGGTCACAAAATCCATGGTAATCATGTCCCACTTCCACACGGGTACCGGTAAGGGTTGCAATTTTCCTGCTGGACGCTGGTGCTCGGCCTTCACTCGTTGGCACACCAGGCAGTGTGCCACAAACCGAGTCACGTCTCCCTTCATTTTGGGCCACCAGAAGGTCTGATTGACGTCCTTGTACATCTTCGTTCCCCCGGGATGCGCTGTATATGGAGCGGTATGCGCCTCCCGCAGGATTTCCTCTTTGAGTTCCGGTAGATCCGGCACGCAGATTCGTCCCCAAAATCGTATCGTGCCGTCGGAGTTTACTGCGAAGTCTCCTCCTTGGTCGGCAGTCACTCTACTTCGCACCAGCTGGAGTTGGTCATCAGTTGACTGCCCCTCGAGAATTCTGTCAAGCAGGGTAGGTCTGACCACCAGTGTCAGAAGTCGTTCGACTGTACCCGCCGGCACTACCCCTAGTCTTAGTTGCGAAAATTCCGCAATCAGACTATCTTGTTGGGTGATGGCACCTACCCCTGCTTTCTCGGCCTGCCCCTTACGGCTCAGGGCGTCGGCCACCACATTTGCCTTTCCCGGGTGGTAGTGGATCGTTAAATCGTAATCCTTCAATAGCTCGAGCCATCGTCTTTGTCGCAAATTTAACTCCTTTTGGGTGAAAAGATACTTAAGACTTTTATGATCCGAGTACACATTGCAGTGTGCCCCGTACAGGTAGTGTCTCCAAAGCTTGAGGACGAACACAACCGCTGCGAGTTCCAAATCGTGCACGGGGTAGTTTCGCTCGTATTCTTTGAGCTGCCTTGACGCATAGGCTATAACCTTCCCCCGTTGCATGAGCACTCCACCCAGTCCGTTTCGCGACGCATCGCAATACACTTCATAATCCTCCCCTGGTTCCGGCAGGGCGAGGATCGGAGCTCGCGTCAATCTATCCTTGAGCTCCTCGAAGCTCCTCTGACATTTGTCCGTCCAGATGAACTTTTCCCCCTTTTTAGTCAAGCGGTTTAAGGGGGCGGCTATCCTGGAGAAATCCTTCACGAAGCGCCGGTAGTACCCGGCTAACCCCAGGAAGCTTCGAATCTCCGTTACCGTCGTCGGTTGGGTCCAGTCCGTCACCGAATCTATCTTCTTCGGGTCGACTGCGACCCCAGCCGCCGAGATTACATGTCCCAAGAAGCCAACCTCTCGAAGCCAAAACTCACACTTTTTGAGTTTGGCGTAGAGTTTCTGTTCCCATAGGGTCTGGAGGACGGTGCGCAGATGTTCTTCATGTTCCTCATCTGTACGGGAATAGATGAGGATATCGTTGATGAAGACCACCACGAATAAATCCAGAAAGGGTTTGAACACCCTGTTCATCATGTCCATGAACACTGCCGGGGCATTCGTGAGCCCGAACGGCATTACAGTAAATTCGTAATGACCGTAGCGAGTCCGAAAAGCCGTTTTGGGGATGTCCTCCCCCTTTACTTGGACCTGATGATAGCCCGACTGCAGGTCAATCTTTGAAAACACCGTCGCCCCCTGTAATTGGTCGAAAAGGTCGTCGATCCTTGGCAGGGGGTACTTGTTCTTAACGGTGACCTTATTTATCTCCCGGTAGTCGTTACACAACCGGAGACTTCCGTCCTTCTTTCTCACAAACAGGACGGGCGCGCCCCAGGGCGACGCGCCAGGTCTGATGAAGCCCTTATCCAAAAGATCCTCCAACTGTGCCTTGAGTTCCTTCAACTCCGCGAAGGCCATCCTGTACGGTGTGCCGGGAAGTAGTTCAATAGGGAAGTCGACTTCTCGTTCCGGCGGCGCTCCGGGGAGGTCTGCCGGGAACACGTCCGGAGATTCCCTTACCACGGGACCGCTGATCCCTATCTGGGGAGCGGCCCTGAACTACCTATCGGCCTCATTGGGTTCTCGGCTGCGAGGCATAGGGTGGAGCCTATTTATTCCTTGCATGGCCCTTAACGGGCCCCGAGTACACAAGGTTCTCCTATGCTTCGAAGCTCGCCCGCGCGCATCGGCCGGGGGAGGCTTCGCCTAATACTTAAGGATTCTAGAGAGAGGGAGCGAGAGAGAGAGTCTAACAGGGGTAGCAGGTTAAGGTGTGACCGGTGCTCCTAATCTAAGAGGGAGAAGTGGAACCAAAAGTTTACCTGCCGTTACTAGGTCTGGGACGTAGCGTCCTCCACTGCAGTATCCCGGGGAGTCCGTCCACAGCCCTTGGGCCAGCGTCGTACGGCGTGCTGGGGAAGGGACTTGTCGTCTGAGGAGTCTGCAGATTGCTGGTCGTCAGGCGAATCCCTTGGCTGAACGGGGGCCGCAGCACCCTCTGGTCCTTTCTGCTGTGGTGGCACGGCGGCGGCGGAAGTGGGCCTCTGAGGGCAGAATGCACGGGAGTGGTCCGGTAAGCCGCACTGATTGCAGTAATGGTACCTCCACGTACATTCTGCCACCGGGTGAGCACCCTCGCAGATTACGCACGGTCCCTGAGGTGGTTTCGCGTCCCTCGCTGGTGTAGGTTCGTCCTCCCGCGCTTTCTCCGGTCGTCTTCCTCCTTGGCCCTCCGGGGCGGGGCCCCCTCGTGGAACGGGTGCAGCAGTCTTCCCCGTCCTCTCCGGTCGCGGTGCCGGAGGCCTGGTGGTGCCCGGTTTCCGTGGGCACTCGAAGCGTGCGTGTCCTGGCTTGCCACACCGGTAGCAGTGGTCGTGACTCCATGGACAGTCAGTCACCTGATGCGCCCCGCTGCATATGGGACACGGTTTCCCCTGCGGTGTGGATCCTCGTCGGTAATGGTCGTGAGGTTATTCTCCTAGGTGAAGGCGTCTTGTCAGATCGATTGCCGCTCCTTGATGATGTCGTCTTGCGCGGTGAACTACCAAGGCTCTTTTCTTTTGAAAGGTTTTGCTTTGATTTCCGGGGAGGCGCCTTTTTGGTAGTCATTGCAAGAGGTGATTGAGGTGAGCGTTTGACTCCCGTCTTGCAGTTTCTTCTTATGTGCCCTGAAACACCACAACGAAAACATACCTTAGATCTTGACGATCCCAAAGAGGATGAAGTAGGTTTGTTGTCGTTGTTTGTCTTGAATTCCGGTGTCGGAGGAGGAGATACCGACTGAGGCACAAAAATTGTCCCACTCGAACTTGGACTGTTTCCAGTTTGAGTGTATCCGAGGCCGAACCGATTTGATTGACCAAGACCAAGAAGTCTATCCAACTTACTCCTTCCTGAAGAGAATCGCTGTAAGTCATTGTCACGCCCCCGGGGGTTTTTGGGTCTATTTAAGCGGAAAATCGTGTGTATTTTTTTTTCTTTTAACCAGGTAATTTAAACCTCATCCCCGGTGCGTGCCAGACCGCCACATACACAAATTCTCCCTGTCCGCGGACAGAGTCTCCTTTGTATATGCACGGCGTCTCACTTACAACAACATACATCAAACACCAACCATCAACCATACAATAGACATTCAACATCAAGCGGAATAATAAAGCGGCATCAATGTTTTAGAAAGGATAAAACCAGCAGTTGCAAAACCCGTGCCCACACGATACTTCGTTTTGAGAAAACCTTTTCGAAGTCATTTGGTTTATCATGAAAACATGCCGCATACAAAAACATCACCAAAAGAACCAAACTATAAACGTACAACTCATCCACAGTGCTAAATAATACATGTCCACGATTATTACTACCCACAAGCAAATTAACTAAATGTGTAAAAGAAATGAGATAATGATAATAACCAAGTGTCCTGACTACGGCCCTCGCGACGCAGTCTCGACAAACTCCCGGCTAACGCCTCTCGTAGCGCCTGTCACGGAGTGGGTAATGTCAGTGACAAACAAAGTAGATGTCTAATAACAATAAGGAATAAGGAGCAAACCGGAAACACCAAAACCATTTCGCTACAACCCTGCACATGTTAAGCTGGGCACCAACCCCAGAATTATCAATTAAATTGGGCACCAACCCCAGATTATCTGTCGGAGAGACTAAAGTCTCCCCTCGTGCACAAGTACCTACTTTGATGCATTTACCCCTTCCACGGTGCTGGTGTGCTATTCCCAGCGGGCGCGAAGGGGTCCTCACGGCACCCACACTTTTGTGAGGAACACGGGTCATACAAGACCACTCTTCCGGAAAAGTACACCCATGCGGAGGCCAATCTGCCTGTGTACGTGCAGCATCCCAAAACAGATTTGCCGAGATCGGCGTGTCGTGAACAATGCGACCGCAGCCGCTTCAATTGTTAGATAAAAACACGATTATGCGAAAGGTTAAACTGTCCATCTACTTTGTTAGATAAATTGAGAGCACTTTAATGACGATAGATGCACTTACTGCACTGGCTGTATTTACAGCAACCGTACCCACCTATTTGGAGAGAGATAGGAACACCCGAATCTTTCGCGCACCCCCGCTGCGCGTCTGGACCTAAAGAAAGTCCGCACGGATAACTATAGTCAAAAGCGTGTACTAACATCTGAAAACACAAGACCCACTTTACTCTTTTCGACGGGAAAGTCCAACAAAACTCAATCCTCAATCGGTAGCCCACTCGGGACGTCCCTGGTTAGACCAAGAAGGCCCCGACGGCGGAAATGATGAGAGAAGAGACCCGACGGCACGCCCCCGACGATTTCGTCGAGGCGCGGAGCGTCGGCGAAATTAGCACCCGACCTAATAAAATAATGACCAAGAAGGTCCCAGGTGGCCATGCCAAGAAAGCCACGGAAATAACGATCCCAACGGCGAAAACGGCGTTCAAAACGGTGGAAAAACGTACAAAAACGGAGCTACCGATCTTTGGGCTGTCGGGTGGTGCACAGGAGCAACCGTGGACCGGGTTTACGGCATCAGGCGGCGGCGGCATGCGCCGAGTGCACACAGGAGCGTGCACCAGGCGGGACGGGCCGGGCCGCGCACGGTGCTGGCGCGCGCCGGGTTCACGCATTCGGCCGCGGCGTCGCGCACCGGGTGCACGCCCAGCGCGTGCACCGTGCTGGACGGGCCGGGCCGGCGCACGGATTTGTGCGCCGGTTCTTGGCCTTCGATGTTGCAGGCGTGCACCGGGTGCACGCCTGGACCCGTGGACCGTGCTGTACGGAAAAGCACAGTAACTTCCCGTTTCGCGATTTCTTCTCCGTTTGCGCTCCCGTTTCGCGGTTTCTTCTCCGTTTTCGCTCCCGTGCGACTCCGGCGAAGACCCCGCGACCATGGTAACGGCGGCGGCGGCCTCCCGTTTAAAAATGGCGGCGGCGGCCTCCCGTTAACCCACTATGTTCCAACGAAACATCCCAAAAATCTCCGAATAAAAACACGATAATTCTAACGACTAAACCAACGATCGACGAACAACCAAAACGTCGGTCGGAGGTCCGATAACAAGAACTCGATTAAAGACCACCAAGAACTCAATGAAAGAGATGACGGAAAACTCCCAAATAATTTAAATAAATTATTTTACTAACCGACGATCGACGGGAAGGTTGTCCGGTCGCGTTCTTGCCTTCGGTTCGGTGTCCGGGAAGATCGGGCTCCTTCTCTTTCTCCTTTCCCTTTCTTCCGGCTAGGGTTCCGTCTTTTCTTTTTTTTTTTTTCCCTTCTCTCCGATTAGGGTTTTTATTTTCTTTTCTTTTCCTTTCCGATACTCAGGATCCCTTATATAGTCGTACTTTACCTTTAATTAATTCCTCTTTAATTCGTACGTAAGAGAATTAATTAATTTTCCGTCTGGGATAATTAATTAACTAATTAATTATCCCCCACGAGATAAACCACCTTATCTCTAACGGGTGCAAGATATTTAGCACGGATTCCGATGCACGACTAATTACCATATCACTTTGGGTCCCGTTCAGGGGGTTCCCGATATCGGATTTCAGATCCGATCGCGCCGTCGGCTTTCTTTTTCCGCGCTCTATCGCAGAAAAATACTAGCATCTCACAATGGCTAACTTCAAGAATTGAATAATTTTATTTCACTTAAAGGCTTAAATGACTATACCTAAGTCAAAAATACCCCCGAAAGGCCGGATCACTACACCAGCCAGAGGGACGGTGTCCGTGACTGCCAAAACTGGCTCAGCCAGAGGGACACAAGAGGGCTCAATCTCACGCCGGTACTACAACCCGGTATATATATATACATCAATCTCAATGCCGGTACAACAACCCGGTCTCGCCTACTCCGGAGTGGCACTCGAGGGGAGCGACCCGCTCGAGTCAATAAGTAACCCATATCAAGTATCTCTGCAAGGTATCACTGTCAAGTACAAATGTGGCTCATGCAGGCTATGATCCAAATCCTCGATCAACAAGATCGGCTATAACCAACAATCACTGTCTCACTCGCTGACTAGAATCCACACAACTGAGGCTCACTGTCACTCTGACAGCTCCCAAGAAACCCAGATCTACCATCACTATCACTCTCCCAAAGAAAGCTGATCTACAGACTGCTATCAACTCCACTCGGTCCCCAGACACGAGTGCAAATGCATCCCACAACCACCCGACCTCCCAGCCCACAACCCGGGCGAGAAAAGCTAAGTCCAGAATGACAAGTATAATACAGTGATGTGGGAATGTCTAGAACAATAAAGAAACCTAGCCCAAGTTGAAGTTTTCTACAGTCTGGCTGAACATGATACATATGACAGGGGTGCTAGGTCAAGTTCCAAGATATCGATAGTCAACATGTTGTAGGAAGCAATAAGATCACAAGGTTCAACAACTGATATACAAGAGTAATAACATTCAGTTTTCACAAGCTGTTAAGTCTATTTACTAACATGCATGCTCCTCCATACATAGAATTAGTACGCAGTCCATAGATTTTGAAAGCAAGGTCACCCACCTGAACGCGCTAACTGTCCGGGGTCGTACAGCTGCGAAAGTCCAGAAACAGCCAAAACAGTATCTCCGCAGATCCAACAATACAGTAGCAGTGCTCAAGACATCCTGGGTACAACATAAAGTCCACAATTACACTTCAATTCCAAAACTGTCCATAAAAACATACACAGAATTTCAGTCACAAAGTTGTCCCTTTTTCACCTGCAAAAAATGCCCAGAAAATTCCTATAAAAATATCACAGTGATCCTCGTGTCGATATCTTCGAAACGGTACCCTGCACGCCCAAATCCGAGTTCCGAAGGTCAAGATATAAATTCGGCAAGGTGGTGTACTCAAACGATTTCCTGCGTCAAAACTGTAACACTGTACACAGAAGAACAGGAATTTTCACCTCGAAATAAATCTCTGAAAAATCCAAGGAAAATACGAGCGCGTTCCTTGCGATCTGTAGATGAAAAAGTTGTACAAGCACGTTTTCGTCTGACGCTCGTGCGCAAAGATATCGCCTCCCCAATCCGCTGCTGTCACAAAAACCCTCACAGAAAAAGGGGGACCAATGTTACCTCGGGATCCGAGCCAAGGAGTCAAAATACGAATGCGCGATCAAAATGAAAGATGAAGCCCTACCTGTTAGGAGTGTGTCGGCGCAAGAATCACCAAAAACCAGTGTCGAGGTAGCCTAGGGTAACCTTCACACTGAACTTGCGACGAAGATTAACACCAAGAAAGAAACGTCGCTCTGCGCCGTAAAATCCAAAACCTCGGGATGCGGGCACTCAAAAATTCCGAAACTTTGCAGCAAGAACCAGCACTCTAAGATGAAAATCTTCACTGAAGGGAGCTCGGGGAGATGGTGGCTCGAGGTGGCCGAAAATGGAGATGAAACTCCCCTCAGAAAGCAACTTGAAGAAAACCCAAACCAACAATTCCAAAAATACCCGTTGTGTCCCCCAAAACAGCAAACACCGGTAGAAGCCGCTCCCCGTGCCGCCACGTGTCCCCGGGGAAGTCAACACGCGCACAGTGCCGCGGCGTCAGCGCGGCATGGCGCGCACGCGCGCACGCGGCCCGAGGCACCAAATACTGTTCCGTGGACCGGGTGCACAGAGCCGACCAATCACATAGTGCCACGTGTCCCCGGTCGGTCCACCGTGCACCCAAGAAACTCCGTGGACCACGCCTCCTGGACCGACCAACCAAGAAGCGCCACGTGGCACCGCCCTGGTGCACGCCCGCCGCCGTGGACAGCGCGCCTGCCCGCGCGCCCGGGCGCCTGCCCGCGCCGCGCGCCGCCGCTGTGCCGCCTGCCCGAGGCTGCGCCGCCGCCCGCCGGCGCTGCCCACCCCGCCGGTCGCCGCCGGCGATCGCCGGAACAGTAAAGTTACTGTAGCAACCTCCAAAAAAAACAAGTAAATAGCCCATCTTGACCGTTTTCGCGCGCTGATTCCAAAAACGGTGTCCATTTTGCCAAATTCCACTCCTATAATTTGTCGGAGGCTCCCGGAAAGGTATTTTTGATCCGAATTTTGCGCCGAGTTCAAATTTGATATCCAAATTGCGCGGAAACACTTCTAAACATCCGACGGGGTCTCCCGGTTGCCCACGTGGTCCATTTGAAGCCCCGAGTTCATCACTTGTGTCCAAATTGGCGCACGGACACCGCCGGGATGCCCCATAGGCCTCCAGAAGCTGCTGGTGACACTGTAGAAGCCCTGCAAAGATCCGGGTCACCACACATTGGGCGGTTAGCCAGCTATTGATTACCTTATCAGATTTGGACTTGTGGGGTGTTGCGGCGACCGCGGACATTGGGCGGTTGACCGGATGTTTTACTTATGCATCAGATTGGGTATCAGGTTTCTTTAGTGGATAGAGATTTCCACTTTGATCATAGTCATGATCAAAGTCCTGCTAGACTGAGATACTTGTTACAGAGCTATTTTACTCGTGTGGGTCGCTCCCCTCGAGTGCCACTCCGGAGTGTGCGATCGGACGGTTATAGAGTTGCCGATCTGTTACTTATTTTGGGATGCGAGCCATGTGGGCCGATCCCGCGGTTTCGAGCCATGTGTGCAGATTCCGCTGAGCAGGCAATGCCAGTTTTACTGGTGGCACATGATTGGGTTATTTGGGACAGATACAGTTTTCTGATGCATTCATACAGTCATCTCTTTTGATACTGCATTTAGAGGCATTGTAGTGATAGTTTTTCCTTATCAGTAGCCTTTTTAGTTTACTACTGTTTTTCCCTTTTTGCCTCTAGTAGACCTAGTGGGCACGTCAGAGTTTGAGGTTTTCCCACTAGGGGAGGCTACTGTTTTATATAGTAGTTCTCACCCCCATTGTCTCTCTTTTCTTTTTCTCCCTTTGTTTTGCAGAGTCTTCTGCGGGTGTTGCAGGGCCGTCTCGGGCAGAGCGAGGCAAGCAGATAGCGGATTAGGTAGCTCATCTACCCCCGACTTCGAGTTTAGTCGTGTATCAGTTGTACCCCTTTTCTTATCTCAGACAGTTGTAGTTTATTTTGGGTCTGGCTCTTGCTAGCTGTTTGTACTTATTTGGTGAGCTGGGAGAGACACTTGTATATTTTGAGAGTTTTTACTTTGCTTTTACTTTCTAGCTGTAGTCTGAGATGTAGTAGCTTTATTTCAGCTCTGTTTATGCTCCTTTATCTTTTATATCTCTTATATCTGAGCAGGTTACCAGCGCTTCGTGTACACGGGAAATTCTGTGTGCACGGCGGATCTGTGGACGGGCCCGGGTTCTGGTTTACACCCGGGGCGTGACATTATGAGTTTACAGTTATGCCTTTTGGACTGACTAATGCCCCTGCGGATTGTGCTGAGCATGAGGAGCACCTGAGGATTGTGCTGCAACTTCTGCGAGAGAAGAAGTTGTTTGCCAAGCTGGCAAAGTGCGAGTTTTGGCTTCGGGAGGCAGTCTTCTTGGGCCATGTAATTTCCGCCGCAGGTGTGGTAGTGGACCCGGCGAAGATTGAGGCAGTCCGGGATTGGCCCCGACCGACGACCGTTTATGAGGTGCGTAGTTTTATGGGCTTAGCTGGGTATTATCGTCGGTTTGTGGTGGGCTTTGCGAAGCTCTCCACACCCCTCACTCGCTTGACACGTAAAGGAGTGAAGTTTATCTGGAGCGAGGACTGTCAGAGGAGCTTTGAGGAGCTGAAGAGTAGACTGATGACCGCTCCTATCCTTTCCCTCCCTGTTATGGGGAAAGTATATGTGATCTACAGCGACGCATCACACAGTGGACTTGGTTGTGTGTTGATGCAGGAAGGGAGGGTAATTGCATATGCATCGAGACAACTCAAGGATTATGAGAAGAATTACCCTACCCATGACTTGGAGCTTGCTGCCGTGGTGTTTGCATTGAAGCTTTGGCGTCATTATCTGTATGGGGAGCACTGTGAAATCTACACCGACCACAAGAGCCTAAAGTACCTGTTCACACAGAAGGAGCTGAATTTGAGGCAGCGTAGATAGTTGGAGCTACTAAAGGATTATGATGTGGACATCCTGTACCATCCGGGCAAGGCCAATGTGGTTGCAGATGCTTTGAGTAGGAGGGCGATGCAGAGTTTGTCCATGTTGATTACAGATCAGGCGCCACTGTTAGAGGAGATGAGGCGGCTCGAGATAGAGGTTGTGTCCCCTGGGGTCTCTGCTAGACTGATGTCTTTAGTCGTGCAGCCCACTCTACTAGACAGGATCAGAGAGAGACAGAGTGAGGACCCCCACTTGACCAGGATTAGAGATCAGATTCCGAGTGATCAGTCAGGGGACTTTACAGTGGATGCTTCGGGAGTACTGAAGTACAGGGACCGAGCATGTGTGCCAGTGGATGCGGAGATCAGAGAGCAGATATTGCGAGAGGCCCATTATACACCATATACCCTACATCCTGGTGGGACTAAAATGTATAAGGACCTCAAGGCACACTTCTGGTGGAAAGGCATGAAGAGGGATATCGGGAGATTTGTGGCTCAGTGTTTAACTTGTCAGCAGGTGAAAGCTGAGCATCGAGTGCCAGCTGGCAAGTTACAGAGTCTCCCAATCCCCGAGTGGAAATGGGAGCACATTACGATGGATTTTGTGGTTGGACTGCCGAGGGCACAGGGAGGAGCAGATGCTATCTGGGTAGTTGTAGATCGACTTACCAAGTCAGCGCACTTTTTTTGCCTATGCAGACTACTTGGCCACTCGAGCGACTAGCCCAGTTATATCTAGACGAGATAGTGAGATTACATGGAGTACCCGCCTCCATTGTTTCAGATAGAGACCCGAGGTTTGCTTCGCATTTCTGGAGGAGTTGCAGACAACCTTGGGGACTCAGCTCAGGTTCAGTACAGCTTTTCATCCGCAGACTGATGGGCAGTCAGAGCGAACTATACAGATACTGGAGGACATGCTGAGGGCTTGCGTCTTGGATTTCGGCGGAGGGTGGATTCGACACTTATCTTTGGCCGAGTTCGCGTACAACAATAGCTTTCAAGCGAGCATTCAGATGGCTCCGTTTGAAGCGTTGTATGGACGCAAGTGCCGATCACCGCTTTATTGGAGTGACGTGGGCGAGAGGCGGACCTTGGGACCAGATGTATTGTTAGAGGCAGAGGAGAAGGTCCGAGTGTTGGGTTATATGTAATAAGGATCTAAATAGGGGAAAAAAACACCTAGAGGGGGGTGAATAGGTGTAAATGTATAAACACTCAAAAATCGTTGCGATAAAAACCCAATGCGGAAATAAAAATAATACGCAAGATTTTTACGTGGAAAACTCCATCACCGGAGTAAAAAACCACGGGACCGATAACACGGCAGAAATCCACTAGAATTAAAACACGTACAAGGTGATTTACCGTACACACTTACGACTCAACGTTTTCCATACGCTCCTAAAGGATCTTCTCCGCTCGCTCCACGACGCTTCCGAATCCACGATCTGCGCCCAACGCCGAATCCACGGCGTCCAACGTCGAATCCACGACGTCCGACCGAATCCACGGTCTTCACCCAATAGCACCCTTCGAATCCACGAACGTGCCTCGCTCCGAATCCACGAGAGCGGTTGAACCTTGAATCCACAAGGACACGCGAATCCACGCGCCGATTTTTGGGGTAAATCGTTGTTTTTGGTGGTGATGATCCGCCGAATACTTAGATCAAAGATAGATCGGAAATACCATCTAAGTATTCATTAGTTTGATTCAACTCAAGATGTGAGTATGAAAACCTAGAATCAAACTAATCAATATAGATGAAGAAACATAGAGTATTCTCTAATGATTTCCTTTCTTCTCTATATGTGGATCTAGAGCCGTAAAAGATGATATATGAAAATGACGGCTATTTGGATTTTCGGCCTCTTTTTGGATTGACCCTAGAAAAAGAGTCATAGGGTCTATTTATAGGTTAGAAACCCTAGGAAGGAGATAAGAATCAAAAACCTAACATTTCTGGAAATTTTACGGACGGCGATCCGGATCGGATTAGCTGTGATCCGGATCGTCGTAACGAGTCAGGCAATTCCAGAAAAACGAAGGTTCGGGATCCGGATCGAAGTGCTTGATCCGGATCGTTCATACAGTTCACCAAACATCAACGTTCGGGATCCGGATTGCGAAGCCTGATCCAGATCGTTCAAGGAAGATGGTAAACTCAGTGTTCGGGATCCGGATCAAGAGAGGCTACGATCCGGATTGAACTGGTGTATGAACGAACCACCTTCGGGATCCGGATCGAACAACCTGATCCGGATCCTGAACATGTCCCAAGTCCAGTTTTTGATTTTTATGCAATGAAAGATTCTTCCAAGTGTTTCTACACTACAAGAAGTATTCGGATCACACAAAATCTTTAGTTAAACATACCTGATCCTTTTGAATTCTTCTTTCTTGAGATTGAGTTAAATGATCCAACTTTCTTCACCTTCAATCTTCAAGACTTGAGACTTTCACGAAACTACGCCAACTCAAATTCCGTAACAATCTCCCCCTTTGGCGGTTTCGTGACAAAACACAGATCCACTAAAGAAAATTCAAAAAGATATTTTTGTTGCTATCACCATACAACAAAAATTTACAATGGAGATCCAAAAATTTAAAAACATGAGATAAACTCCTAAAATAGACTCTAGACTTAGACATCTGTACTCTCTGCACAAAGAAATCATTCTTGACAAAAAGAGATCGTTAGATACCTCAAGAATATTTAGCATTCAATACCTAGTACAGAGATAGAGTTTATCTGATCATCATGACATTTGAGAATTCAGATATGTAAAAGAATCATAGTCAAAAACCAACATATCTTCTATGCAATCAAAAACCAAATGTCATGTTAGTGAACATCAACTTGTTAGTCATATTACATGCCCAAATAGTTAGTCGAATAGTTAGTAGAGACATGCAAACAATCACAAGATGAAAACCAAAGTTGAAGTTGAAGTGATACTTACCTTGATGTTCATACATTCACATCATCATTGTTCAATCATTCACATCATCATTGTACCTTGATGCAGTCATCATTGTTCATCATTGTACCTTGATGTATACAAGATCACAATTTTCACAATATCATTGTTCAAGTTCTCTAAACTCTCTCCCCCTTTTTGTCACAAACAAAGCCAAAATTACCAAAAATTGAAGGAGAGTTAAAAAATTTCAAAGAAAATGTTCCGAAATTTAAGAACTAGAACTAAGATTAAGTCCTAAAAACTGAAAAGCCTGCACAAGAAAAGGTTAAAAATCTAAAGTTCCTGCATAAGAAAATTGTTAGTCAGACGATTCAGGCATCTGAATCTGAGTCAACCGAGGCGGAGTCTTCAGAGCTCGTGCAACCCAGCTTTTTCAAAATTCCTTTAAGCATTCCCGAGATCGTAGTACACTCTTGCTTCATCTGATGTATGTCCTTGGACATCTTTCTGAGTTCTAGAGCCATTTTATCTTGTTCTTGTTTTATGGAAGACTCTAGATTTCCCTTTTGGTCAGTTCTTCTGGAAGTTGAAGAACGTTGAGTGACGTTTGACGGAGCAGTCTGACCTTCATTCCGAGGAGATCGTCTTGGCAAAAAGGGTGGATTGCTTGGTACATTCTTTTTCATGGCTTGCTGCTTAAGTATTGAGGAAGACTTCAGTAGCTTCTTTTTCTTTAGGTAAACCTTATTTTCTTCATCAATGCCTTGTTGTACTTCGTCAAGAAATGTGTCCCAATCTTCTTCGTCTTCTGATTCAGTGTCAATTTGAGAAATATTCCTTGGGTTCTCTTGACATGGTTCATTTATTTCAATACCTCGAGCTCGTCCAGGTCGTCGAGCAAGTCTTTTTCTTTTTAGGAAAATGGATGAAGAAGTTATTGGTGCTTTTCCTTTTTCCGCAGCAGTGAGCGGAGCCTTTTCCGTTGATGTTTCTGCATGGGCTTTCCCTTTCGATGCAACAGAGGTTTTCTGTGGCGATTCTTCAGGATGTGTTTCATCATCTGATAACTCATCCCAGTTAACTTCATCCTTTTTAGCCCTCTTGGCAGTGTCTCTCGTATGTACCATGGCAGCAAGTAGGAAAATAATCCAAGTGATCACCATTTTGATTGCTAGTGAAAAATGTATCTTGTGAAGACCAACTCAAGAACACATGAAAAATTGTTAATTTTCAAAAATTTGAAAAATTGTACCCAAACAATCATAATCATGTAGAGAGTCTAAGAATCAAATTAGTTTTGCAAAAAGGACTTTTAAAAATAGATCAATTGCATGATTTTCGAAAATCCTTATTATATGCCCTAAAACTGAAATTTTAGAAATCGAAGCCTAAAAATCCGTTAATCAGGAGAATACCTAGCATATAATCAAAACTAATCTACCCAGAGTTCTTATTTCAAAAGAAATTTGATCAAAAACCATCCACAAACAAAGTTGATCCAAGAAATTCATCACGTTTGAGGAGGAAAAGAGAAAAACGGTGAAAAATCGAGATTTTGATCAATAAAACTTACTTGAAGTTGAAGAACTTGAGTTTGAAAGCTTCCAGGAAGGATGAAATCTAGAGAGAGAGGCTCTGGAAACTTTGGAACAAAAGATTGGAGTAAAAGAAATCAAACCCTTTTGTTCTTTATAAAGCCCTAGCCGCGATCCGGATCAGTTCATGATTGCGATCCGGATCGGCTACCCGCAGTGAGAAACTGCGTTCGGGATCCGGATCGGCAGGTCCAATCCGGATCGTCAGCCCGCAGAAGAAAACCTGCGTTCGGGATCCGGATCATCTTGCCCGATCCGGATCGGCTCCAACTTTTTCTTTAGAAAATTTCAGAGAAATTCAAGAAAAACCAGAAAAAGATTGTAAGCACAAATGTGTATCAACTTTAAACAAAAATCATCGTTTCATACAACAAGAATTAGATTATGCCAAATCTATCAATAATATCCAAAAATGAAACGAAAATTTACAAAAATTAAATCCCTTAAAGTTGAACACTTTCAATTACATCTAACTTGATCTTATGAGTAATGCCTTTATCAAATCATCAATTCAGTAAAGAAAATGAAATACAAAGATCAATAGATGTTTGAAATCCCAAATATAGTAGATAATGTATCTAGACAATCTGTTGAAGAGAGTGGCTCTTTGAGCATCTTTATTTAAAAAACCCACCTTATACCAACCTTGAAATTTGACGGAGTCAAGTATTTCAACATGCATTATACTTAATCAAAATTTGAACAACCATGCTTGGTATACATGTGGTAGCTGCACACAATACTCGGACGACCGAGGTGGTAGCTCTTTCCTCCATGTGGTGGTAGTTTTCACACTCCTCATTGGGATGTAACTCTTTCCACATCTTTTGAGCATTTTACTTTTTCTATGACTCCCCCTCAATTGGCTATCAATTATTTAAGATATAAAGTATTCAACCAAATATTGATCTCGATTTCATACTCGACTAAGCAGTCAAATAAGATAATGACTATACCAAGAGATCATTGAGAGAGAGAAATTGACTTTGATCACTTAGAAGATGATTTAATTAACATAAATGATCATTGCAACAGTGAAATATTATGATGGCGAAAGCATAATAAATTTCTAAATGTGCGAAAAGATGCAATTAAAGTCAATTATGATATATGCTCAATTAATGTCCTATGTACAAACATAGATAATGAACAAAACAAAAACAAATACAAAACCTATCCTAAGCAAAGGTTTCAAAAAGAAGTTTATTTCAAGGAAGCATTCCAATTGCTTTCGTAATGAATAAAACGTTTTTGATCCAAAGGTTTTGTTAGAATGTCAGCTAATTGATCCTCAGCTGAAATATATGAAAGTTGAAGAGTATTTGATTCAACTAGCTCTCTAAGAAAATGATATCTAAGTTCAATATGTTTTGTTCTAGAGTGCAACACAGGGTTTTTTGAAATGTTAATTGCACTTGTGTTGTCACAAAGAATTGTTACCGAAGATGCTGAAATACGGAAGTCGCTCAATACGCTTTTCATCCAAATGAGTTGAGTTGAGCAACTTCCAGCTGAAATGTATTCCGCTTCGGCAGTCGAGAGTGATATGCAATTCTGCTTTTTACTGTGCCATGCAACAAGGCAATGGCCAAGATAGAAGCATGCACCACTCGTGCTTTTCCGATCATCCACTGATCCTGCCCATCGGCATCTGAGTATCCAACAATATCCAGACTTGTTCCCATAGGATACCAAATTCCGAAATTAATTGATCCTTTGATATACCGGATGATCCTTTTCACCGCTTTCAGGTGAACCTCCTTTGGTGCAGATTGATATCTCGCGCAGATCCCAACACCAAAAGATATATCCGGGCGACTAGCTGTGAGGTAAAGTAGACTTCCAATCATACTTCGATACAGTTTCTCGTCTACATTCTCACTTTGTGATTCACTTCCAAGTCCCTTGTGGCTAGTTCCCATTGGAGTTGGAAAATCTTTACAATTTTCTAGATCGAACTTTTTGACCAACTCCATTGCATACTTGGATTGACTCAAGTGAATACCTTCATCATTTTGTTTAATTTGCAAATCCAAGGAAATAAGTCAATTCGCCCATCATGGACATCTCAAATTCGCTTTCCATGGTCTCCGCGAATTTAGAAGCATCATTATCTCTTGTTGCGCCAAATACTATGTCATCGACATATATTTGTGCTACAATGAATTGTTTTGATAATGCTTCACAAAGAGAGTCCTGTCAGCTCCCCCTCGAGTATAGCCCTTCTCCAAAAGGTGCTTTGTTAACCTTTCGTACCATGGCTCGCGTTGCTTGTTTCAGACCGTAAAGAGCATTTTTCAAACGAAAACATGGTTAGGTTGTTTATGGTCTACAAAACCTTTCGGTTGAGCCACCATACAATTCCTCATTTAAAAACCCATTTAGAAACGCGCTCTTACGTCCATTTGAAATAATTTGATTTTAAAATGACAAGCAATAGCAAATAGTATACGAATGGACTCGAGTCTAGCTACAGGGGCGAATGTTTCGTCAAAGTCTATACCTTTTACTTGAGAGTAGCCTTGAGCAACTAACGTGCCTTGTTCCTGATGATAGTACCATCCTCATTTTTCTTGTTCTTGAAGATCCATTTGGTACCTATCACATTATGTTGCTTTGGAGGCTTCGTTAATTCCCAGACTTTGTTTCGCTCAAATTGATGGAGCTCTTCCTGCATTGCTTTAATCCAGTAGTCATCCTGAAGAGCTTCATCTATGTTCTTTGGTTCGATTAAAGATACGTAGCAAGCGAATCCACAAACCAACTGCCTCCGAGTTCTGACTCCTTCTTGTGGATCTCCAATAATATTCGATTCCGGATGATCCTTGGAGATTCGTAACGTTTGTTGAAACGGATGTACTCGGAGATACATGAGATGATTCCTGCACATCAGATAAACTAGAAGAGCCATTAGATGCATCATAATATTGGAAGTATTATCATGAGAAGATGCACTAGCAGGAGAATCCTCATCTAGAGAGATATCGAGGGTAGATTTTCCAGATCCAAAGTGAAAAGCTTCATCTACTTTAACATTTATAGATTCTACGATCGTCTTAGATTCAATGTTAAATACTCGATATGCTCTACTATTCGTAGAATAACCACAAAGATCCCCCATCCATTGTCACTTCGAGAGTCGAACTTTCCAAGATTTTCACGGTCACGTAAAATGTAACATCGACTCCCGAAGATGCGAAAATATTGATGTGGGTTTTCTACCAAACCATAGTTCATATGGTGTATTTAACGTTCCCGGGCGCAAGAGACACCGATTAATGACAATAGACAG
>CM055064.1:42509127-42655913 GCA_029204045.2 Tillandsia leiboldiana | reverse complement strand
TCTGCCTGCCGCAACGGGATGCCAGCCTATGCATAACACCGAAGCAAAGGAGTCTCAGATACTCAAAGTCTTTCTGACGCACACTCTCCGAGTGGCACTCGAGGGGAGCGACCCACACGAGTAAAGTAAGTAACCACAAGTAACCTGATGTAGCAGGACTGGATCGTGACTCAGATCAAGTGGGGAAAACCCTCCACAAAAGATACCCGATCCCCTCACCCATCTGATGCAATAGTATACCCGGTCAACCCCCCAAAATCCGTGTTTGCCCCAACACCCTGTCATAAAGCCCAGCCTGTCCCAAATCCCCAGCAACCAGACACACTATCCCAGCTCCCGCTCGAACCCGAGCACGCAACCCCCAAGTCTAAATAACAGGAGAAAGAAACTGAAAGCATGGTTTCTCCTAAGTCAATTCCAAATGATAGTGCATCAGTAAATAGTGGACTCAGCTATGTGACCAGTTTAAGCATGCAATTGTTCCAATATTTTAGTCTACTTTACATGAATAAATATAATGAAGCATAAGTGTCAAACATACTGTCTCAAGGTAAGGCTCCCTATAGCAAAGTCATAATTTGCTAACCTATCACTAAACATGCTGTCCGGATAAATATTAAATAAATAGTAATCATGATACCGAGCTCATGCCAAAAATGTCAACGTCATGGATCAATTGTCAACTATTTACTCTCTTATTGCATGCAATGTCATCAACATAAGCTAGCCATCCTAACATTAGGTTACTCTGATATTCCTAGTGGGCACACCAAAAGAGAGGAGTACACAACCACCCACCTGAAGTGCTAACTGTCCGGATCCGTACAGCAGAAAATACCAAAACTCCAACCTTGCTCCCACAATTTTAGCACACCCGAAATATTCCTGGTACAATACAAAGCTCACTATTACACTTAGGCTCCCAATTATTGCTCTTATAACACATACAACCTCGGATTCAAAACTGTTAAATTATCACCTGCAGAAGTGCCCAGAAAATTCCAAGAAAAATATCACAGCGATCCTCGCGTCGATAGCTTCGCAACGGTACCTTGCACGCCCAAATCTGAGTTCGGTAAGTCAAGATATAAATTCGGCAAGAGGCACACACATACAAAAATCTGTGCTGAAAACTGTGCACTGTTCAATGAGAAACAGTGATTTTCACCTCGAAATAATCCTCTGGAAAATCCAAGAAAAATACGAGCACGTTCCTTGCGATCTGTAGATGAAAAAGTTGTAAAAGCTCGTTTCCGTCCGTGATGCTCGTGCGCGAAGATACGGCCAAAATACCCCGCTGCTGTCAAGGAAATCCATACAGAAAAAGGGGTCACTGTTTGCCTCGAGATCCGTGCCAACACCTCGAAATGGGAAAGCGCGACCAAAACGAAAGATGAAGTCCTACCTCTAGGAGTCTGCCGGCGCAAGAATCACAGCAAAATGATCTCGGGTAGCCCAGGGGAGCTAAAACACTGTCGCTGCGCCGAAGAAGAACCCAGGAATGCAACGTCGCGCCGCGCCGTAAAATGGGGAACCTCGGGATTCGAGCCTCCTAAAATCTTGAAACTTGGCAGGAAGATCAAGGGTGAAGAGGTGAACAACTTTGCTTGAGGGGGCTCGGGCAGAAAGTGAAAGGGTTGAGAGAAAGAAAGCAAAGAAGAAGGCTCGGCCAGGTATTTATAGTGCTGGAGGAACAATGGGAAAATTCCCATTTTGTCCCAAGTTTCGGGCGCGCACAGTGCGGCCCGGCCCGGCCCGCGCGGTTTCGGGCGCGCACAGTGCGGCCCGGCCCGCCGGTTTCGGGCGCGCGCACAGTGCGGCCCAGCCCACCTCGCGCCGTCGGACAGGATCCGCTGCTTCGTCCGACCCGCCTCGGGCCCGCCACGTGTCGCCGAACAGGCGGCAGTCGTGCAAAGCCGCGCCCGCAGCCGCCACGCGTCCCCCCGCCGCGGTCAACGCGGTGGGTGGCGCCCGCGAACCAGCGGGCGCACGTGGCGCTGCCACACTGCCCCACCTGCCCGCCCGTACGGCCAACCGCCCCCGCCCTGCCCCCGCGCGTGCGTGGACCGCGCGCCTGTGGACCCGCCAATCCGGTGCCGCCACGTGGCAAGCCCCCGGTCCACGCTCCCCCCGCGCTTCCCGTGGACCGAGCGCGGGCGTGGGCCGCCCAAATCCGCACGCCACGTGGACACCCACCGGTCCACGCCTCCAACTGTGCACCCGGTCACACCCCCGCCTTTCCGTGGACCCAGCCGCTGCGCCGACCAATCAGAGGGCGCCACGTGGCACTCCCGCCCCGCCGGTCCACGGCTCCCCCATGCACCAGAAATCCAGCAAAACTTCCGGGAGTCGTTTTTTGGGCATCCGGACTCGAAATTAACAAGTAAATAGCCGTTTTCAAGCGTTTTTCCGCGCTGAATCCAAATCCAACCTCTGTTCGGCTAAACCTAAAACCTTTCCTAAAATTCGGCAAAAGCCGCCGAAGGCCAACCCAGCTATCAAAAGCTCACCGGGTCCATTTGTGGCATCCCTTTGATGCACTATGGACTAAACACACCATCAACAGGTGTTTTGCACAGTGGATTCACGGGAAAAAGCTGCATGGGTTCAGGGGTCCTACATCCTCCCCCACTAAAAAAAGTTTCGTCCACGAAACAAAGGGAAGCAAAACAGACGTACCTCAACTCGAAGCCTCGAACAAAAAGGGGTAGGTATCTCTCATCTCTGTCTCCACTCCCACGTAGCCTCTCGCTCCTCGTGGTTGCTCCACAGGATCTTCACATACGGAATGGCCCGGTTGCGCTTCCCTCACCTCCGACACCAGAATTCGCACCGGGCGCTCCTCGTAGACCAAGTCCTCACCGATCTCCAAAGAAGTGAAGTCACATCACGTGCGACGGGTCAAAAACATATCCTCCTCAGAGCTGAGACATGGAAGACATCATGAACTCCGCCAGACGTGGGGTAAAGCAACTCTGTATGCCACAGGACCAACTCTGTCAAGTACCTCAAAGGGTCCAATAAACGGGGACTGAGCTTCCCCCCCACTCCAAATCTCCGGACCCCTTTTGAGGGCGAGACCTTTAAGAACATGATCACCAACCTGAAACTCTAGGTCCCGCCGTCGAGTGTCGGCGTAGCTCTTCTGACGACTCTGGGCTGTCTCAAGATGCCGGCGGATAACTCTGACTTTCTCCTCAGCCTCCGAAAGTAATCCGGTACCAAAGTTCTTTCTCACACACGTCACTCCACTACAAGGGCGACCGCACTTGACGTCAATTACAAACGCCTCAAACGGAAGCCATCTGAATGGCTCGCGCTTGATAGCTGGTTTTTACGCAACTCGACAATGATAAGTGTCGTTCCCACCCTCCTCCAAAATCTATCACGCACGCTCTCAACATATCCTCTAGGGTCGTATGGTGCGCTCAGACTGTCCATCGGTCTGTGGGTGGAAAGCGGTGCTAACCTGAGCTGGGTCCCCCAATGCTGACTGCAACTCCCCCAAAAGTGCGACACAAATCTCGGGTCCCTATCTGACACAATCGAAGCAGGTACACCGTGAAGCCTCACTATCTCATCCAGATACAGCTGCAGCCAGACGCTCCAGTGGCCAAGTCATCTGAACCGGTAAGAAGTGTGCCGACTTGGTGAGTCTATCCACGACAACCCAAATCGCATCTGCCCCACTCTGCGCCCTCGGCAATCCAGTGACGAAATCCATAGTAACATGGTCCCACTTCCACTCGGGAATTGGAAGACTCTGCAACTTGCCAGCAGGAACCCGGTGCTCTGCCTTCACTTGCTGGCAAGTTAAACAATGAGCCACAAATCTCCCAATGTCCCGCTTCATTCCGGGCCACCAAAAATGTGCCTTGAGGTCCTTATACATCTTAGTACCGCCAGGATGAACGGTATATGGTGTATAATGGGCCTCCCTCAAAATCTGGTCTCTAATCTCCTGATCCATGGGCACACATACTCGGTCCCTGTACCGCAGTACTCCCGAGCTATCCACAGAAAAACATCCCCCGTCTGATCCGTCTGAAGCTGCGTCCTGATCCTCATCAAGTGGGGGTCCTCACTCTGTGCGTCCCTGATCCTGTCCAACAGAGTGGGCTGCAAGACCATAGACATAAGTCTAGCAGAGACCGCAGGGGATACTACCACCTCTATCTGTAGCCGCCTCATCTGCTCGACCAACGGCGCCTGCTGCGAGATCATCAAACTCAGACTCGTCCTCCTACTCAAAGCATCCGCCACAACATTGGCCTTGCCGGGATGATAAAGGATACTCAGGTCATAATCCTTTAACAACTCCAACCATCGGCGCTGTCTCAAATTCAGCTCCTTTTGGGTGAACAGATACTTCAAGCTTTTATGATCAGTGTATATCTCGCAATGCTCTCCATACAAGTAATGCCGCCACAGCTTCAGAGCAAACACCACCGCTGCCAGCTCAAGATCATGAGTAGGGTAATTCCTCTCATAGTCCTTTAATTGCCGTGAAGCATAGGCAATCACCCTACCATGCTGCATCAACACACACCCTAGACCACTATGAGAGGCATCGCTGTAAATCACAAATCCTTCCCCCATAACCGGGAGGGCAAGGATCGGAGCGGTCATCAACCTCTGCTTCAGCTCCTCGAAACAGCTCTGGCAAGTCTCGCTCCAAATAAATTTAACCCCTTTCCTGGTCAAACGTGTGAGGGGAGAGGAAAGCTTTGCAAAGCCTTCCACAAATCGGCGATAATAACCAGCCAATCCCAGAAAACTCCGCACCTCGGTGATAGTTGTCGGCCTCGGCCAATCCCGAATAGCATCCACCTTGGCCGGATCAACCGCCACTCCGGCAGCTGAAACCACGTGGCCCAGAAAGGCGACCTCCCGGAGCCAAAACTCGCACTTCTTAAACTTGGCATACAACTTCTTCTCTCGCAGAAGCTGTAGCACAATCCTCAAGTGCTCCTCGTGCTCCACATCACTCCGGGAATAGATCAGTATATCATCAATAAACACCACCACAAACCTGTCCAAAAACGGCTGAAATATCCTGTTCATCAAGTCCATGAATGCGGCAGGGGCATTAGTCAACCCGAAGGGCATCACCGTAAACTCATAATGCCCGTACCGCGATCTGAATGCCGTTTTGGAGATGTCCACGGCCCTCACCCTCAGCTGGTGGTAACCGGACTGCAGATCAATCTTCGAGAACACAGACGCTCCCTGCAACTGATCAAACAAATCATCTATCCGGGGGAGGGGATACTTGTTCCGGATGGTCACTTTGTTCAATTCCCTATAATCCACACACAATCGAAGCGACCCATCCTTCTTCTTCACAAACAATATAGGCGCTCCCCACGGAGAAACACTGGGCCTAACAAAGCCCCTATCCATCAGATCCTGCAGCTGGCCTTCAACTCCCTCAACTCGGCAGGTGCCATCCTATAAGGTGCCTTAGAGATTGGTGCAGTCCCTGGAACCACATCAATCACAAACTCTATCTCCCTCTCCGGCGGCATAGTCGTCAACTCTGGGGGAAACACATCTGGAAACTCGCGGACAATAGGGATATCCTTGAGTCCCAGTGCCGCCGTAGGCACCTCCACAACAGTGGCCAGAAAGGCAGTGCAACCTCTGCTAATCATCCGCCTAGCTCTCGCCGAAGAAATAGTCGCTGCAAACAGCGTGCTCTGGCAACCTCTGAAGATGAACTCCTCCTGTCCTGGCTCTCGAAGAGTCACCGTCCTCTCTCTGCAGTCGATAGTGGCAGAATACCGTGACAGCCAATCCATCCCTAACACCAAGTCAAAATCCTGGAGCTGCTGCAAGACAAGCAAGTCTGCAGGCAACATCCAAGGTCCCAACTGCACTGGGCAGGCCACACAACGCTCCTCGACATGCAAAATACGATCAGGAATCCGCACCTCTAATGCACATGACAAGGACTCTACCTCTAGACCATGAAGGGATGCAAATGCTCGACTAATAAAAGAATGAGATGCTCCAGTGTCGAATAGAGTGCGAGTCCTAATGCCAGAAAGTAAAATAATACCTGCCACCACCTGGTCGGCCGCTGAAGAGTCTGCTAACTGGGCGGCATATACCCGCCCGCTCGGTGCTGGAGGTCGAAAATCGGTAGGATATGATGAAGATGGCCTGCTCGCTGGAGCATAAGGCCGCTGAGCTGGTGGCCGCTGCTGCTGAGGGGAATATGGAGCCGATGCCGAAGAAGGTGCTGCGGAAGTAGAAAGGGGGCAAGTAGCTCGTACATGCCCAGACTGTCCGCACCGGTAACATCGCCCCCAACGCAAGTCACACGTGTCCGCCGAATGCTGACCCCTACAAAAGATGCATCTGTCGGAAGACCGGGGCTGCCTCGACTGCTGCTGTTGTCTCGAGGACTGCTGCTGAGACCTCTGCTGCCTCGGCTGCGATCTCTGCTGCTGATGCTGCTGCTGCGGATGCTGCTGCGGTCTCTGGGGTCCACCAGGCCCTCTCCTCTCAGATCGCCCATGGCCAAAAGACTGGGACTGCGGCGGCCGTGGCGGTCTCCATGAGCTGGCCTGTCCCCCGTCCTCTGGGGCTGGTCGCTTCCTGTCGGAACTCTGCGCGACCGCGGCCCTCTGTCTGGCCACCACCTGATCACCTCTCTCCACCCACTGTGCATGCTCTGCGGCTGCCTCCAGAGTCTGAAATCTCTGAGCATGCACCAGTGTGTAAATCTCTGGACGGAGGCCTCCCTCGAACAACTCAACCTGGTGTGGACCGTCACGAGCGACGAAGGGCACACAGTTCAGCAATTCCATGAACTCCTGAAAATAGAGATGGGCCGATCGATCGCCCTGCTGCAGATTCTTCAAGTCGTCCTCCAACTTCTTCTTCACACTGGTAGAAAAATAGGTGTCCAACACCATCCGTTTGAACTCCTCCCAAGGCAACTGCCGAGTAATCCGGAACTCCAGTGGCTCTACCCGCTGCCACCAAAAATCAGCATCTCCGTCCAAACAGTGCACCGCCAAGTGCACTCGGTACCTCGGGTCGATGAAGAAGTCCCGAAAAAGCTTCTCCATCGCAGAAAGCCATCTCCCAACAGCCCGGGGCTGAGCATCCCGCCCCGAGAATCTAGGTGGTCCCCGCTTAACAAACGTAGAGAGTTTGTCAGCAAAATCCCGCTCCTCCTCCGCAGTCAAAGGCTGAATAGCTCCAGGAGCCCCGCTACTCGAAGATGGTGCCGACAGCACAAAAGGTGCAACAAGAGGCACAGGGGCCTCAGGAACAGCTGGGGGTGGTGCCTCCCTCTGAGCAAGCAGCTGCTCAATCCTCTGCTCCTGGCGGCGCTGACCCTCCGCCAACTGGGCCACCAAGGCCCTCAACTCAGTAAGCTCGGGGGGTGAAGGCTGCTCTGGCTCAACAGGGGGTGAAGGGACACCCCGAGTGGGAATCCGACGTCGAGGAGGCATCCTGCCACAAGAAACCAATCATCAGCAACCAAACCCCACACGACCCAATCTGGCGAAAGTCAAAAGACATCCTCCTATTTCTGTCACCTTATGTTGTCTACAGCCAACATAATGGTCCAACAGAAATAGGCTATGTCGATCTCTCTTCACTCACAGGAAGAGTCAACTATAAAATCACCGACTTTCGCAAAATGTTACGCTACTCACGCCCTATCATCCTAGGGTCTGTCCAAAAGCCTAGGGTTTCCTAAGTCCCAACTGACCTATCCCTAAGCTCTGATACCACCTAATCTGTCACGCCCCGGGTGTAAACCAGAACCCGGACCCGTCTACAGATCCGCCGTGCACACGGTATTTCCCGTGTACACGAAGCGTCAGTAACCTGCTCAGATATAAGAGATAATAATAAAAGAGCATAAAAGTCAGAGCTGAACTAAAACTACTGTATCTCAGACAGAAACTGGAAGTAAGAAGTACAACTGTAAAATAAATACAACATCTCTCCCAGCTCACCACAAATATACAACTAGCTGGCAAAAGCCAGACCCAAAAGGAAACATAAAAATACTGTCTGAGAAAACCAGGTACACCAAAAACTCCAGCTAACATCCCTCGGGTGGCTCGCTAACTAATCCGCAATCCTCTTACCTCGATCCGCTGCTGACGGCCCAGCAACTCCCGCAGAGGACTCTGCAAAACAAGGGGAAAAAAGAACAAAGGAAAGACAATGGGGGTAAGTACTACTATAAAACAGTAGCCTCCCCTAGTGGGTAAAGCCTCAACTCGGACATGCCCACCAGGTCAACCAGAGGCAAAAGAGAAGAAAAAGGGGAAAAGCTAGGTATGACATCTGATAAGTGCAATCCCCTAAAAAGCCTCTACATGTCAAGCTCATAAGAATGGAGTGTATGCATCAGTAGCTAGAAGCCTGCCTAAAGAACCCAATCCGACCACCGGTAGACACTGGTACTGCCTGCTCTGCCTGCCGCAACGGGTATGCCAGCCTATGCATAACACCGAAGCAAAGGAGTCTCAAGGACTCAAAGTCTGTCTGACGCACACTCCGGAGTGGCACTCGAGGGGAGCGACCCACACGAGTAAAGTAAGTAACCACAAGTAACCTGATGTAGCAGGACTGGATCGTGACTCAGATCAAGTGGGAAAAACCCTCCACAAAAGATAGCCCGATCCCCCTCACCCAATCTGATGCAATAGTATAACCCGGTCAACCACCCAAAATCCGTGGTTGCCGCAACACCCTGTCATAAAGCCCAGCCTGCCCCAAATCCCCAGCAACCAGACAACACTATCCCAGCTCCCGCTCGAACCCGAGCACGCTAACCCCCAAGTCTAAATAACAGGAGAAAGAAACTGAAAGCATGGTTTCTCCTAAGTCAATTCCCAAATGATAGTGCATCAGTAAATAGTGACTCAGCTATGTGACCAGTTTAAGCATGCAATTGTTCCAATATTTTAGTCTACTTTACATGAATAAATATAATGAAGCATTAAGTGTCAAACATACTGTCTCAAGGTAAGGCTCCCTATAGCAAAGTCATAATTTGCTAACCTATCACTAAACATGCTGTCCAGGATAAATATTAAATAAACAGAGTAATCATGATACCGAGCTCATGCCAAAAATGTCAACGTCATGGATCAATTGTCAACTATTTACTCTCTTATTGCATGCAATGTCATCAACAATAAGCTAGGCCATCCTAACATTAGGTTACTCTGATATTCCTAGTGGGCACACCAAAAGAGAGGAGTACAACAACCACCCACCTGAAGTGCTAACTGTCCGGATCCGTACAGCAAGAAAATACCAAAACTCCAAATCCTTGCTCCCATAATTTTAGCACACCCGAAATATTCCTGGTACAATACAAAGCTCACTAATTACACTTAGGCTCCCAATTATTGCTCTTATAACCACATACAACCTCGGATTCAAAACTGTTAAATTATCACCTGCAGAAAGTGCCCAGAAAATTCCAAGAAAAATACCACAGCGATCCTCGCGTCGATAGCTTCGTAACGGCACCTTGCACGCCCAAATCTGAGTTCGGTAAGTCAAGATATAAATTCGGCAAGAGGCACACACATACAAAAATCTGTGCTGAAAACTGTGCACTGTTCACTGAGAAAACAGTGATTTTCACCTCGAAATAATCCTCTGGAAAATCCAAGAAAAATACGAGCGCGTTCCTTGCGATCTGTAGATGAAAAAGTTGTAAAAGCTCGTTTCCGTCTGATGCTCGTGCGCGAAGATACGGCCAAAATACCCCGCTGCTGTCAAGGAAATCCATACAGAAAAAGGGGTCACTGTTTGCCTCGAGATCCGTGCCAACACCTCGAAATGGGAAAGCGTGACCAAAACGAAAGATGAAGTCCTACCTCTTAGGAGTCTGCCGGCGCAAGAATCACAGCAAAATGATCTCGGGGTAGCCCAGGGGAGCTAAAACACTGTCGCTGCGCCGAAGAAGAACCCAGGAATGCAACGTCGCGCTGCGCTGTAAAATGGGGAACCTCGGGATTCGAGCCTCCTAAAATCTTGAAACTTGGCAGGAAGATCAAGGGTGAAGAGGTGAACAACTTTGCTTGAGGGGGCTCGGGCAGAAAGTGAAAGGGTTGAGAGAAAGAAAGCAAAGAAGAAGGCTCGGGCAGGTATTTATAGTGCTGGAGGAACAAATGGGAAAATTCCCATTTTGTCCCAAGTTTCGGGCGCGCACAGTGCGGCCCGGCCCGGCCCGCGCGGTTTCGGGCGCGCACAGTGCGGCCCGGCCCGCCGGTTTCGGGCGCGCACAGTGCGGCCCAGCCCACCTCGCGCCGTCGGACAGGATCCGCTGCTTCGTCCGACCCGCCTCGGGGCCCGCCACGTGTCGCCGAACAGGCGGCAGCCGTGCAAGCCGCGCCAGCAGCCGCCACGCGTCCCCACCCGCGGTCAACGCGGTGGGTGGCGCCCGCGAACCAGCGGGCGCCACGTGGCGCTGCCCACCTGCCCCACCTGCCCGCCCGTACGGCCAACCGCCCCCGCACCTGCCCCCGCGCGTGCGTGGACCGCGCGCCTGTGGACCCGCCAATCCGGTGCCGCCACGTGGCAAGCCCCCGGTCCACGCTCCCCCGCGCGCTCCCGTGGACCGAGCGCGCGTGGGCCGCCCAATCCGGCACTGCCACGTGGACACCCACCGGTCCACGCCTCCAACTGTGCACCCGGGTCACACCCCCGCCTTTCCGTGGACCCAGCCGCGTGCGCCGACCAATCAGAGGGCGCCACGTGGCACTCCCGCCGATCCACGGCTCCCCCATGCACCAGAAATCCAGCAAAACTTCCGGGAGTCCGTTTTTGGGCATCCGGACTCGGAATTTAACAAGTAAATAGCCGTTTTCAAGCGTTTTTCCGCGCTGAATCCAAATCCAACCTCTGTTCGGCCTAAAACCTTTCCTAAAATTCGGCAAAAGCCGCCGAAGGCCAACCCAGCTATCAAAAGCTCACCGGGTCCATTTGTGGCATCCCTTTGATGCACTATGGACTAAACACACCATCAACAGGTGTTTTGCACAGTGGATTCACGGGAAAAAGCTGCATGGGGTTCAGGGGTCCTACAAACCCGGCCACCTTGGCCACTCTCTGTGCTTTTTATTCTTTACCTTATGGTGGTTTAATTTAAGTTAACCCTCAGAAATTCTTATCCAACGGGCCCCAGCCCGGTAGTCCTGCTACCATCAGATAAGATTTCTAAGGTTGCCGATAACACTCGCAAGTGTTACCCCGTCCTGCCGGGGGGACTTGTCATACGGGACACTGCCCGATAGGGTCACTGCCCAACTCTGACAAGAGTACTCTAGAACCTGTCATACGGGTCGCTGCCCGGGAGAGGGACCCTGTCCAACTCCGATAGTTGTACGTTCGCCCCCGGAGGTACGCCCGTTTTATCTTTTTTCTTTTCTTTTCTTTCTCTTTTCTTTTTCTTTCTCTTTTCTTTTTCTTTTACTTTAGCACTTGGCCTCTTTGCTCTTAACACTTGCTTTTCTGTCTTATACGAGCTTGTAGCTCCCTCTTTGCCACTGGCAATCTCTTTCTCTTTTCTTTAAGCATTTAGCTCTTTACTTTCACTTTTAGCCTTTCGAAAGTATCTCGTCCGACGGGTCACTGCCCAGGGAGTCCTGCTCCACAATGACGAGTCTCAAATTCGAAGGCGTCATTTACATTCTCGATATGCTCTTTTAGCCGCTTTTAGCTTGCTATTAAACTTTACCTTTTGCATTTATTACCTCTTATCCTAGGTCTTGCCATAAGGATAATTAGAGAGTCTCCTGGACTCTTAAACATTTCACCTTCATTTATTTAACTCAAATTGAAGTTAAAGTTATTGTCCATTTGCCCAGACACCCTATGACTTTCTAGGGTTATATTTGTTCAACTCTTTAACCTTGGGATCTTATCCCACTCTCCTGATTCTTCACTGAATCCTAGAGTTAACTTAACTCTATCTCTTTTTTCTGTTCCACTTTTATCTTAGAGTTACACTGACTCTAATTTCCTGTCTGTGAGTTTAAACTCCTCTGGATCACCTTAGGTTCCCTTTACCTAAGTTCCATATCATACTCATTCTAGAGTTCCTTGACTCTATGTTGATTACTAGTCCACCTTAGGTTCCCTTTACCTAAGTTCTACGTCATACTCATCCTAGAGTTCCTTCACTCTATCTTGTTCACTAGTTCACCTTAGGTTACCTTTACCTAAGTTCCATGTGATACTCATCCTAGAGTTCCTTGACTCTATGTTGATCACTAGTCCACCTTAGGTTCCCTTTACCTAAGTTCCATGTCATACTCATCCTAGAGTTCCTTGACTCTATCTTGTTCACTAGTTCACCTTAGGTTACCTTTACCTAAGTTCCATGTGATACTCATCCTAGAGTTCCTTGACTCTATGTTGATCACTCAATCCTGTGTCCTTAGGTTATCACCTAAGACAATGCCACTCGTCCAATCCTAGGATAACTCGTAAGTTGATGTCACTCGTCAAACCCCTATACTAGGTTTTCTCCTAGTCTTACTACCAACAAATGTTGTTCTTTTCCCTGATGTCACATGAGTCCTAGGGTTATACCCTAACATGATCACAATCATAAATAGCTAATCTTTTTCATGCATGCAATTATTTTCATCTTATTCATAAAATAGTAATTACTTCTACGCATGCATATTCCTCATATATCTTTGGCAACCAACAGTTGCACTTTTCCTCTGTGTCCATTTGCACATGCACATCTATTTCTCTATCTCTGGCAACCTTCACTTTAATTCCGCCATCACTTTTTCTTTCACAACGAGGCTGCATATGCAACTAGTTACATTTACCGCATTTTTCGATCACTCCGCTGCCTAATGTGGAGGGCAAAGGCCAATCCACAAGTCCTCAACTATCTCACACGCTGCTAGCGCTCTAAGTCCACGGGTTATCAGCTAACCCGATATCTCGGACTACTAATAGGTTCACATACCACAGTCCAATAGGAGCCTATAGCCCAACTAGTCCAACTCTGTATAATGGCTCTCACTAGCACACAGACCCAATCGTCATACGAGTAGATCCTCACTTAGGATTACTACACCAACACTCCCACTAGGAGCTACAGTACCTCAATCACCACTAGCTCTACGGCCTGGTCATATCACAGTCTCAGTGTACTAATAGCCTCAATGCTCACACGTGGCATTCCACGTCCCCGGGTCATCGCTTGTAGTGCCCCCAATTTCGGCAGAATTCCCGACCTTGTAGTGCCCCCAATTGCCTGTAGACACTTGCAATTGGTCTCAGCGCGATTCCACTTGTCTCCTCGAGCTTGCACGCAAAACGGTGCACATCCCTCGAGTCCGCACGCAAAACAGTGCACGTCCACCATACCTGCACGCAAAACGGTGCACGTCCTTTCTGACCCTGCACGAGAAACGATGCACAATATTAGGGTTGGCACGCAAAATTGTGCGCGACAACGCGAGCTGCGCGCGACAACGCGACCTGCACGCGAAACGGTGCACGTACCTCGAATCTGCACACAAAACGGTGCACGTCTGACTGTAGGGTTACACGCAAAACGGTGCATATTTTTCCTAGCCCTGCACGAAAAATGATGCAAGCTAGCCATTAGAATCTACACGTAAAATGGTGCGCATTGGTCCAACCCGCACGCAAAACGGAGCACGTACCCCGTATTGGCACGCAAAACGATGCAAGTCTACTATTAGGTTGCACGCAAAACGATGCATGTTTTTTCCAGCCCTGCACGAAAAACAAGACGCAACGTTAGAGTCTGCGCGCAAAACGGTGCCCGTTAGTCCAACCTGCACGCAAAACGGAGCACATACCTCGTATTGGCACGCAAAACGGTGCACGTTTTACGAGTTCGCGTCCAAAACTGCGCGCATTTGCCGAATCCGCACGCAAAACGGTGCACACCTCCACGAGCTTGCACGCAAAACGAGGCGCGTCCGAAACGCCCGCGAAACTCGCGCAGTAAAACAGCACAGAAAGTTGGGTCCCTAACATGCACGTGGGCAAAGGGGTCAAATCCAAAATTCAAAAGGAAACATCAAAACTGTGCAAAAAATACCACAAAAACGACACACGGGGGGGGCCTACCTCGACAATGCCGTGACGTCCATCGCGCCCATTAGCCTCTTTGGAGCACCTTGCGCGCACCACGGAGTCCACGGCGCGCTCGTGCGCCCTCGAAAACCCCGCCGCGGAATCGCCCGTACCCCTCCTGGTACGCTCGGGCGAAGCCAAAAAGGGAAAAGGAGGAAAAAATGGGGCCTTTCGGGCCCTTATAGGCCAAGCCCGAACTTTCGGGCGCACCCTTTCGGGCGCCCAAAAGTTTTCGGGCGGCTACAGTAACTGTCCAACTGCCGGTCCACGCGCCCATGCCGCGCCAGCGTGGCTCCACGTCACACGCGGCGGCCAAACAGGAGGCGACACGTGTACAAAGACCCATGCACCGCGCCCATGGACCAGTGGCAGCCAATTAGAGGCTGCCACGTGGACCGCACTTGCGCCCGGGGGTAGCTGCGTCGCGTCACGTCAGCGCGTCACATCGCGCTGACCGTCCAATGGGAGGCCAACACGTGGCCTCCCCGCTGACACGGCGCCAGGGTCCGCCGCGCCTTCCCCGTGCGCCCCCGCTCCCTCGGTCGCCGCGACCAATAGGGAGGCGCCACATGGCATTCCCCCACCTACCACGCGCGCCTCGAGCCGCGCGCCGCAGCGCGTCGCGCGCGAAAGGCTTGCCTCGGGATTCGCGCCCGCGCCTCGGGATCCGCGCCCGCGCCTCGGGATCCGCGCCCGCGCCTCGGGATCCATGCCAACTGCCTCGGGATCCGTGCTACTGCCTCGGGATCCGTGCCAACAGTAAATTTTCGGGCGCGCTACAGTAATTTTCGGGCGCACCCCCAACCGGACCGGGCTGCTACAGTGAACCGGGTTCGCTACAGTACTTTCCGGTTCGCTGCAGCCCATAAAACCGGGTTTGCTACAGTACTTTCCGGGCGCCCGGAACCCACTTTCGGGCGCCCGAAACTTGGGCCCAAGCCCAGTTTCGTCCGTTTTCGTCCGTTCTTGCCCGTTTCTCGCCCGTTTTCGCTCAAATTTGACGGGCAGCAACAGTTTAACTTAATTTACCTCATGGTACTTAAACTTTTCATTTTGGACCACCTGAGTCACCATAAGTCCCACTATATTTAATTTCGCTGGCGGAGCCCGTTCTCACTATCCGGGTGTCCGATCAACGCGAAACTTTTACTGTGGCCTTAAAACACATTTACGGAGCTCCCGTAATTTTCTCAAAATTTTCCGAAACTGTGAATTTTTCACTTACAATCTGGGCCCACTTTCTCATGTAAGATTCAAGATCTTACATTCTAATCCCGATTTGGGCCCAATTCGTTTCCAGGTCATCCTTTACTTCTATAAATTCCATAAAATAATATTTCATACCATTTTATTTATATTTATTTATATACCAAAATTCCGGTTCATTACAGTGAAGGTTCAAAATCAAGCAGTTATTATGAAAGCAAAAAAAAAGAGGAAAGCAAACAAAATGAACAAAAAAGAGGAATTCTTTGGTATGAGGATGTACATTCAATCAATTTCATACTGCTGTGGAGGGAAAATGGGATTGAACTGAAAATTTCAGCTTTCACATATTTGGAACTGAACAAACAGAATAGCACTAGAAAACAGTTACGTTTTCATATTATTGGCCATATTTTAAGTAAAATATGCATTAGATTGGTATTTGACGGCTATTATTATGAGTCTATGACTAATACTTTCTTATATCTAACAACATTATTGTTTATGATATTAATAAAACTTAGAATCTAGTAAATAGTAAAAACACTTACTCATTTTATTCCGTTTATTCACTATGGTGCTTTCCCAAACCAAACGAAAAAAATCAATAGTTGAATCTTACTTTTGACTTTCCTCACTTGCGGGAAAAAACCCTTCAACTTAACCAAACCAAGTCTCACTGGTTCATTTTAGCAATTAGGTTGATTAAATAGTGATTACTTCATCCAAATCAATTTTACTAATTGTTTATGAGGTTATTTGAAAAGCAAAACAACCTAAACAAAGAAGAGAATTTAATTACTGATTCCAAAAAAAAATCATTCTGAAAAGAACATAATCATAAGAAACGATAAGACAATGAACTTTTCAGAAAAGAAAGAACAAATCATTTTTTGGAGGTTATGATGGTGTAGAGACATCGAATTTTGAAAAAAGATGAATAGTTCAACACATGTGCATGAAATGTTTATGCTACCTGGTAGACAGTACCATCCTTTGCAATGCAATTGTCCGTTGCATAGGTGGAAGTTGTTCAAACTCAGATGCTGTGTAAGAATACCCAGTAAAATCATGTAAGTGCTCGAAAGCACCAATCTGTCGACATAGAGATTCTGCAGTAGACTACTATAGCACTAAATTAGTATTTTCTAGTAGAAAATTAGTATTAAAGTGCGAATAAATAATAAGAAAGGAATATTAAGGCATCAGTAACCTTGTTATCCCCAGTGACACCAATAACACGTATTCCAGCAGCCATACATGACAGCATAGCATTCCACACTTCCTCCCTTGGAGGATCAAGCATACCAACCTAAACCAATTTATTTATCACAAAAGAAAAAAAAATTGTTGGAGAACTTCATCAATGGAACTTAATCAATCATAATGAAAGAAAGTTACTAAAAGATATCGAGGAAAATTAAAGTGGGGGGTAAAAACTATTAAAAGGCTGAGCATAGATACATATGAGTGGCATAACATAGGAAACATACCAATCCAATGAACGTAAGATTTGATTCATCTTCATAGGAAAGAGTTTGCTGACCCATTGGCATCCGCTTTAGTGCTAATGCCAAACATCTTAGGGTGTCTTTTCCAGCAAAACTGGACATAAAATGGCGTTTATCAAATTACAATAAAAAAAACATAAGTAATTCAAATAAAGTACAACACGTAATGTAAAATTTTAATGTCTAAGTTTGTATATAAACCTTCACTTGTGCTATTATATCTTTCTCAGCATCCTTCTTAACATATCTCCAATCTCAAATAATAATAATAATAATAATAATAATAATAATAATAATAATAAAAAATTACACTCAAGCTTGCCTTTGAAACAAACTTGAATCTCAAATAATTTTACCATTGCTATTTCTCTAATTGCTGAATAGCGACAACAGAAGATATTTCATATGATTTCTGTTGCAGCAGCTTTTAACGCTGATTTCGTTTTTCTTGAAACACATTTTTCTTGAAAGGAAACATGATTAGATGTCTCTAACATATAACATGATTAGATATCAGGACTAGAAGAATATCTACGCATTTCATTTTCTGCCAATAATTGTTAGTGATCTAGTTAGTTCTTCACCTTCTTAAAGTAGATTCATTATCCTAAACTTTAGCAATGACAATTGCTAGATCTCTAATAAGTAAAAATCAGGTCATGTGCATCTGGTGAAAATCGAGGCGACCATCCAAATAAAAAATCTAGAGCTTAGTTCAAGTGTCGCTACTTGAAATAATGAAAGACTTTGGAATAATAAGCAACTTGAAGTGATTAATCAACCAGTTTGGCAACAGCAGGCCACATGTATCATGCTCCATTACAGTTTATGTGAAATAATAGTAGTTCGATAATATCAGCATGTTATAAAAGAGTCATAAATTAATTAATTGCAGAATTTATATCTTTTAGAAAACTATTGTGAAGAAAAGAAAACACGCCAAACAGTTTATTCATGCCAATCACAAGACAACACCATCTGAATGTCTTATTGTTTTTTAACATAAACTCTTAGAAGCGAACCCACATTGCAATTTCCAAAATATTCGTGTAATGGTTATAGCAGATTTGTCATAGTATGCTAACCCATTTGATTAAACAAACTTCATCATACTAATCTGACTTTTTTTTTCCCTATAAATATTTTGGAGATCTACAAAACTAAATACACTAATCGATCACCTTATTCTACAATAGGAAAACGAATTAAACTGGTAATTAAACTAGTATTGATGAAATTAATAATTTACTATAGGTGAAGAGAAGAAAGACAAAGTTCAGTTTCAAAGAGTGAGTATAGGATGAATTCACCTGTCAGAAAGGGCAGCACCAATAGCAAGCTTCCGAAAGTCTTGAGCGTGGCCTTGAGCGAGATGAATCGAGATGTCAATATGAAGCAATCGAGATGAATCGAGAGAATACGATCGAGATTTCACCCTAAATGGCCTTGAGCGCGGCCTCCTGCGGCGAGCCCTGCTCGTCGGGGTTGGGCACCAGCGACGACGAGCATCGCAAGGGAGCGGCCGTGGCAGCGGAGTGGGAGCGCGGAACACTAACCCTAGATCGTCGGAGGAGGAGGAGGAGGAGGAGGAGGAGGCGAGCTCGGGTGGGGGTGTAGTAACCGTAATTTTAAAATCTGAAACTTAAGTTTAAAATAATTGCCTGGGTTATTAAATAGTAAAATTGAACTTTTAGTGGTGCGATTGTGGCCCTAAAATATCGACTTTTGATCGGGGCATGATCTCAAAAATCCGAGATCACCATTGTGACCGTCTCGTCGAAACATGAAAGATTCATATACATATGTTTTCGATCCAACGGTCGGATTATCCAGAAATCAGCAAAGATCCGGGCAGGCCCCACAACTTAAGTTGTGAATAGTAACCCCTGTTTTAAATCCCCCGTCGATCGACGTCGGCCGTTTCGCTGTCTAGACCCTGAACATAAGGGTGTGAGTAATCAATCTTAGCTATTTTCGACGTTCTGAGCGCAGTGGCGCTGAAGAAATTTGCATTTGACGAGCCTAAAGCCTCGTAAAGCATGCCGAACTGTATAATTTACAGTATAAGATGGAATTTAAAAATTATGGTATTAAATTTTAGAGAACCAAAATCGCTACCTGATAGGTTTCGTCGAGCCGGACGTCGTGGCGGTGTCCATTTTTCAGTTTGACAACCCGGTTGTCTCGAAAAACGTGAAATATAGGAAAAATCTTAGTAAATTGCATAAAAGCGCTATATTTTATGTGTCAAAGTGTACCAAACTTGTAAGGGAGGGTCCTTATAGCAAATGTGTTCTACAGCAATGGACTTAAGTAAAAATATGAAGAGTAGAAGGGCTAACTAGCATTTTGTTGCATTTTATACAATAGCAACTTAGGGTTGCTTTAGAAACCCTAGCCGCAGTCCCCTCTGTAACCGTAGCCTCCCCCACGACTCTCCTCTTCCTCTGCAACTTTTCCGCGCATCGGCCGTCCCTCCCAGTCGCCGGAAAAACCCAAGAAAAACCAAGAGTTGGGGCTCGGGTTTGGTGTTGTTGGGAGGAAGCTATCCGAGGAGGGTTTGGGTTGCTCCAAGCATTTCCTGTGAAGCCCTTTGTGAGGTTGGGACCCAGCCAAGGAACCCCGGTGCCCAGATCCGCCGTGCGCCGCCGCGGGGGAGAGCCACCTTCTTCCTCGGATCCGGCAAGGTAAGGTTCTTTTGTTCTTTATTTTTCTTGCTACCTAGGCCTCCTGAGTGTGTACATCACCTATTGGTGAACCTCCCAGCCGAACCCCGAAGTCGGGATTGCCCCGGTCGCCGGCGGGGAAATTGCACCCGCCGGAAACCAAGAAAGCTCCGCCGCGGCCGATCTCCGCAACCATTGAACCAAAATGTCTCAAAATTGGTATACAAGGACTGTATGACCTAAGGATTATTTCTGAAAAGTTTGGAAAAATATGGTGGAGTATTTAGGGAGAAAATCAAAACCCTAGTTTTTCGGGTTTTGAAGCTTCGGCCGAGTTTCTTGCTCCGGCGCCGGCGAGCCTCCCCAGCGTTGGCCACCTACCCAGAACTCTTCCTGGGTGTGAGAGGAGTCCACCCATGTATTTTCATGGCACCATGCAGCAAGAATGGTGCGCGGCCAAGATGGGCTCGAGGTGGGTTCGGGGTGCGGTTGCCGGCGTTCCGGCCGTCTCCGGCGGCCGGGGAGTCGACGAGAAGCTTCCTGGGATCAAGTAGATCCCAGCCATGCCCTTGCATGGATACCATGAAGCCTCGGTGGAAATCCGCCATTAGAGGCGAAGAAGCTCCAAACCGAGCTTGCTCCACCGCCGCCGCCGCCGCACCCCGTCGCCAAGCATGGGTTCAGGAAGGTTTGGGATGTGTTTTAGCATCAAATTTTCCAAGTAGTTGGATCCCAGATGCTTTGGTTGAAGTATCACAATTTTCGAAGCATTCGACATCATCTTCAACCTTGGACCTCGGCTAAACCGTGGGTGCAAACTTGCACCCAACTTGATGGGAATACTCCTGTAACTTAGTAGATAAATTCTATCCAAGAAATATTGCTCCAGGTGCTGTGGTTGCAGAGAACCAACTCAAGGTTGGGTGTGGTGTGTGTTGTGTGTAAAGTGCACACCAAGTGTTCGAGGTAATGCCTCAATGGAGATTTTGATGGAATCTGGCCTTGATGTAAATATTAAAGATGTTCCAAATTGTCCCCTGAGCTTGATGCTCACTTTATATCAAGTTGGATCTGTGTGGACTAACATTTGGAGCATTGTCGGTTTGTTAGAGAGCAAGGACATGGATCTGTTGATCCAGCAAAGGCTGGGCTGCCAATAGGGCAAGCCCTGTGCTTTTTAGGGCATTTTAAACATATGTTTAAAGCAGATTTTTGATTGGATTAATAAAAGTTAAGTTATAGTGTAATCAACCTCTAAGTGAATAGTTTGGCCCAAAGTCTATTCCGGGCTGTTTGCGAATCCGCGACAGTGAGCTCCTGGCTAATTTGGGGTCACTGGACACGATGCTCGCGTTAAAAATTGGTTTTGATGAGCCGGAGAAACAAAAATTCATTTAGGCTATGTTAGCAAGGTATTTTATGGCCCAAAGTTTTCCTCGGGTTTCGTGCTGTCGCAAATGTGTGAGCACGGTGTTCAGTAAGTCATTTGTCACCTGCTGGAAGTGACGGATCATGAAAATGAGTTTCCAGTTGAAAGAACGAGCGAAATCAGTGCTCAAATGGCACTAAAAGTGTGATTTCCGGAAACCCTAGGGGTCTAAATGCAAAATGGCATTGTATAAAGTTAAAAACAGTGTGTTGGTGATTCCTAAGCTTTTCGGTAGGATTCCAACGGCTTTCGTTGAGCGGAAATCGGTTATCGGATCGCAATTTGGCAAAAGTGTCAGTTTATCGGCAAATTTCCGAAAATGTCGGAAGATTCCGGGACTTCAGCGAAGTTCCCTGTTTAGTTGTCTGCACACAGTGTGTCAGTGGGTTGGGTATGTGTGAGAGTCTATGTTCTGACTTGTGCATATGATTCAGGTCTCAGCAGCCAGCCGCCATCTTGCGAGCCATCCAGCAGCCACCGTGATCATTGAGGTGGGTTTATCTTGGTCTGTTCACGTCCTGAGTTAAAGTTTGAACTCTGATTTAAAGGAAAAAAAAAAAAAAAAAAAATTTCTACCGCTGTTTTGAAACTCGGGGTGTGACAGATTAGATGGTATCAGAGCATAGGTATAAGATACCTAGGAAATGGCTAGGATTGAGCCCTAGGATGACTTGAGTCTGACGCGAGAGTGCGGGGTTAGGAGCTCGAGTACTGTATGGTCGGTCGAGTCGTGTCCTATCCCTGATCAGTGTGATATAGTCTGTGATTCACGAGTATTCCGGCAGAGGTGGTGGTGTTAGTGAGCGCGCTGGCGCCACTGTAGTATTGATCAGTTTCAGTGGCCTATGAGCCAGGTGGTAACCCTGATTGGGTTGGTGTTGTATTCAGGTCCCACCTCTTGCATTGGATTTCGTGGATCATTACAGATTCTGTTACAGCAATAATAGCCATTGTGGCTATGCCTTAGGGAGGTTGTAATTGTGGGGCACTGAGACTTGAGAGCCTGATGTACCCAGTTGGCTAATAGCCTGAAGATCCGATGGTAGTCTGTATTGGGCTTGACTTGTGTTTAATTCACTTATTGCTTGCGATATGCTAGAGGGGTTGAGATCACCCCTGTCGACGTTTTAAGTTGCGACTAGTGTCGCTAGAGCTGTGTTAGCCACTAGTGTGGAATTCAAAGTGTTAGTGAGCACTGTGATATCATTTTGATTTTTAGTGAGTTGCCAAAGTGGCACTCGTGACCACGATGTATTAGCGGTGTTTGATATTGGTTTTCAGTATCGGTTTAGAGATTGGGGTTGTAAGGTACGTTGGTACCTTCTGTTGGTTCGCTGTGAGTTATGTCTCCAACTAGTTGTTGGCGATAGATTGTGGGTATTTTTCTATTCTTTTGATAAGCACGTTGGCTGCAGACAACGTACTGTCGAAAGAGTGGATGAAATACTTTACCCCGCAAAAAGGGGTGTATTATGATTGGGTCTGTATGTGTACCTTCCTATATGTTAGCCTTAGTTGCCTCCTGAGCACAGGGTGATTACTCGTAGCTTATGATTGGATTTTAGACAGATCTCTACCGTACGTGTGTGTAGTTGACTAGTTGTCACTGTGATTATTAGACGTCTATACAAGCGACGTCGCCCTTTACAAGCAACCTGTCGAAACTAGTAGCCCTGAGTTGTGTCAGACAGTACTGATGTTTTGATAAGCTTTTCGGTTTGTTAGTGCACCTTTACAGTTTTCAGTGGTGTTGTATGACTGATTGTCACTAGTGTTGGTTGGGACAATGCAGATGTTCTGCGACTGATTGTCGCTGTGGTACTCTGTGTTAGTGGACTGTTTGATGTCCTGCTGTAGTTAAGTTTCGGGGACGAAACTTCTATTAAGGGGGGAGTGATGTAGTAACCGTAATTTTAAAATCTGAAACTTAAGTTTAAAATAATTGCCTGGGTTATTAAATAGTAAAATTGAACTTTTAGTGGTGCGATTGTGGCCCTAAAATATCGACTTTTGATCGGGGCCTGATCTCGAAAATCCGAGATCACCATTGTGACCGTCTCGTCGAAACATGAAAGATTCATATACATATGTTTTCGATCCAACGGTCGGATTATCCAGAAATCAGCAAAGATCCGGGCGGGCCCCACAACTTAAGTTGTGAATAGTAACCCCTGTTTTAAATCCCCCGTCGATCGACGTCGGCCGTTTCGCTGTCTAGACCCTGAACATAAGGGTGTGAGTAATCAATCTTAGCTATTTTCGACGTTCTGAGCGCAGTGGCGCTGAAGAAATTTGCATTTGACGAGCCTAAAGCCTCGTAAAGCATGCCGAACTGTATAATTTACAGTATAAGATGGAATTTAAAAATTATGGTATTAAATTTTAGCGAACCAAAATCGCTACCTGATAGGTTTCGTCGAGCCGGACGTCGTGGCGGTGTCCATTTTTCAGTTTGACAACCCGGTTGTCTCGAAAAAACGTGAAATATAGGAAAAATCTTAGTAAATTGCATAAAAGCGCTATATTTTATGTGTCAAAGTGTACCAAACTTGTAAGGGAGGGTCCTTATAGCAAATGTGTTCTACAGCAATGGACTTAAGTAAAAATATGAAGAGTAGAAGGGCTAACTAGCATTTTGTTGCATTTTATACAATAGCAACTTAGGGTTGCTTTAGAAACCCTAGCCGCAGTCCCCTCTGTAACCGTAGCCTCCCCCACGACTCTCCTCTTCCTCTGCAACTTTTCCGCGCATCGGCCGTCCCTCCCAGTCGCCGGAAAAACCCAAGAAAAACCAAGAGTTGGGGCTCGGGTTTGGTGTTGTTGGGAGGAAGCTATCCGAGGAGGGTTTGGGTTGCTCCAAGCATTTCCTGTGAAGCCCTTTGTGAGGTTGGGACCCAGCCAAGGAACCCCGGTGCCCAGATCCGCCGTGCGCCGCCGCGGGGGAGAGCCACCTTCTTCCTCGGATCCGGCAAGGTAAGGTTCTTTTGTTCTTTATTTTTCTTGCTACCTAGGCCTCCTGAGTGTGTACATCACCTATTGGTGAACCTCCCAGCCGAACCCCGAAGTCGGGATTGCCCCGGTCGCCGGCGGGGAAATTGCACCCGCCGGAAACCAAGAAAGCTCCGCCGCGGCCGATCTCCGCAACCATTGAACCAAAATGTCTCAAAATTGGTATACAAGGACTGTATGACCTAAGAATTATTTCTGAAAAGTTTGGAAAAATATGGTGGAGTATTTAGGGAGAAAATCAAAACCCTAGTTTTTCGGGTTTTGAAGCTTCGGCCGAGTTTCTTGCTCCGGCGCCGGCGAGCCTCCCCAGCGTCGGCCACCTACCCAGAACTCTTCCTGGGTGTGAGAGGAGTCCACCCATGTATTTTCATGGCACCATGCAGCAAGAATGGTGCGCGGCCAAGATGGGCTCGAGGTGGGTTCGGGGTGCGGTTGCCGGCGTTCCGGCCGTCTCCGGCGGCCGGGGAGTCGACGAGAAGCTTCCTGGGATCAAGTAGATCCCAGCCATGCCCTTGCATGGATACCATGAAGCCTCGGTGGAAATCCGCCATTAGAGGCGAAGAAGCTCCAAACCGAGCTTGCTCCACCGCCGCCGCCGCCGCACCCCGTCGCCAAGCATGGGTTCAGGAAGGTTTGGGATGTGTTTTAGCATCAAATTTTCCAAGTAGTTGGATCCCAGATGCTTTGGTTGAAGTATCACAATTTTCGAAGCATTCGACATCATCTTCAACCTTGGACCTCGGCTAAACCGTGGGTGCAAACTTGCACCCAACTTGATGGGAATACTCCTGTAACTTAGTAGATAAATTCTATCCAAGAAATATTGCTCCAGGTGCTGTGGTTGCAGAGAACCAACTCAAGGTTGGGTGTGGTGTGTGTTGTGTGTAAAGTGCACACCAAGTGTTCGAGGTAATGCCTCAATGGAGATTTTGATGGAATCTGGCCTTGATGTAAATATTAAAGATGTTCCAAATTGTCCCCTGAGCTTGATGCTCACTTTATATCAAGTTGGATCTGTGTGGACTAACATTTGGAGCATTGTCGGTTTGTTAGAGAGCAAGGACATGGATCTGTTGATCCAGCAAAGGCTGGGCTGCCAATAGGGCAAGCCCTGTGCTTTTTAGGGCATTTTAAACATATGTTTAAAGCAGATTTTTGATTGGATTAATAAAAGTTAAGTTATAGTGTAATCAACCTCTAAGTGAATAGTTTGGCCCAAAGTCTATTCCGGGCTGTTTGCGAATCCGCGACAGTGAGCTCCTGGCTAATTTGGGGTCACTGGACACGATGCTCGCGTTAAAAATTGGTTTTGATGAGCCGGAGAAACAAAAATTCATTTAGGCTATGTTAGCAAGGTATTTTATGGCCCAAAGTTTTCCTCGGGTTTCGTGCTGTCGCAAATGTGTGAGCACGGTGTTCAGTAAGTCATTTGTCACCTGCTGGAAGTGACGGATCATGAAAATGAGTTTCCAGTTGAAAGAACGAGCGAAATCAGTGCTCAAATGGCACTAAAAGTGTGATTTCCGGAAATCCTAGGGGTCTAAATGCAAAATGGCATTGTATAAAGTTAAAAACAGTGTGTTGGTGATTCCTAAGCTTTTCGGTAGGATTCCAACGGCTTTCGTTGAGCGGAAATCGGTTATCGGATCGCAATTTGGCAAAAGTGTCAGTTTATCGGCAAATTTCCGAAAATGTCGGAAGATTCCGGGACTTCAGCGAAGTTCCCTGTTTAGTTGTCTGCACACAGTGTGTCAGTGGGTTGGGTATGTGTGAGAGTCTATGTTCTGACTTGTGCATATGATTCAGGTCTCAGCAGCCAGCCGCCATCTTGCGAGCCATCCAGCAGCCACCGTGATCATTGAGGTGGGTTTATCTTGGTCTGTTCACGTCCTGAGTTAAAGTTTGAACTCTGATTTAAAGGAAAAAAAAAAAAAAAAAAAATTTCTACCGCTGTTTTGAAACTCGGGGTGTGACAGATTAGATGGTATCAGAGCATAGGTATAAGATACCTAGGAAATGGCTAGGATTGAGCCCTAGGATGACTTGAGTCTGACGCGAGAGTGCGGGGTTAGGAGCTCGAGTACTGTATGGTCGGTCGAGTCGTGTCCTATCCCTGATCAGTGTGATATAGTCTGTGATTCACGAGTATTCCGGCAGAGGTGGTGGTGTTAGTGAGCGCGCTGGCGCCACTGTAGTATTGATCAGTTTCAGTGGCCTATGAGCCAGGTGGTAACCCTGATTGGGTTGGTGTTGTATTCAGGTCCCACCTCTTGCATTGGATTTCGTGGATCATTACAGATTCTGTTACAGCAATAATAGCCATTGTGGCTATGCCTTAGGGAGGTTGTAATTGTGGGGCACTGAGACTTGAGAGCCTGATGTACCCAGTTGGCTAATAGCCTGAAGATCCGATGGTAGTCTGTATTGGGCTTGACTTGTGTTTAATTCACTTATTGCTTGCGATATGCTAGAGGGGTTGAGATCACCCCTGTCGACGTTTTAAGTTGCGACTAGTGTCGCTAGAGCTGTGTTAGCCACTAGTGTGGAATTCAAAGTGTTAGTGAGCACTGTGATATCATTTTGATTTTTTAGTGAGTTGCCAAAGTGGCACTCGTGACCACGATGTATTAGCGGTGTTTGATATTGGTTTTCAGTATCGGTTTAGAGATTGGGGTTGTAAGGTACGTTGGTACCTTCTGTTGGTTCGCTGTGAGTTATGTCTCCAACTAGTTGTTGGCGATAGATTGTGGGTATTTTTCTATTCTTTTGATAAGCACGTTGGCTGCAGACAACGTACTGTCGAAAGAGTGGATGAAATACTTTACCCCGCAAAAAGGGGTGTATTATGATTGGGTCTGTATGTGTACCTTCCTATATGTTAGCCTTAGTTGCCTCCTGAGCACAGGGTGATTACTCGTAGCTTATGATTGGATTTTAGACAGATCTCTACCGTACGTGTGTGTAGTTGACTAGTTGTCACTGTGATTATTAGACGTCTATACAAGCGACGTCGCCCTTTACAAGCAACCTGTCGAAACTAGTAGCCCTGAGTTGTGTCAGACAGTACTGATGTTTTGATAAGCTTTTCGGTTTGTTAGTGCACCTTTACAGTTTTCAGTGGTGTTGTATGACTGATTGTCACTAGTGTTGGTTGGGACAATGCAGATGTTCTGCGACTGATTGTCGCTGTGGTACTCTGTGTTAGTGGACTGTTTGATGTCCTGCTGTAGTTAAGTTTCGGGGACGAAACTTCTATTAAGGGGGGAGTGATGTAGTAACCGTAATTTTAAAATCTGAAACTTAAGTTTAAAATAATTGCCTGGGTTATTAAATAGTAAAATTGAACTTTTAGTGGTGCGATTGTGGCCCTAAAATATCGACTTTTGATCGGGGCCTGATCTCGAAAATCCGAGATCACCATTGTGACCGTCTCGTCGAAACATGAAAGATTCATATACATATGTTTTCGATCCAACGGTCGGATTATCCAGAAATCAGCAAAGATCCGGGCGGGCCCCACAACTTAAGTTGTGAATAGTAACCCCTGTTTTAAATCCCCCGTCGATCGACGTCGGCCGTTTCGCTGTCTAGACCCTGAACATAAGGGTGTGAGTAATCAATCTTAGCTATTTTCGACGTTCTGAGCGCAGTGGCGCTGAAGAAATTTGCATTTGACGAGCCTAAAGCCTCGTAAAGCATGCCGAACTGTATAATTTACAGTATAAGATGGAATTTAAAAATTATGGTATTAAATTTTAGCGAACCAAAATCGCTACCTGATAGGTTTCGTCGAGCCGGACGTCGTGGCGGTGTCCATTTTTCAGTTTGACAACCCGGTTGTCTCGAAAAACGTGAAATATAGGAAAAATCTTAGTAAATTGCATAAAAGCGCTATATTTTATGTGTCAAAGTGTACCAAACTTGTAAGGGAGGGTCCTTATAGCAAATGTGTTCTACAGCAATGGACTTAAGTAAAAATATGAAGAGTAGAAGGGCTAACTAGCATTTTGTTGCATTTTATACAATAGCAACTTAGGGTTGCTTTAGAAACCCTAGCCGCAGTCCCCTCTGTAACCGTAGCCTCCCCCACGACTCTCCTCTTCCTCTGCAACTTTTCCGCGCATCGGCCGTCCCTCCCAGTCGCCGGAAAAACCCAAGAAAAACCAAGAGTTGGGGCTCGGGTTTGGTGTTGTTGGGAGGAAGCTATCCGAGGAGGGTTTGGGTTGCTCCAAGCATTTCCTGTGAAGCCCTTTGTGAGGTTGGGACCCAGCCAAGGAACCCCGGTGCCCAGATCCGCCGTGCGCCGCCGCGGGGGAGAGCCACCTTCTTCCTCGGATCCGGCAAGGTAAGGTTCTTTTGTTCTTTATTTTTCTTGCTACCTAGGCCTCCTGAGTGTGTACATCACCTATTGGTGAACCTCCCAGCCGAACCCCGAAGTCGGGATTGCCCCGGTCGCCGGCGGGGAAATTGCACCCGCCGGAAACCAAGAAAGCTCCGCCGCGGCCGATCTCCGCAACCATTGAACCAAAATGTCTCAAAATTGGTATACAAGGACTGTATGACCTAAGAATTATTTCTGAAAAGTTTGGAAAAATATGGTGGAGTATTTAGGGAGAAAATCAAAACCCTAGTTTTTCGGGTTTTGAAGCTTCGGCCGAGTTTCTTGCTCCGGCGCCGGCGAGCCTCCCCAGCGTCGGCCACCTACCCAGAACTCTTCCTGGGTGTGAGAGGAGTCCACCCATGTATTTTCATGGCACCATGCAGCAAGAATGGTGCGCGGCCAAGATGGGCTCGAGGTGGGTTCGGGGTGCGGTTGCCGGCGTTCCGGCCGTCTCCGGCGGCCGGGGAGTCGACGAGAAGCTTCCTGGGATCAAGTAGATCCCAGCCATGCCCTTGCATGGATACCATGAAGCCTCGGTGGAAATCCGCCATTAGAGGCGAAGAAGCTCCAAACCGAGCTTGCTCCACCGCCGCCGCCGCCGCACCCCGTCGCCAAGCATGGGTTCAGGAAGGTTTGGGATGTGTTTTAGCATCAAATTTTCCAAGTAGTTGGATCCCAGATGCTTTGGTTGAAGTATCACAATTTTCGAAGCATTCGACATCATCTTCAACCTTGGACCTCGGCTAAACCGTGGGTGCAAACTTGCACCCAACTTGATGGGAATACTCCTGTAACTTAGTAGATAAATTCTATCCAAGAAATATTGCTCCAGGTGCTGTGGTTGCAGAGAACCAACTCAAGGTTGGGTGTGGTGTGTGTTGTGTGTAAAGTGCACACCAAGTGTTCGAGGTAATGCCTCAATGGAGATTTTGATGGAATCTGGCCTTGATGTAAATATTAAAGATGTTCCAAATTGTCCCCTGAGCTTGATGCTCACTTTATATCAAGTTGGATCTGTGTGGACTAACATTTGGAGCATTGTCGGTTTGTTAGAGAGCAAGGACATGGATCTGTTGATCCAGCAAAGGCTGGGCTGCCAATAGGGCAAGCCCTGTGCTTTTTAGGGCATTTTAAACATATGTTTAAAGCAGATTTTTGATTGGATTAATAAAAGTTAAGTTATAGTGTAATCAACCTCTAAGTGAATAGTTTGGCCCAAAGTCTATTCCGGGCTGTTTGCGAATCCGCGACAGTGAGCTCCTGGCTAATTTGGGGTCACTGGACACGATGCTCGCGTTAAAAATTGGTTTTGATGAGCCGGAGAAACAAAAATTCATTTAGGCTATGTTAGCAAGGTATTTTATGGCCCAAAGTTTTCCTCGGGTTTCGTGCTGTCGCAAATGTGTGAGCACGGTGTTCAGTAAGTCGTTTGTCACCTGCTGGAAGTGACGGATCATGAAAATGAGTTTCCAGTTGAAAGAACGAGCGAAATCAGTGCTCAAATGGCACTAAAAGTGTGATTTCCGGAAACCCTAGGGGTCTAAATGCAAAATGGCATTGTATAAAGTTAAAAACAGTGTGTTGGTGATTCCTAAGCTTTTCGGTAGGATTCCAACGGCTTTCGTTGAGCGGAAATCGGTTATCGGATCGCAATTTGGCAAAAGTGTCAGTTTATCGGCAAATTTCCGAAAATGTCGGAAGATTCCGGGACTTCAGCGAAGTTCCCTGTTTAGTTGTCTGCACACAGTGTGTCAGTGGGTTGGGTATGTGTGAGAGTCTATGTTCTGACTTGTGCATATGATTCAGGTCTCAGCAGCCAGCCGCCATCTTGCGAGCCATCCAGCAGCCACCGTGATCATTGAGGTGGGTTTATCTTCGGTCCGGGCTTTATCAGGTTGGCCCTATGGGGTGCCGTGGTAGGTTGGACCCCTGTTTTTGGTGTAACCCTGAACCTATGCTTGAGCCTTTCTGTTTATTTCGATTCCAGCATTCAGTTATTCCAGCTATGTTGCCTAGATATTTCAGTTGAGCTCTTTATATGCTTTCATTCTCAGCATTTAGTACGTATAGGGTTATACAGCTTGACATATACCATGTTTGTTTGGTTATCAGCCTAGTTATGCCAGCATTTCCTGTTCTATGATGCATGATAGAATAGGTGTACAGTTCTGCTATTTAGTTTCAGTTACAGTTCAGATATTCAGCTTCTGTTGTTCAGATTCAGTTGTATAGCATCTGTGATTATTACAGCCTTCAGCATCCCGATAGGGATTTCTCAGCTTATTGCCGTTTGTGTGGTCTTTAGACCACGAGCTTGAGCATCGGCATTATGATCGCCACAGAGCCAGCTGTTCTTTCACGTACACTAGCGGGTTGATCCCCCGCAGTGGTGTACTTTACCGGTAAAGTGGTCAGCAGTGGCGACCCGTGAGCCCAGAGGGTTATGACAGCAGATTGGTGTACAGGTGGTATTTAGCCTGAGGTTCTGTGAGACCAAAAGTGGCATTTAGCCTGAGGTCCTTGGAACCAATAGTGGCATTGATTGGGTATTTATATTTGTTGTCTTTCAGCACTTCCAGTTTGCAGCATTGTTAGTTACCAGCTTTGTTATTGTATGATCATTATCTTCTCGTCAGATTTATCAGCATGATCAGTTTCTGCTTACCAGTTGTGTTTATTGCATGATTAGTCTTTATATGAGTACCCCTGTTGTCCACTTCAGCATGCTTAGATTTTATATCTACATCTTGTTATTCAGCTTTCAGTTATATCCTGCTTTTGCTATCCGCTTATCATTGTATCCGGTAGGTACGACTTGCTATTTCTCGGCCCGTCGTGCCCACTGGGATACATGTAGAGTGTATCTCACACCCCCTGGGTGACCATTTTTCAGGTCAGTCGGGTGTTGGGAGATTGGGACGATCCAGTGAGCTGTTGCGCTAGAGTTGTCCCCTGCTATTGGCCGCAGTGGCCCAGTGCTAGTATTTCCAGTTTACAGTATCGTGATCATAGATATTTTTGTATTCTTCTTAGTTAGAGTATTTGTGGACTATGTCATGTGTTGATGTGGATGTGTTAGCTGTAGAGTTTTATATTTGGTTTAGTTGTTAATTATACTGCTCTCTGATTGCATTATTGTATCTGCCTAGCCGAGCATGTATAGGGGAGACTCTGTCCGTGTGGACAGAGGATTTCCTATGCATGTGGCGGTCTGTTCACGTCCTGAGTTAAAGTTTGAACTCTGATTTAAAGGAAAAAAAAAAAAAAAAAAATTTCTACCGCTGTTTTGAAACTCGGGGCGTGACAGAATGTAACGACCCGACCCACTAGCAATAATAACTTGTTGGGCCCAAAATCACAGCCCAAAATGCTTAAGCCCAGTTATTATTACTAGTGTCCAAGTCTCATATAAACCCAATCACAAATCCATCCACATCCAATGTGGGACTATTGGGGGCGTCACAGACTCCCCCTGTTTAGGCCTGACGTCCTCGTCAGCCCAAACACACACACACAGCCCAAGATCACCAGGCGATGTGAGACTCGTCTCGCTAGCCCTGTCATCTAGACCTAGGCTCAGCCGAGACTCGTAACACACTTCCGGCTGGTTATTGGCTCTGATACCAAATGTAACGACCCGGCCCACTAACAATAATAACTTGTTGGACCCACACCACAACCCAAAATGCTTAAGCCCAGTTATTATTACTAGTGTCCAAGTCTCATATAAACCCAATCACAAATCCATCCACATCCAATGTGGGACTATTGGGGGCGTCACAGGGGGGGAGATCGGGATGGGATCGGGGGGAGGGGGGAGGGGGGAGAGGGGAGAGGGGGGGAGAGGGGGCGAGCTCGGGTGGGGTGGGGTGCCCGGGGGGGGGGGGGGGGGGGGGGGGGGGGGAGAAATCGTCAGGGGAGGGTTGGTGGGTTGGGTTTAGGTTAGGATTAGAATGATAATTGGAGATTTAAAATTTAAATAAATTATAATTTAAAAATTAAACATATAACTTTAATTTTTAAATTTTAAATTTTAAGAAGTTTAAATTTTAGGTTAGATACCGAATTTTAAAAATATGCTTAATTTTTAATATGATATAAAATTTTAATAAAAATATAATTAAATTTATTGATAAATTATTATTTAAAATTAGAATAAGTTTGATATTAATAAATTTATATGGAATAGAATTTATGTTTACATTCTTTTTTTATAGATATATTTAGATTCAACAAGCTATTTTGGTAAAATTATTTTTTTTTTTATTTTAAAATTTTTATTTTTAAATTAAAATAATATTTTTTGGACCAACTCTATTATTTATGATGGGTAGAGGTGGAGTGGTATGTGGTAGGTTAGATTTAAATTTAGGTCTTGATGGATTATTTTTTAAAAATTTTATATATAAATGGGACACTTGTATAAAAGTGTCCCAACAATGTGTCGCTATAACCTTATTGTGTTGTAGTGATTCTACTCAAAATCTGAGTTTGAAAACCTAGAATCAAATTAATTAATATAGATGAAGAAACATAGAATTAATCTAGTTATTTCCTTTCTTCTCTATATGTGGATTTTCTCTTTTTCGGATTACCCTAAAAAATGAATCGTAGGGTTTATTTATAGGTTAGAAACCATTGGAAGAGGATAAGAATCAAAAACTGATTGTAACAGAATTTTTCCCGCACGACGGTCCGGACCGGATTAGTCTCATTCAGGACTGTCGTTGTTTTTCAGAGAATTCCTAAAAAATCAAGGTTCGGGGTCCGGAACGAAATGCCACGGTCCGGACTGTTCATGCAGTTTCTGCAAAAACTACGTTCGGGGTCCGGAACGAAATCTCACGGTCCGGACTGTTCATGCAGTTTCAACAAAATCCACATTCGGGGTCCGGAACAAAACAAGGATGTTCAGGACTGGATTTGTGCATGAACTACCAACGTTCGGGGTCCGGACCGTAGTCCCCTGTTCCGGATCCTGAACATGTAACTTGTCCAGTTTTTTATTTTTAAGCGATTAAAAACCCATCCAAGTGTTTCTACACTATAAGAAGTATTCAGATCACCAAAATTATTTACTTAAACGTACCTGATCCTTTTGAATTCTTCTTACTTGAGATTGAGGTATATGATCCAAAGTTCTTCATCTTCAATCTTCAAGACTAAAACACTTTCACGAAATACGCCAAGATAAATTCCTTAACAATCTCCCCCTTTGGCGGTTTCGTGACAAAATAGAGATCCACTTAAGAAAATTCAAAAAATATTTTTGTTGCTATCACCATACAACAAAAATTTACATTTGAGATCCAAATAAAAATGAATACACGAGATAAACTCCTAAAACAGACTCTAGACTTAGACATCTGTACTCTCTGCAAAAAGAAATAATTCTTGACAAGAAAGATCGTTAGATACCTCAAGAATGTTTAGCATTCAAAAACCAAACAGAGATAGAGTTTATACTCACCATGACATTTATGAACTCAGATATGTAATAAGATCACAATAAAACATAGACATATCTTCTAAGCATTAAAAATCCAAATGTCATAAGTTTGTTAGTCAACAACAACTTGTTAGATATATTACATGCCCAAATAGTTAGTCGAATAGTTAGTCGAGGCATGCATTCAACCACAATATAAAACCAAAGTTGAGTTGTACTTACCTTCATAGTTCAAAGTTCACAATTCTCTCACAAACCATGTAACCATTGTTCATTGTTCTCTCTCCCCCTTTTTGTCACTAAATCAAGCCAAAATTTCAAAGCGAAAGGAGAGTTAAAAGTTCAAAAAGAGAATGTAAGAACTAAAACTAAAAACCTGCAAAACAAAATATTAGAAAGAATCAATCGTCTGACTCAGAGTCCTCAGAGCTACTACAGCCCATCTTTGAAAACATCTTCTTGACCAACTTAGTCATTGACGTGAACTTTTTTTGTCAAGGTGATCTGGGCTGCTGTAATGAGTTCAAGTTCATCAGAAATTCGCTTCTGCTCTTTAGTTATTTGCTCTTGTTCAAACGATAAACGTTGTTGCTCCTTATAGATCGAAGTAACAGACGCTTCATCATCCGACATAGGTACTTGTCGTGAAGGTGACGCAGAAGTGCCGACGGAGGGTTTCGTCGCGCGCGGAGGAGTTGGGGTGGCATGAGGCAGTTTATGCAAAGACTTAACAACGGTTGACTCATTGATCATATTTAAACAGTGTTGATAAGTTGTCGAGCTGATATCAACCTGGAATTTCTTCAAAATCCTCATTATGATCAATGGAAATGGTAGTCTTTCTGTGGGATGAGGATGCTCGACATACCTTGTCATCCTATTCCAAATGATGTATGGAATGTTGATATTTAACCCGACTGCTTCTGACGGATGCCCTAAGAGATATAAGAACAGCATTCGATCCCATCTTAAGACTTTCGTCTGCATGTTTGGAAGAATATTGTAACATGTGATGAAGTTGAGGAACCGATACTCAAGTCGAAGTTCTTTGGACTTGATAGAATTGCCCGTTGACTGAGTTTCCTCCAAACATATTCCCTTTACAACAGTTTGCCACATCATATTCGTCAAACTCCTTCCTTTTAAGTAGTTTATCCCTGACCTGCAAGATTGCATTCCTAAGACTTCGCCAATCAATTGTGGAGTTATTTTAAGTCTTGTCCCTTGGATGTTCGTATAAAACTCCATTGGACCGTCTTCATTTTCTTGAAGGTACCGTGCATTTGTGTAGAAAGTCCTTACCCGATGCAAACAGTAACCAAGCATTTATGGGAATCTGCACACTTGAAGAAGATTGGCTTGTTCAATCAAATTACCAAACTCCGGGGAGTGGTCTCGTAGAGCCCCAATGTTAACATGTCTTTCGCCAATGCATTTACGATTTTCAAAAGACCTCAGACGGTCAGTATTAAGAGACACTTGTTCCTCACGGGGTGGTGAATCAGGAGCTATTGGTTCGTTAATTTCAACCCCCCGTGCTCGTCCTACCCGTCCAGCTAGTCTCTTTCTTTTCATCGAGATAGAGAATGATGGCATTGGTGCTTTGCCTTTTTCCACAGCAGTAGGTGCTGTCTTTCCCTTTGGTGAACCAGGGGACTTCCCTTTTGACTTGACAGGTGTTGTTTCGTCGTCCATCAATTCGTCCTAGTTCACATCTTCCTTATCAAATTCTGTCTCTGAGTCGTTAACGAGGACAAACTCACATTTTCGTAGAGTTTTCTTCGCTCTTTTCAATTTGTTCGTTGCTCTAGTGTGAACCATGGAAACCAGAAGCACTATGATCAATGAAAACACCATTGTTGCTATTTCGAGAGAAACCTGCGAGCAAAGACTCAAGAACACGAAAAATTATTTATTTTTAAAAACTTGCAAAATTGTACCTAAACAATCATTATCATGTAGAGAGACTAGGAATCAAATTAGTTTTGCAAAAAGAATTTTAAAAATAGATCAATCCCATGATTTTCAAAAATTCCTATTATACGCCCTAAAACCGAATTTTCAGAAATCGAAGCCTAAAAATCCGTTAATCAAGAGAATACCTAGCATATAATCAAAACTAATCTACTCAGAGTTCTTATTTCAAAAGAAATTTGACCAAAAACCAATCTCAAACGAAAAAGATACAAGATTTCATTCACGTTTTGAGCAAAATAGAGAAAAACTATGAAAACCCAATGTTTTGATCATAAAAACTTACTTTGAACTGAAGAACTTGAGTTGGAAAGGCTCCAAATCGGTTGATTTCTAGAGAGAGAAGCTCTGGAGACTTGGAAACAAAAGATTGTTGTAAAAAGAAATCAAATCCCTTTTGTTTCTTATAAAACCCTAGCCGCGGTCCGGAACGGATCAAGGATCCAGTCCGGAACGGCTACCCGCAGAGATTTCTGCGTTCGGGATCCGGAATGGATATTCCGGTCCGGATCGGCTCCAAACTTTTTCTTCAGAAAAATTTAGAAAAATTCCAGAAAATCCAGAAAAAGTATGTAAGCACTTTTGCATGTCAACTTTAAACAAAAGTCATCATTTCACATCAAAAGAAATAGATTATGCTAAATCTATCAATAATATCCAAGTAATGAAATGAGAATTTATAAAAATTAAATCCCTTAAAGTTGAACAAGTTCAATGACATCTATCATGATCTTATGAGTAATGCGTTTATCAAATCATTAATCTTGCAAAAAAAATGAAGTACCAAGATCAATAGATGTTTGAAATCCCAAATATGTTAGATAATATATGTAATCAATTTATTGTAAGGAGTGGCTCTTTGAGCATCATTCAGTAAAATCCCCACCTTATACCAACCTTGGAATTTGACGAAGTCAAGTATTCCAAAAAGCATTTTATCTAATCAACTCGAAAAACCATGCTTGGTATTCATGTGGTAGCTGCACACAGTACTCGGACGACCGAGGTGGTAGCTCTTTCCTCCATGTGGTGGTAGTTTTCACACTCCTCATTGGGATGTAACTCTTTCCACATCTTATGAGCATAAATATTTTAACAAACTCCCCCTCAATTGGTTATCAATTATTTAAGATATAAGGTATTCAACCAAAAATTGATCTCGAGTTTCATACTTAACTCAATTTTCAAATATGATAAAAACTATACCAAGAGATCATATGAGAGAGAAAATGACTTTGATCAATTAAAGATGACTTAATTGATATAAATGATCATTGCATCAAATGAATTATTATGATATCCAAAGCATAATAAATTTCTAAATATATGAAAGGATGCAAGTAAAGTCAATTACATATGCTCAATTAATATTCTATGTACAGACATAGATAAGGAACAAAAACACAAAACAAAACCTAACCTAAGCAATGATTTCAAAAAGTGTTATTTCAAAAAAAGCATTCCAATTGCTTTACATAAATGAATAAACCGTTTTTGATCCAAAGGTTTTGTTAAAATGTCAGCTAATTGATCCTCAGTTGAAATATAGGAAATTTGAAGTAAATTTGATTCAACTAGCTCTCTTAGAAAATGTCACGCCCCGGGGTCGAAACTGCGACCCGGGCTCGCTAACAGATCCGCCATCTGTACGGAAACTGTCGTACAGACGAAGCGTCTAGCCTGCAAAGACAAAACTACAGCTACACAGATATCAGAGCGGATAAAAAGCTGTACTATAAAATTTCACAACTACAAAGTTGCAACAACACATAGCCTATCTCCCAAAATCAGATGATACAAATAGAAGTCCGCCTACACAACATCTACGAATCCAAATGGGAGATAGCTAAACAGGAAATATAACCAACTCCCACAATCCGGGATGGTACATCTACCTCACTCTAAAGTAACAATGCTGGTAGGGAACTATCACGCGACTCCCTGTCCTCGGTCCGTCCAGTCAGCTCGGCAGGAACGGAAAAAAGCCTCAGCAACCTGTCACCGACAGAGGGTGTGAGAACTACATCCTACAGTAGTTCTCAGTGGGTACCGCCTCCAAGAACCACGGTCTGCCCACTAAGTCTACCAGAGGCATAAGATAACAGAAAAGACTGTGATAAAGTAAATAAGCTGGAAAAGAATCTACAGCTATCATGCCTCTATCTACTATGCTCAAAAGGAAGAGACTATGGATGATGGTATGCAGCCGCTCACTGCTGACAATATGTCACAAGTACTAAGCCCAAGACGCTCTACTATGACACATGCTATGCCAACACTCTCTCAGTGTAACCCATATCTCATCGACTGCCCCACAGGGTCCAGTCAAGTCAAGCCTGCGCCCCCTAGTGTATCAACCAGGGTGTCCAATCGGACAAACTCGATATCTCACACAGTGACCCCATGGTAGCTCGGCCAGGGGTATCAAGCGACCTCTAGTATATGAACTAGGCGCATCATCGCAGCCTCGTCAGGCTCGGTATCATCATCGCAGCCTCATCAGGCTCGGAATCATCAACGCACCCGAGGCGTAGCTCGAGGGGTGCGACCCCACCGAACTCAAGTATCTCATCAGTAACACTGTCTCACAAGTGGCTCCTGCAGGCTATAGTCCTCGATCAAACAGATCGGTATCTCGATGCTCAAAGCACAACTCAATCGGAGAACCCTCCACGACTCAATCTCACAACACTGACCCGCTCAACGAAAGTACCACACAGCTGGGACCACCGTCTCTCCCAATGGCTCCCACAAGAACACCCCACTCAACTCAACACACAAACTCACGGCCGGAGATGCTCCACAGCCAGATCTACGAAGGGTCCGAAACCCCAGGAGACTAACACCTACGTCCCCAAGAAAGAGAACAGCCCTTAGAACCCAGATCACTCGAATCCGCTCGGGTGGATAAGTTTATAAGAAACCATGTCATTTATTTCAGAAAACCATTCAATCTGAGAGAAATCCATCTTTTTAATGATTTTTAGTCTTTTTAGGAAAACCCTTTGGAATCAAGTTTTATGCCCAAGCCTCGAAGAGCTAATGCCCTCGTCCTATCAAACAAGAACAGACTCAGGCGACCTTGCGAGGCTTGGAAGAAACATTGGCTGACTAAAATTATGTGTTCGTCCAAAAAGGTTCTGGGTTCAAGGTCCTGCTAACACAAGTGCACCACGATCACAACACGGTGGTGACGAGAAGAACAGCGGAAAGTAAAACCCCGGGACCACCGTTTATCTGAAACGGTTCCCCACACACTAACACTGGCCTAACCCAGCGACCAGACCCCACTCGGCCCCCCGGCCCGAGTGCAACACCCGTCCCACAACACTCTGACCACTCAGCCCACTATCCGGGCGAGGAACACTATGTCCAGAAGGATATGCACTGTGTGGGATGTCTAAAACATAAAAGAACCTAGCCCAGATTAAGGTTCTCTATTGGTCTGGTCAAACACATGCACAAATGACGGGGGTGCTAGTTAAGTTCCAAGAAAATACTTAAACTAGCATGCAATCCTATCACAATAGAATTAGAAGGAAGTCCGTAGACTTGGAGAGAAAAACCAACCCACCTCAGCTTGCCACCAATTGCTTGTCGACACTTGCAATTGGGCTCAGCGGGATTACCTGGCCTCCAAGGGGTTCGCACGCAACACGAAGCCCGATGCCAGAATCTGCACGTAAATCGGAGCACGCAGCGACCAACCACACGACCGCGCGCTTCGCGGATGTCCCGAAACAAACCCGCGTGTCCACACGACGGAAAACCCACAACCGGCCCCGGCGGAAGCTAAAAACCGCACCGCAAGCTGCCAGAAGCGAAGAAATCGCAAAATCAATCAAACGGTCGAAAACCGAGCATCCGACGGCGAAAAACAGCCTGCGTCGGCGAAAACAGCCTCAGTCAGCGAAAACCAGCGCCCGACGGCGAAAAACAGATTCCGACGGCGAAAACAGCGCGCGGTGGCGAAAACCAGCCTCCGTCGGCGAAAACAGCCTCCGTCAGCGAAAACCAGCGCCCGATGACGAAAAACAGACTCCGACGGCGAAAACAGCGCGCGGCGGCGAAAACCAGCCTCCGTCGGCGAAAACAGCCTCCGTCAGCGAAAACCAGCGCCCGACGGCGAAAAACAGACTCCGACGGCGAAAACTGCGCGCGGCGGCGAAAACCAGCCTCCGTCGGCGAAAACCAGCGCCCGACGGTGAAAAAACAGACTCTGACGGCGAAAACAGCGCGCGGCGGCGAAAACCAGCCTCCGTCGGCGAAAACAGCCTCCGTCAGCGAAAACCAGCGCCCGACGGCGAAAAACAGACTCCGACGGCGAAAACAGCGCGCGGCGGCGAAAACCAGCCTCTGTCGGCGAAAACAGCCTCCGTCAGCAAAAACCAGCGCCCGACGGCGAAAAACAGACTCCGACGGCGAAAACAGCGCGCGGCGGCGAAAACCAGCCTCCGTCGGCGAAAACAGCCTACGTCAGCGAAAACCAGCGCCCGACGGCGAAAACAGCACAAAATCTGCTAGCGAAACAGTTCGCGAAAAACATGCGAAAACCGCTCGCAAAAACAGCGGAAAACAGCGAAAACTGCCCGCGGAACCGCTTGCGAAACTGCTCGCGAAAACTGCTCAAAATCTGCTTGACGGCGAAAAAGCAGCAGCCGACGGCGAACACCGCGGCCGACGGCGAAAACAGCGGCCGACGGCGACCAACGGGCTCCGACGGCGAAAACACGGCGCCGGCACGCAAACCGAGGAGTTGCCCGCCGTCCGGGAGCACGCCGAGCGGCGAAAACCCAGCCGCGCGACGAGGGAGGCCTGCCGCACGGCGCCAAACCACGCAGCGCCGCGCAGCGACCCGCTGCGCGGTGCCGGAGCGCGCCGCGCAGCGCCCTGCGGCGCTGCGCGCGGGCCCGCGCGCAGCCCGCTGCACTGCGCGCGGCCGCGCGCGCCCGCGCAGGCCCGCGCGCGGCCCTGCCGCGCGCGGCCTTGCCGCGCGCGCCTGCGCGCGGCCAGGCAGTGCCGCGCGCACCTGCGCGCGGCCCTGCCGCGCGCGCCTGCGCGCGGCCAGGCAGGCCCTGCCGCGCGCGCCTGCGCGCGGCCCGGCATTGCCGCGTGCAGCACTTTGCTGCACGCGGCGCCGCGCCCAGCGGCACGTCGCTGCAGGGTGCGGCCAACAGCAGCACCCTGGCGCCGCGCGTGCGCCGTTGCGCGCGTGCGCCGTTGCGCGCGCGCGCGGCCGCCGGCGACGGAAAATCTAATAAAAACCCCAATAAATCCGAAAAAACCCAAAAATCCAATTTCCTCTTTAAAAACCAAAATAAAATACAATTAACAAAAACCAAACTCCAAAACCCAAAAATCTGAATTTTTGCTTACCTCATCGTCGCACGTCGCACGCCCACGAGCTTCACTCGGCCACCAACGGGGAGTCCAAGATCAAAATCACCTCTTTTCCTTTCTTCTTCTCCCTCTTCTTCTTCTTTTTCCTCTCTTTTCTTTTCCTTTCTTTCTTTCTTCCTTTTCTTCCTTTCTCTGCTGCAGAGGGAGGGGTTGGAGCCTTTTATAAAGCAAAAGGCTTTAATTAATTTAAATAAATAACTTAATCCAAAAAATCCCCACCAACTCACTTTTTGCCTTCGGGCTTTCCGCCGCTGTCCGGAACCTCCCGAACTCCGCTGTAAATCGAAAATACACGCGCTCACAGCTTTTTCTCTTCAAAAAGCTCATCCGTTGAGGCGGGGTGCTCAAATCAAATACCGGCTCCAAAATTGCCAGTTCCGACTCACTTTTTGCCTCCGGGTCCTCCGCGTCAGTCCGGAACCTCCCGAACCTCGCTGTAAATCGAAAGTACATGTGTCCACAGCTTTTTCTCTTCAAAAAGCTCATCCGTTGAGTCGGGGTGCTCAAATCAATTACCGGCTCCAAAATTGCCAGTTCCGACTCACTTTTTGCCTCCGGATCCTCCGCGTCACTCCGGAACCTCTCGAACCTCGCTGTAATCTGAAAGTACACCTGTTCCAAGTGTTCCTGAATTTCCGGCACTCCACGGTGAAGTCGGAAATTTCTAATCTCATCCTCAATCGGCCTACAAAGCCCGGAAAAACCCCGAATCGAGCTGGAGCTTCCGCGTTGATCCGAATCAACCCGGCATCAACTGTAAACTCAGATGCAACATGCCCATGGCAACTCTCTGCTCCAAGCCATCTGTGTGGTCGGTGCGCTATCCAAAGATCCGGTACTCTACATTCTCCCCTCCTTCAAAAGGTTTCGTCCTCGAAACCAAAACACACACCCTACCACAAGAAACCTACATCAGGAATATCATCAACTCCAACTCTCCCTCAATTTGAAAAGCAGCCGAAAATAGCGAAAGGTCCGAAATTTCCAAAGGACCGATGCCTTCACCCCGATCAAATAAGAACAGGTTCCAGCATCGCCTCCATTTCTGGAGTAGTCCTTCGAAATTTTTCGCTCCGTTTGCTACTTTCGGTGTTAAAACGGGATGACCAGGAGAGAGGTGTTGACGTTGTCCCGGCTGTGGTCGCAACCCAAAACCACAAACCAACAACTCAACCATGTAGGGGTGCAAAACTCTGATCTCAACCACTAGGAAAGGAAGTCACACCAAGTACCATGCGATCCGCTAACCTGGCGCCCACCAATCGGGCAACCCAAACTCATCCTCTCGATGTGGGTGGTTGTCGTCCTGACTGCCTCGACGTCGTGGCCTCATCTGGCTGGCGGTAAGTCGGAGGAGCTCCTTCCTCCGGAAGAGGTAGCGGGGGTGCCGTCGCAAGCGGCATTACCGTAAGTACTACCTGAGGGCATGCTGCCTGGAAATGCCCCGACTGTCCATACGAAAAGCATCGCCCCTGCCTATGATCACACTGCTGCACTGCATGCGGTCCTCTGCAAATGACACACACATCCTGATACTGCTGCTGGTGCCTCGGCTATGGGGGACCTCCGGATCCCCGTCTCCTCAGAAATCCACGACACTCATACTGGGACGGTGGCGGTCCCGGGGGTCCCGATCCACTAGACTGTCCAAAATCAGGCGATATCGGATGCCTCACCCCGGAGCTGGATCCTAGCGCTCTGTCCCTCTCTGACATAACCGCTGTGCCTCGGGAAACCCACTGAGCATGCTCGATAGCCGCATCTAGAGTCGGCGCTCTACGCGAATGCACAAGGGGATAAATATCCGGATGCAACCCTTTCTCAAAAAGCTCAACCCTCTGGGCTTCATCCCGGGCAACATGAGGCACACTGCTCAACAATTTCTGGAACTCCCGAATGTACTCATGAAGTGGTCGATCACCCTGCTGCAATCGTCGAAGATCCCCTTCTATTTTCTGCTTTGCACTATCGGGAAAATAGGCCCCGCGTAGCAAAGCTCGAAACTCTGGCCAAGTCATCAACGGAACTCCTGGCGGTCCAACTGGGCGGACTCGACGCCACCAAGTCTCGGCGTCCTTCTCCAAAAAGTGCGCCCCCAAATGTACCCGATGTTCTTCCTTGATGAAGAGGTTCTTAAACAATTTCTCCATGGCCGCGATCCAGTTCTCAACCTCCCACGGCTCCGAACTCTCACCTGAGAACCGCGGGGGATGAAACTTGCGGATAAAGGATAGCCGATCCATGAGCTCCCTCTGCTCTGTCTCCGTCAACGGAGAAATCTGTGACGAGGTCGAGGATGTCGTAACCGGAAGTACTGATGGTGGTGCCACAGGAGGTGCTCTCTGCTCCAGCATGCGCATCATGCGCTCCATATTTTCCTCCTGGCGCCTGGCCGCCACCTCCTGGCGCCGCAATGCCTCTGACATCTGGGCCACCTGAGCCCGCAGCTCCTGTACCTCGCTCTGCCCGGCCTGCCCGGCCTCTCGCCGCTCGGGCTCCTCATCCGAGGTCAAACGCCCTCTCGTCGCTGCACGACGTCTCGGCGGCATCGCAAGTAACTGAAACAAAAGCGAATGTCAGGACAAAACAACCATACGACCCAATCCAGCGAGAGTCTAAAACTTGTTATCCTTCCTAAAGTATTGTGTTGTCTGTAGCCAACATAATCACTTTGAGAGAATAACATATCAAATCACTCATTCCAACCCGAGGGAGAGGTAAAAACTCAATCTGGACTCTCGCTAAAAGTCACGACTCTCACGTAGTCATCCTAATGTCCAACCACAAGCCTAGGGTTTCTAAGTCCTCAATGACCTATATCCTAGGCTCTGATACCACTCTAATCTGTCACGCCCCGGGGTCGAAACTGCGACCCGGGCTCGCTAACAGATCCGCCATCTGTACGGAAACTGTCGTACAGACGAAGCGTCTAGCCTGCAAAAGACAAAACTACAGCTACACAGATATCAGAGCAGATAAAAAGTTGTACTATAAAATTTCACAACTACAAAGTTGCAACAACTCATAGCCTATCTCCCAAAATCAGATGATACAAATAGAAGTCCGCCTACACAACATCTACGAATCCAAATGGGAGATAGCTAAACAGGAAATATAACCAACTCCCACAATCCGGGATGGTACATCTACCTCACTCTAAAGTAACAATGCTGGTAGGGAACTATCACGCGACTCCCTGTCCTCGGTCCGTCCAGTCAGCTCGGCAGGAACGGAAGAAAGCCTCAGCAACCTGTCACCGACAGAGGGTGTGAGAACTACATCCTACAGTAGTTCTCAGCGGGTACCGTCTCCAAGAACCACGGTCTGCCCACTAAGTCTACCAGAGGCATAAGATAACAGAAAAGACTGTGATAAAGTAAATAAGCTGGAAAAGAATCTACAGCTATCATGCCTCTATCTACTATGCTCAAAAGGAAGAGACTATGGATGATGGTATGCAGCCGCTCACTGCTGACAATATGTCACAAGTACTAAGCCCAAGATGCTCTACTATGACACATGCTATGCCAACACTCTCTCAGTGTAACCCATATCTCATCGACTGCCCCACAGGGTCCAGTCAAGTCAAGCCTGCGCCCCCTGGTGTATCAACCAGGGTGTCCAATCGGACAAACTCGATATCTCACACAGTGACCCCATGGTAGCTCGGCCAGGGGTATCAAGCGACCTCTAGTATATGAACTAGGCGCATCATCGCAACCTCGTCAGGCTCGGTATCATCATCGCAGCCTCATCAGGCTCGGAATCATCAACACACCCGGGGTGTAGCTCGAGGGGTGCGACCCCACCGAACTCAAGTATCTCATCAGTAACACTGTCTCACAAGTGGCTCCTGCAGGCTATAGTCCTCGATCAAACAGATCGGTATCTCGATGCTCAAAGCACAACTCAGTCGGAGAACCCTCCACGACTCAATCTCACAACACTGACCCGCTCAACGAAAGTACCACACAGCTGGGACCACCGACTCTCCCAACGGCTCCCACAAGAACACCCCACTCAACTCAACACACAAACTCACGGCCGGAGATGCTCCACAGCCAGATCTACGAAGGGTCCGAAACCCCAGGAGACTAACACCTACGTCCCCAAGAAAGAGAACAGCCCTTAGAACCCAGATCACTCGAATCCGCTCGGGTGGATAAGTTTATAAGAAACCATGTCATTTATTTCAGAAAACCATTCAATCTGAGAGAAATCCATCTTTTTAATGATTTTTAGTCTTTTTAGGAAAACCCTTTGGAATCAAGTTTTATGCCCAAGCCTCGAAGAGCTAATGCCCTCGTCCTATCAAACAAGAACAGACTCAGGCGACCTTGCGAGGCTTGGAAGAAACATTGGCTGACTAAAATCATGTGTTCGTCCAAAAAGGTTCTGGGTTCAAGGTCCTGCTAACACAAGTGCACCACGATCACAACACGATGGTGACGAGAAGAACAGCGGAAAGTAAGACCCCGGGACCACCGTTTATCTAAAACGGTTCCCCACACACTAACACTGGCCTAACCCAGCCACCAGACCCCACTCGGCCCCCTGGCCCGAGTGCAACACCCGTCCCACAACACTCTGACCACTCAGCCCACTATCCGGGCGAGGAACACTATGTCCAGAAGGATATGCACTGTGTGGGATGTCTAAAACATAAAAGAACCTAGCCCAGATTAAGGTTCTCTATTGGTTTGGTCAAACACATGAACAAATGACGGGGGTGCTAGTTAAGTTCCAAGAAAACACTTAAACTAGCATGCAATCCTATCACAATAGAATTAGAAGGAAGTCCGTAGACTTGGAGAGAAAAACCAACCCACCTCAGCTTGCCACCAATTGCTTGTCGACACTTGCAATTGGGCTCAGCGGGATTACCTGGCCTCCAAGGGGTCCGCACGCAACACGAAGCCCGATGCCAGAATCCGCACGTAAATCGGAGCACGCAGCGACCAACCACACGACCGCGCGCTTCGCGGATGTCCCGAAACAAACCCGCAGGTCCACACGACGTAAAACCCACAACCGCCCTCGGCGGAAGCTAAAAACCGCACCGCAAGCTGCCAGAAGCGAAGAAATCGCAAAATCAATCAAACGGTCGAAAACCGAGCATCCGACGGCGAAAAACAGCCTCCGTCGGCGAAAACAGCCTCCGTCAGCGAAAACCAGCGCCCGACGGCGAAAACAGCACAAAATCTGCTAGCGAAATAGTTCGCGAAAAACCTGCGAAAATCGCTCGCAAAAACAGCGGAAAACAGCGAAAACTGCGCGCGGAACCGCTTGCGAAACTGCTTGCGAAAACTGCTCAAAATCTGCTTGACGGCGAAAAAGCAGTAGCCGATGGCGAACACCGCGGCCGACGGCGAAAATAGCGGCCGACGGCGACCAACGGGCTCCGACGGCGAAAACACGGCGCCGGCACGCAAACCGAGGAGTCGCCTGCCGTCCGGGAGCACGCCGAGCGGCGAAAACCCAGCCGCGCGACGAGGGAGGCCCGCCGCACTGCGCCAAACCACGCAGCGCCGCGCAGCGACCCGCTGCGCGGTGCCGGAGCGCGCCGCGCAGCGCCCTGCGGCGCTGCGCGCGGCGCCCAGCGGCGCTGCGCGCGGTGTCCAGCGGCGCTGCGCGCAGCGCCCTGCGGCGCTGCGCGCGGGCCCGCGCGCAGCCCGCTGCGCTGCGCGCGGCCGCACGCGCCCGCGCGCGGCCAGGCAGTGCCGCGCGCACCTGCGTGCGGCCCTGCCGCGCGCGCCTGCGCGCGGCCCGGCAGCGCCGCGTGCAGCACTTTGCTGCACGCGGCGCCGCGCCCAGCGGCACGTCGCCGCAGGGTGCGGCCAACAGCAGCACCCTGGCGCCGCGCGTGCGCCGTTGCGCGCGCGCGCGGCCGCCGGCGACGGAAAATCTAATAAAAACCCCAATAAATCCGAAAAAACCCAAAAATCCAATTTCCTCTTTAAAAACCAAAATAAAATACAATTAACAAAAACCAAACTCCAAAACCCAAAAATCCGAATTTTTGCTTACCTCGTCGTCGCACGTCGCACGCCCACGAGCTTCACTCGGCCACCAACGGGGAGTCCAAGATCAAAATCACCTCTTTTCCTTTCTTCTTCTCCATCTTCTTCTTCCTTTTCCTCTCTTTTCTTTTCCTTTCTTTCTTTCTTCCTTTTCTTCCTTTCTCTGCTGCAGAGGGAGGGGTTGGAGCCTTTTATAAAGCAAAAGGCTTTAATTAATTTAAATAAATAACTTAATCCAAAAAATCCCCACCAACTCACTTTTTGCCTTCGGGCTTTCCGCCACTGTCCGGAACCTCCCGAACTCCGCTGTAAATCGAAAATACACGCGCTCACAGCTTTTTCTCTTCAAAAAGCTCATCCGTTGAGGCGGGGTGCTCAAATCAAATACCGGCTCCAAAATTGCCAGTTCCGACTCAATTTTTTCCTCCGGGTCCTTCGCGTCAGTCCGGAACCTCCCGAACCTCGCTGTAAATCGAAAGTACACGTGTCCACAGCTTTTTCTCTTCAAAAAGCTCATCCATTGATTCGGGGTGCTCAAATCAATTACCGGCTCCAAAATTGCCAGTTCCGACTCACTTTTTGCCTCCGGATCCTCCGCGTCAGTCCGGAACCTCCCGAACCTCACTGTAATCTGAAAGTACACCTGTTCCAAGTGTTCCCGAATATCCGGCACTCCACGGTGAAGTCGGAAATTTCCAATCTCATCCTCAATCGGCCTACAATGCCCGGAAAAACCCCGAATCGAGCTGGAGCTTCCGCGTTGATCCGAATCAACCCGGCATCAACTGTAAACTCAGATGCAACATGCCCAAGGCAACTCTCTGCTCCAAGCCATCTGTGTGGTCGGCGCGCTATCCAAAGACCCGGTACTCTACAGAAAATGATACCTAAGTTCAATGTGTTTTGTTCTCGAGTGCAACACAGGATTTTTAGAAATATTTATAACACTTGTGTTGTCACAAAGAATAGTTACCGAAGTTGCTGAAATTCGGAAGTCGCTCAACATGCTTTTCATCCAAATGAGTTGAGTTGAACAACTACCCGCTGAGATATATTCCGCTTCGGCAGTCGAGAGTGCTATGCAGTTTTGCTTTTTACTATGCCATGCAACAAGGCAATGGCCAAGATAAAAACATGCACCACTCGTACTTTTCCGATCATCCACAGATCCTGCCCAATCGGCATCCGAATATCCTATAATGTCAAGCGTTGTTCCCATAGGATACCAAATTCCGAAGTTCAGTGTTCCTTTAACGTACCGGATGATCCTTTTCACCGCTTTCAGGTGAACCTCCTTTGGTGCTGATTGATATCTCGCGCAGATCCCAACACTAAAGGATATATCCGGGCGACTGGCCGTGAGGTAGAGTAGACTTCCAATCATGCTGCGATAAAGTTTCTCGTCTACACTTTCACTAAGAGATTCACTTCCTAATCCCTTATTGCTAGTTCCCATCGGAGTCGGAAAATCTTTAGAATTTTCTAAATCGAATTTCTTCACCAACTCCCTTGCATACTTGGATTGACACAAATGGATGCCTTCTTCATTTTGTTTCACTTGCAATCCAAGAAAATATGTTAGTTCGCCCATCATAGACATATCAAATTCGCTTTCCATGGTTTCTGCGAATTTAGAAGCATCATTATCTCTAGTTGCACCAAATACAATATCATCGACATAGATTTGTGCCACAATGAAATTATCCTGATAATGCTTCACAAAGAGAGTCCGGTCTGCTCCCCCTCGAGTATAGCCCTTTTCCAATAGGTGCTTTGTTAACCTTTCGTACCACGCTCGCGGTGCTTGTTTTAGACCGTAAAGAGCCTTTTTCAAACGAAAAACATGGTTAGGTTGTTTATAGTCTACAAAACCTTTCGGGTGAGCCACATAAACTTCCTCGTTCAAAAACCTATTTAAAAACGCGCTCTTAACGTCCATTTGAAAGAGTTTGATTTTAAAATGACAAGTAATCGCTAACAAAATACGAATCGACTCGAGTCGAGCAACTGGGGCGAACGTCTCATCAAAGTCTATACCTTCTATTTGTGAGTAGCCCTGAGCAACTAGGCGTGCTTTGTTCCTGATGATGGTACCATCCTCGTTTTTCTTATTCTTGAAAATCCATTTAGTACCAATCACGTTGTGTTGCTTCGGTGGCTTCGTTAGTTCCCAGACTTTGTTTCTTTCGAACTGATGGAGCTCTTCCTGCATTGCTTCAATCCAGTAGTCATCCTGAAGAGCTTCATCGACGTTCTTTGGTTCTACCATGGAGACGTAACATGCGACTCCACAAACCAACTGTCTCCGAGTCCTGACTCCTTCTTGTGGGTCTCCAATAATGTTAGATTCCGGATGATCCTTGGAGATGCGTAACGTTTGCGGTAACGGAGTACTCGGAGGTACACGTGATGATTCCTGCACATCAGATAAACTAGAAGAACCATTAGATGCATCAATTTTATCAAAAGAGTTATTATGAGAAGATGCCTTTACAGGAGTATCATCATCTAGAGACATATCAGGGGTAGATTTATCAGATGCAAAATGGAAAGCTTCATCCACTTTAACATTAATAGATTCTACAATTGTTTTAGATTCCAAGTTAAATACCCGATATGCTCTACTGTTTGTAGAATAACCCATTAAGATCCCTTCGTCACTTCGAGAGTCGAATTTGCCAAGATTTTCGCGATCACGCAAAATATAACATCGACTCCCAAAGATACGAAAATATTTGATATTCAGTTTTCTACAAAACCACAGCTCATATGGTGTATTTAAAGTTCCCGGGCGCAAATACACTCGATTAATTACATAGACGGCGGTGTTCACAGCTTCAGCCCAAAAATGTAACGGGAGTTTCCGGCTATGAAGCATCACACGCGCCATCTCTTGAACAACCCTGTTTTTGCGCTCGACTACACCATTCTGCTGAGGTGTATAGGGTGCTGAGAATTCATGTTTTATGCCGTTGGAAGTGCAAAAATCAATGAATTTAGAATTAATGAATTCTCCACCTCTATCACTTCGAACACGAACGATATTTTCATTTCTTTCAATCATAATACGATGACAAACCTCATGAAAAGAGTCGAAAGTATCCGCTTTCTCTTTTAAAAATGTTACCCATGAATATCTAGAGAAATCATCAACCAAAAGAAAAATATACCATTTACCTCCCAGAGATGGTTGACGAGTCGGCCCCATTAAGTCCATGTGCAGTAATTCTAAGGGCCGACTGGTACCAATGTGGTTCAAGGACGAAGGAAGAATTCACCTTTGCGTACCCAAACCTTTTGAGTTTTGGAGTACGTCGGCAATGATTGTGAAGTTATTACCTTTGGTGAAAGCGTCTTGTTTGATTGATTGCTTTTCCTTGACGTCGTCGTCTTGTTTGATGTACTACCAATGTTCTTTTCTTTTGAAAAATCCTTCTTTGATTTCCGGGGAGTGAACTCATTGGTAGTAGTTGCAAGAGGTGCTTGATTTGATCTTTGCGCTCCAATCTTGCAATTTTTTCTTATGTGCCCTGCATAACCACAACGAAAACATACCTTTGTACTTGACGATCCCGAAGTAGGTGAGGTAAGGTTGTTGTCGTTGATTGCAGTGAATTCTGTCGTCATCGGAGGAGTTACCGACTGGGGCACAAAAACTGTCCCAACCGAACTAGGATTGTCTTCAGTTCGATTGTATCCAAGGCCGAAACGGTTTGTTTGACCAAGACCAAGCATCTTATCCAACTTACTCCTTCCAGAAGAAAATCGCTTTAAATCATCCTTGAGTTGGAAAATGGTCTTCGTCATTTCCATTTTTTCCTGTCGAGCCTCGGAGTAGAGCTTCAAGAAGTAACTTGCTTTATCAACAATTTTTACATGTTCCTTCTCGAAATGCTCATTTTTCTCTTGAAGTGAAACATTTGCTTTGATCAGGTTATCCCTTTCCACTTCAAGACCGGTTGAGAGCGGAGTTGCCCTTTTTACTTCTTCTTCGAGATCCTGCAATCTCCCTCTCAACCCCTTGTTTTGCTTTGCCAGTTTCTTTGAATCCCTTAAAAGTTTGTGGTAGGCAAGAGCAAAATCTTCACCTTCGGAGTTGCTCGATTCGTTGTCCGTTGCATTCTTTTCAACTTGTGAGGAGTTGGACAATGAATCATATGTACTTGCCATTAAGAACACGAAGGGTGAAGTTGTGGACGCGTGGAACGCCGTTGCGTTATTTTCTTCATCACTTGAAGATGACTCATTGACGTTGAGGTGTCATCCCAAGTGACGGCTTGCATCGCTTTCTTCTTAGACGGATTCTTATTGGGACATTCCGTTGAGATATGGCCGTATCCTCGGCACTTGAAGCATTGGACTTGTCCCTCTGAGCTTTTCTTATCCTTTGAAAAACTCTCTTGCTTTCTTGACTTGTGGCTTGAAAAACCTTTACCTTTCTTCGACTTTACGAAGGATGAAGTTTTACTTGAATTACCCCTTCGAAAGTTTCGGCGAAATTTTCTTGTCAAGAGAGCAAGTTGCTTCTCAAAGTCCTCTATAGATAGGTTCTCGTCGTCGTCTGAGGAGGATGAATCCGTGTCTTCTTCTTTTGTTGTTTTCAATGCAAAACCTGAAGAGTTAGAAGAGGATGCTTTTCCCGAAGAATAGTTAGTAGGAAATGTCATTTCATATGTTTGTAATGAACCAACTAATTCTTCTACATAGATTTCGTCCGGGTGTTTAATAGTTTCAATGGCCGTAACCCAGGAATGAAATCTTTCAGGAAGAGTCCTTAAAATCTTTCTTACAATTTTAAATTCTGGAATTTTCTCTCCCAAGTTAGCACATGTATTCACGATGTCTTGCAATCGCGTATAATAATCTGTAAAAGATTCATTTTCTGCCATGAAAATAGAGTCAAATTTGCTCGTAAGCATTTGCAGCTTTTGAATCTTCACAAGGTTAGTTCCCTTATGTGTAACTTGAAGAACATCCCAGATTTCTTTCGCAGTCTCACATGCCGAGACGCGAGAGAATTCAGTTTGAGACAAGGCATTAAATAAAGCGTTAATTCCTTTGCCATTGTAAGAAGATGAGTCAATCTCTTCCTTGGTCCATTTCGACCTAGGTTTGATGGTGTGAACATCAACAACAACTTCAGTTGGATTTGACCATCCTACCTCGATAGATTGCCACACCCGTTCGTCGATGGAAATAAAAAAGGCTTTCATCCGTACTTTCCAGAAGGCATAGTTTGTTCCATCGAAGAACGGGGGTCTGTTGATGTTTCCACCTTCAACCATTGTTTACAACCCTATTCCCTCTCTGATACCAATTGTTTACAACCCTATTCCCGCTCTGATACCAATTATTGTGTTTTGCAATAATATGGATCTAAATAGGGGAAAAAAACACCTAGAGGGGGGTGAATAGGTGTAAACGATAAACACTCAAAAATCTTTCCGTAATAAAATCCAATGCGGAAAAATAAATAACACGCAGAGATTTTACGTGGAAAACTCCATCACAGGAGTAAAAAACCACGGGACCGATAACACAGTGAAATCCACTAGAATTATAACCCGTACAAAGGTGATATAACGTAGTCACAGACGACTCAACCTTTTTCCATACGCTCCTAGTTGATCTTCTCCGCTCTCTCCGCAACGCGCCTCGAATCCACGATTAGCGTTCAACGCCGAATCCACAGCGTCCAACGTCGAGTCCACGACGTCTGACCGAATCCACGGTCTTCACCCAGTAGTACGTCTCGAATCCACGAACGTACCTCGCTCCGAATCCACGAGAGCGGTAGCACCTTGAATCCACAAGGCCACGCGAGTCCACGCGCCGATTTTGGGAAAATCGTTGTTTTTGGGTGGTGATGATCCGCCGAATACTTAGATCAAAGATAGATCGGAAATACCATCTAAGTATTCGTTAATTTGATTCTACTCAAAATCTGAGTTTGAAAACCTAGAATCAAATTAATTAATATAGATGAAGAAACATAGAATTAATCTAGTTATTTCCTTTCTTCTCTATATGTGGATTTTCTCTTTTTCGGATTAGCCTAAAAAATGAATCGTAGGGTTTATTTATAGGTTAGAAACCATTGGAAGAGGATAAGAATCAAAAACTGATTGTAACAGAATTTCTCCCGCACGACGGTCCGGACCGGATTAGTCTCGTTCAGGACTGTCGTTGTTTTTCAGAGAATTCCTGAAAAATCAAGGTTCGGGGTCCGGAACAAAATGCCACGGTCCGGACTGTTCATGCAGTTTCTACAAAAACTACGTTCGGGGTCCGGAACGAAATCTCACGGTCCGTACTGTTCATGCAGTTTCAGCAAAATCCACATTCGGGATCCGGAACAAAACAGGGATGTTCAGGACTGGATTTGTGCATGAACTACCAACGTTCGGGGTCCGGACCGTAGTCCCCTGTTCCGGATCCTGAACATGTAACTTGTCCAGTTTTTTATTTTTAAGCGATTAAAAACCCATCCAAGTGTTGTCACGCCCCGGGGTCGAAACTGCGACCCGGGCTCGCCAACAGATCCGCCATCTGTACGGAAACTGCCGTACAGACGAAGCGTCTAACCTGCAGAAAGAATCAACTACAGTACACAGATATCAGAGCGGAAAGTAAACTACTAAAAACTGAAAACCAAACACTGTACAACTGAAAATAATACAATATCCATCTCCCAAATACGATCGTATACAAAGTCCTCTGATACAAAACTCAAAAGGGAGGTATCTCCAATAAAATACATCGGTGTACAAGCTCTCAATACAAATATCCTCACTACATCAGTCTCTCAAACTGTAAAATAAAGTACAACTCTATACCTCACAACAAAGGTCACTCAACAGAGGAAAAAGAGGTAAACTAATCTACTGAAGCTCTCCTCTGAAGGGGTACCGCTACACTCCAACGACGGGTAGGGAACTAGCTCGCTACTCCCTCGCCTCGGTCAGAAGGATCAGCAACTGGAGCAACAGGAACAGGAGAAGAAGTTCCTGGGGAAAAAGACACCACGACGGGTGTGAGAACTACTTCCCACAGTAGTTCTCAGTGGGTGCCGTCAACAAGCCCAACGGTCTGCCCACTAAATCTACTAGAGGTAAAAGATAACAGTGCAATGAAATCTGAACAAGAAAAGCTGGAGCTACTCTACAGCTACCATACCTCTATCTAGATACTCAAAAAGTGGAACAGATGAAAGTAAAAGAGACCACTCGCACCCAAGGTGCTCAATAGACCCAATCGAACTGACTGCCTCATAGGGTCCAGTCAAGCCTGCGCCTGTCGACTAGGAACGCGCCTGCCCACTACCACACATCCCCATGAGGACGGGATTTACGTGGGGCGTCCTGCCCGACTAACTCACCCCTCGCGCAAAACTGCCTCAACAGGCCCATCGTATCCACAGCGGCATCTCAGGGACGCGACTCCAACTGAGGAAAACGGCGCGGCATAGAGTATCACTAATTGGCATAAGCAGGCTATAGTCAAAAACCACGCTCACTCCCAGAACGGTAGGACTCAAGATCACCAAATATCTCGCACAACAGTCGGAGCACTCTCGACGACTCAGCTGATCGGCTAACACGAAACACGAGACACTAGCCTCTCCAACAGCTCGCAGCACAAGGACACTGGCTGGAGGTACTCCACAGCCAGGAATGACCCACAACTCAAGCTAACAATACTGGTCGGACAACACTCAACGACCTGGGATCACCGTTAAGCCCAACGGTTCCCAACAACACTGGCCGGAAGATACTCAACGGCCCGGGGCTACCGCCTGCTCAACAGCTCCCTCCCACGACAGCGCAACAGGGATACTAGACCTCCCGGGACTACCGTTTACCCAAACGGCTCCCGGCACAGATAAGCAACCCGCTACAACTACCAGACTCCACTCTGCTCCCAAGCAAGAGTGCAAAAGCATCCCACACTAAAAGCAAGTCCCCACCTCTCGGCCCACTACCCGGGCGAGGATAACACTATGTCCAGGAATGAAAGAACAGTGTGGATGTCTAAGCATAAAATAACCCTAGCCCAAGTGAGGGTTTTCTACTGGTCTGGTTACACATGCAACATATGACGGGGGTGCTAGGTCAAGTTCCAAGATAACTACAATAACAGATAATAAAGGGATAACCATTCCAACAATCTAGCATACTACACAAGGAAATAAACTATCATGCATAGTCCTACATCAATAGAATTAATGTACAGTCCATAAAACTTGGAGATAAGGCCACCCACCTCAATAAGCCACCAATTGCTCGTAGACACTTGCAATTGGCCTCCACGCGATTCGCACGCAAAACGATGTCCGCTGCCGGAGTCCGCACGCAAAACGGAGCACGGTGTCGAAATCCGCACGCCAAACGGAGTCCGCACGCAAAACGGTGCCAGAATCCGCACGCAAAACGGAGTCCGCACGCAAAATGGTGCACGGTGCCAGGATCCGCACGCAAAACGGAGTCCGCACGCAAAACGGTGCACGGTGCCAGGATCCGCACGCAAAATGGAGTCCGCACGCAAAACGGTGCACGGTGCCGGAGTCCGCACGCAAAACGGTGCACGGTGCCAGAGTCCGCACGCAAAACGGTGCACGGTGCCCAACACAGAAAAGAGCAAGAGGGTCAATTACAGTCTAAAAGAACGCTCCAAAAATTGTACAAAAATACAGAAAAACCAACACACGGGACCTACCCGATTGCGCTGCCGTCGCTAAAATGCTCCGCCGGGCGTCCTCGCACGCAAAACGAGGTCCACGACGCGCCGCCGCACCTCACGCAACCTCCTCCCTCACTCCCTCTCGCTCTCAGTTGCAGGAGAAAGAAAAAGAGGAGCAGCCATGGCGGTGCGGGGGAGAAAGAAGAAGAAAAGAAAAGAGAGGGAGAGGGGCGGTCCACGGTGCCGGTCCACGGAGCTGGTCCACGGCACGGACCAATGGGGAGCCCCAACGGGCCGGTCCACCGTGCATGGGCGCGCGCGCCCGGTCCACGCGCGCGCCCACGCGCCACGTGGCGCGCGGCAACGCGCCCGCCACACGGGCGCGTTGCATCGTGCCACCCCAGGCGCGGGACACACGCCCGTTACACGGGCGCGCGGGCGCCAACGGGGGCCCGCCACGTGGCGGCCCCCGCGCATCCCGCGCTGACGCGCGCCAGGCGCGCACGCCGCCCGTACACCCTCGGGAAACGCGCCGCTTCTCGGGTTCCGTGCCGCGCCACACCTCGATAAACGTGCCGTTTTGCCTCGAAAAACGCGCACTTTATCCGGGCTCCAAATCCAACAAATAAATAGTCCATTCCTAGCGATTTCGCGCGCTGAATCCAAAAACGATGTCCATTTTCCCAAATTCTCATCCGAAAATTGCGGAGTGCCCCCGGATAGCCCACTTGATCCGATTTTCCACGCCGGGTCCAAATCTGAAGTCCGATTTGCCAAAATACAACTCTAAAAATTCCCGATGGCAGCCGGAGAGGTAACATTAATCCAGAATTTGCCCGGAGTCCAATTTTGACATCTGAATCGTGCGAAATCACTTCCAAACACCCGACGGGTCCTCCAAATTCCCACGGGGTCTCCTTTTAAACCCGAAGTCCAACACTTGTGTCCAAATTGCGCGCAAACACCACCGACACATCACGCAGGCCTCCAGTGATGCAACTAAATCCCAAATTGCATCACAAATCCATTTCTTGGGCCCGACACGCGCACAAACACCCCCAACGGCCACTAAAAGCTGCCCAACAACCAGCAACTCCTACGCGGGGGATTCCGGGACCTCACAAGTGTTTCTACACTATAAGAAGTATTCGGATCACCAAAATTATTTACTTAAATGTACCTGATCCTTTTGAATTCTTCTTACTTGAGACTGAGGTATATGATCCAAAGTTCTTCATCTTCAATCTTCAAGACTAAAACACTTTCACGAAATACGCCAAGATAAATTCCTTAACAAAATCTCTGCGTGTTATTTATTTTTCCGCATTGGGTTTTATTACGCAAAGATTTTTGAGTGTTTATTGTTTACACCTATTCACCCCCCTCTAGGTGTTTTTTCCCCTATTTAGATCTATATTAGAGTTAACCCAACAATTGGTATCAGAGCGGGAATAGGGTTGTAAACAATGGTTGAAGGTGGAAACATCAACAGACCCCCGTTCTTCGATGGAACAAACTATGCCTACTGGAAAGTACGGATAAAAGCCTTTTTAATTTCCATCGACGAACGGGTGTGGCAATCTATCGAGTTAGGATGGTCAAATCCAACTGAAGTTATTGTTGATGTTCACACCATCAAACCTAGGTCGAAATGGACCAAGGAAGAGATTGACTCATCTTCTTACAATGGCAAAGGAATTAACGCCTTATTTAATGCCTTGTCTCAAACTGAATTCTCGCGCGTCTCGGCATGTGAGACTGCGAAAGAAATCTGGGATGTTCTTCAAGTTACACATGAGGGAACTAACCTTGTGAAGATTCAAAAGCTGCAAATGCTTACGGGCAAAATTGACTCTATTTTCATGGCAGAAAATGAATCTTTTACAGATTACTATACACGATTGCAAGACATCGTGAACACATGTGCTAACTTGGGAGAGAAAATTCCAGAGTTTAAAATTGTAAGAAGGATTTTAAGGACTCTTCCTAAAAGATTTCGTTCCAAGGTTACGACCATTGAAACTATTAAACATCCGGACGAAATCCGTGTAGAAGAATTAGTTGGTTCTTTACAAACATATGAAATGACATTTCCTACTAACTATTCTTCGGAAAAGGCATCCTCTTCTAAGTCTTCAGGTTTTGCGTTGAAAACAACAAAAGAAGAAGACACGGATTCATCCTCCTCAGACGACTATGAGAACCTATCTATGGAGGATTTCGAAAAGCAGCTTGCTCTCTTGACAAAAAAATTTCGCCGAAACTTTCGAAGGGGTAATTCAAGTAAAACTCCATCCTTCGTAAAGTCGAAGAAAGGCAAAGGTTCTTCTAACTTTAAATCAAGAAAGCAAGAGAGTTCTTCAAGAGATAAAAAGAACTCGGAGGGACAAGTCCAATGCTTCAAGTGTCGAGGCTACGACCATATCTCAACGGAGTGTCCCAATAAGAATCCGTCGAAGAAGAAAGCGATGCAAGCCGTCACTTGGGATGACACCTCATCGTCAAATGAGTCATCTTCAAGTGATGAAGAAAATAACGCAACGGCGTTCCACGCGTCCACAACTTCACCCTTCGTGTGCTTAATGGCAAGTACATCCGATTCATTGTCCAACTCCTCACAAGTTGAAAAGAATGCAACGGACAACGAATCGAGTAATTCCGAAGGTGAAGACTTTGGTTTAGCCTACCATAAACTTCTAAAGGATTCAAAGAAACTGGCTAAGCAAAACAAGGGGTTGAGAGGAAGATTGCAGGATCTCGAAGAAGAAGTAAAAAGGGCAACTTCTCTCTCAACCGGTCTTGAAGTGGAAAGGGATAACCTGATAAAAGCAAATGTTTCACTTCAAGAGAAAAATGAGCATTTTGAGAAGGAACACGTAAAAATGGTTGATAAAGCAAGTTACTTCTTGAAGCTCTACTCCGAGGCTCGACAGGAAAAAATGGAAATGACAAAGACCATTTTCCAACTTAAAAATGATTTAAAGCAATTTTCTTCGGGAAGGAGCAAGTTGGATAAGATGCTTGTTCTTGGTCAAACAAACCGTTTCGGCCTCGGATAAAGTCGAACTGGACACAGTCCTAGTTCGGTTGGAACAGTTTTTGTGCCCTAGTCGGTATCTCCTCCTCCGACAACGAAAATCACTGCAATCAACGACAACAACCTTACCTCACCTACTTCGGGATCGTCAAGCTCAAAGGTATGTTTTCGTTGTGGTTATGTAGGGCACATAAGAAGAAATTACAAGATTGGAGCGAAAAGTGTTACGGATTTTGAGTTGGCGTATTTCGTGAATTCGGTTAAGTCTTGAAGATTGAAGGTAAAGAAGGTTGGATCATATAACTCAATCTCAAGAAAGAAGAAATCAAAAGGATCAGGTATGTTTAACTTAATATCTTTGGTGATCCGAATACTTCTTATAGTGTAGAAACACTTGGATGAATTTCTAATTGTATAAATATCAAAAACTGGACATGGGACATGTTTAGGATCCGGATCAGACATTCCAATCCGGATCCCGAAGGTTGTTCGTTCATACACCAGTTCAATCCGGATCGTAGCCTCCGTTGATCCGGATCCCGAACACTGGGTTTACCATTTTATTTGAACGATCCGGATCAGGCTTTTCATTCCGGATCCCGAACGTTGATGTTTGGTGAACTGTATGAACGATCCGGATCAGGCACTTCGATCCGGATCCCGAACCTTGGTTTTTCTAGAATCTATTTTTCTCGCTACTACAATCCGGATCGCTGAACTCCGATCCGGATCGTCGTCATGTAAAATTCCAGAAAAGGATAGTTTTTTATTCTTATCCTCTTCCAATGGTTTCTAACCTATAAATAGACCCTATGATTTATTTTTCTAGGGTAAGCCGAAAGCCGCTTAAGCCGTGGAAGCCATCATATTCAAATCAAAATACGGCCATATGAATCCACCTATAGAGAAGAAAGGAAATCAATAGATATTACCCTATGTTTCTTCATCTATATTGATTGATTTGATTCTAGGTTTTCATACTCACATTTTGAGTAGAATCAAATCAATGAATTCTTAGATGGTATTTCCGATCTATTTTTAATCTAAGTATTCGGCGGATCGTCACCACCCAAAAACAACGATTTCCCCAAAATCGGCGCGTGGACTCGCGTGGCCTTGTGCATTCAAGGTGCTACCGCTCTCGTGGATTCAGAGCGAGGTACGTTCGTGGATTCAAAGCGTGCTACTGGGTGAAGACCGTGGATTCGGTCGGACGTCGTGGATTCGGCATTGGACACAAATCGTGGATTCGAGAAGCGTCGTGGAGCGAGCGGAGAAGATCAACTAGGAGCGTATGGAAAAGGTTGAGTCGTCTGTGAGTACGGTATATCACCTTGTACGTGTTTAATTCTAGTGGATTTCACCGTGTTATCGGTCCCGTGGTTTTTTACTCCGATTTGGAGTTTTCCACGTAAAAATCTCTGCGTGTTATTTTTGTTTTCCGCATTGGGTTTTATAACGCAAAGATTTTTGAGTGTTTATTATTTACACCTATTCACCCCCCTCTAGGTGTTTTTTTCCCTATTTAGATCCAATTATACATAACCCAACAAGTGGTATCAGAGCGGGAATAGGGTTGTAAACAATGGTTGAAGGTGGAAACATCAACAGACCTCCGTTCTTCGATGGAACAAATTATGCGTACTGGAAAGTACGGATGAAAGCCTTTTTAATTTCCATCGATGAACGGGTGTGGCAATCAATTGAATTAGGATGGACTAATCCAACTGAAATTCTTGCTGATGTTCGCACCATCAAACCTAGGTCGAAATGGACCAAGGAAGAGATAGATACTTCTTCTTACAATGGCGAAGGGATTAACGCTTTATTTAATGCTTTGCCTCAAACTGAGTTCTCTCGCGTCTCGGCATGTGAGACTGCGAAAGAAATCTGGGATGTTCTTCAAGTTACGCATGAGGGAACTAACCTTGTGAAGATTCAGAAACTGCAAATGCTTACGAGCAAGTTTGACTCTATTTTCATGGCAGAAAATGAATCGTTCACAGACTATTACACACGATTGCAAGACATCGTAAACTCATGTGCTAACTTGGGAGAGAAGATTCCGGAATTTAAAATTGTAAGAAAAATATTAAGAACTCTTCCTGAAAGATTTCGTTCCAAGGTTACGGCCATTGAAACTATTAAACACCCGGACGAAATCCGTGTAGAAGAATTAGTTGGTTCTTTACAAACATATGAAATGACATTTCCTACTAACTATTCTTCGGAAAAGGCATCCTCTTCTAAGTCTTCAGGTTATGCTTTGAAAACAACGAAAGAAGAAGATGCGGATTCATCCTCCTCAGACGATGACGTAAACCTATCTATAGAGGACTTTGAGAAGCAGCTTGCTCTCTTGACAAGAAGATTTCACCGAAACTTTCGAAGGGGTAACTCAAGCAAAACTCCATCCTTCGTAAAGTCGAAGAAAGGCAAAGGTTCTTCAAGTTTCAAACCAAGAAAGCAAGAGGGTTTTTCTAAGGATAAGAAAAGCTCAGAAGGACAAGTCCAATGCTTCAAGTGCCGAGGGTACGGCCATATCTCAGCGGAGTGTCCTAATAAGAATCCGTCAAAGAAGAAGGCGATGCAAGCCGTCACTTGGGATGACACCTCATCGTCAAATGAGTCATCTTCAAGTGATGAAGAAGATAACGCAACAGCGTTCCACGCGTCCACATCTTCACCCTTCATGTGCTTAATGGCTAGTACATCCGAGTCATTGTCCAACTCCACTGTTGAAAAGATTGCAAGGGACGATGAATCGGATGATTCGGAAGGTGAAGATTTTGCTCTAGCCTATCACAGACTTTTGAAGGATTCAAAGAAACTGGCTAAGCAAAACAAGGGGTTGAGAGGGAGATTGCAGGATCTCGAAGAAGAACTAAAAAGGGTAACTTTTCTCTCGACCGATCTTGAAGTGGAAAGGGATAATCTGATTAAAATAAATGTTTCCCTTCAAGAGTCCAATGAGCAATTCTAGAAGAATTATATAGATATGGTGAACAAAGCGAATTACTTCTTGAAGCTCAACGGCGAGGCTCGACAGGAAAAATTGGAAATGACAGAGACCATTCTCCAACTCAAGGATAACTTACAGCGATTTTCATCAGGAAGGAGTAAGTTGGATAAGCTTCTTGGTCTTGGTCAAGCAAACAAGTTCGGCCTCGGATACAATCGAACTAACGACAATTTTAGTTCGGTTGGGACAGTCTTTGTGCCCCAGTCGGTATCTCCTCCTCCGACACCGGAATTGACGACAAACAACGACAACAAACCTACTTCCTCCTCTTCGGAATCGTCAAGCATCAAGGTATGTTTTCGTTGTGGCATTGCAGGGCACATAAGGAGAAATTGCAAGATGGGAGCCAAACGCTTAACTCAAGCACTTCTTGCAACAACTACCAAAAGGGTGATTCCTCGGAAATCAAATGCAAATTATTCAAAGGAAAAGAGCCTCGGTAGTTCATCAAACAAGACGACGACGTCAAGGAAAAGCGATGGATCAAACAAGACGCTTTCACCAAAGGTATCAACCTCACAATCATTTCCAACGTACACCAAAACTCGAAAGGTTTGGGTACGCAAAGGTGAAGTTTTCCCTTGTTTTGTCACAAATATTTCCTTGCATGCTTATGATAATTCGTCTTGGTATCTGGATAGCGGTTGTTCTCGTCACATGACCGGTGACAAAAACTGTTTTCAAAAAACTTGAGAAAATCTCCGGAGGACTTGTAGTTTTCGGAGACGGTCAGTCTTCCAAAATTGTTGGAAAAGGAACAGTAGCTATTCCAGATGGGCCGATTCTAAATAATGTGTTATTTGTTGATGGCCTTTAGACTAACCTCATAAGTATCAGTCAACTTTGTGACAATGGTTTTTCAGTTAATTTTTCATCTGTCGAATGCATTGTAACTGATAAGGACCAAGTCTTCTTTTTAAAAGGGGTTAGATCTGAAAACAATTGTTATGTTGTTCCCAATAAAATTTCTGAAAATTGTAACTTAGCCTCTTTGAATAATGAAATGCTTTGGACGAGCACGAAATGCTGATGTTACCAAACCAATAGCTCCTGACTCCCCGCCTTGCATGGAAGAAGTGTTCGTTAACACTGATCGCCTCAGAGCGTTTGAACATCGTGAATGCATCGGTGAACGACATGTCAACATTGAAGCTCTTAGAAATCACTCACCAGAGTTTGGGATTTTGATTGAGCAAGCTAATCTGATTCAAGTCTGCCGATTTCCAAAATTACTTGGGTATTGTTTGTATCGTGTAAGAACCTTTTACACAAATGCGAGACATCTTCAGGAAGATGAACTTGGTTCGATGCAATTCTACACAAACATCCAAGGGATGAGACTCACAATCACTCCGCAGTTAATCGGCGAAGTCCTAGGAATGGAATCCAACAGATCAGGGATCAACTTTTTGAAGGGAAGAAGTTTGACGAATGCCATGTGGCAAACCGTGATAGAAGGAATTTGTCTGGAAGGAACTGAATCACCAGATGGTAAATCTGTAAAATCCAAACAACTTCGGCTTGAGTACCGATTTCTTAACTTCATCACGTGTTACAACATTCTCCCTAACTTGCAGACAAAGGTAGTGAGATGGGATAGAATGCTGTTCTTATATCTCCTAGGCCATCCTTCTGAGGCCGTAGGTCTGAACATGAACATCCCGTACATAATTTGGAATAGAATGTCTAGATATGTTAAGCATCCTCATCCTGCTGAACGACTTCCATTTCCATTGATCATCATGAGGATCCTGAAAAAGTTTGATATTGATATCAGCTCGACATCATATCAACACTGTTGGGGGATGATAGATGAATCAACAATTGTGAAGTCTCTTCACAAATTGCCTCATGTCACTTCTACTCCTTCCTCTGCAAAGAAACCGTGTGCAGGCACCTCTGCCTCGGCATCACATCAAGCACCCGGAGCAGATGATGAAGCGTCAGTAACCTCCATTTACAAACAGCAACAGAGACTATCTTTTGAACATGAGAAAATCACCAAAGAGCAGAGGCGAATCTCCGAAGAACTCGAAATAATCATAGCGTCCCAAATCACATTAACTAAGACGGTCTCGTCAATGAAGAAGTTAATGCAGAAAATGTTCTCGAAAATGGGATGCAGCGCCTCGGATGACTCAGATTCAGATGCTTGAGTTGTTTGTCTAATAATTCTTTTGTGTAGGACTTTCCATTTCATTTTTGTGCAGGCTTTTACCTCTTAGGGTATCGTTTTTCAGATTTTTAATCTTCTCCTGTGCAGGTTTTAAGTTTTTAAGTTTTAGTTTTCATTTTCAAACTTTTGGTTCTTGAACTTGTTAACTTTTCTCTCCGTTTTGGTAATTTTGGCTAACTTGTGACAAAAAGGGGGAGAGAGTATTAGAACAGTTTGAACAATCTTGATTGTCCAGTTGAACCATGAAGGTAAGTAAGGTAAGTAGAACTTCAACTTTTGGTTTTCATTTGTGATTGCATGCATGCCTCGACTAACTATTTGCTAACTATTTGGGCATGTAATATAACTAACAAGTTGATGTTCACTAACAAATTTTGTGACATTTGGATTTTGATTGCATAGAAGATATGTTGGTGTTTTAACTATGATCAAATTACATATCTGAATGTATAAATGTCATGGTAAGTATATGAGTATAAACTTCATCTCTGTATGTGGTTTTTGAATGATATAAAATTCCTGAGGTATCTAACGATTTCTTTTGTCAAGAATGATTTCTCTTGCAGAGAGTACAGATGTCTAAGTCTAGAGTCTGTTTTAGGAGTTTAACTCATGTATCTATTTTTATTTGGATCTCATTGTAAATTTTTGTTGTATGGTGATAGCAACAAAAATATCTTTTTGAATTTTCTTGAGTAGATTTATGTTTTGTCACGAAACCGCCAAAGGGGGAGATTGTTACGGATTTTGAGTTGGCGTATTTCGTGAATTCGGTTAAGTCTTGAAGATTGAAGGTAAAGAAGGTTGGATCATATAACTCAATCTCAAGAAAGAAGAATTTAAAAGGATCAGGTATGTTTAACTTAATATCTTTGGTGATCCGAATACTTCTTATAGTGTAGAAACACTTGGATGAATTTCTAATTGTATAAATATCAAAAACTGGACATGGGACATGTTCAGGATCCGGATCAGACATTCCAATCCGGATCCCGAAGGTTGTTCGTTCATACACCAGTTCAATCCGGATCGTAGCCTCCGTTGATCCGGATCCCGAACACTGGGTTTACCATTTTATTTGAACGATCCGGATCAGGCTTTTCAATCCGGATCCCGAACGTTGATGTTTGGTGAACTGTATGAACGATCCGGATCAGGCACTTCGATCCGGATCCCGAACCTTGGTTTTTCTGGAATCGGTTTTTCTCGCTACTGCAATCCGGATCGCCGAACGCCGATCCGGATCGTCGTCATGTAAAATTCCAGAAAAGGATAGTTTTTGATTCTTATCCTCTTCCAATGGTTTCTAACCTATAAATAGACCCTATGATTCATTTTTCTAGGGTAAGCCGAAAGCCCCTTAAGCCGTGGAAGCCATCATATTCAAATCAAAATACGGCCATATGAATCCACCTATAGAGAAGAAAGGAAATCAATAGATATTACCCTATATTTCTTCATCTATATTGATTGATTTGATTCTAGGTTTTCATACTCACATTTTGAGTAGAATCAAATCAATGAATACTTAGATGGTATTTCTGATCTATTTCTAATCTAAGTATTCGGCGGATCATCACCACCCAAAAACAACGATTTCCCCAAAATCGGCGCGTGGACTCGCGTGGCCTTGTGGATTCAAGGTGCTACCGCTCTCGTGGATTCGGAGCGAGGTACGTTCGTGGATTCGAAGCGTGCTACTGGGTGAAGACCGTGGATTCGGTCGGACGTCGTGGATTCGGCGTTGGACGCAAATCGTGGATTCGAGAAGCGTCGTGGAGCGAGCGGAGAAGATCAACTAGGAGCGTATGGAAAAGGTTGAGTCGTCTGTGAGTACGGTATATCACCTTGTACGTGTTTAATTCTAGTGGATTTTACCGTGTTATCGGTCCCATGGTTGTTTACTCTGGTTTGGAGTTTTCCACGTAAAAATCTCTGCGTGTTATTTTTGTTTTCCGCATTGGCTTTTATAATGCAAAGATTTTTTAGTGTTTATTGTTTACACCTATTCACCCCCCTCTAGGTGTCTTTTCCCCTATTTAGATTCAATTATACATAACCCAACAAAAAGATCACATCAAGCACCTCTTGCAACAACTACTAATGAGTTCACTCCCCGGAAATCAAAGAAGAATTTTTCAAAAGAAAAGAACATTGGTAGTACATCAAACAAGACGACGACGTTAAGGAAAAGCGATAAATCAATCAAGACGCTTTCACCAAAGGAAATAACTTCACAATCATTGCCAACGTACTCCAAAACTCAAAAGGTTTGGGTACGCAAAGGTGAATTCTTCCTTCGTCTTTGAACCACGTTGGTACCAAACGACCCTTAGAATTACTGCACATGGACTTAATGGGGCCGACTCGTCAACCATCTTTGGGAGGTAAATGGTATATTTTTCTTTTGGTTGATGATTTCTCTAGATATTCATGGGTAACATTTTTAAAAGAGAAAGCGGATACTTTCGACTCTTTTCATGAGGTTTGTCATCGTATTATGATTGAAAGAAATGAAAAGATCGTTCGTGTTCGAAGTGATAGAGGTGGAGAATTCATTAATTCTAAATTCATTGATTTTTGCACTTCCAACGGCATAAAACATGAATTCTCAGCACCCTATACACCTCAGCAGAATGGTGTAGTCGAGCGCAAAAACAGGGTTTTTCAAGAGATGGCGCGTGTGATGCTTCATAGCCGGAAACTCCCGTTACATTTTTGGGCTGAAGCTGTGAACATCGCCGTCTATGTAATTAATCGAGTGTATTTGCGCCCGAGAACTTTAAATACACCATATGAGCTGTGGTTTTGTAGAAAACCGAATATCAAATATTTTCGTATCTTTGGGAGTCGATGTTATATTTTGCGTGATTGCGAAAATCTTGGCAAATTCGATTCTCGAAGTGACGAAGGGATCTTCATGGGTTATTCTACAAATAGTAGAGCATATCGGTTATTTAACCTGGAATCTAAAACGATGGTAGAATCTATTAATGTTAAAGTAGATGAAGCTTTTCATTTTGCATCTAATAAATCTACCCCAGATATGTCTCTAGATGATGATACTCCTGTAAATGTATCTTCTCATAATAATTCTTTCGATAAAGTTGATGCATCTAATGGTTCTTCTAGTTTATCTGATGTGCAGAAATCATCACATGTACCTCCGAGTACTCCGTTACCTCAAACGCTACGTATCTCCAAGGATCATCCGGAATCGAACATTATTGGAGACCCACAAGAAGGAGTCAGGACTCGGAGACAGTTGGTTTGTGGAGTCGCATGTTACGTCTCCATGGTAGAACCAAAGAACGTCGATGAAGCTCTTCAGGATGACTACTGGATTGAAGCAATGCAGGAAGAGCTCCATCAGTTCGGAAGAAACAAAGTCTGGGAATTAACGAAGCCTCCGAAGCAACACAACGTGATTGGTACTAAATGGATTTTCAAGAATAAGAAAAACGAGGATGGTACCATTATCAGGAACAAAGCACGCTTAGTTGCTCAAGGCTACTCACAAATAGAAGGAATAGACTTTGATGAGACGTTTGCCCCGGTTGCTCGACTCGAGTCAATTCGTATTTTATTCACTATTGCTTGTCATTTTAAAATCAAACTCTTTCAAATGGACGTTAAGAGCGCGTTTTTAAATGGGTTTTTAAACGAGGAAGTTTATGTGGCTCAACTGTAGAAATCTAGAATTTAAAAGTCTCAGTTTGCCTTTAAATATTTAAAATTTGTCAATTTTGGCAAAAGTGGAGAGATAGTGGGTCAATAGTGGGCCCAGAGATATCGACTTTTGATCGGGGTCTGATCTGGAAAATCCGAGATCACCATTGCGATCGTCTCGTCGAAACATAGAAGTTTTATATTCATATGTTTTCGATCCGACGGTCGGATCTTCCAGAAATCAGAAATCAAAAAGTGGGCCCCGCGACTTAAGTGAATAGTAACCTTTGAATTTTTAACCCCTTGTGATCATGAACGGTCGAACCACTATCTAGAATTTTAACATAGGAGTATGAGTAATGGATCCTAGCTAATTTCGACGTTCTGAGCGTAATGGCACTGACGGATTTCGCGTTTGGCGACCCGTGTGCATCGAAGTGCGTGCGTCGGTTTGCGATATACAGAACAAGATGGCCCGAGATTTCATACGAGCACCAAATCAAACAAATGATTAGCCTATTTTGAAGGTCTCGACGAGCCGGACGTCGTGGCGAAGTCCATTTTCAGTTTCGGCGACTCGAGTGCCTCGAAAAGCGTGAAATACATTGAAAAAGTGGGTATTTTTGAAGAAACCCTAATATTTTATGTACCAAAAATTATGAGGCTTATAAGTTGGGGTGCTGGGTGCATTTGTCACCTACAGAGGGACCTTAGAGTTTTAGGATCTTTGTGTAGGGGGTTTTGTGCAAATGTGCATTTAAACACTTGTATTCACGTGTTGGAGTGTACCCTGCCTCTTCCCCTTCGTAACTGAAGCTCCACCAGCCTCTCCAGCTCGCAACCGCCGCGTCCCTTCAGCTGCCGAAACGGCCGGCCGCTCGGGTCGCCGGGGTTAAAGGTAAGAAGCCTAGTTTGGAGTTTCCCTTGAGTTGTGAAGGAGAGATCAACCAAAGCCATAGGTATTAGCCAACCTTCCTCTGAGAGCTTCATTAAGAGGCCGCAACCGAGCCCTGGTGTACCCGACCCCAGCCGCCGCCGAGTGCCGCCGCAGCCACTTTCCTCTTCTTCCTTTCTCCGACGAGGTGTGAAGTTGGACGGGATCTCTTCAAAGTTGGATTGGGAGGTGTCTGAGGAGTTCCTGGTGCTTGGAGGACCCTGCTGGAGCAAGCCTTGGCCGCGCGTAGTGAGGGAACCAAGAATCCGGCTTCTTCCTTCTTCCCCGAGCTCGGCTAAGGTGAGGGTCCTTAACCAACGGTTTCTAGCACCCCGGACCATTAGCAGTGGACTTCTTAGGTCCTTAGCTTCCTCCCTGCAAAGCCCCGAGGTCCCATGCAGCATGGTTAGCCGGCGGCCACAATGGGTCGCCGGAAACCTAACCTAGCTCCGCCCCTAAAGAACTCGGCAACCGCTGAATATAAATGCACCAAAATTGGTGTGCTTGGACTGTAGGAGGAGAGGACCAAATCCACCAAATTTGATGGAGTATGGTTGTCCCGTTGAGTGGCAGATTCGTGCCCTAGCTTTCGGGTTTTCTTGCACTCGGCCGAGCTTGTTGCTCCGGCGCCGGCGGCCCTCTCCGACGCCGGCCACCTACCCAGAAGCCTTACTGGGAATGAGAGGAGTGCTCCCATGCATTTGCATGGCACCCATGCAGCATCAAAATGATGCGGCCATGGATGAACCCGAAATTAATAACTTTGCGGCCGCCGGAGCTCCGGCCACTTCCGGCCGGGGGGGAGATGGTTGGGAAGTTTCGTGGTGACCCAGGGAGCCTTCCCTCTAAGTTATAGAGCTCCAGGTTGCCTCTGTAAAATTCCGCCATTAGAGGTGGAGGAGCTCGAAACCGAGCTTTCTCCAGCCGCGCCGCCGCCGTGCCCTGTCGCCGGACACGGGTCTAGGTGAGTTTGTTGTGTGTTTTAGCGTCCAAATGGCCAAGTGGTTGGGTCCCAGATGTTTTGGTTGGATGGTCACGATTTTCAAAACAAGCACACTTCATCTTCTTCGTTGCCCCGACCATTCCATCCATGCAAACTTGGCCCAGGCTTGCAGAGAAGGTAGAGAGAGAGTTATATAGATCATTTCCCTCCAAGTCTTATAGCATTTGGTTCAGTGTTTGCAGAGATCAACCTGGGATTGGTGTTTGTGTGGTTGTATGTAAATGTTGCCCACCAAGTGTTTGTATAAATGCATGAATGAAGAAATAATGGGAATTGGACAAAGTTATGAATATAAAAGATGCTCAAACTTATCCCCTGAGCTTAGTGCTCACTTCAGATCAAAGTGATTTTGTGTGGATTAAAGTTTGGTGCTTTATGAACTTGTTTGAGTGCATGGCTTTGGTTCTGGTTGAACCAGCAGATCTGGGCTGCAACTAGGGTGAGCCCTGTGATCCTTGCAATATTTAAAGACCTTTTCATATACAAAGTTTGCTGGTTTGAAGTTTAAATTAAAAGATGTAGTTGAATCAACCTTTTAGTGAAATGTTTAAATAAAACATGGTTCCGGGCTGTTTGCGAAGCTGCGATAGTGTGCCCTAGGCTAATTTGGGGTCACTGAACGCGATGCTCGCGTTAGAAACAGTGTTTGAAGTCCCGGAGAAACAAAAATTCATTTGGGCTATGTTAGAGAGGGTTTTTATGGCCCGAAGTTTGCCTCGGGTTCCATGCTGCTGCAAATTAGTGAGCACGGTGTTCAGCATGAAAAATGTCACCTGCTGGAAGTGACGGTTCATCAAAATTATTTTCCAGTTGAAAGAACGAGCGAAAACAGTGCTCAAATGGCACTAAAATGTAAATTCTGAAAACTTTAAGGGTTTTAATGCAAAATAGACAATGAGTACTGGTTAGTAAAATGTTTAAATGATTCCTAAGCTTTTCGTTGGGAATCCATCGGCTTTCGTTGAGCGGAAATCGGATAATAGTCCGAGAATCGGCAAAATCGTCGATTTAACGGTATCCGGGTGACAATTAAAATAACTAAGAGGGTTTCAAATTGATCTGGGTTTAGGTTAGAGTTAGCGGGACTGAATTGATCCCTGATTGGTGATTTTGGATCCAGGTTGATTCAGTTTGCACCTGGAGTTGAGCATTTAGAGGATTACAGATTAATTGCCTGCGCATTGACAGGTGGGTTATCTTCGGTCCGGGTTTTATCAGTTCGGCCCTCTGGGGTGCGATACTGGTTGGACCCCTGTTGTTGATAGCTTAATCTGATTACTTTGAGCCTGCCTTTCTTTGATATATTATATCTGCTATCTGCCTGATCTATGCCTGTTATCTGTTCTATTCTGCCTTACATGATTGTCCATAGCACCTCTAGTATTTATACTCTTACTCGGACATTTTCATGGTTGATTAGTGAGCCGGTTTGTTCTGCTGATCAAATGATACCTCTCTGAGCACATAGATTTATTTAACTGAGGTTTTACCCCGCTTCGTAGGGTCGCCGGAGTCTGTTCTTGTTTGATAGGACAAAGGCACTGCTCTGCGAGGTTTGGACTTAAATCCAAGCTTCGTAGTGTCGCCTGAGTCTGTTCTTGTTTGATAGGACAAGGGCAATGCTCTTCGAGGTTTGGACTTTTCAAAACAGTTTTCTTAAAATATGTGTTTAAGTTTTGTATCATTTGGTTGGTTTGTGTGGTTGAGTTGAGTTTATCTGTGAGCTTCTGTTGAGAGATATTTGCCTTGATCTTGCATATAAGTTGAGATTTATTGCTGAGTGTTCCTGCATAAGTGTTGAGTTTCAGTTGATCTTGTCATTGCATCCCAGTGGGGATTTCCCGGCTTATTGCCGATTACCCGGTCAGTGGACCGTGAGCTTGAGCATTTGCATATGATTCGCCCGCACCGTTGTACTTCACGAATATCAGCGGATTTGCTACCCGTAGCGATGTTCTTTACCGGTAAAGTGGTTAGCTGAGGCAACCCGTGACCCTAGTTTGGGGAATGTCAACCAGGTGGTGCCAAGAGGGTAGCCTCGCCTGAGGTCTTGTGAAGGCCAATATGGTAGCTTGTGATTGGGTCTTTGCGTTTTCATCTATTTGATGCATGAGTTGTTAAGTTGCTTTATATGATTCTATGTGATGCCTCTGATTATAGTTCCATTGTTATCTTGCTGATTGTCCTAACTCCTTGATGTGTTGATTATCCTGATACATGTTTTAAATTCTGCTAAAATTATCTCCTATGCTTGTCCCTAGTTCATGAGTTGTACTTTCTTTACAGCACCAGTTATATATCTGCTTTACCCTAACCCCTGATCTATTACTATCCTCTAGCATTGTATACCAGTAGGTACGATCTGCTATTTCTCGGCTCGTCGTGCCCACTGGGATACACTCCGGTGTGTCTCACACCCTCGGGTGACTGTTTTTCAGGTCGAGCGGGTGTTGAGATGTCGGGACGAGTTGGTGAGATCACGAGATAGAGCTTGACCCTGGACAGCCGATAAGATCAAGAATTTAGTTATTTGTTGTATCAAATGTAATGCAATGTAATTGAGAAGTTATTGATATTGTAATTTAATCTTGCTTAGTAGATGTACGTAGTTAGTACTCTGGTTGTATGCCAAGTGAGCCGTGCATATATAGAAAAGGCTCAATCCCCAGTGGGACGGTATAGACTTTGATGAAACGTTCGCCCCTGTAGCTAGACTCGAGTCCATTCGTATCTTATTCGCTATTGCTTGTCACTTTAAAATAAAACTCTTTCAAATGGACGTTAAGAGCGCGTTTTTAAATGGGTTTTTAAATGAGGAAGTTTATGTGGCTCAACCGAAAGGTTTTGTGGACTGTAAACTACCTAACCATGTTTTTCGTTTGAAAAAGGCTCTTTACGGTTTAAAACAAGCACCGCGAGCGTGGTACGAAAGGTTAACAAAGCACCTATTGGAAAAGGGCTATACTCGAGGGGGAGCGGATCGGACTCTCTTTGTGAAGCATTATCAGGATAACTTCATTGTCGCACAAATCTATGACGATGACATTGTATTTGGTGCAACTAGAGATAATGATGCTTCTAAATTCGCTGAAACCATGGAAAGCGAATTTGAGATGTCTATGATGGGCGAACTGACATACTTTCTTGGATTGCAAGTGAAACAAAATGAAGAAGGCATCCATCTGTGCCAATCCAAGTATGCAAGGGAGTTGGTGAAGAAATTCGGATTAGAAAATTCTAAAGACTTTCGGACTCCTATAGGAACTAGCAACAAGGGATTAGGAAGTGAATCTCTTAGTGAAAGTGTAGACGAGAAGCTTTCTCGCAGCATGATTGGAAGTCTACTCTATCTCACGGCTAGTCGCCCGGATATATCCTTTAGTGTTGGGATCTGCGCGAGATATCAATCAGCACCAAAGGAGGTTCACCTGAAAGCGGTGAAGAGGATCATCCGGTACGTCAAAGGAACACTGAACTTCGGAATTTGGTATCCTTTGGGAACAACGCTTGACATTATAGGATATTCAGATGCCGATTGGGCAGGATCTGTGGATGATCGAAAAAGTACGAGTGGTGCATGTTTTTATCTTGGCCATTGTCTTGTTGCATGGCATAGTAAAAAGCAAAACTGCATTGCACTCTCGACTGCCGAAGCGGAGTATATTTCAGCGGGTAGTTGTTCAACCCAACTCATTTGGATGAAAAGTGTGTTGAGCGACTTCCGAATTTCAGCAACTTCGGTAACGATTCTTTGTGACAACACTAGTGCTATAAACATTTCCAAAAACCCTGTGTTGCACTCTAGAACAAAACACATTGAACTTAGATATCATTTTCTAAGAGAGCTAGTTGAATCAAATTTACTTCAAATTTCCTATATTTCAACTGAGGATCAATTAGCTGACATTTTAACAAAACCCTTGGATCAAAAACGGTTTATTCATTTAGTAATTGGAATGCTTTCTTTGAAATAACACTTTTTGAAATCAATGCTTAGGTTAGGTTTTGTTTTTATGTGTTTGTTCCTTATCTATGTTTGTACATAGAACAGTAATTGAGCATATGTAATTGACTTTACTTGCATCCTTTCATATATTTAGAAATTTATTATGCTTTAGATATCATAATAATTCATTTGATGCAATGATCATGTATGTCAATTAAGTCATCTTTAATTGATCAAAGTCAATTTCTCTCTCATATGATCTCTTGGTATAGTTTTTATCATATTTGAAAATTGAGTTAAGTATGAAACTCGAGATCAATTTTTGGTTGAATACCTTATATCTTAGATAATTGATAGCCAATTGAGGGGGAGTCTATCAAATGTTTATGCTCAAAAGATGTGGAAAGAGTTACATCCCAATGAGGAGTGTGAAAACTACCACCACATGGAGGAAAGAGCTACCACCTCGGTCGTCCGAGTACTGTGTGCAGCTACCACATGAATAACAAGCATGGTTTTTCAAGTTGATTAGATAAAATGCTTTTTGGAATACTTGACTCTGTCAAATTCCAAGGTTGGTATAAGGTGGGGATTTTATTGAAAGATGCTCAAAGAGCCACTCCTTACAATAAATTGATTAGATATATTATCTAACATATTTGGGATTTCAAACATCTATTGCTCTTGGTACTTCATTTTCTTTACTATGTTAATGATTTGATAAACGCATTACTCATAAGATCATGATAGATGTCATTGAACTTGTTCAACGTTAAAGGTTTTAATTTTCATAATTTTTCATTTCATTACTTGGATATTATTGATAGATTTAGCATAATCTATTTCTTTTGATGTGAAATGATGACTTTTGTTTAAAGTTGTAATGCAAAAGTGCTTACATACTTTTTCTGGATTTTCTGGAATTTTCCTAATTTTTATGAAGAAAAAGTTTGAAGCCGATCCGGACCGGAATATCCGTTCCGGATCCCGAACGTAGGAATTTTCTGCGGGTAGCCGTTCCGGACTGGATTCATGAGGCGTTCCGGACCGCGGCTAGGGTTTTATAAGAAACAAAAGGGATTTGATTTCTTTTTACTACAATCTTTTGTTTCCAAGTCTCCAGAGCTTCTCTCTCTAGAAATCAACCAATTTGGAGCCTTTCCAACTAGAGTTCTTCGAATCAAAGTGAGTTTTCATGATCAAAACTTCGGTTTTTCACAGTTTTTCTCTATTTTGCTCAAAACGTGAATGAAATCTTGTAACTTTTTCGTTTGAGATTGGTTTTTAGTCAAATTTCTTTTGAAATAAGAACTCTGAGTAGATTAGTTTTGATTATATGCTAGGTATTCTCTTGATTAACGGATTTTTAGGCTTCGATTTCTGAAAATTCGGTTTTAGGGCATATAATAGGTGTCACAACCCGGGGTCGAAACTGCGACCCGGGCTCGCCAACAGATCTGCCACCTATGCGAAATCCCGCATAGGCGAAGCGTCCAACCTGCAAAGTACCATCTAACAACTAAACAGATATCAGAGCTGAAGAAAAACTGCTATAAGAAAAATCCGAATCACTGTACAACTGAAAAATAAAGGTACAATATCCATCTCCCAAAAATAAATGATACAATAATCCGATCCACTGAAACTGTAATACAAGTAAAAGCCACCTATACAACATCTATAGATCCAAAAAGGGAGATAACAAAAATAATAAAATACAACTGTGTACAGTGAAACCCACAATCCGGGTTGGTACATCTATCCCACTATAGAAATCAACACTGGTAGGGATCTATCTCGCGACTCCCTCGCCTCGAATCGTCAACCGAAGATCCGCAACTCCCGCAGCAGACACTGCAAAACAAAGGGAGGAAAGGGGAAAAACAACAATGGGGGTGAGAACCACTAGTAAAACTAGTAGCCTCCCCCTGTGGGTAAAGCCTCAAACCCCGACGTACCCACAAAGTCTACCAGAGGCAAGAAAAGGAATAAGAGAGGTGGTAAGCTATAAACAAAACTACTGATAAAAGAGAGCTACCACTAAAATACCTCTAAAATGCCCAGCTAAAAGAATAGCTAAAAGTATGCCTAAGAATGTCAAAGCCTGCCTGACCAAACCCAATCAATACACCAGTAAACACTGGTACTGCCTGCTCTGCTGTCAACTCAAGAACCCAGAATCTGATCGGCACACGGCACGATCCCAAAGTATCCAATCGACCGGCACACGGCTCGGCCCTAAGCCTACTCCGGAGTGGCACTCGAGGGGAGCGACCCACACGAGTAAAGTATGTAACCATAAGTATCTGATATAGCAGGACTGGATCAAGACTCTAAGTAAGTGGGAAAAACCATCCACTAAGGAAGCCCGATCCCTCACCTCCAATATGATGCAATAATAATAACCCGGTCAACCGCCCACAGTTCGCGGTTGCCGCAATCCCTGCCATCAGGCCCTGCCTGTCCCAAATCCCCAGAAACCTGACTACACTATTATCACGCCCCGAGTCCACCAATTTGTACGGTTCGGGCACGCCAACAGACCCGCCAATCGGGTATGACCTTTCACTACCCGAAAGGAACGGTAACATCCATAGTAACACAACGAGTGTATGCGGAAACTCAATATCAGAGTACTAAAAATCACTATAAATTTAAACTTTCATTCAATAACAAACAGTTAAAGCGGAAATGAAAGCATATAAGAGTGAACCATAACTTAAATTTATTACACTTTACATCTCTGAACTTGCAAATAAAATTATTACAATTCCTTTACATAAATTCCTCACCATACAGAGTTCACTCAAGAAATATATAAAAGGGATACCTCTGCTAGACCCTCTAGGTCTCTATGCTGCTGGGCTCTTGCCCCTGTCGTATGCCTCGCCGTCTGCATCTGATCCGCCACGATCGCTGCATCCATCCCTGAACCTGGGGGGGGGGGGGGGGGGGGGCACCCAAGGGGTGTGAGAACTCCTGACAGAGTTCCCAGTGGGTTCAACCACCGAGAAAAAGTGTCCTACACCACTTGGTCCAATGGAAGCAATAATAATAGTGCTAGGAAACTAAAATCCTCAATAGCAAAATGCGGCTATGCAATATATATGAATCACTATACTATCTGTGTATACTCATCCTCCCAGCACTACTTTGTCTAGCCACACTAGGCGGCTAAGCACCAACTCGGCCACTATGCCGCTGTATATAGGGTCAAACTAACCCGGCCACCTTGGCCACTCTAATTTCTCTTTATTCTTTAAATTCTGGTGCTTTAGTTCAAGTTAACCCTCAGAAATTCTTATCTAATGGGCCCCAGCCCGGTAGTCCTGCTACCATAAGATAAGACTTCTAAGGTTGCCGATAGCACCCGCAAGTGCTACCCCGCCCAACGGGGAACTTGTCCTACGGGTCACTGCCCGGGAGAGGGACACTGCCCTTGGCTCCGACAAGGCTACTTTTTACCCCCGAAGGTACGCTCGTTTTATCTTTATATTTTCTTTCTTTTCTTTTCTTTTCTTTCTCTTTTTGCTTTAGTTCTTAGCCTCTTTGCCTTTGAACACTTGCTTTTCTTTCTTATTCGAGCTTGTAGCTCCCTTTTGCCACTGGCAAATCTCTTTCTCTTTCCTTTGAGCATTTAGCTCTTTGCTTTCACTTTAAGCCTTTCGAAAGTACCTCGTCCAACGGGTCACTGCCCAGAGAGTCCTGCTCCACTTGACGATTCTCAAATTCGAAGGCGCCATTTACATTTTCTTTATACCTTTTAGCCACTTTTAGCTTGCTTTTAAACTTTGCCTTTTTACAATAATTTACCTCTTATCCTAGGTCTCGCCATAAGGATAACTTGAGAGTCTCCTAGACTCTTAACATTTTACCTTCACTTATTTAACTCAAATTGAAGTTAAAGTTATTGTCCATTCGCCCAGACACCCTATGACTTTCTAGGGTTATATTTGTTTAATTTCTTTAACCTTGGGATCTTATCCCACTTTCCTGATTCCTCACTGAATCCTAGAGTTAACTTAACTCTATTTTTCTGTTCCACTTTTAGCTTAGAGTTACACTGACTCTAATCTCCTGTTCCACTTTTATCTTAGAGTTACACTGACTCTAATTACCTGTCTGTGAGTTTAAACTCCTCTGGATCACCTTTGGTTCCCTTTACCTAAGTTCCATGTCATACTCATCCTAGAGTTCCTTGACTCTATGTTGATCACTAGTTCACCTTAGGTCCCCTTTACCTAAGTTCCATGTCATACTCATCCTAGAGTTCCTTGACTCTATGTTGATCACTAGTTCATCTTAGGTCCCCTTTACCTAAGTTCCATGTCATACTCATCCTAGAGTTCCTTGACTCTAAGTTGATCACTAGTTCACCTTAGGTCCCCTTTACCTAAGTTCCATGTCATACTCATCCTAGAGTTCCTTGACTCTATGTTGATCACTCTATCCAGTGTCCTTAGGTTATCCCCTAAGACAATGCCACTCGTCCAATCCTAGGATAGCTCCTAGTTCAATGTCACTCGTCAAACCCCTAAACTAGATTTTCTCCTAGTCTTACTACCAACAAGTTCTGTTCCCTTATGTCACATGATTCCTAGGGTTGTACCCTAACATGATCACAGTCATCACATAATTATTCATTTCTATGCATGCAATTATTTTCATATCCATCATAAAAATAATATTTATCATCTATGCAAGCAATTATCAGCAATTTAGATAAGTCAAGAATTGCATTTTTCCCCTAATTCCTTTTAGACATGCAGATTAATTATCTCCTTTTTGGCAACCAACAGTTGCATTTTCCATCTGTGTCCATCTACACATACTAGTTTATCCCCTATTTGGATAAATCACAAATATCACTTTTCCTCTAAATTTCTCTACACATGCACATATATCATCTGCCTTTGGCAACTAACAGTTGCACTTTTCATCTGTATTTCTCTAAACATGCAATCTTAATCATAATTACCTAACGCCTCTAACAGGCTACTATCATGCTTCTAGATCAAAAAGCAAAGGAGTAAGGGGAGAGGTCACCCAATTTCGGCAGAATTCCCCACCTTGTGGTGTCCCCAATTGCTTGTAGACACTTGCAATTGCTCTTCGCGCGATTCCACTTGTTCCCTCGAGCTTGCACGCAAAACGGTGCACCTCACTCGAGTCCGCACGCAAAACGGTGCACGTCCACCAAATCTGCACGCAAAACGGTGCGCGTCAATAAAACCCACACGCAAAACGGTGCGCGACACTTCAGTCGGCACGCAAAACGATGCGCGTCAACTCAACCTGCACGCAAAACGGTGCACGTACCTCGGGTTTGCATCCAAAACGGAGCATGCTTCTCTTAAGGTTGCACGCAAAACGGTGCACGTCTTTTCTAACCCTGCACGAAAAACGATGCATAATATTAGGGTCGGCAAGCAAATCGGTGCGCAACAACACGATCGGCACGCAAAACAGTGCACGTACCTCAAATCTGCACACAAAATGGTGCACGTCTTTTCTAACCCTGCACGAAAAACGATGCATAATATTAGGGTCGGCACGCAAAATGGTGCGCGTTAAATTGATCGGCACGCAAAACGGAGCACGTACCTCAAATCTGCACGCAAAATGGTGCATGCTCCACTATAGGGTTGCACGCAAAACGGTGCACTTTTCTCTAGCCCTGCACGCAAAATGATGCGTCATATTAAAGACTGCACACAAAACGGTGCGCGATAACACAACCGGCAAGCAAAACGGAGCACGTACCTCGGGTTGGCACGCAAAATGGTGCACTTTTGTTTTTCAACGTTGCACGCAAAACGGTGCACATTTTCTGAGTTTGCGTCCAAAACTGCGCATTTTTGTCGAATCCGCACGCAAAACGGTGCATTTTTCTACAACTTGCATGCAAAACGAGACGCGCCAAAAATACCCGCGACAGTCCGTGCAGCAACGGTACAGTAAAACTCGGTCCCTAACACGCAAAATGGCACGGGGTCAAATTTAATGTCCAAAAAGGAACCATACAAATTGTGCCCAAAAATACCAAAAAATAATGTTACCTCGTACAGTCGCGCCGCCCATCGGCTTTTGGGAATGCCTCGCGCGCTCCACGAGATTCACGGCGCGCCCGCGAGCCCCACAAAATTCCTCACTTTCTCTCTCTCTCTCTCTCTCTCTCTTTCTCTCGGGCTCGGGTGGAGAAGAAGAAGAGAAAGGAAAGGAGGGAGGGTCTGCGCGGAAGAAGGAAGAAGAAGAAAAGAAAAAAGAAAGAGAAAAAGGAAAGAAATGGAGGGAGGGGAGTTGGCCCAATGGGGGCCCGCCATGTGGCGGCCCCCCCCGCTGACACGCGCAGGAGCGCCTGCTGCGCGCCTCGATCTGCGCGTCGCCGTCGCTTAGAAAATCTATTTTTGTTTCGGTTTCTGTCCATTTTTCGTCCGTTTCCGTCCAAATTTGACAGGCGGCTTCGTTTCAGCTTAATTTACCACAGAAAAATTTAAATTTTCAGTTTGGGTCATTTCTGGGTCCCCAAAAGCCCAAAAGCCTCGCTGTATCCAGAATTATTAGCGGACCCCGTTCTCGCAATCCGGATATCCGATCAACACGAAATTTTTACTGTGACCTTAAAACATAATTACACAGCTCCCGTAATTTTTTCAGAATTTTTCGACACTGTTGGCGGAGCCCGTTCCCACTATCCGGCCTCCGATTAACGCGAAACTTTTTCTGTGGCCTTAAAACATATTTACGGGGCTCCCGTAATTTTCTCGGAATTTTCCGACACTGTGAATTTTCCACTAAATATCTGGGCCCCCTTTCTCAAATAAATTTTTAGATCTCTCCATTTTAACCCGATTTGGTCCCAACTCGCGTCCAAATGTTCTTTACTTCCCTAACTTTCATAACACTAGTATTTCATACCGACTTTATTTACATTTATTTATATACCAAAATTCCGGTTCACTACATTCTACCCCCCTTAAAATAAGTTTCGTCCTCGAAACTTGAGTCACAACTCGACTCCTACTTGATCGAGAGGGAGGAAATCTTGCCCTCACTACTGGGCTCACTATATATCGTGACCGGCATCAAATTGCCTGCTCGCCGAGACTACACGAGCAACTTATTCATGAATCCCTATCGCAATTCAGGAACAAACACAGACCTGGTGTCTGGCCACTTTCACCAAGTAGGTGAAAGACACAGTTGAGCACTTGCTCACTCCATTGCCACGAATTGCCCCGTCTTTTCTTGCGAAATTTCTACTTTAATTCCGCCATCATCTTTTCACAACGAGGTTGCATCTGCAACCAATTACACTTACCGCACTTTTCCGGTCGCTCCGCTGCCTAATGTGGAGGGCAAAGGCCAATCCACGAGTTCCCAGCTATCCCACACGCTACAAGCGCTCCATGTCCACGGGTTATCAGCTAACCCGATATCTAGGTCTATTAATAGGTCCGCAGACCACGATCCAATAGGGGCCTATAGCCCAACTAGTCCAACACTGTACAATGACTCTCACTAGCACAAAGATCCAATCGTCATACGGGTAGATCCACACTTAGGATTGCTACCCCAGCACTCCCACTAGGAGCTACAGAACCTCGATCACCCCTAGCACTACGGCCTGATTATATCACACACTCTCGGTGTACTAACAGCCTCAAGGCTCACACGTGGCATTTCACGTTCCTGGGTCGTCGCTCGGACTACCGCCCCGACCAAATCTCTATCATGCCCTGCCATCAGGTCTCGGGCCGCTGTCTCTCACAGCTGACTGCGCCTGCCCACTGGGCTACAGGCCCACAGTCCACAAACATGGTCCAGGCACGGATCATCCACAAGCGAACCCTCTAATCGTCGCCACGCGACCACTATGCTCCACTGAGCAAAATCAACTAACAAGTTGTCAATCCACGACCCAAACTCTCTATATCAACTCTGGCCACACTGGGCAAAGGCTAATACACCACCTAATCAGCTCTCTCTGGCTAAACCGTACCTGTGCTCCATGAGCACCTAAACAGTTGGGCGTCCTACGCCCCTACGCTAACTTGCGTAATCCAGAATGTTAAGCAACTTGCTTAAACACGCGCGTAACTCCTGTACACCTCTCCCAACTGGGTTGAGGCACCAAAAATAACTGTCCACCAACTCTGGTGATCAACTCGCAAAGACTACGGTGGCAACCCTTGCCATTACACCGATTCATCAGAACGGCGCCACAAAACTCTCGCTCTTTCGAGAGGTTCCCGCATCCTGAAGCCTACTCTGGGCCTCACCAACTCTACTATGCGGCAACACAGCCACAGTTGTCGCGCCACACGGTTACTACCGTCATCAGGGGCAAATTCACGCCGCCAGGCTCGCAAATCTTTCTTGCCCTAACCCTCAGGGCACTGCAACTTGGCTCTCGCGACATAGCGATCACCATTTACCTCGCGAGTCGGTCTCTTACTGGACCTTACTAACCATACTTTGCCAGCAACCTAGCTGACACAAGCATAAAACACCCTATGCTGAAGGTGTTGGCTGCGCCGACAAAAGTTCGGCGGCCACAGCCATTTCTTTACTGTCGCCCCTACGGGCGGCGACGCCGTATACCTATCCGTCATTTATGCAGCCTCAACTTGTTGCGCTATCAGTCACTGGAGCCCATCTATCTGCTCCAACTGTCACGCTGACGTTACTCTTAGGCGTCGAAACCTGTCTTCCTGTCGGCGGGGAATTTCCGCCGACGGCAAGAAGTCTGACCTGCTGCTGGACCACTCCAACAGATGCGGTTCCCTGCTATCGCAGCTCGTATACGTCGTTTGACCCCGAGCCCTCTCGTGACTCGGGTCAAAACAGGTGCGTCTCCCTATGTGGTGTCATCGCTAATATGCACACCAAAACGACACAACCAGCCCAAATTTAGCCATTTGAGCAACGCGCAGTCTATACCCCGACAAAAAGGCTCGTCGACCCAATCATGCAAAAGTATAAGAGGGTACTCCTTTTCATCTCCAACATTACGTTGTCGGCCGCCAACGTAATATTCGAAGAATGAAAGCTCGTCGCCCTCGATCAGTCCCAACATCCTTTTTGGGAACAACAATAACCAATCAAATACTTTCGCCCAATAATCCACACACTCTCTCGTGCCTAAACCCTAGAGTCTCCCTAAGGTTTGCTAACCACCTAGGACTATTCCTAGGCTCTGATACCACTCTAATCTGTCATGCCCCGAGTCCACCAATTTGTACGGTTCGGGCACGCCAACAGACCCGCCAATCGGGTATGACCTTTCACTACCCGAAAGGAACGGTAACATCCATAGTAACACAACGAGTGTATGCGGAAGCTCAATATCAGAGTACTAAAAATCACTATAAATTTAAACTTTCATTAATAACAAACAGTTAAAGCGGAAATGAAAGCATATAAGAGTGAACCATAACTTAAATTTATTACACTTTACATCTCTGAACTTGCAAATAAAATTATTACAATTCCTTTACATAAATTCCTCACCATACAGAGTTCACTCAAGAAATATATAAAAGGGATACCTCTGCTAGACCCTCTAGGTCTCTATGCTGCTGGGTTCTTGCCCCAGTCGTATGCCTCGCCGTCTGCATCTGATCCGCCACGATCGCTGCATCCATCCCTGAACCTGGGGGGGGGGGGGGGGGGGGGGCACCCAAGGGGTGTGAGAACTCCTGACAGAGTTCCCAGTGGGTTCAACCACCGAGAAAAAGTGTCCTACACCACTTGGTCCAATGGAAGCAATAATAATAGTGCTAGGAAACTAAAATCCTCAATAGCAAAATGCGGCTATGCAATATATATGAATCACTATACTATCTGTGTATACTCATCCTCCCAGCACTACTTTGTCTAGCCACACTAGGCTGCTAAGCACCAACTCGGCCACTATGCCGCTGTATATAGGGTCAAACTAACCCGGCCACCTTGGCCACTCTAATTTCTCTTTATTCTTTAAATTCTGGTGCTTTAGTTCAAGTTAACCCTCAGAAATTCTTATCCAACGGGCCCCAGCCCGGTAGTCCTGCTACCATAAGATAAGACTTCTAAGGTTGCCGATAGCACCCGCATGTGCTACCCCGCCCAACGGGGAACTTGTCCTACGGGTCACTGCCCGGGAGAGGGACACTGCCCTTGGCTCCGACAAGGCTACTTTTTACCCCCGAAGGTACGCTCGTTTTATCTTTATATTTTCTTTCTTTTCTTTTCTTTTCTTTCTCTTTTTGCTTTAGTTCTTAGCCTCTTTGCCTTTGAACACTTGCTTTTCTTTCTTATTCGAGCTTGTAGCTCCCTTTTGCCACTGGCAAATCTCTTTCTCTTTCCTTTGAGCATTTAGCTCTTTGCTTTCACTTTAAGCCTTTCGAAAGTACCTCGTCCAACGGGTCACTGCCCAGAGAGTCCTGCTCCACTTGACGATTCTCAAATTCGAAGGCGCCATTTACATTTTCTTTATACCTTTTAGCCACTTTTAGCTTGCTTTTAAACTTTGCCTTTTTACAATAATTTACCTCTTATCCTAGGTCTCGCCATAAGGATAACTTGAGAGTCTCCTGGACTCTTAACATTTCACCTTCACTTATTTAACTCAAATTGAAGTTAAAGTTATTGTCCATTCGCCCAGACACCCTATGACTTTCTAGGGTTATATTTGTTTAATTTCTTTAACCTTGGGATCTTATCCCACTTTCCTGATTCCTCACTGAATCCTAGAGTTCACTTAACTCTATTTTTCTGTTCCACTTTTAGCTTAGAGTTACACTGACTCTAATCTCCTGTTCCACTTTTATCTTAGAGTTACACTGACTCTAATTTCCTGTCTGTGAGTTTAAACTCCTCTGGATCACCTTAGGTTCCCTTTACCTAAGTTCCATGTCATACTCATCCTAGAGTTCCTTGACTCTATGTTGATCACTAGTTCACCTTAGGTCCCCTTTACCTAAGTTCCATGTCATACTCATCCTAGAGTTCCTTGACTCTATGTTGATCACTAGTTCACCTTAGGTCCCCTTTACCTAAGTTCCATGTCATACTCATCCTAGAGTTCCTTGACTCTAAGTTGATCACTAGTTCACCTTAGGTCCCCTTTACCTAAGTTCCATGTCATACTCATCCTAGAGTTCCTTGACTCTATGTTGATCACTCTATCCAGTGTCCTTAGGTTATCCCCTAAGACAATGCCACTCGTCCAATCCTAGGATAGCTCCTAGTTCAATGTCACTCGTCAAACCCCTAAACTAGATTTTCTCCTAGTCTTACTACCAACAAGTTCTGTTCCCTTATGTCACATGATTCCTAGGGTTGTACCCTAACATGATCACTGTGATGACCTGGATCTCTGCAGAGCTGTGGTAGAGTCATTGGTGGCATCTAGGGAGCCTGTACTGTGTGTTGGAGGTGTTTGTGCGCCAAGTGGAGACAAGTGGCGGACTTTGGGCTTATTGGATCACGTGGGTGATCAATGGACTCTGTCGGATCGTTAGAAGTGGTTTTGCGCGATGCGGATATTAGAAATGGACTCAGCGCGAAGTTTGGACCAAGGAATACCTTTCCGGATGCCTTCGGCAAATTTTGGAGTTGGAATTTGGCAAAATGGACGTCAAATTCGGATTCAGCGCGCGAAAACGGTCAAAACGGACTACCCACTTGTTTTTTTTGAGCTTCGGGTACTGTTCATGCCGGAACAGTGTTTCCGGCGACGGCGCGGCGGCGGAGCGGCCGCAGGCGGCGCGGCGGACGGAGGCGCGGGCCGCCCGGTCCACGCGGCAGGCGTGCACCGGGGGCGGGACGCGTGGCGGCTCGGGAGTGGGCCGGTCCGCGGGGCGCGGTCCACAGAGAGTGCGGGGCGCACGGTGGACCAGGGGTGGACACGTGGCAGTGTCGGAGTGGGCGGTTTAGTGGACTGGGTCTACGGAACAGGCGGGCGTGGTGCAGTGGACCGGCGGGACACGTGGCGTCATGTGGTTGGCGGGCTCTTGCAGGCTGGGTCCACGGAGGTGCACCGGGTGCCTCGGAACAGTGCGCGGCAGGCGGGCGCAGGCGGCGGGCGCAGGCGCACGTGGGCGCGGCAGGGGGCGTTGACCGGGTGCGCGCCAGGTGTCGTCGCGGCGTTGGCCCACGCGTCGCGCAGTGGACGGCCAGCGCGGCTGTCCGCTGTTGCGGGGGCGACGTGGAGGCCTGGTGGGCTTTCGGGCGCGCACAGTGTTGGGCCGGGCCCAACACTGTAGCCGCCCGAAAGTTGGGGCGCCCGGAAGTTGGGACATGGCGGGTATTTCAGGATTTGTTTTCAGGCTGTTTCTTCAGGCTATAAAAAGGGCCGAGTTCAACTGAAGAGAACTTTTTGCCTGTTCCTCCTTTCACAGTGCCACCTTCACGAGTTTTCTTCATCTCCCTGTGGCGGATCCATCTGCAGAGTTCCATATTTTTCGGCAGCACGCATCCCGAGGTTACCATTTTTACGGCGCGGCGCGACGCTCGTTCGTTTGTGTTCTTCTTCGTCGCATTTCGGTGCGAGTACTCCCCCGGCTTACCCCGAGCACCTTTTTCTGTGATTCTTGCGCCGTTGGCTTCACGACAGGTAGGGCTATGTTTCCCATGTTTACTGGTTTTTTCCCATTCCGAGCTTTTCATGGGTTTTTCGGATCATCTTGTGACCTCATTTTCTGGGCGGAGTTTTGGGACAGCGGTGTGGTATTTTGGCGATATCTTCGCGCACAGGCATCGGAATGGGGTGATTCAAGAGCGATTCGCATCTACACATCACGAGGAATATGCCCAAATTTTCTTGGAATTTTCTGAATATTTCTCGAAGGTGAAAAATATCTGTGAACAGTAGTTATTGCTACAGTTTTTGAGAATAGTTTAATTCGGGGTGGTTCCCTTGTCGGAATTGTTTCTCAGTGTAGGAAGCTCGGATTTGAGCGTGCAGGTAGTCGTTTCGACGGGTTCGTCGCGAGGATCGTGACGGTATTTTTCTTGGAATTTTCCGGGCACTTCTCGCAGGTAAAAACAGGGCATCTTTGGGACTGAATTCTGGACAGCATGTATGGGTACTTGTGTGCTTATTTTTGTGTATGTTTGGGGTAATTTTGTACAGCGATCGCGGCGGCTGATTGGTTTGGGCGAGAGCACTTCTTGGACTTGGAATTAGCGATCGAGGTGGGTGGTTGTTGCTTACCTCTATTTTGACATGCTCACTAGGAATATTAGAGTGACCCCTCTATTTGGACATGCATGCTTAGGTGATATAATATTATGAGCCTTTCATGTGGGAATTACTGTTGTGGATATCTGATAGTGGTTGGGAGCTATACATGTTGGTATGATGGAATGTTAGCGTTTAACCTTGCATGTGGATTGGTTTGTTTATTTTGGACTTTGTGATTATCCTGTTAGTGTTGGTACTATTTTATGGATATTATGACATGCATAGGTGGATAGTAGTGCTTTAATTTGGAACATGGATGATAGACATGTGTGGTTGGATATTGTTTTAGCATGATGGTTATATCTATGCGGCTCTATTAATTGTTACACATGTGGAACCACTATTGGTCGCCTTTTCCTTTATTCCCTTGGGAACACTTGCATGCTTGTATGGTCACCTAGATAGGCCACCTTTTTCTGCTACACTATCATGCTGGAACTTGACTTAGGAGAAACCTTGTTTGTTTCTTTCTCCTTTTCGTTAGTCAGGTGGGTTTGCTCGGGTTTGAGCAGGGGTTTGGGATAGTGTAGCCGGGGCCTGGATTATGGATCATGGGTTTTGGCGGCGACCGCGGATATTGGGCGGTCGACCGGATGTCGGTTATAGGACATCGGTGATAGGGCATGATTATGGACTAGAGGGTTTTGTGGCAACCGCGGATAGTAGGCGGCTGGCCAGATGTCGGGTGTGGGACATGTTTGTGATTGTGGGTTATTCCGGCGACCGCGGGTATTGGGCGGTTGACCGGAGGTCGGTTGTTAGACCTGGTCGTGGATTGTGGGGTGTTGCGGCAATCGCGGATATTGGGCGATTGACCGGATGGTTACTCTTGCATCTGATTGGGAATCAGTTTTCTTTTAGTGGAAGGTTGTGTTCCACTGGGGCTTTATAGTTGTGATCCAATCCTGCTTTTATCACCGGCGCGGTTATTGCCCGATGATGCTTTTATTACACCGGCGCGGTTATTGCCCGGTGATGCTTTACTCGTGTGGGTGTTTTTGTAAACCTCTCATTTGGGATTTATCACTAGGCCTATTAGAATGCTCTTGATTTTGCTGTTAGTAAATCTGTGGAATGGACCTAGCATGCTTGTATGAAGTCCTGGTTTCTTTGTTGATAATCGCATTGTTAGAAAACTACAAGTTAATTAATGGTGAGTCCATGCTTTAAACATGTAGTAGAATTACTTGGAATTTATGCTAAATCCCTGTCTTGTTGATTGATTAAATGAAAGGCTGAGGTATGTGGTTAGGGTACTTAAAATGGTTCAACGAGTTAATGACTTTTGCATGCTTGAATGGTCACCTAGATAGGCCACCTTCTTTTCTGCTACACTATCATGCTGGAATTGACTTAGGAGAAACCATGTTGCATTCTTTCTTCAGTCACTTAAACATAGGGGATATTATGCTCGGGTCAGAGCAGGGGCTGGGATAGTGTAGTCAGATACTTGGGTTTCGGGGAGAGGGTTTTGGGCTTCCTTCGGGAGACGGTACTTTTCCTTATAGAGCTGAGTGCGCAATTTGCAGACTTGAGACCCTGGGACTCCTGTCCCATATCGGTGTTATGCGTAGGCTGGCATACCCGATTTGGCAGACATTGAGAACCCTACCCCTTATCGGTGCTATGCGTAGGCTGGCATACCCGATTTAGCAGACCCTGGGACTCCTGTCCCATATCGGTGTTATGCGTAGGCTGGCATACCCGATTTGGCAGACATTGAGAACCCTACCCCTTATCGGTGCTATGCGTAGGCTGGCATACCCGATTTGGCAGACATTGAGACTCCTATCCCACACCGGTGTTATGCGTAGGCTGGCATACCCGATGTGGCAGGCTTCGATTTTCTGATGCATACATTTAGCTATCTTTAGCTGGGCAGGTAGAGGCATTGTAGTGGTAGATTTCCCTTTTGGTAGCGGTTTCATTTCTTACCAATCTTCTTTATTCTTTAGCCTCTGGTAGACCTAGTGGGTGTGTCAGAGTTTGAGGATTTACCCACTAGGGGAGGCTACTGGTTTACTAGTAGTTCTCACCCCCATTCTTCTTTCCTCTTTTGCTTCTTCCTTGTTTTGCAGTGCCTTCTGCGGGTGCTGCTGGGCTTTCAGCGGCGGGTCGAGGAGAGAGGACGGCTGAGTAGATAGATCTCGAGGCAGGATGAGCGTGTTAGCTGGACTGTTGGTGTACCCAGGTTTTCCTCAGACGGTTGTACTCTTTCATTTGGGACTGGCTTTTGCCAGCAGGTTGTTTTTATTTTGGTGAGCTGGGAGAGACAGATGTATCATTTATACAAATGTATTGTATTTTATTTCCAGCTTCAGTCTGAGATGTATTAGTTTTAGTTCAGCTCTGTTTTTATTGCTCTTTTATTGTTATCTCTTATCTGAGCAGGCTTGGCGCTTCGTGTACGCGGGAAATACCGTGTGCACGGCGGATCTGTAGACGGGCCCGGGTTCTGGTTTACACCCAGGGCGTGACAGATTAGGTGGTATCAGAGCTTAGGGATAGGTCATTTGGGACTTAGGAAACCCTAGGCTTTTCGGCGGACCCTAGGATGTTTGTGCGTGAGAGACGCGACATTTTGCGAAAGTCGGTGATTTATTTGTTTGACTCTTCATGTGAGTGAAGAGGGATCGACATATCCTATTTTTGTGGGACAGTTATGTTGGCTGCAGACAACATAAAGTTACAAAAATAGAGGGATGTCTTTGACTTTCGCTAGATTGGGTCGAGTGTTTGGGGTGTGCTGATTTGCGGTTTTGTCGTGGTGAGCGGTGTCTCCCCGACGTTGGGCCCTGACCCGGGTGCACCTTGGTGCGGTAGTTGGGTCAGAGCTGGTTGTTTCGGGCCGGATACCCAGATTGGAGTCTGAGAGCTCCGGACCCGAAGGGTAGGTGTGTTGGAGGCAGATCAGCGGAGCGGTGACACAGTTGTCGGATCAGCGCAGTGGCACAGTTGTCGGAGTGGTGACACAGTTGTCGGGTCAGCGCAGTGGCACAGTTGTCGGAGCGGTGACACAGTTGTCGGATCAGCGCAGTGGCACAATGGTCGGAGTAGCGAGTAGCCCCCTCCGTGCCGACGTTTAGTGTTGGGGCACCGAGGTAGGGTGGACAGTTGACAGCGGGTAAGCTGTGGGATTGCTTTGATCAAGCGAGCCAGTTTTGGCGGATGAGTCATTCCGATTTGTGGGATTGAGTATGGAGCCCTGGGAGGCAGGGTCTTGTTCGGTAGGGGATAGAGAGTACTTGAAGGTCTTTATGGCAAGAGTTAACGCAGTTGCTGAACTGCACGCTCCATGTATAGAGGGACGGGGCGCATAGGATGTGAGTGTCTGAGAGTGGATTGTGCCAGGATACCTAGTAACTCATTGGGTCCCTCCAGTACGGATTTAGGACGCCTCATTGGAGTAGGCGCCGGGTGTGGAGCGTGGTATTGTAGCTCCTTTGGATTGGGATCTACCGCCTGAGGCGAGTTCTGATTGAGGCGCTTGGCGCCGGGTGATGGAGGACAGATCAGTCGGTGGAGGCATTCTCGATTTCTTTTTCCAGGATAGTGGATTTCTGAGGCAGTCGGAGCACATATGTTACAGCGGTCGGTGTGGTGGTACTTGCTGGGCTGGCGGGTTCAGTTTTCTTTCGCGGCGGTTGATTATGCCGCGAGGACAGTTTTCTTGGGGAGCCAGGCCCGGAGGTGTTGGTGTACTTGGGTTGCTTGAGGGTTATCTTCGCCTCTATAGTTTTGACTTCGGGAGCGAGGCGGATGTTTCGCTGTGGATGAGTGGACTTTTGGCTGGGTGTTGATGCCGGAGAGTCGGGGAATTGCTTCTACATCCCGACGGTTTAGAGATTTGAGACCAGAGTCTACGTGATCAGTTGGGGGACTTATATTGGATACCTTGGGGGTACAGAGGTATTGGGATCGAGCATTTGTGCCGATGGACTTGTGGTTGGATTATCTGAGACCTTGGGAGGAGCGGATGCGTGTACTGATGCAGATTACTTGGTAGCTCGAGCGGTTAGCCCAGCTGTACTTGGATGAGGTGGTGCGGTTTTTCTGGAATGCCCGCCTCTATTTTGGTTCTAATCAGAGACCCGAGGGTTGTATCGCGTCTCTGGAGGAGGTATTAGACAGCTTTGGGAGCTTGAGTGGTGGACGATTGGATTTTTACTCCCTCTTTTTGGTTGAGGTTTCGGGTTGAGGATTGATTTTAGTTTCGAGGACGAAACTTTCTTTTAGTGGGGGAGGATGTGATGACCTGGATCTCTGCAGAGCTGTGGTAGAGTCATTGGTGGCATCTAGGGAGCCTGTACTGTGTGTTGGAGGTGTTTGTGCGCCAAGTGGAGACAAGTGGCGGACTTTGGGCTTATTGGATCACGTGGGTGATCAATGGACTCTGTCGGATCGTTAGAAGTGGTTTTGCGCGATGCGGATATTAGAAATGGACTCAGCGCGAAGTTTGGACCAAGGAATACCTTTCCGGATGCCTTCGGCAAATTTTGGAGTTGGAATTTGGCAAAATGGACGTCAAATTCGGATTCAGCGCGCGAAAACGGTCAAAACGGACTACCCACTTGTTTTTTTTGAGCTTCGGGTACTGTTCATGCCGGAACAGTGTTTCCGGCGACGGCGCGGCGGCGGAGCGGCCGCAGGCGGCGCGGCGGACGGAGGCGCGGGCCGCCCGGTCCACGCGGCAGGCGTGCACCGGGGGCGGGACGCGTGGCGGCTCGGGAGTGGGCCGGTCCGCGGGGCGCGGTCCACAGAGAGTGCGGGGCGCACGGTGGACCAGGGGTGGACACGTGGCAGTGTCGGAGTGGGCGGTTTAGTGGACTGGGTCTACGGAACAGGCGGGCGTGGTGCAGTGGACCGGCGGGACACGTGGCGTCGTGTGGTTGGCGGGCTCTTGCAGGCTGGGTCCACGGAGGTGCACCGGGTGCCTCGGAACAGTGCGCGGCAGGCGGGCGCAGGCGGCGGGCGCAGGCGCACGTGGGCGCGGCAGGGGGCGTTGACCGGGTGCGCGCCAGGTGTCGTCGCGGCGTTGGCCCACGCGTCGCGCAGTGGACGGCCAGCGCGGCTGTCCGCTGTTGCGGGGGCGACGTGGAGGCCTGGTGGGCTTTCGGGCGCGCACAGTGTTGGGCCGGGCCCAACACTGTAGCCGCCCGAAAGTTGGGGCGCCCGGAAGTTGGGACATGGCGGGTATTTCCGGATTTGTTTTCAGGCTGTTTCTTCAGGCTATAAAAAGGGCCGAGTTCAACTGAAGAGAACTTTTTGCCTGTTCCTCCTTTCACAGTGCCACCTTCACGAGTTTTCTTCATCTCCCTGTGGCGGATCCATCTGCAGAGTTCCATATTTTTCGGCAGCACGCATCCCGAGGTTACCATTTTTACGGCGCGGCGCGACGCTCGTTCGTTTGTGTTCTTCTTCGTCGCATTTCGGTGCGAGTACTCCCCCGGCTTACCCCGAGCACCTTTTTCTGTGATTCTTGCGCCGTTGGCTTCACGACAGGTAGGGCTATGTTTCCCATGTTTACTGGTTTTTCCCATTCCGAGCTTTTCATGGGTTTTTCGGATCATCTTGTGACCTCATTTTCTGGGCGGAGTTTTGGGACAGCGGTGTGGTATTTTGGCGATATCTTCGCGCACAGGCATCGGAATGGGGTGATTCAAGAGGCGATTCGCATCTACACATCACGAGGAATATGCCCAAATTTTCTTGGAATTTTCTGAATATTTCTCGAAGGTGAAAAATATCTGTGAACAGTAGTTATTGCTACAGTTTTTGAGAATAGTTTAATTCGGGGTGGTTCCCTTGTCGGAATTGTTTCTCAGTGTAGGAAGCTCGGATTTGAGCGTGCAGGTAGTCGTTTCGACGGGTTCGTCGCGAGGATCGTGACGGTATTTTTCTTGGAATTTTCCGGGCACTTCTCGCAGGTAAAAACAGGGCATCTTTGGGACTGAATTCTGGACAGCATGTATGGGTACTTGTGTGCTTATTTGTGTGTATGTTTGGGGTAATTTTGTACAGCGATCGCGGCGGCTGATTGGTTTGGGCGAGAGCACTTCTTGGACTTGGAATTAGCGATCGAGGTGGGTGGTTGTTGCTTACCTCTATTTTGACATGCTCACTAGGAATATTAGAGTGACCCCTCTATTTGGACATGCATGCTTAGGTGATATAATATTATGAGCCTTTCATGTGGGAATTACTGTTGTGGATATCTGATAGTGGTTGGGAGCTATACATGTTGGTATGATGGAATGTTAGCGTTTAACCTTGCATGTGGATTGGTTTGTTTATTTTGGACTTTGTGATTATCCTGTTAGTGTTGGTACTATTTTATGGATATTATGACATGCATAGGTGGATAGTAGTGCTTTAATTTGGAACATGGATGATAGACATGTGTGGTTGGATATTGTTTTAGCATGATGGTTATATCTATGCGGCTCTATTAATTGTTACACATGTGGAACCACTATTGGTCGCCTTTTCCTTTATTCCCTTGGGAACACTTGCATGCTTGTATGGTCACCTAGATAGGCCACCTTTTTCTGCTACACTATCATGCTGGAACTTGACTTAGGAGAAACCTTGTTTGTTTCTTTCTCCTTTTCGTTAGTCAGGTGGGTTTGCTCGGGTTTGAGCAGGGGTTTGGGATAGTGTAGCCGGGGCCTGGATTATGGATCATGGGTTTTGGCGGCGACCGCGGATATTGGGCGGTCGACCGGATGTCGGTTATAGGACATCGGTGATAGGGCATGATTATGGACTAGAGGGTTTTGTGGCAACCGCGGATAGTAGGCGGCTGGCCAGATGTCGGGTGTGGGACATGTTTGTGATTGTGGGTTATTCCGGCAACCGCGGGTATTGGGCGGTTGACCGGAGGTCGGTTGTTAGACCTGGTCGTGGATTGTGGGGTGTTGCGGCAATCGCGGATATTGGGCGATTGACCGGATGGTTACTCTTGCATCTGATTGGGAATCAGTTTTCTTTTAGTGGAAGGTTGTGTTCCACTGGGGCTTTATAGTTGTGATCCAATCCTGCTTTTATCACCGGCGCGGTTATTGCCCGATGATGCTTTTATTACACCGGCGCGGTTATTGCCCGGTGATGCTTTACTCGTGTGGGTGTTTTTGTAAACCTCTCATTTGGGATTTATCACTAGGCCTATTAGAATGCTCTTGATTTTGCTGTTAGTAAATCTGTGGAATGGACCTAGCATGCTTGTATGAAGTCCTGGTTTCTTTGTTGATAATCGCATTGTTAGAAAACTACAAGTTAATTAATGGTGAGTCCATGCTTTAAACATGTAGTAGAATTACTTGGAATTTATGCTAAATCCCTGTCTTGTTGATTGATTAAATGAAAGGCTGAGGTATGTGGTTAGGGTACTTAAAATGGTTCAACGAGTTAATGACTTTTGCATGCTTGAATGGTCACCTAGATAGGCCACCTTCTTTTCTGCTACACTATCATGCTGGAATTGACTTAGGAGAAACCATGTTGCATTCTTTCTTCAGTCACTTAAACATAGGGGATATTATGCTCGGGTCAGAGCAGGGGCTGGGATAGTGTAGTCAGATACTTGGGTTTCGGGGAGAGGGTTTTGGGCTTCCTTCGGGAGACGGTACTTTTCCTTATAGAGCTGAGTGCGCAATTTGCAGACTTGAGACCCTGGGACTCCTGTCCCATATCGGTGTTATGCGTAGGCTGGCATACCCGATTTGGCAGACATTGAGAACCCTACCCCTTATCGGTGCTATGCGTAGGCTGGCATACCCGATTTAGCAGACCCTGGGACTCCTGTCCCATATCGGTGTTATGCGTAGGCTGGCATACCCGATTTGGCAGACATTGAGAACCCTACCCCTTATCGGTGCTATGCGTAGGCTGGCATACCCGATTTGGCAGACATTGAGACTCCTATCCCACACCGGTGTTATGCGTAGGCTGGCATACCCGATGTGGCAGGCTTCGATTTTCTGATGCATACATTTAGCTATCTTTAGCTGGGCAGGTAGAGGCATTGTAGTGGTAGATTTCCCTTTTGGTAGCGGTTTCATTTCTTACCAATCTTCTTTATTCTTTAGCCTCTGGTAGACCTAGTGGGTGTGTCAGAGTTTGAGGATTTACCCACTAGGGGAGGCTACTGGTTTACTAGTAGTTCTCACCCCCATTCTTCTTTCCTCTTTTGCTTCTTCCTTGTTTTGCAGTGCCTTCTGCGGGTGCTGCTGGGCTTTCAGCGGCGGGTCGAGGAGAGAGGACGGCTGAGTAGATAGATCTCGAGGCAGGATGAGCGTGTTAGCTGGACTGTTGGTGTACCCAGGTTTTCCTCAGACGGTTGTACTCTTTCATTTGGGACTGGCTTTTGCTAGCAGGTTGTTTTTATTTTGGTGAGCTGGGAGAGACAGATGTATCATTTATACAAATGTATTGTATTTTATTTCCAGCTTCAGTCTGAGATGTATTAGTTTTAGTTCAGCTCTGTTTTTATTGCTCTTTTATTGTTATCTCTTATCTGAGCAGGCTTGGCGCTTCGTGTACGCGGGAAATACCGTGTGCACGGCGGATCTGTAGACGGGCCCGGGTTCTGGTTTACACCCGGGGCGTGACAATCACAGTCATCACATAATTATTCATTTCTACGCATGCAATTATTTTCATATCCATCATAAAAATAATATTTATCATCTATGCATGCAATTATCAGCAATTTAGATAAGTCAAGAATTGCATTTTTCCCCTAATTCCTTTTAGACATGCAGATTAATTATCTCCTTTTTGGCAACCAACAGTTGCATTTTCCATCTGTGTCCATCTACACATACTAGTTTATCCCCTATTTGGATAAATCATAAATATCACTTTTCCTCTAAATTTCTCTACACATGCACATATATCATCTGCCTTCGGCAACTAACAGTTGCACTTTTCATCTGTATTTCTCTAAACATGCAATCTTAATCATAATTACCTAACGCCTCTAACAGGCTACTATCATGCTTCTAGATCAAAAAGCAAAGGAGTAAGGGGAGAGGTCACCCAATTTCGGCAGAATCCCCCACCTTGTGGTGTCCCCAATTGCTTGTAGACACTTGCAATTGCTCTTCGCGCGATTCCACTTGTTCCCTCGAGCTTGCACGCAAAACGGTGCACCTCCCTCGAGTCCGCACGCAAAACGGTGCACGTCCACCAAATCTGCACGCAAAACGGTCTGCGTCAATACAACCCACACGCAAAACGGTGCGCGACACTTCAGTCGGCACACAAAACGATGCGCGTCAACTCAACCTGCACGCAAAACGGTGCACGTACCTCGGGTTTGCACCCAAAACGGAGCATGCTTCTCTTAAGGTTGCACGCAAAACGGTGCACGTCTTTTCTAACCCTACACGAAAAACGATGCATAATATTAGGGTCGGCACGCAAATCGGTGCGCAACAACACGATCGGCACGCAAAACGGTGCACGTACCTCAAATCTGCACGCAAAATAGTGCACGTCTTTTCTAACCCTGCACGAAAAATGATGCATAATATTAGGGTCGGCACGCAAAACGGTGCGCGTTAAATTGATCGGCACGCAAAAAGGAGCACGTACCTCAAATCTGCACGCAAAACGGTGCATGCTCCACTATAGGGTTGCACGCAAAACGGTGCACTTTTCTCTAGTCCTGCACGCAAAATGATGCGTCATATTAAGGACTGCACACAAAACGGTGCGCGATAACACAACCGGCACACAAAACGGAGCACGTACCTCGGGTTGGCACACAAAATGGTGCACTTTTGTTTTTCAACGTTGCACGCAAAACGGTGCACATTTTCTGAGTTTGCGTCCAAAACTGCGCATTTTTGTCGAATCCGCACGCAAAACGGTATATTTTTCTACAACTTGCATGCAAAACGAGACGCGCCAAAAATACCCGCGACAGTCCGTGCAGCAACGGTACAGTAAAACTCGGTCCCTAACACGCAAAATGGCACGGGGTCAAATTTAATGTCCAAAAAGGAACCATACAAATTGTGCCCAAAAATACCGAAAAATAATGTTACCTCGTACAGTCGCGCCGCCCATCGGCTTTTGGGAATGCCTCGCGCGCTCCACGAGGTTCACGGCGCGCCCGCGAGCCCCACAAAATTCCTCACTTTCTCTCTCTCTCTCTCTCTTTCTCTCAGGCTCGGGTGGAGAAGAAGAAGAGAAAGGAAAGGAGGGAGGGTCTGCGCGGAAGAAGGAAGAAGAAGAAAAGAAAAAAGAAAGAGAAAAAGGAAAGAAAGGGAGGGAGGGGAGTTGGCCCAATGGGGGCCCGCCATGTGGCGCCCCCCGCTGACACACGCAGGAGCGTCGCTTAGAAAATCCGTTTTTGTTTCGGTTTCTGTCCATTTTTCGTCCGTTTTCGTCCAAATTTGACAGGCGGCTTCGTTTCAGCTTAATTTACCACAGAAAAATTTAAATTTTCAGTTTGGGTCATTTCTGGGTCCCCAAAAGCCTCGCTGTATCCAGAATTATTAGCGGACCCCGTTCTCGCAATCCGGATATCCGATCAACACGAAATTTTTACTGTGACCTTAAAGTATAATTACACAGCTCCCGTAATTTTCTCAGAATTTTTCGACACTGTTGGCGGAGCCCGTTCCTACTATCCGGCCTCCGATTAACGTGAAACTTTTTCTGTGGCCTTAAAACATATTTACGGGGCTCCCGTAATTTTCTCGGAATTTTCCGACACTGTGAATTTTCCACTAAATATCTGGGCCCCCTTTCTCAAATAAATTTTTAGATCTCTCCGTTTTAACCCGATTTGGGCCCAACTCGCGTCCAAATGTTCTTTACTTCCCTAACTTTTATAACACTAGTATTTCATACTGACTTTATTTACATTTATTTATATACCAAAATTCCGGTTCACTACAACTATCACAAACCCCCTGCTCGCACCCGAGCCACAAATACCCAGAGTCTAAAATGAAAAGGAGAAAAGTATAAAGCATGGTTTCTCCTAAGTCAAGTCCAACATGATAGTGTAGCAGAAAAAGGTGGCCTATCTAGATGACTATACAAGCATGCAAATGTCCCAGAATGATAAAAGAAAACAGGTGTCGATGTTCTTACATTTATTAGAGCATGCTATCCAAATTACATAATCAATCTCATAAAAGGATTGGATGTTAACATAGCATACATCAAGACTACACAAGTATGCACCTTTCACATTTGGAAATAAAGAGAGAATAGTATCCAACATGGTTTCCACCTAACATGAATCAGGAGATAAATGACCATCATTACTTTCATAAAGAGTTAATCTCACATAGATAGATCAAGATTAATGTAGTCAGCTATTCTCACACAAACCACTAACCATCCTCAAAAGAAACATCCATTCACATATAGACTTGCCAAAGATCATTTAACATTACTTGAATATGGTCATTCAATTCACTATCACCAATGAATAGACTAAGGTTCAACAACTTTTATTAATCTCACATAGGATGCACATAGAATCCACCAACAACATTCATTTCCACATAGGCTAAATCGCCGACCATTCACAATACACAATCTCACGCAAAATAGTCTAAGGATCAACCATTATGATAAATATCACAAGATGTAGAAGGAAAATCTACAAGGTCAATTATTCTCACGTAGATAAGTCAAGAATCATTTAACACATAACCTCTCATGACATAGGTTCAAGAATCATCAATAATATCACCCTGGATAGCCATTCACACTTAGCCCATGTGACATTCTCATAAAGTCATAACGGTCCCTTCTTACATAGCAACCATATCCTTCACAAAAATCAACTAAAATCAATTACTTATAACTATCGCCATCATTCACCATAATTAGGTTAACCATTCATCACGAAGTGTAGGCTAAAGATTAATTTCCCAATTACCCTCACATAACATAGGTTAAAGGATGATCACTTATAATCAACTTCTTATGAGATAATGCAACATCAATCAAACTATTCATTCACTCACGTATACACTGAGGATCAATTAACTTAATTTAAACATGGATATCCGAGCATATTACACCAAGGAAAAGAGAACAACAATCAACTATGCCACGAGGGAAAACCAATAGCACGAATGGGTAAATCGTTGTTTTCGGCAAAGCACAACCACCCACCTGAATCTTGACGATCCGATGCCCGATCTGGCTGAATTTCAGCGTGAGTAATCCTTATCCTCCCAGGAGTACGATACCACAAGAATCATCCAAATCTGCCTCACGGATTGGGCGCAATCGCTGAAACAATGCACACTACGCACTCAATTCCAGAATTTTAGCAAGTGCAACAAGGTTAAATAAAAAGTATGTGCAACCTCAAATACCTCAAAATGAAGTCCCTAACAATAAAACAAGGATGTCCTCTTTCATACAAACATCTCCAAGTCCTCAAAATCCACCATTAATTTCCCTTAACATTCAATTGTAGCAATAATCACAATGCTGTCCAAAAAATTGCTAACATAAACTTGCTAGTATATCCAAGCTTAATTTGGTGCTTTTCCAAAGGGATTTATTCATAGATCATAAAAGAGAATTTGCTCACCTTGAAGTTAAGAAGAAGTACGAACTTGAATTTCTGAAAAAGACCTTGTATCCACAAAGTTATCTCCATTCCAAGGTGCATTGCTCAAATCCAAACTAAAACAGGGACTGCAGTAATCCATATAATAGCACTTGAAAAGATCATTAAAGTTACCAAATCAAACGTGCTCCAAATCCTGTAAGAGAGGTACCATTGGATTCCTTGTCGAGAGTAGATATAAATTGAGCTAAAGAACTCCAATTTTCATGCTCGGATGAAGGACAAAACCCATAAACACTTTGAACTATCCACCAAGTTCCATCTGTACACGAATGCAGCAAGGTGTTCCAAAGATTATACATAAACCCCAACAGAAGCTCAGATCTAGGGAAAATAGTACTTACCAATATTGTAGATCTTCGAGTCCTGGAAATTTCCCCGCAAAAATCATCCAAAAATTCTACTCCTACAATTCAGAAAAGACAAAATACTAAAGGCTGCACAAAAATCCAGACTGAAACAAAGGGTCCCTAAGATGGCCTTAAAACTCTGTAAAATCAAGAGATCTGAGGGGAGAGTTGAATACGAAGATTGTAGCCTTACCTCTTGTGAAAATGTAGAACCAAGAATGAGTTCGAAATTCCAAGCAATGAAGCCTGGGGAATTTTCGTACTAAACTGCGACGGTGGAGCTCCGAAAATCCTGCAATGGTGCTTGTGCTCTATCATGGGGAAAATGATGATCATGGAGCTCCAATGGCCCATCCATGGTGATGAAGATGAAGTAGGGTTGCTGGTGCAGCTCTGCCTGGAGTCCCCAAAAAAACCCTGGTCCAAGGAGGAAGAAGGAGGAGGAAGAAGAAGAAGAAGAAGAAGAAGAAGAAGGAGAAGAAAGACATTTAAATCTCCTCCCCCTCTCCCGGATGCTACAGTGCGGGCCCGGACCGCTCGGCCTGGCGGGCCGGACACGTGGCGGCCATCCGGGCCGCCACGTCACCCGGGACAAGCCGCCCGGATCAAGCCACGCGGCTTGATCCGGGTGGCCGCGGCGCCACCAACGGGTGCGCGCCGCGTGTCCCCACGCGCGGGGAGCGCACAGCGCGCCCACGTGCGCGCGGCGGCGGGCCCAACCACGGCCCGCCACGCGTCCTCCCGCAAACCCCTTGACCGCATGCCAACACCGGGCCAATGGGGTACCGACACGTGGCACCCCCGGTCCACAGCCTTCCCCTGCGCCCGAATAAACCCCCGAACTTCCGGTTGCCCGTTTTCGCTCATCCCGACTCCGAAAAATACAACCAAATAGCCGATTTTCATCGTTTTTCCGCGCTTAATCCAAATACGAAGTCCATTTTGCAAGAATCCATTTCTAATTTTCGGCGAAACTCCCCATTAGACAATCTTGATCCATTTCTCGTACTGAGCCCGTTTCTCGGGTCCGATTTGCGTGCAACCAACACTATCCACAGAAATAGGCCTCCACAAGTTGCCGATTACACTGTAATGACCACAAAGTTCCGGGTCTTCACATCCTCCCCCACTAAAAGAAAGTTTCGTTCTCGAAACTAACACAACTCAAACATGAGTCACAATTACGAAGGATAAGTACTCAAAATCACCGTCTCCAGCTCCTAAGTCACCTCTCACTCCCCGTGATTACTCCACGACAACAGCAACATCAACGACCAGTACGGCATTGCCCGGTTGCGTAAACCTCCAATCTCACGAGCCAGAATTCGCAACGGGCATCCCTCGTACTCCAAACATTCCTAAATCTCAAATGGGACGAGTCAATCACGGGCGAGGGATCCAAAAACATAACCTTCCTGAGCTGAGACATGAAACACAACAGGGGTTCCATCAAAAGTTGGGGGAAACAAAATAACTGCCAGTGCAATACGCACCAAACCACAACTGTGTCAACTCAACCAAGGCAACCCTCAGGGGCACAACCACAAGCCATGTTTGCCTCAACAGTCCACACAGCGCTAGCTGTGGAATTATCCAACTCGACCCCAGACAGCTTTCCGCTCCAGGTATCCGTCAACACAGTGGCCCTGTCGGGGTGATCCAGAATGCTCAAAAGTAAACCAACGGTAACTCCACCGCCACCATAGGAGGCATTGCTATAACTCGCAAGTCCATCACCCCGCACTAACAATGCAAAAGTCGGTGCTGAAATCAGTGTCATTATCCATTAGTAATGCTCTCCTGGCACTGCCAAATTCAAAAAGCTCCTCACCTTGACAATAATTGTCGACCTCGGCCAATTCCCAAATGGTATCCATATTGGCCGGATTTCCACCGCCGCCTCTACGGCTAACACAATGTGACCCACGAAGGTAAGCTTCAGAAGCTAAAACTTGTATCTCAATAACTTGACATACAGCTTCATCCACACAGGCACGGTAGCACATCTCCAAGTGCCCCTCGTGCTCCAAGTCGCTCTGGGAGTAAATCAAATATCCTCGGGGAACATCACTCCCAAGCTATCCAAGTACATCTGGAACACACAATTCCTCAGATCTTGAAGACAACAGGGCATTAATTATTCCATTTGGCCCACTGTGCGCTCATAATGCCCCTACCAGATCCTGAATGCCATCTAGGCAAGGTCCTTGGCTGTCTGATTCCAAGTAGGTACTCGCATCATACAATAACTGTCGGAGTATGACTCCATCACAAGGCTCTAGATACCACCCGGACCTATCTACACTCGAACCATAAAAGGATCCTCACAGTCGTGTATCAACGACGTGGCATCACCACCGCATACCAACGGCGTGGCACTAGATCAAGCAGAACCCTCGAACCATCAGATCCTGCAACTGCGCCATCAGCTCTCTCAGCTCTACTGGCGATATCCAATGAGGTGCTGTCAAGGGTGGCGCGGTTCCCCGAACCACGTCAAACGCAATCTCTATCTCCCTAACCGGCGGCATCATCAACAGCTCAGGTGAAATCACACCCGGGATCTTATGGGCAACAGAGATAACCTTGAGTCCCAGTGCCGCCGTAAGCACCTCTCACACTGTCGCTAAAACCTGTGTGCTCTAACAATCTCAATAACCAAGCCTCCTCTCGTCTGCCTCGCATAAGATCAACGTCCTCTCTCTCCTCAGTCAAAATATCTTGTGGCATTGTACCAAACAATCTCAAGCACAGGGTCAAATACCGAACTACCACAATTACCAATAAACCTGTCGGTAACTCATAGTCTCAGCTGCACTGGACATGACCCACAAGCCTCCTCCACATGCACAACACTAACAGGAACCTGTACCTCAAGTGCACGTGGTAACAAATCTGTCTCTAGTCCATGCAGGAATGCAATATGCTCTAACTCCGACTGCTGTGACGAAGTCACATCTGCGACAACTCAATCCACTACCGTGGCGCCCTCCAACCGGGCGGCACAGATTCATCCGCTCGATGCAAATGGTGATCGCTCAGTCTGCCAGAAAAATCACGACTAATCACAAAGGGAGCACGACCTTTGTCTCTGCTCACACTGAGGCGACTGATACGGTCCTCCGCAGATAGCAAATCCACGCTACCGCTGCGCTACTCTGATATAGATGCTGATACTGCCATCGGGGTCCACCCGATCTCAGGCGTCTCGGGAACTCGTCATCTTGGAAAAAGACGTCAGAAATGCCTCTGCCGGCCAATCTGTCCTCCAAAGGCTCCGACTCAATCTTACGAGTCGGGGTGGTTCATCTGCCAAATCTGGCTAAATAGATCGATCATGTCCCCTCAGCTCACCAGCTGTCAACTATCCACCCTGCCTCGGTGCCTCGACACTAAACATTGGCACAGAGGGGGCTACTCGCTCCATCGGTGCCACAGAAATCCCTACCACTGAGGATACTGCAACTGGGTGGCCTCAGAAGGAAGCACTGTCGAGCTGCCCACTGCTCCGACAACTGTATCATCCTATCCGCTGCTCACTCTGCCGCCGATATGCCAGTGCCAATCCTGTCATCTGGGTCCGGAGCTCTCTGACCTCAATCTGGTATCCGGCCCGAAACTGCCTATCCTGGCCCACAAGCTGCAATAGGGTGCACACGGGTCAGAACTCTGTGTCAGGGAGACACCGCTCGCCACGACGAAACCACAAAACAGCACACAACAACGCTCGACCCAATCCAGCGAAAGTCTAAAGCATGTCACCCGTTCCACAGTATTATGTTGTCTGCAGCCAACATAATCACTTAGGAGAATAAACATGCCAATCACTCTTCCCGTCCCTTGGGAGAGGTATAAAACTCAATCAGGACTCTCGCTAAAATCACGACTCTCACGAAGTCAACCAAGGGTCAAACCATAAGCCTAGGGTTTCTAAGTCCACCATGACCTATAACCTAGGCTCTGATACCACTCTAATCTGTCACGCCCCGGGGTCGAAACTGCGACCCGGGCTCGCCAACAGATCCGCCACCTATGCGAAATCCCGCATAGGCGAAGCGTCCAACCTGCAAAGTACCATCTAACAACTAAACAGATATCAGAGCTGAAGAAAAATTGCTGTAATAAAAATCTGAATCACTGTACAACTGAAAAATAATGGTACAATATCCATCTCCCAAAAATAAATGATACAATAATCGGATCCACCGAAACTGTAATACAAGTAAAAGCCACCTATACAACATCTATAGATCCAAAAAGGGAGATAACAAAAATAATAAAATACAACTGTGTACAGTGAAACCCACAATCCGGGTTGGTACATCTATCCCACTGTAGAAATTAACACTGGTAGGGATCTATCTCGCGACTCCCTCGCCTCGAATCGTCAACCGAAGATCCGCAACTCCCGCAGTAGACATTGCAAAACAAAGGGAGGAAAGAGGAAAAATAACAATGGGGGTGAGAACCACTAGTAAAACCAGTAGCCTCCCCCTGTGGGTAAAGCCTCAAACCCCGACGTACCCACAAAGTCTACCAGAGGCAAGAAAAGGAATAAGAGAGGTGGTAAGCTATAAACAAAACTACTGATAAAAGAGAGCTACCACTAAAATACCTCTAAAATGCCCAGCTAAAAGAATAGCTAAAAGTATGCCTAAGAATGTCAAAGCCTGCCTGACCAAACCCAATCAATACACCAGTAAACACTGGTACTGCCTGCTCTGCTGTCAACTCAAGAACCCAGAATCTGATCGGCACACGGCACGATCCCAAAGTATCCAATCGACCGGCACACGGCTCGGCCCTAAGCCTACTCCGGAGTGGCACTCGAGGGGAGCGAACCACACGAGTAAAGTATGTAACCATAAGTATCTGATATAGCAGGACTGGATCAAGACTCTAAGTAAGTGGAAAAAACCATCCACTAAGGAAGCCCGATCCCTCACCTCCAATCTGATGCAATAATAATAACCCGGTCAACCGCCCACAGTTCGCGGTTGATGCAATCCCTGCCATCAGGCCCTGCCTGTCCCAAATCCCCAGAAACCTGACTACACTATCACAAACCCCCTGCTCGCACCCGAGCCACAAATACCCAGAGTCTAAAATGAAAAGGAGAAAAGTATAAAGCATGGTTTCTCCTAAGTCAAGTCCAACATGATAGTGTAGCAGAAAAAGGTGGCCTATCTAGTTGACCATACAAGCATGCAAATGTCCCAGAATGATAAAAGAAAACAGGTGTCGATGTTCTTACATTTATTAGAGCATGCTATCCAAATTACATAATCAATCTCATAAAAGGATTGGATGTTAACATAGCATACATCAAGACTACACAAGTATGCACCTTTCACATTTGGAAATAAAGAGAGAATAGTATCCAACATGGTTTCCACCTAACATGAATCAGGAGATAAATGACAATCATTACTTTCATAAAGAGTGAATCTCACATAGATAGATCAAGATTAATGTAATCAGCTATTCTCACACAAACCACTAACCACCCTCAAAAGAAACATCCATTCACATATAGACTTGCCAGAGATCATTTAACATTACTTGAATATGGTCATTCAATCCACTATCACCAATGAATAGACTAAGGTTCAACAACTTTTATTAATCTCACATAGGATGCACATAGAATCCACCAACAACATTCATTTCCACATAGGCTAAATCGCCGACCATTCACAATACACAATCTCACGCAAAATAGTCTAAGGATCAACCATTATGATAAATATCACAAGATGTAGAAGGAAAATCTACAAGGTCAATTATTCTCACGTAGATAAGTCAAGAATCATTTAACACATAACCTCTCATGACATAGGTTCAAGAATCATCAATAAGATCACCCTGGATAGCCATTCACACTTAGCCCATGTGACATTCTCATAAAGTCATAACGGTCCCTTCTTACATAGCAACCATATCCTTCACAAAAATCAACTAAAATCAATTACTTATAACTATCGCCATCATTCACCATAATTAGGTTAACCATTCATCACGAAGTGTAGGCTAAAGATTAATTTCCCAATTACCCTCACATAACATAGGTTAAAGGATGATCACTTATAATCAACTTCTTATGAGATAATGCAACATCAATCAAACTATTCATTCACTCACGTATACACTGAGGATCAATTAACTTAATTTAAACATGGATATCCGAGCATATTACACCAAGGAAAAGAGAACAACAATCAAGTATGCCACGAGGGAAAACCAATAGCCCGAGTGGGTAAATCGTTGTTTTCGGCAAAGCACAACCACCACCTGAATCTTGACGATCCGATGCCCGATCTGGCTGAATTTTGGCGTGAGTAATCCTTATCCTCCCAGGAGTCCGATACCATGAAAATCATCCAAATCCGCCTCACGGATTGGGCGCAATCGCTGAAACAATGCACACTACGCACTCAATTCCAGAATTTCAGCAAGTGCAACAAGGTTAAATAAAAAGTATGTGCAACCTCAAATACCTCAAAATGAAGTCCCTAACAATAAAACAAGGATGTCCTCTTTCATACAAACATCTCCAAGTCCTCAAAATCCACCATTAATTTCCCTTAACATTCAATTGTAGCAAGAATCACAATGCTGTCCAAAAAATTGCTAACATAAACTTGCTAGTATTTCCAAGCTTAATTAGGGGCTTTTCCAAAGGGATTTATTCATAGATAATAAAAGAGAATTTGCTCACCTTGAAGTTAAGAAGAAGTAACAACTTGAATTTCTGAAAAAGACCTTGTATCCACAAAGTTATCTGCATTCCAAGGTGCATTGCTCAAATCCAAACTAAAACAGGGACTGCAGTAATCCATATAATAGCACTTGAAAAGATCATTAAAGTTACCTAATCAAACGTGCTCCAAATCCTATAAGAGAGGTACCATTGGATTCCTTGTCGAGAGTAGATACAAATTGAGCTAAAGAACTCCAATTTTCATGCTTGGATGAAGGAGAAAACCCATAAACACGTTGAACTATCCACCAAGTTCCATCTGTACACGAATGCAGCAAGGTGTTTCAAAGATTATACATAAACCCCAACAGAAGCTCAGATCTAGGGAAAATGGTACTTACCAATATTGTAGATCTTCGAGTCCTGGAAGTTTCCCCGCAAAAATCATCCAAAAAATCTACTCCTACAATTCAGAAAAGCCAAAATACTAAAGGCTGCCCAAAAATCCAGACTGAAACAAAGGGTCCCAAAGATGGCCTTACAACTCTTTAAAATCAAGAGATCTGAGGGGAGAGTTGAATACGAAGATTGTAGCCTTACCTCTTGTGAAAATGTAGAATCAAGAATGAGCTCGAAATTCCAAGAAATGAAGCCTGGGAAATTTTCGTACTAAACTGCGACGGTGGAGCTCCGAAAATCCTGCAATGGTGCTTGTGCTCCATCATGGGGAAAATGACGATCATGGAGCTCCAATGGCCCATCCATGGTGATGAAGATGAAGTAGGGTTGCTGGTGCAGCTCTGCCTGGAGTCCCCAAAAAAACCCTGGTCCAAGGAGGAAGAAGGAGGAGGAAGAAGAAGAAGAAGATGAAGAAGAAGGAGAAGAAACACATTTAAATCCCCTCCCCCTCTCCCGGATGCTACAGTGCGGGCCCGGCCCGCTCGGCCTGGCGGGCCGGACACGTGGCGGCCATCCGGGCCGCCACGTCACCCGGGACAAGCCGCCCAGATCAAGCCACGCGGCTTGATCCGGGTGGCCGCGGCGCCACCAACGGGTGCGCGTCGCGTGTCCCCACGCGCGGGGAGCGCACAGCGCGCCCACGTGCGCGCGGCGGCGGGCCCAACCACGGCCCGCCACGCGTCCTCCCGCAAACCCCCTGGACCGCATGCCAACACCGGGGCAATGGGGTACCGACACGTGGCACCCCCGGTCCATGGCCTTCCCCTGCGCCGGAATAAACCCCCGAACTTCCGGTTGCCCGTTTTCGCTCATCCGGACTCCGAAAAATAGAACCAAATAGCCGATTTTCATCGTTTTTCCGCGCTGAATCCAAATACGAAGTCCATTTTGCAAGAATCCATTTCTAATTTTCGGCGAAACTCCCCATTAGACAATCTTGATCCATTTCTCGTACTGAGTCCGTTTCTCGGGTCCTATTTGCGTGCAACCAACACTATCCACAGAAATAAGCCTCCACAAGTTGCCGATTACACTGTAATGACCACGAAGTTCTGGGTCTTCACAATAGGAATTTTTGAAAATTATGGGATTGATCTATTTTTAAAATTCTTTTTTGCAAAACCAATTGGATTCCTAGTCTCTCTACATGATAATGATTGTTTAGTTACAATTTTTCAAATTTTTGAAAATAAACAATTTTTGTGTTCTTGAGTCTTTGCTCGCAGGTTTCTCTCATTCACAGGCAATAGCAAAAATGGTGTTCTCATTGATTGTAGTGCTTCTTGTTGCCATGGTTCACACTAGAGCAACGAACAAATTGAAGAGAGCGAAGAAAACTCTACAAAAAGGTGAGTTTGTCCTCGTTAACGACTCTGAGACGGAATCTGATAAGGAAGATGTGAACTGGGATGAATTGATGGATGACGAAACAACACCTGTTAAAAGGGAAGTCCCCTGGTTCACCAAAGGGAAAGACAGCACCTACTGCTGTGGAAAAAGGCAAAGCACCAATGCCATCATCCTCTATCTCGATGAAAAGAAAGAGACTAGCTGGACGGTTAGGACGAGCACGGGGGGTTGAAATTAACAAACCATTAGCTCCTGATTCACCACCCCGTGAGGAACAAGTGTCTCTTAATACTGACCGTCTGAGGGCTTTTGAAAATCGTGAATGCATTGGCGAAAGACATGTTAACATTGGGGCTCTTCGAGACCACTCCCCGGAGTTAGGCAATCTAATTGAACAAACCGATCTTCTTCAAGTGTGCAGATTCCTAGAAATGCTTGGATACTGTTTGCATCGGGTAAGGACTTTCTACACAAATGCACGGTACCTTCAAGAAAATGAAGATGGTCCAATGGAGTTTTATACAAACGTCCAAGGGACAAGACTTAAAATAACTCCACAATTGATTGGCGAAGTCTTAGGGATGCAATCTAGCAGGTCAGGGATAAACTACTTAAAAGGAAGGAGTTTGACGAATATGATGTGGCAAACTGTTGTAAGGGGAATATGTTTGGAGGAAACTCAGTCAACGGGCAATTCTATCAAGTCCAAAGAACTTCGACTTGAGTATCGGTTCCTCAACCTCATCACATGTTACAATATTCTTCCAAATATGCAGACGAAAGTCTTAAGATGGGATCGAATGCTGTTCTTATATCTCTTAGGGCATCCGTCAGAAGCAGTGGGGTTAAATATCAATATTCCATACATCATTTGGAATAGGATGACAAGGTATGTCGAGCATCCTCATCCCACGGAAACACTACCATTTCCTTTGATCATAATGAGGATTTTGAAGAAATTCCAGGTTGATATCAGCTCGACCACTTATCAACACTGTTTAGGTATGATTAATGAGTCAACAGTTATTAAGTCTTTCCATAAACTGCCTCATGCCACCCCAACTCCTCCGCGCACGACGAAACCCTCCGTCGGCACTTCTGCGTCACCTTCACGACAAGTACCTATGTCGGATGATGAAGCGTCTGTTACTTCGATCTATAAGGAGCAACAACGTTTATCGTTTGAACAAGAGCAAATAACTAAAGAGCAGAAGCGAATTTCTGATGAACTTGAACTCATCACAGCAGCCCAGATCACCTTGACAAAGAAGTTCACGTCAATGACTAAGTTGGTCGAGAAGATGTTTTCGAAGATGGGCTGTAGTAGCTCTGAGGAGTCAGAGTCCGACGATTGATTCTTTTTAATTTTCTTTTTTGCAGGTTTTTAGTCTTAGTTCTTACATTTTCTCTTTGAACTTTTACCTCTCCTTTATTTTGTAATTTTGGCTACTTTAGTGACAAAAAGGGGGAGAGAGATCTGAACAAACAATGGAACAATGGTTTGTGAGAACTTTGAGCTTTGAACTGTGGAGGTAAGTACAACTCAACTTTGGTTTTATATTGTGATTGAATGCATGCCTCGACTAACTATTCGACTAACTATTTGGGCATGTAATATAACTAACAAGTTGTTGTTGACTAACAAACTTATGACATTTGGATTTTTAATGCTTAGAAGATATGTCTATTTTTTATTATGATCTTATTACATATCTGAGTTCATAAATGTCATGGTGAGTATAAACTCTATCTCTGTGTTTGGTTTTTGAATTGTAAATATTCTTGAGGTATCTAACGTTTTTGTTTTGTCAAGAATTATTTCTTTTACAGAGAATACAGATGTCTAAGTCTAGAGTCTGTTTTAGGAGTTTATCTCATGTATTTAGTTTATTTGGATCTCAAATGTAAATTTTTGTTGTATAGTGACAGCAACAAAAATATATTTTTGAATTTTCTTAAGTGGATCTCTATTTTGTCACGAAACCGCCAAAGGGGGGAGATTGTTAAGGAATTTGTTTTGGCGTATTTCGTAAAAGTGTTTAAGTCTTGAAGATTGAAGATGAAGAAGCTTGGATCATATACCTCAATCTCAAGTAAGAAGAATTCAAAAGGATCAGGTACGTTTAACTAAACAATTTTGGTGATCCGAATACTTCTTATAGTATAGAAACACTTGGATGGATTTTTAATCGCATAAAAATCAAAAACTGGACAAGTTACATGTTCAGGATCCGGAACAGGGGACTACAGTCCGGACCCCGAACGTTGGTAGTTCATGCACAAATCCAGTCCTGAACATCCCTGTTTCGTTCCGGACCCCGAACGTGGATTTTGCTGAAACTGCATGAACAGTCCGGACTGTGAGATTTCGTTCCGGACCCCGAACGTAGTTTTTGCAGAAACTGCATGAACAGTCCGGACCGTGGCATTTAGTTCCGGACCCCGAACCTTGATTTTTCAGGAATTCTCTGAAAAACAACGACAGTCCTGAACGAGCCTAATCCGGTCCGGACCGTCGTGCGGGAAAAATTCTGTTACAATCAGTTTTTGATTCTTATCCTCTTCCAATGGTTTCTAACCTATAAATAAACCCTATGATTCATTTTTTAGGGTAATCCAAAATACGGTCGAAAAAGAGAAATCCAACTATAGAGAAGAAAGGAAATAACTAGATTTAATTCTATGTTTCTTCATCTATAATAATTAATTTGATTCTAGGTTTTCATACTCAGATTTTGAGTATAATCAAATTAATGAATACTTAGATGGTATTTCCGATCTATCTTTGATCTAAGTATTCGGCGGATCATCACCACCAACAAAACAACGATTTTTCCCAAAATTGGTGCGTTGATTCGCGTGGCCTTGTGGATTCAAGGTGCTACCGCTCTCGTGGATTCGGAGCGAGGTACGTTCGTGGATTCGAGACGTACTATCTGGTGGAGACCGTGGATTCGGTCAGACGTCGTGGACTCGACGTTGGACGCAGTGGATTCGGCGTTGGACGCTAATCGTGGATTCGAGGCGCATTGCGGAGCGAGCGGAGAAGATCAACTAGGAGCGTATGGAAAAAGGTTGAGTCGTCTGTGAGTGCGTTATATCACCTTTGTACGTGTTATAATTCTAGTGGATTTCACCGTGTTATCGGTCCCGTGGTTTTTTACTCCTGTGATGGAGTTTTCCACGTAAAATCTCTGCGTGTTATTTATTTTTCCGCATTGGGTTTTATTACGCAAAAATTTTTGAGTGTTTATTGTTTACACCTATTCACCCCCCTCTAGGTATTTTTTTCCCTATTTAGATCTATATTAGAGTTAACCCAACATAAAGCAATAGGAATGCTTTCTTTGAAATAACTCTTTTTGAAACCATTGCTTGGGTTAGGTTTTGTTTTGTGTTTTTGTTCCTTATCTATGTTTGTACATAAAACATTAATTGAGCATTAGTTTAATTGACTTTAACTGCATCCTTTCATATATTTAGAAATTTATTATGCTTTGGATATCATAATAATTTATTTGATGCAGTGATCATTTATGTCAATTAAGTCATCTTTAATTGATCAAAGTCAATTTCTCTCTCATGTGATCTCTTGGTATAGTCTTTATCTTATTTGACAATTGAGTCAAGCATGAACTCGAGATCAATTTTTGGTTGAATACCTTATATATTAAATAATTGATAGCCAATTGAGGGGGAGTTTATTAAAATGTTTATGCTCAAAAGATGTGGAAAGAGTTACATCCCAATGAGGAGTGTGAAAACTACCACCACATGGAGGAAAGAGCTACCACCTCGGTCGTCCGAGTACTGTGTGCAGCTACCACATGTATACCAAGCATGGTTTTTCGTGTTGAATAGATAAAATGCTTTTTGGAATACTTGACTCTGTCAAATTCCAAGGTTGGTATAAGGTGGGGATTTTATTGAAAGATGCTCAAAGAGCCACTCCCTTCAAAAATTTGACTAGATATATTATCTAACTTATTTGGGATTTCAAACATATATCGATCTTGGTGTTTCATTTTTCTTTACCATATTAATGATTTGATAAACGCATTACTCATAAGATCGTGATAGATGTCATTGAACTTGTTCAACTTTAAGGGATTTAATTTTTATAAATTTTCGTTTCACTACTTGGATATTATTGATAGATTTAGCATAATCTATTTCTTTTACGAAACGATGAATTTTGTTTAAAGTTGACATGCAAAAGTGCTTACATACTTTTTCTGTAATTTTTCTAAATTTTTCTGAAGAAAAAGTTGGAGCCGATCAGGACTGGAATTCCGGTTCCGGATCCCGAACGTAGGAATTGTCTGCGGGTAGCCAATCCGGACTGGATTCATAAGTCGTTCCGGACCGCGGCTAGGGTTTTATAAGAAACGAAAGGGTTTTGATTTCTTTTTACAACAAACTTTTGTTTCCAAGTCTCCAGAGTTTCTCTCACTAGAAAACAACCAATTTGGAGCTCTTCTAACTCGAGTTCTTCGGATTCAAGTAAGTTTCTTTGATCAAAATTCAATTTTTTCGCTGTTTTTACATTATTGTTCAAAACGTGAGTGAAAATCATGGGTGGAATTCAATTCTAGATGGTTCTTGGTCAAATTTCTTTTGAAATAAGAACTCTGAGTAGATTAGTTTTGTTTATATGCTTGGTATTCTCCTGATTAACGGATTTTTAGGCTTTGATTTCTGAAAATTCAGTTTTAGGGCATATAATGAGAATTTTTGAAATTAATGGAATTGATCTATTTTTAAAATTCTTTTTGCAAAACTAATTTGATTCCTAGTCTCTCTACACGATAATGATTGTTTGGGTACAATTTTTCAAATTTTTGAAAATCAATAATTTTTCGTGTTCTTGAGTTGTTGCTCGCAGGTTTCTTTAATCACTAACACACTAGCAGCAAAGATGGTGTTTGCATGGAAAATTGTTCTTCTTGTTGCCATGGTACACACAAGAGCAACGAACAAGCCCAAGAGGGCTAAGAAAGCTCAGGAAAGCTCAGATTCGGGATCCGAGACGGACTCCATGGATTGGGATGAGCTTTTGGAGGAAGGCGCTGCACGTGCTGCACCTACTGCCTCAAAGGGGAAAGCCCCTGCCGCAACCTCGAAGGCGAAGACTCCGCCTACCGCCGCTGAAATGGGGAAAGGCCTAATGGAATCAAGTCCAGCTAAGACAAAGAGAAAGAGCGTTGCCCGAAAAAGAGGGAGTGCTCGAGGTATATCTATTGAAGAGCCACTCGCAAGCAAGCCTCATCCACAAGACTTTGTAAGCTGTGAGAGGATTAAAGATTTTGAGAAAAGAGAATGCATTGGCGAGCGACATGTGAATGTCAAAGCTCTAAATGAGCGCTCTGCATTATTTGGAACACTTTTTGAACAAGTAGGGCTTGCACCGATTTGCAACTTCCCAGAATCTACAGGCTACTGTCTTCACCTTGTCAGGATGTTCTACCAAAATGGATCTAGATTGGTAGATATTGAAGACGGGCCGAGAGAATTTCAAACATCTGTCCGCAATGTTAAGATTAAGGTCACACCTCAGTTGATTGGAGACGTGTTAGGGATGAAGGCTCGGGTTGATGGAGCTCATTATCAAAAGGGTCATGTTTTTACCAATACAACCTGGAGAGTGGTTGTCAGTGGGATTTCTCTTCCTGATACTCAGTCGACGGGAAATTCAATCTTTTCAAAAGAACTTCGACCGGAGTATCGCTTCTTGAACTTTATTGTTTGCTACAACATCCTACCGAACATGCAAACTAAAGTTCTGAGATGGGATAGAATGTTGTTTCTTTATCTTCTTGGAAACCCCACAGCGGCTTTGGGATCCAACTTCAACATTCCATATCTCATTTGGTCAAGGATGGCGCGATATGTGGAGAATGCCCATCCTACTGAGCGACTTCCATTCCCAATGATCATAATGCGCATTCTTCGCAAGTTCAAGATCGGCACGAGTGCGAGCTCTTACATGCACAGTTTGGGAACAATTAATGATACAACTATTGTGAAGTCCCTCTCCACAAGACAAGATGAGCCTCCAACACCTCCTCGCAGAAAAAGATCAGCAGCACCAGCACCAGCAACAACAGCAGCAACAGCTTCAGCACCACCAGCAGCAGCTTCAACATCAGAGGATGATTCCTCTGTTACATCTATTTACCGGGAGCAACAACGACTTTCTTCAGAACAAGAACGAATGTTTAACGAATTCGTTACGATGAAGGCCGACATAGGAGTTTTAAAGAAGGAGCAGCTGTCTATGAACAAGATACTTAAAAAGATATTTCAAAAACTTGGCTGCAGCAGTTCTGAAGATTCAGAATGATCTTCCTTTTGTTGTTCTAACTTTTTTTGTTTTGCAGGTTTTAATCTTAGTTCTTACAATTTTTGAACTGTTAACTCCCTTTCATTTTTGTAATTTTGGCTATGTTTAGTGACAAAAATGGGGAGAGAATTATGAACTGGTTTGACAATGGTCTCTGTGAGAACTTTGAACTTTGGAACGATTAAAACTTGGAGGTATGTATACAACAACTTTGGTTTTGTACTGTGAATAAATGCATGCCTTGACTAACTATTTGACTAACTATTTGGGCATGTAATATTACTAATAAGTTGTTGTTGACTAACAAACTTATGACATTTGGATTTTAATGCTTAGAAGATATGTCTATCTCTGATTGGTATCTTAATACATATCTGATTTTGTAAATGTCATGGTGAGTATAAACTCTATCTCTCTGTTTGATTTTTGAATGCAAAATTCTTGAGGTATCTAACGATTTCTTTTGTCAAGAATTATTTCTTTTGCAGAGAGTACAAATGTCTAAGTCTAGAGTCTGTTTTAGGAGTTTATCTCATGTATTCATTTTTATTTGGATCTCAATTGTAAATTTTTGTTGTATGGTGATAGCAACAAAAATATCTTTTTGAATTTTCTTAAGTGGATTTATGTTTTGTCACGAAACCGCCAAAGGGGGAGATTGTTAAGGAATTTGTTTTGGCGTATTTCGTGAAAGTGTTTAAGTCTTGAAGATTGAAGATGAAGATGGTTGGATCATATACCTCAATCTCAAGAAAAAAGAATTCAAAATGATCAGGTACGTTTAACTAAATAAGTTAAGTGATCCGAATACTTCTTATAATGTAGAAACACTTGGATGGATTTTTAATTGCTTAAAAATCAAGAAACTGGACTGTTATATGTTCAGGATCCGGATCAGGGTTCTACAGTCCGGACCCCGAACGTAGGTAGGTTCATGCGCAAATCCAATCCGGAACACCCCTGTTTCAGTCCGGACCCCGAACGTGGATTTTGCTGAAATCGCATGAACAGTCCGGACCGTATGTATTTCGTTCCGGACCCCGAACCTTGTTTTTTCAGGAATTCTCTGAAAAACGACGACAGTCCGGATCGAGCCTAATCCAGTCCGGACCGTCATGCGGGTAAAAATCTGTTCCAGTCAGTTTTTGATTCTTATCCACTTCCAATGGTTTCTAACCTATAAGTCAACCCTAATTCAATCTTTTAGGGTAATCCAATATAAGTTTTTATTTCCGTAAATGAACGAGAAATCAACGGAGAAAAACTTATAAATTCATATATAGAGAAGAAAGGAAATAACTAGATTTAATTCTATGTTTCTTCATCTATATTAATTAATTTGATTCTAGGTTTTTATACTCAGATTTTGAGTAGAATCAAATTAATGAATACTTAGATGGTATTTCCGATCTATCTTTGATCTAAGTATTCGGCGGATCATCACCACCAACAAAACAACGATTTTCCTCAAAATCGGCGCGTGGATTCGCGTGGCCTTGTGGATTCAAGGTGCTACCGCTCTCGTGGATTCGGAGCGAGGTACGTTCGTGTGCTCGAGACGTACTACTTGGTGGAGACCGTGGATTCGGTCAGACGTCGTGGACTCGACGTTGGACGCCGTGGATTCGACGTTGGACGCAAATCGTGGATTCGAGGCGCGTTGCGGAGCGAGCGGAGAAGATCAACTCGGAGCGTATGGAAAAAGGATGAGTCGTGTGTGAGTACGGTATATCACCTTTGTACGTGTTTAATCTTAGTTGATTTCACCGTGTTATCGGTCCCGTAGTTTTTTACTCCTGGTTTTGGAGTTTTCCACGTAAAATCTCTGCGTGTTATTTATTTTTCCGCATTGGGTTTTATTACGCAAAGATTTTTGAGTGTTTATTGTTTACACCTATTCACCCCCCTCTAGGTGTTTTTTCCCCTATTTAGATCCATATTAGACATAACCCAACAGCTTCTAAATCGAAAAGCAAAGGAGCAAGGGGAGAGGTCACCCAGTTTCGGCAGAATCCCCCACCTTGGATTGCCCCCAATTGCTTGTACACACTTGCAATTGGTCTCCGCGCGATTCCTCTTGTTTCCTCGAGCTTGCACGCAAAACGGTGCACACCCCTCGAGTATGCACGCAAAATGGTGCACGCCCTCCTAACCTGCACGTAAAACGGTACACGTTATTAAAACCCGCACGCAAAACAATGCGCGCCACTTTAGCCTGCAAGCAAGACGGTGCGCGTCAATTCAACCTGCACGCAAAACAGTGCACACCTTTCTGTAGGGTTGCACGCAAAATGGTGCACGTTCTTCTAGCCCTGCACGCAAAACGGTGCACAACATTAGCGACTGCACTCAAAACAGTGCACGTTAATTCAATCGGCACGTAAAACGGAGCACGTACCATGAATTTGCATGCAAAACGGTGCGCGTTCCTTTCTCAACGTTGCATGCCAAACGGTGCACGCTTTTCGAGTTTGCGCTCAAAACAGTGCACGTTCGTCGAGTCCGCACGCAAAACGGTGCATGTCCTTTCCAAGCTTGCACGCAAAACGGTGCGCGCCAAAATGCCCGGCGATGCTTCGTGTAGTAAAATGACACAGTAAAATAGGTCCCTAGCACGCACAAAGGCATGGGGTCAAATCCAAATCCAAAAGGAAGAACCCAAAACTGTGCCAAAAACACCGCAAAATGACATACGGGACCTACCTCGACATTGTCGCGCCGTCCAATGCGTATGCACGCGTCCATTCGGCTCTTTGGAACACCTTGCGTGCTCCACGTCATCCACGGCGCACTCGTGCGCCCTCGAAATCCCCCCACGAATTGCCTTCTCCCTCCCCTTAGCCTCTCGGTGCGAGCAAAAAGGAGAAAGGAGGAGAAATGGGGCCATTCGGGCCCATATAGGCCAAAACCCGACTTTCGGGCGCAACTTTCGGGCGCCCGAAAGAGATTCGGGCTGCTATAGTGACTCCCGCGCTGCGGTCCACGTGTCCACGCCGCGCCAGCGAGGCGCCACGTCAGCCTCGCTCGGCCAATCGTGAAGCGACATGTGTCCCTGGACCCGTGCACCGCGACCACGGAACAGTGGCGGCCAATCAGGGGCCGCCACGTGGACCGCACCCACGCCCGCGCTGACGCACAGCCGCAGCGATACGTCGCATCGCCCGTCGCGTCGTGCTGACCCTCTGACGCCGCGCCAGGGCCCGCGCGCCTTCCCCGCGCGGGTCTGCGCCCTCGGCGGCTGTGGCCAATGGGGAGACGCCACGTGGCGTCCCCCGCCTTCTCCGCGCCTCGCGCCGCATGCCACACCTCGGGATTCGTGCACTTGTCTCGGGATTCGTGCACTCCCCTCAGGACTTGTGCCAACTGCCTCGGGATCTGTGCCAACTCCGAGATTCGGGCGCGCTACAGTACTTTTCGGGCGCAACCTCAATCCGGTCCGGGCTGCTACAGTAACCGGTCCGCCCGAGCTGAACCTGGTTCGCTATAGTACCCATAACCCGGCTTTCTACAGTACTTTCCGGGCGCGCTACAGTAACTTCCGGGCGCCCGAATGTACGGCCAAACTCTGGATTTCGCCCGTTTTGCCCGTTTTCGTCCGTTCTCATCCGTTTCTCGCCCGATTTCGCTCAAATTTAACAGGCAGCCTCGGTTTAACTTGATTTACCTCCAGGTACTTTTAATTTTTGATTTGGACCCTTCTGGGTCACCAAAAGCCTCACTGTATTCAGAATCGCTGGCGGACCCCGTTCTCACTATCCGGGTATCCGATCAACGCGAAACTTCTACTGTGGCCTTAAAACATATTTACCTAGCTCCAAGAATTTTCTCAGAATTTCCTGACACTGTGAATTTTTTGCTAAAAATCTGGGCCCACTTTCTCATATAAAATTCAAGATTCCTTATTTTTATCCCGATTTGGGCCCAAATCATTTCCAAATCATTCTTTACTTCTCTAAGCTCAATAAAAATGGTATTTCCTACCATTTTTATTTATATTTGCTAATATACCAAGATCTGGTACACTACAGCGGTGCCCTAGGGCTTCGCGGCGGCGGCGGCGATAAGAGCAAACAAGAACAGCGAAAGACCCAAAAACGCCAAACTCTAGAACGAAGAAATCGTAAGAATAACGGCGCTAACCTCGATCCATTGTAGAGGATGATCCGATCTCGTCCTTCGCGGCGCTGAGGATCCGGATCCGCTCCCCGTAGATAGTGGCGTCTCGTTCTCCGGTCTACGGCACGTTGATCGGGAACGAACGGGTTCCTTCGCTTTCTCCTTCTCTCTTTCTTTTTCCTCCGTTTAGGGTTTCCTTTTCTTTTCTCTTTTCTCTTTTTTCTCTCTTTTCTCTCCGGCAAGGGTTTTCTCTTTTCTTTCGGGAAAACCGATTTCTCCCTTGGTACGTACGATAAAACCCACATCCGAATATTTTATTATTAAAAATAAATATCTACTCCCACGAGATAATTCTATAATTCCGTGAAAAGCGTGCCAGATCTTTAGCACGGATTCCGATGAACACTACGATTACCATTACCTTCAAAACCCCATTTCGGGGGATCCGTAAGTCGGATTTTAGATCCGATTGCACTGCCGTTCATCGTTTTTCGAGCTCTATCACCGAAAAATACCCGCACCGTGTGATAGTCAACATAAGAAAACTCGATAATTCGAATTTTCCTAATATGTAATTTATTAGCAAGAGGGTGAAACGATACACGAAAAGTCATGATGTTACACCACACACCACTTAAAAGAAGTTTCGTCCCCGAAACTTAACCTCAACCCTCGCTAAACAAATCGGGAAAACACTCTCTTATCTTCATCTCCCGTTCCCACGTCGCCTCGCGCTCCTCATGGTTACTCCATTGCACCTTCACGTAGGGGATCGTCCGGTTGCGTAGCTTCTTATATTCACGCGCCAAGATTCGTATCGGTGTTTCCTCGAAGCTTAAGTCCACACGCAACTGGACAGCAGAAACATCGAGGACGTGCGACGGGTCGGGGAGGTATTTTTGGAGCATCGGGACATGAAACACGTTGTGTACCTGCTCGAGGTTTGGCGGTAAGGCCAACCGGTATGCCACCGGGCCCACACGCTCCAAGATCTCGAAGGGTCCCACATACCGCGTGCTCAGTTTTCCCTCTTAAACCGAAACGTCTGGTTCCTTTAGATGGCGATACACGGAGTAACACGTGTTCCCCTACCATAAACTCCAAATCGCGTCGCCTCTGATCCGCATAACTCTTCTGCCGGCTCTGGGCGGTCAACAGCCGCTGCCTGATGAGGCGCACCTTTGCCTCAGTTTCCTCCACTAGAACTGGTCCCAAAAACTTTTGCTCCCCCAAGTCGTCCTAGCATATAGGAGATCGACATCGGTGCCCGTACAGGGCTTCATACGGCGCCATTTGAATACCTGCTTGGTAGCTGTTATTGTAGGCGAATTCCACGAGGGGTAGGTAACGCGACCATCCTTCACCCAAGTCAAGCAAACAAGCTCGGAGCATATCTTCAAGAGTCTGGATTACCCGTTCCGATTGTCCGTCAGTCTGCGGGTGGACAGCCGTGCTGAATTGCAGTTTGGTCCCCATTGCCCACCGTAGGCTCCGCCAAAAGTTCGACACAAAACGTGTGTCTCTATCACAAGTAATCGACGCTAGCACTCCGTGCAACCTTACCACCTCGTCGATGTAGGTTTGCGCCAGCCGGTCTCGGGTCCATATCGTGTGGATGGGCAGAAAATGAGCCGATTTCGTCAAGCGATCCACTATGACCCATATCGCGTCGTGTCCTTGTTCCGATCGAGGAAATCCAGTCACGAAGTCCATGGTAATCCATTCCCATTTCCATTCCGGTATGAGCAATGGCTGCAGTTTTCCTGCCGATCGCTGGTGTTCAGCTTTCACTTGTTGGCATACCAAACAATGTGCCACAAATTGCGTCACGTCCCCCTTCAATTTGGGCCACCAAAAGGTCTGCCTGAGATCTTTATGCATCTTCGTACCACCGGGATGCGCAGTGTAGGGAGCACTATGCGCTTCTGTCAGAATTTCTTTCTTTATTTCCGGTACGTCGGGCACACAAATTCGTCCCCGAAACCTTATTGCATTATCCGAGCCAATCATAAAATCGCCCCCTTGTTCCGAAGATATTATGTCCCGCACCAGTTGCAATTGTGTGTCCGTTGACTGGCCTTCCAAGATCCTCTCGATCAAAGTAGGCTTAACTACTAAGGACAGGAGTTGCGTAACCGTACCCACCGGCACTACCTCCAGTCTCAATTGCGAGAACTCTGCAATTCGACGATTCTGTTGGGTAAGGGCGCTCAACGCCGTTTCTCCCGTCTGTCCCTCCCGGCTTAAGGCGTCGGCCACCACATTTGCCTTCCCGGGGTGGAAATGGATAGACAAATCGTAGTCTTTCAGTAGTTCCAGCCATCGTCTTTGCCGTAAATTCAACTCCTTTTGTGTGAACAAGTACTTAAGGCTCTGGTGATCGGAGAACACGTTGCAGTGCGCTCCGTAAAGATAGTGTCTCCAGAGCTTTAAAGCAAACACGACTGCCGCGAGCTCCAAGTTGTGTGTAGGGTAGTTCTGCTCGTATTCCTTGAGCTGTCTTGACGTGTAGGCTATGACCTTCACTTGTTGCATTAGTACGCTTCCAAGACCGCTTCGTGATGCGTCGCAATAGATCTCATAGTCCTCTCCGGGCTTCGGCAGTGCGAGTACTGGCGCCCGTGTTAGTCTGTCCTTGAGTTCCTCGAAGCTCTTCTGGCATTGGGCCGTCCAGATGAATTTCTCCCCTTTCCTGGTTAATCGATTTAGGAGAGTGGCTATCTTTGAGAAGCCTTCCACAAAGCATCTATAGTACCCTGCCAGTCCCAGGAAACTCCGGATCTCCGTTACCGTTGTTGGCCGGGCCCAGTTGGTCATGGATTCCACTTTTCTCGGGTCCATCGCTATTCCCGACGCTGAGACTATGTGTCCCAAAAAGTCTACCTCGCGGAGCCAGAACTCACACTTCTTGAGTTTGGCATACAATTTCTGGTCCCGGAGGGTCTGGAGGATTACTCGCAAGTGTTCCTCGTGCTCTTTGTCTGTGCGAGAGTAGATCAGGATGTCATCTATAAAGACCACTACAAACTGGTCTAAGAAGGGATTGAATATCCTATTCATCATATTCATGAACACCGCTGGAGCGTTAGTGAGTCCAAACGGCATAACCGTAAACTCGTAATGACCATACCGAGTTCGAAAGGCTGTTTTCGGTACATCATCACCCCGGACTCTACGCTGGCGATAGCCGGACTACAGATCAATCTTCGAGGACACCGTCGCTCCTTATAGTTGGTCGAATAGGTCGTCAATCCGAGGTAAGGGGTACTTGTTCTTCACTATAACCTTATTTATTTCTCGATAGTCGATGCACAATCGTAGACTTCCGTCCTTCTTCCGTAGGAATAGTACGAGTGCGCCCCAAGACGACATGCTCGGTTTGATAAACCCATTATCCAAGAGGTCTTCTAATTGTGCCTTAAGCTCCTTTCGCTCCGCAAACGCCATTCGATGCGGTGCCTTGGTGATAGGTTGTGTGTGTAATATCATAGATTTGTAACACTTAATACCTCCTGCTAATAAAGTTTCCGTTTAATGTAACTAAGATAACGGGTTTACTTAAGTCGTTGATTCGGATCTGCGGGTATTTTTCTGCGATAGAGCTCGGAAAACGGAGAACGGCAGTGCGATCGGATCCGGATTCCGACTTACGGAACTCCTGGAAAGGGGTAGAAAGTGATCGTAATGGTCAGGGGGTGCATCGAAATCCGTGTAAGTGATTTGGCATGCTTTCCGAGGAAAAAGATAGAATTATCTTTAAGGAATTATCCCGAGGGATCTTAAATGAGGAATTAATTAATTAAGGAATTAATTAATTGGGGAATTAATTAATTAAGGAATTAATTAATTGGGAATTTAAAATACCGAATGTGGTTTTTGTAGTACAAAAAGATATTTTGTTATCTTCTCCCGAAAGAAAGAGAGAGAAAAAGAAAAAGAAAGACGAAACCCTAACTAGAGAAAACAAGAGGAAAGACAAAACCCTAATCGGAAGAGAACGGTGAAAAAGAAGGTGAAGGCTAAAGGATCCAAACCCTCCCGACGAATGCGCCAAAACCGGGAGCGTGAACGGATAGCCGTCTCCTACGATTAGAGGTAAACTAATTTTATTTTGGTATAGTTTCGCTCGGTTTTTGGGTATCGGTCTTTCATGGAGTTTAGGAGTAGCCGCTTGCTACCCAACGTGCCGCGCGACCGTAATGCGCGCCGCGTGGGGATGGTGCCCGCGCGGCCGCGGCTAGAGCCGCGCGGGATCAAGCTTCCCGCGTGGCCGCGGCTAGGGTAAACGCCGCGCGGGGCCGGTGCCCGCACGGCCGCGACAAAAGCCGCGCGGGGCCGGTGCCCGCGCGGGCGGGTGCCGCGCGGCGGCGGTGCATGCCGAGCGGGGCCTTGCCCGCGCGGCTGCAGTCTTGTGCCGCGCGGGCGGGTACCCGCGCGGGCGGGTGCAGAGCGGCGGCGGTGCATGCCGCGCGGGGCCTTGCCCGCGCGGCGGCGGCAGCGCGTGCTACGCGGGCGGGTGCCGCGCGGCGGTGGCAGCGCGTGCCGCGCGGGCGGGTGCCGCGCGGCGGCGTTGCATGCCGCACGGGGCGTTGCCCGCGCGGCTGCAGCTTGTGCCGCGCGGGCGGGTGCCCGCGCGACGGCGACAGCACGTGCCGCGCGGAGCGGGCGCCCGCGCGGTTGCGGCGCTTGGGGTTGGTACCCGCGCGGCCGTAGCAATTGCCGCGCGGTGCCGCCGCCCGCGCGGCCGCGGTTTGCGCCGTGCGGGGCTGAGGTCCGCACGGTGGTGGATGAGACCGTGCGGGGTTGGTGCCCGCGCGGCCGCGGCGTGCGCTGCGCGGAGCTAGGGTCCGCGCGGTCACGATAAATGCCGCGCGGGGCCGGTGCCCCCGCGGCCGTACGACAAGCTGTTACGGCATTTTGGTATTGGCATATTTCGTGAGTCAAGTCAGTGAGTTGAGTCGGAGTCTTAAAGGGATCAAATTGTCAATCAGCAATCAAAGACTTAGAAAAGATTCAACAAGAGCTCAAGTTGACACTCAGTATCTTGAGTCTTGAAGATTGAAGTTGAAGAATTGTGGATCTATTACATCAATCTCAAGAAGAAAGTATTCAAGAGGATCAGGTATGTTTAACTAAATAATTGTGGTGATCCGAATACTTTCTTATAGTGTAGAAACACTTGGATGAACTTTTAATTGCATAATAATCAAAAACTGGTGTTCGGACATGTTCAGGATCCGGATCAGAGCCAACGATCCGGATCCCGAAGGTTGTTGCTTCATACAAGACTTCGATCCGGATCCATGCAATTTCCGATTCGGATCCCGAATGTTAAGTTTTCTGATTTGTATGAACGATCCGGATCGGGCAATGTGATCCGGATCCCGAACCATGGTATTTCTGGAATCGTCAATCTCGTTACGACGATCCGGATCGCAGTAAATCCGATCCGGATCGCCGTCCTGAAAATTTCTAGATAAGGTATGTTTTTGATTCTTATCTCTTTCCAAAGGTTTCTAAACTATAAATAGACATTTAGGGTTTCTCAAGAACGTGGGTTCTCTACCGATTAATTTATAAAACACTTGAGAGCAACCCTAGAGGCTAGGTTTTTATCGTTCTTCTTTATAGCCTCTTTTAGGTCAATTCGACGGTTCTTTCAAGAACATATCTTTCGTCGAATTGATCTAATCTTTGCTTAGAGATTTCTTCTACGGTTCTTCATTGATAATCTAAGCAAAGGATCACCATCGAAGTCAATATTCTTATCGACTGAGTTTGCGTCGTGGATTCGACGTGGCATCGTGGATTCGGTGTGCTAAAGGCGTTTCGTGGATTCGAAACGTGTGCTCGTGGATTCGAACGTGAGCAGTGGACGGGCAAAACGGTGGAGCGCGAGGTCCAAGAAATTGAAGGAGGGGTTAAATCCGTGGAGACGGTAATCACCTTGTTATTCTTCTTTTCTTAGGGATTGTTATTGCGCGGATATCCAACCGGTCAGCGCAAGGTCCGAAGAAGCTGAAGGAGGGGTTGAGTCCGTGGAGTCGGTAATCACCTTGTTATTCTTCTATTCTTAGTGGATTGTTATTGCGTGTTGGTCCCGTGGGTTTTCTCCTGGATTGGAGTTTCCACGTAAATCTCGGTGTGCTGTTTTTATTTTCCGCATTGGTTTTTATTTTGCACTGAGATTGAGTTTTTAAGTATTACACCTGTGACACCCCCGGAATTTGGATTAGTCCTATATATAAATGATATAATAGGACTAAATCTCTAACCCGGCTATAGCATTTTGGATGGTAGCAAAATCCAAGAGGAACATGAGAGTTAAGCGTGCTAGAGCTAGAGTAGTTCTAGGATGGGTGACTCCCTGGGAAGTGGGGCGTCACAGTTGGTATCAGAGCCATTCACCAGCCAGAAATGTGAGATGAGTCTCGGCTGAGCCAGGGTTATATAGCGGGTAGAGCGAGGCTCCCCGGCTAATGACCGTTGTGAGTGGAGTGCAGCTCCTCACAAGGTCGGCTAAGGCTAGCGAGACGAGTCTCACATCGCCTGGTGCTTGTGAGTGTGCTTGAGCCTGACGTGGACGTCAGGGCTTAAAGGGGGGAAGAATGTGACACCCCCGGAATTTGGATTAGTCCTATATATAAATGATATAATAGGACTAAATCTCTAACCCGGCTATAGCATTTTGGATGGTAGCAAAATCCAAGAGGAACATGAGAGTTAAGCGTGCTAGAGCTAGAGTAGTTCTAGGATGGGTGACTCCCTGGGAAGTGGGGCGTCACAACACCTATTCACCCCCCCTCTAGTTGTTTGATAGTACCTATTTAGATCCTTGTGGATCCTTAATAACTCTACACAAGCAACTCCGCGGGGGGCGGCCGCGTCGCCCTACGCGCGCGGGCGCCACCGCCGAGTCAAGTGTCCTTAGTGTTTTTGAGTTGTTTGGGTTCGGTTTATCCACTACTATATTGTTGATCTGACCACGGCTCTTTTGGGGACTACTTCTAGGTCCAGGCATCAACAGAGAGCATGGTTCAGTCTCCGGAACACGTGTTTCGCATAATCGAGGTGGGTAGGTGTTGGTTATTACCGGTGTGGTGTCGTTTCCGGGTACTCGTTTTGATAAAGTAGATATGTTTAAAGTTTGACTAACCCCATAGCATGTGAATCCCTTTTATGATGTCAATCAAAGCGGCTGCGGTCGCAGGTGCGGTATACTATTCTGATTAAAGCGGCTGAGGTCGCAAGGCAATAAATATACTCATATTGCTTACACGCACACCGGCAGTTTGGCCACTGCAGAGGGTGTATTTTTTCGAAAAGATGGTAAGTCATTTACCCGTGTACCCCACAAGGTGAGGTTAGTGGGGACCCCTCAAGGGGAGGCGGCTGCTACTTGGGCAGTCGAGGGGTTGGAGGCACCAAGAAGATGAGTACGGTATTGGGGTTAGGGCCCAAATTATCCTGAATGCTGGGGTAGGTGCCCAGCGGGATCTTCGACAGGGATTTAGCGATACATGAGGGGGAGGGGGAAAGTAAATGCTTTGGTGATTCGGTGTGTTCATTCTATTATTGCGTTTACTTACTTGTTTCTACTTTATCAGTCACTGACAACCCACACTGTGACAGGTTCGAGTAGGGGTGGAACCCGGGACGACGGTGAGGCATCCGTTAGAGGACATTAGCCGAAAGGGCTAGTAAAACGATACGTTACTTTCTTTAGTTTTGGTTATTTAGTTATACTATGGTTAGTTTAGTTGTGATTCATTTACAGTGGTTTCTGATGGATGTTGGGATGAGGTTTATCTTGTAATTAACTGTGAATGTTAGGATGTGTATTTGCGGCTTGTTTTCAAATACAAACCGGTTCCAAAAGTATTTTCAAAGCAAGTGCCGTGTGGGCACCGATTTCAAAACCCGTGGATTTATCCTTTCAAGATAATGGCCGCGCAAAGAGTTTGCGAAAACGTTTTAGAAAGCTGGGTGTCGAGTGGGTACCGATTTTCAAAACCCATGGGTTTATGCTATAGTCTTATAGAATAGCGGTGATGATGTGAAATATATATACTCTCCTCTTTGCCTGTCATGTTTGGAATGGTTAAAGTACTCGACTTGTTGGCAACGCCGTGCATATACAAAGGAGACTCCGCCCGTTTGGGGAGTGAATTTGTATATGCGGCGGGTCTGATACGCGCCGGAGGCAAGGTTCAGTAAAAGATTTTAGAAAAAAAAAATGGGTACGTTTTCCTGTAACGACCCGACCCACTAGCAATAATAACTCGTTGGACCCAAACCACAGCCCAAAATGCTTAAGCCCAGTTATTATTACTAGTGTCCAAGTCTCATATAAACCCAATCACAAATCCATCCACATCCGATGTGGGACTACTGGGGGCGTCACAGACTCCCCCCGTTTAGGCCTGACGTCCTCGTCAGCCCAAACACACACACACAAGCCCAAGATCACCAGGCGATGTGAGACTCGTCTCGCTAGTCCTGTCATCTAGACCCAGACTCAGCCGAGACTCGCCGCACACTTCCCGCTGGTTATTGGCTCTGATACCAAATGTAACGACCCGGCCCACTAGCAATAATAACTCGTTGGGCCCAAACCACAGCCCAAAATGCTTAAGCCCGGTTATTATTGCTAGTGGGCCGGGTCGTTACATTTCCGCTCTTTCCGAACCTCCGGGGCGTGACAGTGTGTCCGGAATAGGCTCGATGGCAAACACGGTTTCTCGCAATCGATTAGCACCTGATACTCAGTAAGCCAATCCATTCCAAGTACCACCTCGAATTCCCTTAGCGGTGAAACCACTAAGTCCCAAAGACAGCTAAGCCTTCCCAACCTTATTGGGCAGGAAGGTAAAAAATATTCGCTTCTAAGGGTCCTCCTGGGGTCAAGACCAACATTATACTTAGAAAGGGGTATTTCCTAAATAAATATGGGTAGGAGTACAAAGCAAGAAGTGGAGAAGTGGGATGCTCCTAATATCTAACAAGGCCCTACTTGCAAAGGAAAAACTAAGAGTAGGGTGCCACCTACTACTACTTCTCTCGGGGCAGTGCGTCCTTCGTCGCGCCGTCACGTAAGACCCCTCGTTCGGGTCGTGCCACTGAAGGAATTGTTCCCGGGTTCAGGGGCAGTTAAAGCGGGACTGCCCCAGTTTGTCACAACAGAAGTAATGGTCGTGCTTCTAGGAATAAATGATCACCCGGTGTGCTCCTCCGTAGATGATCCATGGCCGGTCCCCCCGGCTCTGGTCCTCTTGCCGGCGTGCTTCTGGTTCCTTGCTGCGTCTTCGGATACTTGGGTGGTCGGCTCCCATTGGGAAAATCATTCTCGGGATAAAGCTGGGGTCGTTTCTGGCCCCCGGCTGGGCTCATGATCCTTCTGCCGGGTGCGTGCAACGGCCAATTCCCGCTCCACCAAAGTGGCCCTGTCGATCACTTCTCGGAAAGCGGGTAAACCCGCCGTCGGCATTACCTGAAAGGTGTCGCTCCGTAGACCATCATCGTAAAGGCGGGCCATGTGGGGTTCATCTCTCCTAACAAAAGGGTGTGCGCCCAGCCATGTCGTGGAACTGTTGTTGAAGTAGCCGATTCTCCACAGTTGTCGGAGCCGTCATATCCACTTCTGCGCCATCGATTGAAGACCGTGTTCGGGCCATTACCCGTGCATACAAAGAAACCAAGTTAGTCCTAGACTTAATTGGTCTAACACCTCGACCTACGAACACTGGGACTCTATCCCTTTTTTCCACACTCACGCTCGTACTCTACGCACCTACACCCTAGTTATCACATTGGTTAGTTACTAGTGGCACTGCCCTCTGTGGATGTTGGTCACTGACCGCCGTAGTTAAAGTCGTTTTTCTCTGATACCATATAATCTGTCGCGCCCCGGAGGTTCTAAATGAGCGGAAAAACGTGTATCCCTTTTTTTTTTTTTGAAATTAACCTCGCCCCCGGTGCGCGCCAGACCCGCCACATATACAAATTCACTCCACAAACAGACGGAGTCTCCTTTGTATATGTACGGCGTTTCAAACACGACTTATACTTTAACCATCCAGTCACAAAGCAATCAATAGGAGGGATCACACTTAACCATAACTACAATTACCACAACAAGGTTGAAAGGATAAATCCATAGGTTTGAAAGACGGTGTCCACACGACACCCGGTTTTAAAAACGTTTTCACAATCTCTTTTAGGCGGCAACATGACTTGAAAGGATAAATCCACGGGTTTGGAAAACAGTGCCCACACGACACTTAGTTTGAAAACGTTTTCGAAACTATTTTGCTATTTGAAAACATGCAGCATACAAGTCTAAGAAAAACACAATCACAAGATGTCACCACTAGTTAGGATCTCAACCCAACACCCACATTATTCCACTAACAAGCAAACACAAGCCTACTAACCAAAAGCAATAGAAAGATAACCGAAAGTAAATAAACGAATAACTGCCTCAAGCAGTTAAGGTCCTCTAAACGCAGTCTCACCATCGTCCCGGTTCCCACCCCTGTTCGGACCTGTCACAGTGTGGGGAGTCAGTGACAAATAAAGTAGATAAAAACAGGAAATGCTATAAAAACTGTAGTAAACAAACCGATACACCAGAGCATTCCACTTCCCCCTCATGAATCACCATGTCCCTGTCAAAATCATGCTGGGCACCTACCCCAGAACTACTCCGCTCGCCTCTTGGTGCTTTTAACCCCTCCACTGCCCAAGTAGCAGTCGCCTCACCGTGAGGGGTCCCCATCATCACACATTGTGGGGTACATGGGTTAATGTACCATCTTTCCGGAAAAATACGCCCTGTGCGGTGGCCCGACCGCCGGTGTGCGTGTAAGCAATCGTGAGCATAAATGCCGAAACTGGCATGTAATAAGGCACCGCGACCTTCGTCGCCACAGATAGAAATAAAAGAGCTGGATTCTCATGCAATGGGGTTAGACAGTTCACAAAAGATACATCTACTTTATTTTCACAAGTTACAATGGGAACAGCCATACAACGAAATACAATAAAGTACCCACCTGAAATTGCGTCGACTAGAACTCCGAAGATCGACCCGTACCATCAGACGACACCCGGACCTAAAAGAAAGTCCCCCAACAGGGCATAACAGGTAAGATACGACTCTCATAAGGAAACACGACTCCGAAAGTGCAAACAAATGAACTAACGACTCGCGGTGGCGGCGACGACGACGGCGGCAACGAAACGCCCCTCGCGAGGCACGCGCGCCGCGTGCGGTGCAGCCGCGCGTGCGGTGCAGCCGCGCGGGTGCCTGCCCCGCACGGCAGATGTGGCGGCCACGCGGGCGCCTGCCCCGCGCGGCGCATGCGGCGGCCGCGCATGCGCCAGCCCAGCGCGGCGCATGCCGCGGCCGCGCGGGAAGCAGCCCCGCGCGGCGCAAGCGGCGCGGACGCGCGGGCACCATCCCCGCGCGGCGCGCCTGCGCGGGCTCCAGCCCTGCGTGGCTGCCGCGCGGGCAGCAGCCCCGCGCAGCGCAAGCGGCGCGCCCGCGCGGGCTCCAGCCCCGCGCGGCGCATGCGGCGGCCGCGCGGCCCGCGCGTCGCAAGGCGCATGCATCGCGTCCGCACTGGCACCAGCCCCGCGCGGCACGTGCGTGCCACGTGCAGTGCGGCGGCGGCGGCGGCGATGCCCTAGGGTTTTCCACGGCGGCGATGATGGCGGTGCCCTAAGGCTTCACGGCGGCGGAGGCGATAAGAGCAAACAAGAACAGCTAAAGACCCAAAAATGGCAAACTCTATAACGAAGAAATCATAAGAATAACGACGCTAACCTCGATCCATCGGAGACGATGATCCGATCTCGTCCTTCGCGGTGCTGAGGTTCCGGATCCGCTACCCGTAGATAGTGGCGTCTCGTTCTCCGGTCTCAGGCACGTTGATCGGGAACGAACGGGTTCCTCCGCTTTCTCCTTCTCTCTTTCTTTTTCCTCCGGTTAGGGTTTCTGTAATATCATAGACTTTTGTAACGTTTTACCTCCTGCTAATAAAGTTTATGTTTGGAGAAATTGAGTTAACGGGATTACTTAGGTTGGTAATCTCGAGGTGCGGGTATTTTTTTGTGATAGAGCTCGGAAAACGGAGAACGGCGGTGCGATCGGATCCGGATTCTGATTTACGGAACCCCCAGAAAGGGGTGGTTAGGATCGCATTAGCCAGGGGGTGCATCGAAATCCGTGTAAGTAATTTTGCACGCCTTCCATGGAAATAAGGATTTATCTTTAAAGAATTATCTTTAAAGGATTATCCCGAAGGATTATCTATAAGGAATTAATTAATTAATGAATTAATTAATTAGAATTAAAGAATACCCGATGTGGTTTTTATCGGAGATTAAAAATGATTTTCTGACTTCTCCCGAAAGAAAGGAAAAGAAAAGGTGAAACCCTAACCGGAAGGAAACGAGAGAAAAGAACGAGCGAAAGGAAAAGAAAAGGCGAAACCCTAATCGGAAGGAAACGAGAGGAAAGAAGGAAAAGGCGGAAGGACCCAACCCTCCCGACGAAGGTGCCGAAGCCCGGAGCGTGAACGGATCTCCGTCTCCGACGATTAGAGGTAAGCGAGATTTATTTTTGGTTAGCTTCGCTCGGTTTTCGTTTCCGTTTATGCGTCGTCTTCGGGGTAGCCATTTTGCTACCCTACTTGTCGCCGCCGCATCATGGCCGCGCCGCGCGGCCGCGGCACGCGCCGCGCAGGGACGGTGCCCGCGCGGCCGCGGCTAGCGCCACGCAGGACCAAGGCTCCCGCGCGGCCGCGACTAGAGCACTGTTGACTGCCGAAGCGGAATACATTTCAGCGAGAAGTTGTGCAACTCAATTGATTTGGATGAAGAGTGTATGTGAAGACCCGAAATTCCCACTTATGGAGCACTGTTGCCTCTACAGCTTCTGGAGGCCTGTGTGGCTCGTCGGCGGGGTTTGTGCACAATTTGGACGCAATTGATGGACTTCGGGCTTAAATGGATCACGTGGGTGATCAGATGGCCCCGTCGAATGCTTGGAAGTGGTTTTGCGCGCAATGGATATTAAAATTGGACTCAGTGCGAGGCTTGGACCAAGGAACACCTTTCCGGATGCCTTCGGCAATTTTTAGAGTTGGAATTTGGCAAAATGGACTTCGGATTTGGATTCAGCGCGCGAAAACGATGAAATTGGACTATTCACTTGTATTTTTCGGAGCCCGGATGATGCGCACAATTTTCGAGGCTTCTTGGTACTGTTCCGGCACCGGCGGCGGCGGCGGGCAGCGGCGGAGCGCGGCGGGGCAGGCGCGGGCAGGTGCGCGGTCCACCGCGGGGGGCGTGCACCGGGCGCGGGCCATGTGGCGGATCCCGGTTGGGCCGGCGCAGGGGGCGCGGTCCACGGGAAGAGCGCGGTGTACGGTGGACCGGAGGGTGACACGTGGCGGCGTGTGGTTGGTGCGGTGTAGCACGCTCGGTCCACGGAGCTGGCTGGGGAGTGCCTCGGGAAGCGTGCGTGATGACGCGCAGGCGGCGGGCGCAGGGCGCACGTGGGCGCGTTGACGCGCTGTTCCCGCGCGTGGGCAGCCACGTGTCGGCGTCTGGGGGCGCCACGTGTCGCGTTGTGAGCGGCGGGCGTTGCTGGCGCCTGTTTGGCGGGCGACGTGGAGGCTCAGGGGAGATTCGGGATGCTACAGTGCGCGCTCAGGGGAGATTCGGGCTGCTACAGTACGCGCCCGAAAGTCCCTTGCGCCCGGAAATCAGGACACATCCAGTATTTTGTGATTTGTTTTTGGAGCCTATAAAAGCGATCCGAGCTTCATTCTTTCCCCTTTTTCCGGTATTTCCGAGCCTCCTCTCGCCATGGCGCCTTCAGCAAAGATGATCCCCGAGCTATGCTTCATCCATCTGCAAAGTTTTGAGATTTTTGGTGGCACGCTTATCGAGGTTCCCATTTTTACGGCGCGGCGCGACGCTCGTCCATTTGGGTTCCCCTTCGTCCCGCTTCGGTGCGCGAGCTCCCCCGGCCTACTCCAACCACCTTTTCGAGCGATTTCTTCGCCGCTGGATCCACGACGGACAGATCTACGATCTAGGTATTTTCAGCTTTCCCTCATTTTGCGCTTTTCGAGGTGTTTGTTCGAGCTCACTGTGACCCCATTTCTGTGATGGAGATTTGGACAGCAGCGTGGTTTTTCGGCGATATCTCCGCAACCGGGCATCGTATGGCGACGTGCTTATACACTTTTTTCATCTACTCGACGCGAGGATTGTCACATTATTTTTATTGGATTTTTCTAAGGCTTGCCCGAAGGTATATTTTTCGCCCTTTATCTGTGCAAGGAAATACAGATGTGTGGTTGTGTGTTTGTGAGCGCCCTGTATTGTGGAATTTGTAACTCGGCCTACGGGGGTCGGAATTTGACGTGCAGGTACTCGTTTCGAAGGTATCGACGCGAGGAATGCGACAGTAATTTTGTTGGATTTTTCAGAATCCGTTCTGCAGGTGAAAACTGCACATCTTCGGGGCTGTTTTCTGATGTTGTATACTTGGAATATTTTTGGAATAAAAGTGTAATGTTGGACCTTATTGTTGTACCCATGGGTGTTTACAAGTGTTGCTGGACCCGATGGATCTGTAGGCTTTGATTTCGGGGTACTCTTAGTTGTTTGGAGCCAAGGCGTTCGCGACATGTACTGAGGGTGCAATTTTGGCAGATTTTGGATCGTGAGCGTCTGCACACTTCACCGACTTCAGGTTTGCCTTTGTTTAAGCACTTCAGGTGGGTAAACTTAGTAATGGTAACTGTTTAAGGGTTTATATGCATATTATGCCTTATGGGAGGTGTAGTAGTGGATGTTCATGTATGGTTTGGATAAGTGCACTTGTGGGGATGACACCCCTCTATGACTGATAGCAGGCGTATTTGATGTACAACCGGTATGAGCGAGAGGTAAGCAAGGAATAGCCTACTTGGGGGAGTGTGGCATACCATAGTAGGAATATTTTAGCGTGCTTTGCTAATATATGTTTCACCCACTTCCATCGTTTCTGAGGACAAAAGCATGCTTGTATGGTCATGTAGTTAGGCCATCTTTTACTGCTGCACTACTTATTGGAACTTGACTTAGGAGAAACCATGCTTTTCCTTTCTCCTTCTTTGTTAGTCAAGTGGTCAGTGTTGCTCGGGTTCGAGCAGGGGTCTGGGTAGTGTAGTCGGGACTTGGTGTCTGAGACAGGTTGGATTAGTTGTGGGGCTTTGCGGCAACCGCGGATATTAGGCGGTTGACCGGATATTTATTTATGCATCAGATTGGGTATCAGATTTCTCTAGTGGACAGAGTTTCCCACTATTTGAGTACTTTTGCATCTGATTGAGGACCGGGGTCTTCTTTAGTGGTTGGGCTTTCCCACTTTGATCAGAGTCATGATCCAGTCCTGCTTTTGTTACTTATCACACCGGCGCGGATATTGCCCGGTGATACTTTACTCGTGTGGGTCGCTCCCCTCGAGTGCCACACCGGAGTGTGCGATTGCCCGGTGATACTTTACTCGTGTGGGTCGCTCCCCTCGAGTGCCACACCGGAGTGTGCGATCAGACGGTTAGAGTTGCCGATCTGTACTTACTTTTGGGTGCGATCGGACGGTTAGAGTTGCCGATCTGTACTTACTTTTGGTTGCGATCGGACGGTAATAGTTGCCGATATGTTACCTAGGAGTCCTTGAGACTCCTATCCCTGATACTTTACTCGTGTGGGTCGCTCCCCTCGGGTGCCACTCCGGAGTGTGCGATCGGACGGTTAGAGTTGCCGATCTGTTACTTACTTTTGGTTGCGATCGGACGGTAATAGTTGCCGATCTGTTACCTAAGAGTCCTAGAGACTCCTATCCCTTATCGGTGTTATGCATTGGCCATCATACCCGATTCGTCAGGCACAGCAGGCAATACCAGTATTTCTGGCATCACTAGATTGGGTTTATTACAGATGTTTACTTTACTGTTACACTCGTGTCAGGGGGACCGAGTGGAGTCTAGTAGCCGTGTTTAGACCAGTGCTAGTGTTGTTGGGAACCGTTTGGGGATCGACGGTTGTCCCGAGGTCATTGTGAGTTGTTGACCGTTGTACGAGAGGCGTGGCAGGCATAGCAGGCATAGCAGGCAGTGCCAGTGATTACTGGTCCATCGATTGGGTCGATTGTGCACTTCATGTGCTAGGGGTTGCATACCATTCTTTGGTTCTCCCCTTTTGGGCTTTTAGATAGAGGCACGATAGCTGTTGAGAGTCTCCAGCTTCCTTATTTCCGTCTATACGGCTTTGGTTAGTTTTTGTCTCTTGAGGACTTAGTGGGCAGACCGTCTGGTCTGGCGGTGGTACCCACTGAGAACTCCCTTTTTGGTGTAGTTCTCACACCCTTTGGGGTTTTCCCCCTCCTTTTTCCTTCCTCTCCTTTGTTTTGCAGAGTCTTAGCGGGTGTTGCTGATTCTGCGGTTGTTGATCGAGGCGAGGGAGTCGCGAGCTAGATCCCTACCCATCGTTGGAGAGTAGCGGTACCCCTTCAGAGGAGATCTTCAGTAGACTAGTTGTTTTATTTTTTTCTCTTTTGAGAAATTGATGTAGTGAGGATATATTATGTATCGGGAGACTGTACACTGTTGTATTTATTGGAGATACCTCCCTGTTGAGCTATGAGTTTTGTATCTGAGGATATTGTACGATTATCATTTTTGGGAGGTGGACATTGTTGTATTATTTCCAGTTGTACAGTGATTGATTTTAGTTATACAGCAGATTTTTTATTTATAGCTCTGATATCTGTTTAGCTGTAGTACTTTACTTGCAGGTAGGACGCTTCGCTTATGTAGGTTGGCATAGGTGGCGGATCTGTTGGCGAGCCCGGGTCGCAGTTTCGACCCCGGGGCGTGCAGTGTATTGAGTGACTTCCGCATCCCGGCGACTTCGGTAACAATACTTTGTGACAACACTAGTGCCATTAACATTTCAAAAAATCCTGTGTTGCACTCAAGGACAAAACACATAGAACTTAGATATTATTTTCTTAGAGAGCTAGTTGAATCAAGTTCTTTGCAACTTTCTTATGTTTCAACTGAAGATCAATTAGCCGATATTTTGACAAAACCTTTGGATCAAAAATATTTTATTCATTTGCGAAAAACAATAGGAATGCTTTCATTGAAATAATAATTTTTGAACCATTGCTTAGGTTAGGTTTTGTTTTGTGTTTTGTGTATATAGAACATTAACTGAGCATTTGTTAAATTGACTTTGTTTGCATCTTTTCATATTTTGATAAATTTATTATGATTTGAATATCATTATAATTTATTTGATGCAATGATCATTTATATCAATTATTTCATCTTTAATTGATCAAAGTCAATACCTCTCTCAATGATCTCTTGGCATAGTTTTTATCTTATTTGATAATTGAGTTAAGTATGAACATGAGATCAATGGTTGGTTGAGTACTTAATATTTTACATAATTGATAGCCAATTGAGGGGGAGTATTATTTAAAGTTTCATGCTCAAAAGACGTGGAAAGAGTTACATCCCTAGTGGAGTGTGAAAACTACCACCACATGGAGGAAAGAGCTACCACCTCGGTCGTCCGAGTACTGTGTGCAGCTACCACATGTTTACCAAGCATGGTGTTTTCTTGTTTATTAGATAAAATGCTTTTTGGAATACTTGACTTTGTCGAATTCCAAGGTTGGTATAAGGTGGGATTTCAAATTGAAAGATGCTCAAAGAGTCATTTCCCTAGATATATTGACCATATACATTATCTAATTTATTTGGGATATCAAACATCTATCGATCTTTGTGTCTTCATTTTCTTTATTCAATTGATGATTTGATAAACACATTACTCATTAGATCGTGATTGATGTTTTGAACTTGCTCAACTTTAGAGGATATAACTTTTATAAATTTTCGTTTCATTATTTGATTATTAATGATAGATTTAGCATAATCTATTTCTTTTGATGTGAAACGATACTTTTTGTTTAAAGTTGATATGCAAGAATGCTTACATACTTTTTCTGGATTTTCTAAAATTTTTACAAATTTTTCTGGAGAAAAAGTTGCAGGCAGTCCGGACTGGACGGACTCAGTCCGGATCCCGAACGATGGGATTTCCTGCGCGAAGCCGATCCGGACTGAACTCAAACCCGATCCGGACAGCGGCTAGGTTTTAATAGAAACGAATGGTGATTTAATTTTTATCTCCTCTAAATTCCAGTTTCTAACACCCTAGAGTTTCTCTCTCTAGAATCAAGAACGTTTGGATCTCTTGCAATTTGTTTTCACCCGATTCAAGTAAGTTCTTATGATCAAAACTTGATTTATTCACAGTTTTTGCTTTTGTTCATCAATACGTGAAGGATTTCATGGCTAATCTTCAATTTTGCATGGTTTTTGATCAAATTTCTTTTGAAATAAGAACTCTGGACATCTTAGATTTGTTTCTATGCCTTGTATTCATTTGATTAACGGATTTTTGGGCTTCGATTTCTGAAAAGTCGGTTTTAAGGCAAAATTTTAGAATTTTCTAAAATCATGGGATTGATCTATTTTTAAAATTCTTTTTGCAAATCTAACTTGATTCCTAGTCTCTGTACATGATAAGGATTGTTTGGGTACTACAAGAAAATTAGGTTATAGGGACACATGTTTGTGACACTTTTGTATAAGTGTCCTATCTATATTCCATCTATATTCAAAATTAGGTTATAGGGACACATTTTTGGGACACATTACAAAAATGTTTCGCTATACACCCTAGCGACGGCATATATAGCAACACTTACAATAAGTGTCGGTATTTTTGTCAGCGACACTTTTTTTAGATTTTAGAAACACTTAAAAGTGCCGCTATAGCCTAATTTTGTTGTAGACGTAAGATTTTTCAAATTTTTGAAATTAAATAATTTTTTCCATATTGTTGAGTTCTTGCTCACAGGCGACTTCTTCAACATCCTCAACCAAGATGGTGTTTGGATGGGTATTAGTTCTCGTTGTCGCAACGGTTGGCACACGAGCAACTAACAAGCTCAAGAGAGTTAGAAAGACTCAAGAGGAGGGAGAATATGTTTCTCTTGATGATTCGGACACTGAGTCTGAGGACTGGGAGAAAATATGTGAAGAAGCCGCGACCAAGGCTTCATCTGCAGCGAAGGGGAAAGCCCCTGCTTCAACAAAGGCGAAGACTCCGCTTACTGCTGCAGAGAAAGGGAAAGCTCCTATGCAACCGACACCCATGGCCATGAAAAGGAAGAGCATTGCTCGGAAAAGGGGTAGAGCGCGAGGAATTGAGATCGAAGAACCATTAGCAAGTGAACCACCTCCAGAGGAATATGTGCATATTAACACAGAGCGGATGAAGGCATTTGAGAATCGAGAGTGCACTGGAGAATGACACGTCAATATCGCAGCTCTTCGAGATCGTTCTGAAGCATTCGGAAAACTGATTGATCAAGCAAATTTATCTCGAGTATGCCACTTTCCAGAATCTTCTGGATATTGTCTGCATTTGGTACGGACATTTTGGACTTGTGCGCAACAGCTTCAAGAGAATGAAGAAGGACCTATGAAGTTTGACACTTCGGTCCGGAACAAGAAACTTGTCATTACTCCTCAATTGATTGGAGAGGTGTTAGGCATGTCTTCAAGTATGGTTGGGACCAACTATTTGAAAAGTTGTCCTATGACCAGTTTAGATTGGCGACGAGTTGTGGATGGCATCTGTATGCTGGAAACTCGATGTCACGCCCCGGAGGTTCTAAATGAGGGGAAAAATGTGTATCTTTTTTATTGTGAAATCAACCTCACCACCGGTGCACGCCAGACCTGCCACATATACAAATTCACTCCACTAACGGACGGAGTCTCCTTTGTATATGTACGGCGTCTTAAATACGACTAATACTTTAACCATGCAGTCATGACGATACCAAAAGGAGAGATCACAATTAGACACAACCACAATTACTGTAACAAGAAGGAAAGGATAAATCCACAGGTTTGGAAAACAGTGTCCGCACGACACCCGGTTTTAAAAGTATTTTCAAAAATCCCTTTTAGGCGACAACATAATTTGAAAGGATAAATCCACGGGTTTGGAAAGCAGTGCCCACACGACACTTAGTTTGAAAACGTTTTCGAAGTCATTTTGTTATTTGAAATCATGCCGCATACAAGTATAAGATAACGCAATAAAGAAGTCAGCACTAAGTTCGAATCTCAACCCAACATCCACAATTGTTCCACCAACAAGTAAACACTAATCTACTAACCAAAAGTAAAAGAGATATCCGAAAGTAAATAAGACGAATGACTGCCTCAAGCAGCTAAGATCCTCTAAATGCAGTCTTACCATCGTCCTGGTTCCCACCCCTCTTCAGACCTGTTACAGTGTGGGGAGTCAGTGACAAATAAAGCAGATAAAAATAGGTAATACTATAAAAACTGTAGTAAACAAACCGATACACCAGAGCATTCCACTTCCCCCTTATGAATCACCATGTCCCTGTCAAAATCATGCTGGGCACCTACCCCAGAGCTACTCCGCTCGCCTCTCGGTGCTTTTAACCCCTCCACTGCCCAAGTTGCAGTCGCCTCACCGTGTGGGGTCCCCATCATCACACATTGTGGGGTACACGGGTCAACATACCATCTTTCTAGAAAAATACACCCTGTGCGGTGGCCAGACCGCCGGTGTGCGTGTAAGCAATCATGAGCATCAATGCCGAACCCGACGTGTAATAAGGCACCGCGACCTTCGTCGCCACAGTTAGAAATAAAAGAGCGGGATTCTCATGCAATGGGGTTAGACAGTTCACAAAAGATACATCTACTTTATTTTCACAAGTTACAACGGGAACGACTATACACCGAAATACCATAAAGTACCCACCTTAAATCGCGTCGACCGGAACTCCGAAAATCGATCCATACCTTCGGACGACACCCGGGCCTAAAAGAAAGTCCACCAACAGGGCATAATAGGTAAGATATGACTCTCATAAGAAAAACACGACTCCGAAAGCGCAAACAAAAGGACCAACGACTCGCGGTGGCGGCGGCGACGAAGCGGCCCCCGCGAGGCACGCGCGCTGCGTGCGGTGCAGCCGCGCGGGCGCCAGCCCCGCGCGGCGCATGCGGTAGCCGCGCGGGCACTAGCCCCGCGCGGCGCAAGCGGCGCGGCCGCGCGGGCTCCAGCCCCGCGCGACGCATGCGGTGGCCGCGTGGGCACAAGCCCCGCGCGGTGCATGCGGCGCGGCCGCTCGGGCACCAGCCCCGCGCGGCGCATGCGGCAGCCCCGCGCGGTGCATGCGGCGCGGCCGCGCGGGCTCCAGCGCCACGCGGCGCATGCGTGTGCGGTGCGGCGGCGGCGGCGATGCCCTAGGGTTTTCCGCGGTGGCGACGACGGTGGCGCCCTAGGGCTTCACGGCGGCGGCGGAGATAAGAGCAAACAAGAACGGCGAAAGACCCAAAAACGCCAAACCCTAGAACGATGAAATCGTAAGAATAACGACGCTAACCTCGATCTACCGGGGTCGATGATCCGATCTCGTTCTTCGCGGCGCTGAGGATCCGGATCCGCTCCCCGTGGATGGCGGCGTCTCGTTCTCCGGTCTCCGGCATGTCGATCAGGGCGATCGGACTCCTCCGCTTTCTTCTTCTCTCACTTTTTCTTCCGGTTAGGGTTTTCTTTTCTTTTTCTTCTTTTTTCTCTTTTCTCTCCGGCTAGGGTTTTCTCTTTTCTTTCGGGAAAACAGACTTCTCCCTTGGTACGTACGATAAAACCCACATCCGGGTATTATTATTTTAAAAATAATTATCTATTCCCACGAGATAATTCCACAACTCCTCGAAAAGCGTGCCAGATCTTTAGCATGGATTTTGATGCACACTACGGTTACCGCGACCTTCGAAACCCCATTCCGGGGGATCCGTAAGTCAGATTTTAGATCCGATTGCACCGCCGTTCGTTGTTTTTCGAGCTCTATCACAGAAAAATACCCGCATCGTGTGATAGTCAACCTAAGAGAACTCGATAATTCGATTTTTCCAAACATGTAATTTATTAGCAAGAGGGTAAAACGATACACGAAAAGTCATGATATTACACCACACACCACTTAAAAGAAGTTTCGTCCCCTAAACTTAACCTCAACCCTCGCTAAACAAATCGGGAAAACACTCTCTCACCTTCACCTCCAGTTCCCACGTCGCCTCGCGCTCCTCATGGTTACTCCATTGCACCTTCACGTTGGGGATTGTCTGATTTGTTACGGCATTTTTGGTATTGGCATATTTCGTGAGTCAAGTCAGTGAGTTGAGTCGGAGTCTTAAAGGGATCAAATTGTCAATCAGCAATCAAAGACTTAGAGAAGATTCAACAAGAGCTCAAGTTGACACTCAGTGTCTTGAGTCTTGAAGATTGAAGTTGAAGAATTGTGGATCAGTTACATCAATCTCAAGAAGAAAGTATTCAAAAGGATCAGGTATGTTTAACTAAATAATTATGGTGATCCGAATACTTTCTTATAGTGTAGAAACACTTGGATGAATTTTTAATTGCTTAATAATCAAAAACTGGTGTTCGGACTTGTTCAGGATCCGGATCAGAGCCAACGATCCGGATCCCGAAGGTTGTTGCTTCATACAAGACTTCGATTCGGATCCATGCAATTTCCGATCCGGATCCCGAATGTTAAGTTTTCTGATTTGTATGAACGATCCGGATCGGGCAATGCGATCCGGATCCCGAACCATGGTATTTCTGGAATCGTCAATCTCGTTACGACGATCCGGATCGCAGTAAATCCGATCAGGATCGCCGTCCTGAAAATTTCCAGATAAGGTATGTTTTTGATTCTTATCTCTTTCCAAAGGTTTCTAAACTATAAATAGACACTTAGGGTTTCTCAAAAACGTGGGAGCTACGGCCGATCTTTTTATAAAAACTCTTGAGAGCAACCCTAGAGGCTAGGTTTTTCATCGTTCTTCTTTATAGCCTCTTTTAGGTCAATTCGATGGTTCTTTCAAGAACATATCTTTTGTCGAATTGATCTAATCTTTGCTTAGAGATTTCTTCTACGGTTCCTCATTGAGAATCTAAGCAAAGGATCACCATCGAAGTCAATATTCCTTATCGACTGAGTTTGCGTCGTGGATTCGACGTGGCAATCGTGGATTCGGTGTGCTAAAGGCGTTTCGTGGATTCGAAACGTGTGCTCGTGGATTCGAGTGGCGTTCGTGGATTCGAACGTGTGCAGTGGGCGTGCAAAATCGGTGGAGCGTGAGGTCCAAGAAATTGAAGGAGGGGTTAAATCCGTGGAGACGGTAATCACCTTGTTATTCTTCTTTTCTTAGGGATTGTTATTGCGCGGATATCCAACCGGTCAGCGCAAGGTCCGAAGAAGCTGAAGGAGGGGTTGAGTCCGTGGAGTCGGTAATCACCTTGTTATTCTTCTATTCTTAGTGGATTGTTATTGCGTGTTGGTCCCGTGGTTTTTCTCCTGGATTGGAGTTTCCACGTAAATCTCGGTGTGCTGTTTTTATTTTCCGCATTGGTTTTTATTTTGCACTGAGATTGAGTTTTTAAGTATTACACCTATTCACCCCCCCTCTAGTTGTTTGATAGTACCTATTTAGATCCTTCGGGATATATAAAAACCAACAAGTGGTATCAGAGAAGGTTTTAGGTTTATCTATCATGTTGGGTGAAAGTGGTAATATTTATAGACCTCCTCTTTTTGATGGGACTAATTATGCTTATTGGAAAGTGCGGATGAGAGCTTTTCTCATCGCAATTGATGAGCGGGTATGGCAATCCGTGGAATACGGTTGGGTGCATCCTGTTGAGGAAGTAGGAAATTCTACTACCCCAAAACCTCGCTCTAGATGGTCCAAAGAGGAATTTGAAAGATCTTCTTACAATGGGAAAGGTATGAACGCTTTTTTTAATTCTCTTTCCTCGACTGAGTTCACAAGAATTTCCGCGTGTGAAACCGCGAAGGAAATTTGGGATATTCTCAAAATTACACATGAGGGTACTAATCTAGTAAAAATTCAAAAGCTCCAGATGCTTACAAGTCAATTTGACTCTATTCATATGGAAGAGCATGAATTGTTTACAGATTATTACACTAGACTTCAAGATGTAATAAATACATGTGCTAATTTAGGAGAAAAGATCCCGGAGTCGAAAATTGTAAGAAAGATACTTCGGACTCTTCCGGAACGGTTTAGGGCAAAGGTTACCGCCATTGAAACCGTTAGTCATTCGGATGAGATGAGTGTAGAGGAATTAGTAGGCGCTTTGCAAACTTATGAAATGACTTTTCCTACTAATCAAGTTCCTTCCAAGTCTTCTTCTAAGCTTACAGGTATTGCATTCAAATCAACAAAGGAAGAAGATAGCGAATCAAGCTCCGACGATAAAATCTCTTTTGCCGATTTTGAAGAACAATTGGCGCGGATCGTAAAGAAATTTCGTCGAAAGTTTTGGAAGATTCGAACCGATGGATCTCCATCCACGAAATCTTCTAAAGGATCATCGGGTTCTAAATCCTCTAAACTCAAAAGCTTTGCAAAACCTTCTAAAGAAAAAGAAAAAGATGATTTCGAAGGGGAAATTCAATGCTATCGATGCAAAGGCTACGGCCATTTCTCAATGGATTGTCCTTCTAAGAAATCATATAAAAAGAAGGCTTTGCAAGCGAAAACTTGGGACGATTCTACTTCTAATGAATCGACCTCAAGTAAAGGGGAAAAAGTTGTTGCCTCTCATGCCTCTCATATTCCCTCTTCTAATGGTTGCTTATCATCTTTAATCACTGACTCTATTCCTTTGATTTTGCATGAAACATCAACATCCAACGGAGAGTCATCAAGTGAGGGGGAGTCGGACGAAGAAGAACTCGTTGAGGCATACCAACAACTTCTTGCGGAATCTAAGAAGATGGTCAAGCTATCAAGAAGTTGAGGAAGCAACGACTTGAAGATCAAGACGAGAATCATGCTTTGAAGATAAACCTTCATGATCTCGAGGAGGAACGAGAGCTTTTATTGGATAATAATAAAATCCTCCAAGAAAAGATAAATCAATCGGAAACGACCGTTAATTCCCACATTAACAAGATTGATTTTCTTGAAAAGCAGTTTGAGGAGATTCATGTCACCAACCAAGCTTTGACCAAGCAAGTCCATCAACTTAAATCCGACATACAAAGGATTTCAACCGGTTCGAAGAAACATGAGTGTATGTCCGTTTAGGTCAAACAAGCAAGGTTGGTTTGGGATTAAAAAGGACCAAACTGTGCATGCTTCAAGTTCCACAATGAAATTGAAAGGAAGAACTTGTCACTTATGTGGACTTGAAGGACATTTGGTGAAGGATTGCCCGAAAAAGAGAAAGAAGAATTCTTCGGCAACTTCATCTACGGAGCGAACTCAACGGAATCAAAAGACACATCAAGTCAAAGGAGTTCACTCAACCACCAAAGGTCCGAGCCACAACATCAATCATACAAGTGGATCACTGCGAGGCAAAGACCTAAGGTGGATCAACAGTCAAAGCGGACAACCCCGGCCACAACGAATCAAGACAACCCAAAATCCAGCGATTTTGGATTCGGAAAGGTGATATCTTTCCTTGTCTTAAGTTCTAAATAGCTTATGACTGTATGTAATGCTTTGATTGGTTTTCCCTTCATATTTTTCTTAATCTTTGCATTACATGTTTTTCAATGCTCTTCGTTTTTATACTTTGTTTTTGAACAAAAGGGTTTTAACGAACAAGTGCATTGAATAAAAAGGGCTTCACTTTCAATCACTCCAATTTAATTTTATTGGATTATCAACTTTACTCCATAATCATAATCTTGAAGATACTTCATTATAGGAGTTTTTGATATTATAAGCATCAAATTTTAGAAATCATGTGTGATCTTTAGATGCTTAATCTATCTCGGTTGTGTGAATTCATTGTGATAAACGTGAGACAACCGATAGACTAAAATTTGGGATTTAATTCTTTCACGTAAGAGATTGCATTCTTACAAGGGTAATAATGAATTTGAAAGATGTGGAAAGAGTTACATCCGAAAGGAGTGTGAAAACTACCACCACATGCTGGAAAGAGCTGCCACCCCGGTCGTCCGGTTTGTGTGTGAAGCTACCACATGTTATGGATGCTTGATAGTATTTTATGAGAAAATCTTTAGTTGAAGCATTTGGAGATTTATATGCAAAACTCTTATATTTTGAACAATCTCCTGGTTGGTATTTTAGTGTTATCTCAAATTTGAAAGGGTAAAAATTCAAATTGATGTCATTTGGAAATCTCCGTAAGTCATCTTTGTAAATCCGTTACATCTTGATAGACTTTGGATCTCAAGATTATTTTTGATGACTTGTGTTTGATGAATATAACATGAAAAACGGTTTATAATGTTTTACCTTTATTTTTCATGATTTTGGAGTAAATCTTTTTAATTTTGTGAAATTAATTGGATTGAATGACATCTGTGTGAATTCATTGTTTAAAGCACTTAAATTGATTTCTTGATGGAATACAAATCGGTATTTGAAAAGATTCAAAATCTGGATTTGTTTCAAGAAATTATTTGATTTTTGCTTTCTGGTACAGGTACGCAATCTGCATTTTTGTTATATACCAGAACTGAGCTTTTATCTCTCTTTCTCTATGAACTAATGCTGTTAGTGATTTTTTTTTTTTAGTATGTTCCTTTTGTCTAGTATGTTCATGTTTGACAATGTGACAAAAGGGGGAGAAGAGAAATAGGGGGAGGCAGAGATGGAGACATCGAGGATAGGGGGAGAACGGAAAATGATGATCGTTCACAAAGGGGGAGAACATGGAGAACATGTTAGAGATGCTCAAGATAGGGGGAGACAAAGAAAAAACAAAAGAACCCAAAAGGAGACGGATCAAATGTAGGATTTAATTTCTAACGACTAACGTTTGATTTTGTTTGGAGTTTTGTTTTGCAGGAATTACATCACTTTAAGACTCCAAGTCCTAAGTCATAGAGTATGTTCTAGGACTGTTTGGTTCAAATGTAATTTTGTATTTATTGGATCTTTCACGCAAAGAAATCAATGTTTGGTGATGACATTGAGTTTCGATTTTTGGTTTAAGATGAGTGACTTGAGCTTTTATGTATTTTTGGGTTTTGTCACGAAATTGCCAAAGGGGGAGATTGTTACGGCATTTTGGTATTGGCATATTTCGTGAGTCAAGTCAGTGAGTTGAGTCGGAGTCTTAAAGGGATCAAATTGTCAATCAGCAATCAAAGACTTAGAGAAGATTCAACAAGAGCTCAAGTTGACACTCAGTGTCTTGAGTCTTGAAGATTGAAGTTGAAGAATTGTGGATCAGTTACATCAATCTCAAGAAGAAGTATTCAAGAGGATCAGGTATGTTTAACTAAATAATTGTGGTGATCCGAATACTTTCTTATAGTGTAGAAACACTTGGATGAATTTTTAATTGCATAATAATCAAAAACTGGTGTTCGGGACATGTTCAGGATCCGGATCAGAGCCAACGATCCGGATCCCGAAGGTGTTGCTTCATACAGACTTCGATCCGGATCCATGCAATTTCCGATCCGGATCCCGAATGTTAAGTTTTCTGATTTGTATGAACGATCCGGATCGGGCCTTGCAATCCGGATCCCGAACCTTGGTTTTCTGGAATCGTCAATCTCGTTACGACGATCCGGATCGCAGTAAATCCGATCCGGATCGCCGTCCTGAAAATTTCCAGATAAGGTATGTTTTTGATTCTTATCTCTTTCCAAAGGTTTCTAAACTATAAATAGACATTTAGGGTTTCTCAAAAACGTGGAGCTACGGCCGATCTTTTTATAAAACTCTTGAGAGCAACCTAGAGGCTAGGTTTTATATCGATCT
>CM055064.1:42476543-42509027 GCA_029204045.2 Tillandsia leiboldiana | reverse complement strand
GGAAACCAGGGGGGTGTGTACCGGTACAAAGTACGGTGGTACCGGTAACAGGCTCGGGGGGGAGACGTTTGACCCCGACTTGTACAGTGAGAGAGGTATGGCATTGTTCCTGTTCAACCACCCCAGATCGATTTATTCCTTGTTAACCTGCTCCCTCACCACCCTTCATCTTATCTCTTCCACCACCTTTCCTTGCTGCCTGAGAAGTGAAAGACGAGGAAGAAGTAGAAGGAGAAGAGAAGGTGCCTGGTGAGCTTCATGCTTGTGGGAGTTGACCCGGTCAACGTGCGCGCACCGAGCAAAATTGAGGTAGGCTGGTTGATGGAGATTGTAAATTTGGTTATCTTGATTCTCCTCTTGGGTTTATTGATGGAATTGAATGGGATTTGAGCTAATTTCATCCTTGCCACTCTGTGCTCTCGGATTGGAGGCAAGCAGGTTGGGTTACTGTGCAAATCCGCAACGCTTCGCATGCTTGATTCGTGGATTGGAGTGATCGGATTGAGCTGAGATTTTTATGGTGGCCTAGCTGGGTGCTGTGGAGGTTGTTTGGAGCTCCGTGGATTTTTCCGAGACGCGCGACGGCTGCGCGCGGCGAGCGAGAGGCGCAGTTCAGTTTTTCGTCAGATTGCGCCCGTTTCTTTCACCGATTTCGGCGCGGCCTTCGGAAAGCATTTGAGGTGGGTTGGATTTTCTTCTAAAAATCGTGGAATGCCCTCTAATGCTTCAGAACGCACTTGATCATGTCAAAACTGTATATTTTAGCTGTTAAATGATCTGATAGTTGCCTAGAAAATCATAGAAATATTATCTGAACCCCAGAGTATTTTTAGTGGACTCTTGACATTATATGACACTAGACTGTGTACTCGGTTGGCCTCATTAAGCTCCCGAACCGTTTTAAAAATCGAAGGCTTGTTTTATTGGAAAACCGACTTTTAAAAATGGTTTTAAAATGTCTGAGGGTTCTAGTGATGCTGCATGGGTTCGGGGAGCATGTTTCTCTCGGCCGGGGGCCGAGGAGATATTTGTTGATTATTAGAGCCTTTCTGTGGCTTTTTGAGTTTTACTAGTGTCATTGGGGGTTCTTTGAGCACTTCAGATTCAGTCGTGGAGTTTACTCCGACCTTGACGTGAGTGTGTGTCGTGTATCCACTGTGTTCCGATCTATTTGATCGTGGATTATAGCCTGCTGAGCCTGGCATGTTTGCCAGTTATGAGATACTTGAGATACTTGAGTTCGGTGGGGTCGCTCCCCTCGAGCTACGCCCCGGGTGCGATGATGATACCGAGCCTGACGAGGCTGCGATGAGTTACTGAGAGTCCTTGAGGGACACCCTACGTAAGTCCGTTCCTCCGGATGTGCGGCAGTAGATGAGCGCGGGCTTGACTTTATCTTGACTGGTCCAAAGAGGACAGTCATTGAGATTTGGGTGAGATGTGTGAGTGAGTTACACTGCATGTTCATAGATGAGTATTTTTCCTTTGAGCATATGTAGAGGCATATAGAGATAGATTTCCAGCTTTACCTTTTATCTATCTATCTATCTATTTGTTTACTTTTGTGCCTCCGGTGGTCTTAGTGGGCATACCGTGTGCTTTGAGGACGGTACCCACTGGGAACTACCTTTGTAGTAGTTCTCACACCCGCTGCGGTGCAGGTTTCCTGAGGCAGCTGCTCCGACTCCTTCCCGTGCGGAGTCTTCAGATCGAGGTAAGGGCGTGGCCGACTAGTCGCTTACCCGAGTCAGTTTAGTGGAGAGGTAGCAGTACCCCTTTTGAGTTTCACTTTTGTAGAGTGAGATTTTGAGAGATGTTATTTTTGTATCTTGAGGACAGCTTGTATCTTGGATTTTATTTACTCTAGTACAGTTGTTCTGTTTCCTTTCTATAGCATGTACTTACTTTTGCTCTGATATCTGTTGGCTATAGATTTTATTTGCAGGGTAGACGCTTCGTCTGTACGGCAGTTTCCTTACAGATGGCGGATCTGGTAGCGAGCCCGGGTCGCAGTTTCGACCCCGGGGGCGTGACAGATTAGAGTGGTATCAGAGCCTAGGTTTATAGGTCATTGAGGACTAGAGACCCTAGGCTTTTAGCTGGACAGTAGGTTGACTATCGAGAGAGACGTGATTTCTGCGAGAGTCATGATTGAGTTGTAACTCCCCCAGGGGATTGGGGTGAGTAATTTTGCATGTTTATTCTCTAAAGGGGACATGGTCGGCTGCAGACGACATTACGCTTTAGAATGGGTAACATGTATAGACTCTCGTTTGATTGGGTTGAGTGATTCTTGGTTCCTGATGTTTGGTTTAATTGCAGGATTGCGATGCCTCCCAGACGTCGAGCTACGACGAGGGCTCACCAGCCGCAGACGAGGAGCCTGAGCGGCAGGAGGCTCCACCTGTTGATCAGGGAGAGGTTCAGGCGCTTGCGGGCCCAAGTGGCCCATTTGTCGGAGGCGTGCAACGCCAAGATGAGGCGTCCAAACGCCAGGAGGAGACAGCCAGGCGCCAGGGAGGAGACAGTTAGGCGCCAGGAGGAGGCAGCCAAGGCCCCAGCAAGAGAATGTGGAACGGTTGGTAAGGTTACTCGAGCAGAGGGCACCTCCAGCGACGCCCCCAGTAGCTACCTCGGCGACCTCGTCACAGATTGCTCCTTTGACGAGGCAGAGCAGAGAGAGCTCACGGATCGACTGTCATATATTAGCCAGTTCCATCCCCGCGGTTCGCTGGTCTGAGCTCCGAGCCGTGGGAGGTCGAGAACTGGATAGCAGCTATGGAGAAATTATTCGAGAATCTTTTCATCAAGGAGGAGTATCAAGTGCACCTGGGAACTCACTTTTTGGAGAAAGACGCCGAGACTTGGTGGCGTCGGGTTCGCCCTGTTGGACCGCCTGGGCGTATAGTTGCTGACTTGGCACGAGTTTCGAGCTTTACTGCGTGGGGCTTACTTCCCCGACAGTGCAAAGCAGAAACTCGAAGGAGATCTTCGACGGCTACAGCAGGGTAGCCGACCCCTACAGGAGTATATACGAGAGTTTCAGCGCTACTGAACAGGGTTTCCATACGTCGCCCCAGATGAGCCGCAGAGGGTTGATCTATTTGAGAGAGGATTGCACCAGGATATCTACCATCACGTCCACTCCCATCGGTCACCTACCTTGGACGCAGCTATTGAGCGAGCTCGATGGGTCTCCCGAGGACCGTTATTATGACAGAGAGGGGCGAGGCGCCAGGGACCAGCTCCCGGGGAGAAGCGCCCCACACCTCAGGATTTTGGGCAGTCAAGCAGACCGAGGCCCCCGAGACCACCGCAGCCACAAATTCAGCCTCGAGGCCGCGGGTCACAGAGGAGGCAGAGGCCAGGGGGTCATCGGCCGCCTAGACTAGCAGCAGCAGCAGCAGCAGCAGCAGCAGAGGCGCTCCGATCAGTGTGTGATTTGTGGCGGGCCTCACGCACCTCAGCAGTGCGAGCAGCGACAGGGCAGATGCTATCGATGTGGACAGCCGGGACATATAGCTTGGACTTGCCCGAGGGCAGGGTCTTCAGCACCGTCGACTACATCGACTTCTCCCTTGCCCCTACAGGCAGTGGGAGCTTCGCCGAGCTTCACCCGGGGGGATCGTGCCACCTCCTCACGACAGTCTGAGAGACGACCTCCAGCGATGCGGGCGAGTGTACGCCGCTCAGGTCGAGGATTCCACAGCAGCGGATCAGGTAGTAGCAGGTATTGTTCTTATCTCCTCTACCCGTGCTCGAGCACTTTTTGATACTGGAGCATCACATTCTTTCATCAGTAGTACATTTGCATCTTCGCATGGGTTTGAGATTGGGCCATTGACTCATGCATTAGAGGTCCAGGTTCCGGGTTGTGTATTGCATGTAGATGAGTGCTGTTGGTCCTGCCCAGTGCAGTTAGGACCGTGGATTTTACCCATTGACCTGTTGGTCTTGCGCCGACTTCAGGATTTTGATGTGGTTTTGGGTATGGATTGGTTATCCCGGTTCTATGCTACTATTGATTGTAGATTGAGGACTGTGACCCTTCGGGAGCCGGGTCAGGAGGAGTATGTGTATAGGGGATGTCAGAGTGCATTGTTTGCAGTGACAGTGTCTTCCACCAGAGCCCGACAGATGTTGAGTAGAGGCTGTGTCGCTTTTCTTGCGACTGTTGTAGAGGCGCCCACGGCGATGCCCGGACTCGAGGACATCCCTGTTGTCTGCGAGTACCCGGATGTTTTTCCCTCGGAGTTATCATCCATGCCGCCGGATCGAGAGATAGAGTTTGTGATTGATGTAGTCCCTGGAACTACATCAGTCTCTAAAGCGCCCTACAGGATGGCCCCAGCAGAGTTGAGAGAGCTAAAGGCTCAATTGCAGGATCTTTTGGATCGAGGGTTCATCAGACCTAGCGTCTCTCCGTGGGGAGCGCCGATTCTTTTTGTGAAAAAGAAGGACGGATCACTTAGATTGTGTGTGGATTATCGAGAGTTGAATAAAGTGACCGTTCGGAACAAGTATCCTCTCCCCAGGATTGATGATTTGTTTGATCAGCTTCAGGGAGCTACGGTCTTCTCCAAGATCGACCTTCAGTCCGGTTACCACCAGCTTAAGGTGAGGGCCGAGGATGTGTCCAAGACAGCTTTCAGGACTCGGTATGGGCATTATGAGTTCACAGTGCTACCTTTTGGATTCACTAATGCCCCAGCCGCATTTATGGATCTAATGAACCGAGTGTTTCAGCCCTACTTGGATCGTTTGTAGTTGTGTTTATTGATGACATTCTGGTTTACTCCCGAAGTGACACGGAGCACGAGGAGCACTTGAGGATAGTGCTGCAGCTTCTGAGAGAGAAGAAGTTGTATGCCAAGTTAAAGAAGTGCGCTTTTTGGCTTCGGGAGGTTTCTTTTCTAGGCCACGTAGTTTCAGCCGCAGGAGTGGCAGTGGACCCGGCGAAGATTGATTCAGTTCGGGATTGGCCTAGACCCACGACGGCGACAGAGGTGCGCAGCTTCTTGGGCCTTGCAGGGTACTACCGTCGTTTTGTGGAAGGCTTTGCGAAGCTTTCTACTCCCCTCACTCGGTTGACTAGGAAGGGGATCAAGTTTGTGTGGACAGAGCAGTGTCAGCAGAGCTTCGAGGAGTTGAAGCAGAGGTTGATTACAGCGCCAGTCCTTTCACTACCAGTTATGGGAGAGGGATTCGTGATTTACAGTGATGCCTCCCACAGCGGCCTAGGATGTGTGTTGATGCAGCATGGTAGGGTAATCGCTTATGCTTCGCGCCAGCTAAAGGACTATGAGAAGAATTACCCTACGCATGACTTGGAGCTAGCCGCTGTTGTCTTTGCTTTGAAGCTTTGGCGGCACTATCTTTATGGCGAGCATTGTGAGATCTTCACCGACCACCAGAGTTTGAACGTATTTGTTCACCCAGAAGGAACTCAACTTGAGGCAACGCCGGTGGCTAGAGCTGCTAAAGGATTATGATCTGAATATTCAGTATCATCCCGGCAAAGCCAATGTGGTCGCAGACGCCTTGAGCAGGCGATCAGGGCAGTCCTTGAGTTTGTTGATTACCCAGCAGATGCCCTTGAGAGAGCAGTTGAGGCGCTTGGATATAGAGGTGGTGTCCCCTGGGGTCTCTGCAAGACTTATGTCCATGGTCTTGCAGCCCGCTCTGTTGGACAGGATTAGAGAGAAACAGAGTGAGGACCCCGAGCTTGTGAGGATTAGAGATCAGCTTCAGCAGGATCAGGGTGGGGACTTTTCTGTGGATACAGCGGGAGTACTCAGGTACAGGGACCGCTTTTGTGTGCCCGTGGACTCAGAGGTTCGAGAGCTGATTTTGAGGGAAGCTCACTATACACCTTACACCCTCCATCCTGGGGGAACTAAGATGTATAGGGACTTGAGGGCACAGTTTTGGTGGCGCGGCATGAAGAGAGATATTGGAAGGTTTGTGGCTCGTTGTTTAACTTGTCAGCAAGTTAAAGCTGAGCATCAGGTTCCAGCTGGCAAGTTGCAGAGCCTTCCAATACCTGAATGGAAATGGGACCGTGTCACTATGGATTTTATTGTGGGATTGCCGAGGACTCAGAGTGGTTCTGATGCCATATGGGTGATTGTTGATCGTTTGACCAAATCAGCCCACTTTCTGCCGATGCAGTTGAGTTGGTCCTTGGAGAGGTTAGCACAGTTATATATGGATGAGATTGTGAGACTGCACGGGGTGCCAGTATCGATTGTGTCTGACAGGGACCCGAGGTTTACTTCACAGTTTTGGGGGAGCTTGCAGATAGCCTTGGGGACCCAGCTTCAGTTTAGCACCGCCTTTCACCCACAGACTGATGGACAGTCGGAGAGGACCATTCAGACTCTGGAGGACATGTTGAGAGCATGTGTCCTGAGCTTCGGTGGCAGTTGGGATCGACACTTGAGGTTAGCCGAGTTCGCGTATAACAATAGCTTCCAGGCGAGCATTCAGATGGCGCCCTACGAAGCATTGTATGGTCGGAAGTGTCGATCGCCTCTATTTTGGAGTGACGTGGGCGAAAGGAAGACTTTGGGGCCAGATTTGCTTGTTGAAGCCGAGGAAAAGGTCAGGATCATTCGACGACATTTAGAGACCGCTCAGAGCCGTCAGAGGAGTTATGCAGACAGGAGGCGGCGAGACTTGGAGTTTCAGGTGGGAGACCATGTTTTTCTGAAAGTCTCGCCATCTCGAGGAGTTCGCCGATTTGGAGTACGCGGAAAGCTTAGTCCGCGGTTTATCGGGCCATTTGAGGTGCTAGAGCGCATTGGCCCAGTGGCATATCGAGTTGCGCTACCGCCGCGGTTGGCAGGCACCCACGATGTATTTCATGTATCCACCTTGAGGAAATATGTGTTTGATCCCTCACATATCCTGGACTTCACATCCTTGGAGCTAGACGAGGACTTGGGCTATCAGGAGCGACCGGTGCGAATTCTTGCTCGAGAGACGAGAGAATTGCGCAACCGGATCATACCTTTTGTTAAGGTTTTATGGAGTCATCATGAGGAGCGAGAGGCCACATGGGAGCCTGAGGATGAGCTGAGAGTTTCATATCCCCATTATTTGAGTCGCCCTCCTGAGTTTTGATTTTTGTGGTTTCGAGGACGAAACCTTCTGAAGGAGGGGAGAGTGTAGAGTTCCGGAGCTTCGGGCAGTGTGCCGACTCCACGGGGCAGCCTGGTATTATGGAAATACCTTCAGCAGTTTCTGTTTGTTTTTACAGAGAGGTTCGGGTGGTCCCGGAGCGACGCGGAAGTCTTTTTGAAGGAAAGTGAGTTGGCGTCGGCTTGAGAGCTTGCGGGTCGAGCTTTGGCTTCCTGGATGGTTTTGATGTGAGTTGATCTCTTGGGACATGTGTAATATGTTTTTACAGAGGTGTTCGGTTGGTTTCGGGGTGATGCGGAAGTCCCGAGGCGAGAAAGTGAGTCGTCGGGGCGATTTCGGAGTTTTTGGAGCTGTTACTGGAGGGTCTGGGTGGCTGGTTCCGGAACCAGGTCCTTGGTTCCGGAACCAGGGGGTGTGTACCGGTACCAAGTAGGTGGTACCGGTACACAAGCTCGGGGGGAGCCCGTTTTGCCCCGACTTGTACAGTGAGAGAGGTATGGCCTCTGTTCCTGTTCCAACCACCCCAGACTCGATTTATATCCTTGTTAACCTGCTCCCTCACCCACCCTTCATCTTATCTCTTCCACCACCTTTCCTTGCTGCCTGAGAAGTGAAAGAAGAGGAAGAAGTAGAAGGAGAAGAGAAGGTGCCTGTGAGCTTCATGCTTGGTGGGAGTTGACCCGGTCAACGTGCGCGCACCGAGCAAAATTGAGGTAGGCTGGTTGATGGAGATTGTAAATTTGGTTATCTTGATTCTCCTCTTGGGTTTTATTGATGGAATTGAATGGGATTTTGAGCTAATTTCCATCCTTGCTTCACTCTTGTGCTCTCGGATTGGAGGCAAGCAGGTTGGGTTACTGTGCAAATCCGCAACGCTTCGCATGCTTGATTCGTGGGTTGGAGTGATCGGATTGAGCTGAGATTTTTATGGTGGCCTAGCTGGGTGCTGTGGAGGTTGTTTGGAGCTCCGTGGATTTTTTCGAGACGCGCGACGGTGCGCGCGCGCGCGAGAGGCGCAGTTCAGTTTTTCGTCAGATTGCGCCCGTTTCTTCACCGTTTTCGGCGCGGCCTTCGGAAAGCATTTGAGGTGGGTTGGATTTTCTTCTAAAAATCGTGGAATGCCCTCTAATGCTTCAGAACGCACTTTGATCATGTCAAAACTGTATATTTTAGCTGTTAAATGATCTGATAGTTGCCTAGAAAATCATAGAAATATTATCTGAACCCCAGAGTATTTTTAGTGGACTCTTGACATTATATGACACTAGACTGTGTACTCGGTTGGCCTCATTTAAGCTCCCGAACCGTTTTAAAAATCTGAAGGCTTGTTTTATTGGAAAACCGACTTTTAAAAATGGTTTTAAAATGTCTGAGGGTTCTAGTGATGCTGCATGGGTTCGGGAGCATGTTCTCTCGTGCCGGGGGGCCGAGGAGATATTTGTTGATTATTAGAGCCTTTCTGTGGCTTTTTGAGTTTTACTAGTGTCATTGGGGGTTCTATTTGAGCACTTCAGATTCAGTCGTGGAGTTTACTCCGACCTTGACGTGAGTGTGTGTCGTGTATCCACTGTGTTCCGATCTATTTGATCGTGGATTATAGCCTGCTGAGCCTGGCATGTTTGACAGTTATGAGATACTTGAGATACTTGAGTTCGGTGGGGTCGCTCCCCTCGAGCTACGCCCCGGGTGCGATGATGATACCGAGCCTGACGAGGCTGCGATGAGTTACTGAGAGTCCTTGAGGGACACCCTACGTAAGTCCGTTCCTCCGGGATGTGCGGCAGTAGATGAGCGCGGGCTTGACTTTATCTTGACTGGTCCAAAGAGGACAGTCATTGAGATTTGGGTGAGATGTGTGAGTGAGTTACACTGCATGTTCATAGATGAGTATTTTTCCTTTGAGCATATGTAGAGGCATATAGAGATAGATTTCCAGCTTTCCCTTTTATCTATCTATCTATCTATTTGTTTACCTTTTGTGCCTCCGGTGGTCTTAGTGGGCATACCGTGTGCTTTGAGGACGGTACCCACTGGGAACTACCTTTGTAGTAGTTCTCACACCCGCTGCGGTGCAGGTTTTCCTGAGGCAGCTGCTTCGACTCCTTCCCGTGCGGAGTCTTCAGATTGAGGTAAGGGCGTGGCCGACTAGTCGCTTACCCGAGTCAGTTTAGTGGAGAGGTAGCAGTACCCCTTTTGAGTTTCCACTTTTGTAGAGTGAGATTTTGAGAGATGTTATTTTTGTATCTTGAGGACAGCTTGTATCTTGGATTTTATTTACTCTAGTACAGTTGTTCTGTTTCCTTTCTATAGCATGTACTTACTTTTGCTCTGATATCTGTTGGCTATAGATTTATTTGCAGGGTAGACGCTTCGTCTGTACGGCAGTTTCCGTACAGATGGCGGATCTGTTAGCGAGCCCGGGTCGCAGTTTCGACCCCGGGGCGTGACACAGTGGGCGTGCAAAATCGGTGGAGCGTGAGGTCCAAGAAATTGAAGGAGGGGTTAAATCCGTGGAGACGGTAATCACCTTGTTATTCTTCTTTTCTTAGGGATTGTTATTGCGCGGATATCCAACCGGTCAGCGCAAGGTCCGAAGAAGCTGAAGGAGGGGTTGAGTCCGTGGAGTCGGTAATCACCTTGTTATTCTTCTATTCTTAGTGGATTGTTATTGCGTGTTGGTCCCGTGGTTTTTCTCCTGGATTGGAGTTTCCACGTAAATCTCGGTGTGCTGTTTTTATTTTCCGCATTGGTTTTTATTTTGCACTGAGATTGAGTTTTTAAGTATTACACCTATTCACCCCCCCTCTAGTTGTTTGATAGTACCTATTTAGATCCTTCGGGATATATAAAAACCAACATGATTGCGTAGCTTCTTATCTTCACGCGCCAAGATTCGTATCGGTGTTTCCTAGAAGCTCAAGTCCTCACGCAACTGGACAGCAGAAACATCGAGGATGTGGGACGGGTCGGGGAGGTATTTTCGGAGCATCGAGACATGAAACACGTTGTGTACCCGCTTGAGGTTTGGCGGTAATGCCAACCGGTATATCACCGGGCTCACGCGCTCCAAGATCTCGAAGGGTCTCACATACCGCGGGCTCAGTTTCCCTCCTAAGCCGAAACGTCTGGTTCCTTTAGATGGCGATATACGGAGTAACACGTGTTCCCCCACCATAAACTCCAAATCGCGTCGCCTCTGATCCGCATAACTCTTCTGCCGGCTCTGGGCGGTCAACAGCCGCTGCCTTATAAGGCGCACCTTTGCCTCAGTTTCCTCCACTAGATCTGGTCCCATAAACTTTCGCTCCCCCAAGTCGAGCACGCAAGCTCGGAGCGTATCTCCGAGAGTCTGGATTACCCGTTCCGATTTTCCGTCAGTCTGCAGGTGGACAGCCGTGCTGAATTGCAGTTTGGTCCCCATTGCCCGCCGTAGGCTCCGCCAAAAGCTCAACACAAAACGTGTGTCTCTATCAGAACTAATCGACGCTGGTACTCCGTGTAACCTCACCACCTCGTCAATGTAGGTTTGCGCCAACCGGTCTCGGGTCCATGTCGTGTGGATGGGCAGAAAATGAGCCGATTACGTCAAGTGATCCCCTATGACCCATATCGTGTCGTGTCCTTGTTGCGATCGGGGAAATCCAGTCATGAAGTCCATGGTAAACCATTTCCATTTCCATTCCGGTATGGGCAATGACTGTAGTTTTCCCGCCGGGCGCTGGTGTTCAGCCTTCACCTGTTGGCGTACCAAACAATGTGCCACAAATTTCATCACGTCCCCCTTCAATTTAGGCCACCAGAAGGTCTGCCTGAGATCTTTATACATCTTCGTACCACCGGGATGCGCAGCGTAGGGAGCACTATGCGCTTCTATCAAAATTTCTTTCTTTATTTTCGGTACGTCGGGCACACAGAATCGTCCCCGGAACCTTATTGCGTTATCCGTGCCAATCATAAAATCGCCCCCCCTGTTCCGAAGACATTCTGTCCCACACAAGTTGCAATTGTGTGTCCGTTGTCTGGCCTTCCAAGATCCTCTCGATCAAAGTAGGCTTAACTACTAAGGACAGGAGTTGCGTAACCGTACCCGCCGGCACTACCTCTAGTCTCAATTGCGAGAACTCCGCAATTAGACGATTCTGTTGGGTAAAGGCGCCCATCGTTGTTTCCCCCGTCTGCCCCTTCCGGCTCAAGGCGTCGGCCACCACATTTGCCTTTCCGGGGTGGTATTGGATAGACAAATCGTAGTCTTTCAGTAGCTCCAGCCACCGCCTTTGCCGTAAATTCAACTCCTTTTGTGTGAACAAGTACTTAAGGCTCTGGTGATCGGAGAACACATTGAAGTGCTCTCCGCAAAGATAGTGCCTCCAGAGCTTTAGAGCAAACACGACTGCTGCGAGCTCCAAGTCGTGCGTAGGGTAGTTCTGCTCGTACTCCTTGAGCTGTCTTGATGCGTAGGCTATGACCTTCCCTTGTTGCATTAGTACGCTTCCAGGACCGCTCCGTGATGCGTCGCAATAAATCTCATAGTCCACTCCGGGCTTCGGCAGTGTGAGCACTGGCGCCCGTGTTAGTCTGTCCTTGAGTTCCTCGAAGCTTTTCTGGCATTGAGCCGTCCAGATGAATTTCTCCCCTTTCCGGGGTAATCGATTTAGGGGAGTGGCTATCTTTGAGATGTTACGGCTTTTTGTATTGGCATATTTCGTGAGTTGAGTCGGAGTCTTGAAGTGATCAAATTGTCAATCAGCAATCGAAGACTTAGAGAAGATTCAACAAGAGCTCAAGTTGACACTCAGTGTTTTGAGTCTTGAAGATTGAAGTAGAAGAATTGTGGATCATATACATCAATCTCAAGGAAAATGGATTCGGATTGATCAGGTACGTTTAACTAAATAATTTTGGTGATCCGAATACATTTGAGTAGTTTAGAAACACTTGGATAAGTTTTCATTGCATAAAAGTCAAAAACTGTTTTTTCAGGAAATCCGTTCAGGACTGGAAATTCTGTTCAGGACTGTTTTGCTAATCCAGTCCGGACCCCGAACCTTGTTTTTTCAGGAATTGCTGAAAAAAAGATGACAGTCCGGATCAGCCAAATCCAGTCCAGACCGCCGTGCGGAAAAAATTCTGTTATGTCAGTTTTTGATGCTTATCTCTTTCCAAAGGTTTCTAAACTATAAATAGACATTTAGGGTTTCTCAAGAACTACCGATGAATTTATAAAACACTTGAGAGCAACCCTAGAGGCTAGGTTTTTATCGTTCTTCTTTTTAGCCTCTTTTAGGTCAATTCGACGGTTCTTCCAAGATCTATCTTTTATCGAATTGATCTAGTCTTTGCTTAGAGATTTCTTCTACGGTTCCTCAATGATAATCTAAGCAAAGGATCACCATCGAAGCCAATATTCTTATCGGCTGAGTTTGCGTCGTGGATTCGACGTGGCATCGTGGATTCGGTGTGTTGAAGGCGTTTCGTGGATTCGAAACGTGTGCTCGTGGATTCGAGTGGCGTTCGTGGATTCGAACGTGTGCAGTGGACGTGCAATCGGTGGAGCGCATGGTCCGAAGAAGTTGAAGGAGGGGTTGAGTCCGTGGAGTCGGTAATCACCTTGTTATTCTTCTATTCTTAGTGGATTGTTATTGCGTGTTGGTCCCGTGGTTTTTCTCCTGGATTGGAGTTTCCACGTAAATCTCGGTGTGCTGTTTTTATTTTCCGCATTGATTTTTATTTTGCACTGAGATTTGTTTTTAAGTATTACACCTATTCACCCCCCTCTAGTTGTTTGATAGTACCTATTTAGATCCTTGTGGATCCTTAAATATATAAAAACCTACATGAGAAGCCTTCCACGAAGCATCTATAGTACCCTGCCAGTCCCAGGAAACTCCGGATCTCCTTTACCGTTGTTGGCCGGGCCTAGTTGGTCACGGATTCTACCTTTCTCGGGTCCACCGCTATTTCCGACGCTGAGACTATGTGTCCCAAAAAGTCTACCTCGCGGAGCCAGAACTCACACTTCTTGAGTTTGGCATACAATTTCTGGTCCCGGAGGGTTTGGAGGATTACTCGCAAGTGTTCCTCGTGCTCTTTGTCTGTGCGAGAGTAGATCAGGATGTCATCTATAAAGACCACTACAAACTGGTCTAAGAAAGGCTTGAATATCCTATTCATCATATTCATGAACACCGCTGGAGCGTTAGTGAGTCCAAACGGCATAACCGTAAACTCGTAATGACCATACCGAGTTCGAAAGGCTATTTTCGGTATGTCATCACTCCGGACTCTAAGCTGGCGATAGTCGGACTGCAGATCAATCTTCGAGGACACCGTCGCTCCTTGTAGTTGGTCGAATATGTCATCAATCCGAGGTAAGGGGTACTTGTTCTTCACTATGACCTTATTTATTTTCCGATAGTCGATGCACAATCGTAGACTCTCGTCCTTCTTCCGTACGAATAGTACGAGTGCGCCCCAAAACGACACGCTCGGTTTGATGAACCCCTTATCCAAGAGGTCTTCTAATTGTGCCTTAAGCTCCTTTAGCTCCGCAAACGCCATTCGATGCGATGCCTTGGTGATAGGTTGTGTGTCCGAAATAGGCTCGATGGCAAACTCGGTTTCTCGCAATCGATTAGCACCTGATACTCAGTAAGCCAATCCATTTCGAGTACCACCTTGAATTCCCTTAGCGGTGAAACCAATAAGTCCCAAAGACAACTAAGCCTTCCCAACCTTATTGGGCAGGAAGGTACAAAATATTCGCTTCTAAAGGTCCTCCTGGGGTCAAGACCAACATTATACTTAGAAAGGGGTCTTTCCTAAATAAATATGGGTAGGAGTACAAAGCAAGAAGTGGAGAAGTGGGATGCTCCTAATATCTAACAAGGCCCTACTCGCAAAGGAAGAACTAAGAGTAGGGTGTCACCTGCTACTACTTCCCTCAGGGCAGTGCGTCTGTAACACTCGAGAAATTTGAGTTGTTTAAAGAGAAAAATTCAAGTGTGAATGTGGGTGAGGAAACAAAAGTTAACCTTAGTGGTCTGTATACCGATTTGCAAATGGCACAGTTTTCGAAGCACAAATTCTGACTTTTCGATCCGAGTTTGATCTCGGAAATCTGAGGTCTCCAGTGCGGCCGTCTCATCGAATCGAGTAAAAATGGTATAGACCGATTGCTGATCCGACGGTCGGATCGTCCTGAACTTAGCAAGGAAACTAGTGGGACCCGCGACTTAAGTGAATAGTAAAATGAATAGTAACCCCTGATTTCGGTCCCCTCTTGATCGATCGTTGGCCATTTCACTATCCAAAATCCAAACCTAGCATTATGAGTAGACGATTCTAGCTAATTTTGACATTCTGAGCGCAATGGCGCTGACAGAATTTTCATTTGACAATCCTAGAGTCTCGAGAAACGTGCCATACTGTATAATTGTACAGTATTTATGGATCAGAAATTTATCCGGGCATCTCGTCAAAAAGAACAAAAATCGCTGCCTGATAGGTTTCGTCGAGCTGGACGTCGTGGTGAAGTCCGTTTTTCGATTCAACGATCGAAACGCCTCGAAAAGCGTGAAATATAGCAAAAAATGCGATATTTTGCGCGTAAACCCTATATTTTATGCCTCGAAAATCGTGCTACCTTAGGGATAAGGACTAAAGTGTAAGATGAAGTTTCTGTAAAGAACTTGGATCAAAAGTATTGGTTGTGGTGGGGGGGGGGGGGGCTTTGGCAAATGTTGCATCAATGCATTATATGCATTCGGTTTGAGTCTTTTGGGAAACCCTAAACCGACAAAGCACCCCTCCGCCTCCCTCTCTTTGAAACCGATGCACCCACCTCCACCTAGCGTCGCACCACCAAGCGCCGCTGTCCCCGTCGCCGGAGAAGCCCAAGAAGACAAGATGTTGGGCCTTCTTCTCGGTTTGTTGGGAGAAAGGTGTTTGGGAAGGTCCCAGTTGGTCCAAGTGTGATCTGAGGGTGTCTCTGTGCGCTTGACATCAAGCCAGAGGGATCCCGACGCCGGGCTCCACCGTGCGCCGCCGCGACCATCTTCTTCTTCCTCGGTTTTCCGGCGAGGTAAGATGATGGAACCTTTTTTGTTTTAAATGCCTTTTGGACCCTCCTACCCTCTTCCTGGCGTCAAGTGGATCGTGCCTGTGAAGTTTGAGCCGCCGCCGTCATCGCGGTCGCCGGCGGGAGCAACTTTTCGCCGGAAGTCCAACCGTTAAACCGGAGATCAAGACCGTTGGATTGGGTCCTTTTGTCGACTGTGGCCTCCTCCCAAAATTTGGTGGCCATCGGTTGAGGATCCTAGCCGCGCGAAGAAGCCCTAGAATCGGGCTTTATTGCTTCTCGGCCAAGCCTCGCCGTCCGGCGCCGCCGCTCACCTGCGCCGCCGGCTACCACCTCAGGAAGCTCCCTTGCACTGAGCAAGAGAGTTTGGTCCAAGTTGGAATGGCTTAGGTGCCGCCGGCCGGAATCCGCCATTAGAGCTCCCCACCTTCAACCGAGCTTGGTTGGGTTTCGTCGCCGGCAATCTCCGACGCTCCGAGCCGCCGGCCAGTGACCCAGGTAAGCGTGTTTGGTCTTTTGCAAGCCTTACATGCAGTTGCATGGAGCTTTTAACGTGAGGATTCTTACCTCTGTAGTTGCACCAAGGAAGCAACCGAGCTCCACCGCCGGCCGCCGCCGCCGCCTCAGGTCGCCGGCAGGTCACCCAGGTACCCTCTAACCACCTTGAAGAGTCTCTCCATCCAAGTTGGAAGCTCCCAGAGTCCCTCTATGCAGAGTTGCAACTTAGGTTGGGAAACTAGTATGTTTAGTAAATGGTGCACACCAATTGTTTGATGAAATGCCCCAACGAATTCGTGTTCAAAATCTGAGAATCCAACCAATATGAAGTTTTCTCCACACACTCCCCTGAGCTTGATGCTCACTTTAGATCAAAAGTTGACTGTGTGGTTTTGTGTGTGGAGCTTGTTGGGCCATTAGAGAACTTGTAGTTTGGATCTTTTGGTTTTGCTACCTCTGGGCTGCGCAATAGCAAGCCCTGGAGTCCTTGTGCTGCCCAGAGAGGAATGCTCAAATTTGTTTGGAATTTGCATAATTAAATTGCAAGTTGGAGCAAGTTGAAACTCTAGGTTGGTTGGTTGGCCACGGGTCTGTTGTGGGGCAGTTTGCGAGGTCGCGACAGTGAGCTCCTAGCTATTTTGGGGTCACTGGACGCGATGCTCACCTTAGTTTCCAGTTTGGTCGAGCTGAAGAAATAAAATTTGGTATTAAGCCTATGTTGGTATAGTAAGTCATGGCCTGAAGTTTTTCTCGGGTTCCGTGCGGCTGAAAATTCGTGAGCACGGTGTCCAGCAATTCGAGGGCCACCTACTAAAGATGACGGTTCATTAAAATGATGTCCCGATAAAGAGAACGAGCGAAAACGGCTCTCAAATTGCTATAAAAGTGCGATATCTAGAAACCCTAGGGGTCAAAATGCAATTGTAACCTTATGTGCTATCTCGGGCAGTGTGTCAATGATCTCTAAACTTTTGTTAGGGATCCAGCGGCTCCCGTTGAGCGGAAAATGGATATCGTTCCGTAAATCGGCGAAATCGTCGGTTTTACGATTTCTGACGAGTGTATCGCGTACCACGGTATGAAAGAATGGATTCAGGTTACTGTAGTGTTGTCGGGATGGGTATTAGTAAGTCTATTGCTGATCACAGTTTCTGTTCAGGGCCCAGCAGTTCAGCACCAGTCTCCCAGTAGTCTAGCGGGAGTTCGGGATCGGCCTACATTCAGGTGGTTCATTCGACTGACTTCGAGGTGGGTACTTTTTCGATGTTTGAATTCCAGAAATTTTGAGTAACGTGTAGGAATAAAATAATTGCATGATTTACGACTGTTAACTCCTGTTAATGCTTAGCATATACTATTATCGATATTATGGCGACCAAGTGTCGCGGTGCTCTATGTTATGTATGTGTGCTTGGTTACGATGCTCAAGGTTGCTACACGCACACCAGCGGTTTGGCCACCGCGAGGGTGTGCTTTTCCGAAAAAGTGGTATGTTGACCCGTGTACCCCACAAGGTGACGTAGTGGGGGCCCCCGTAGGTGGGGGGTTAGAGGCGCCAAGGTGCGAGCGGTGCGACCCGCCGAGGTAGGTGCTCGGCATGGTTTACCGAGGTAGGTGCTCGGTCTGGTTTTCCGAGGTTGTGAGGACCTGGATCCCCACGACGAGATTACTGGTTGACCAGCAGCTCCTGGTGGCCTATGTGGCGTGTCGGTGGTATTTGTGCACCTATTGGACACTAATGATGGACTCGGTGTGTGTAGTGGATCACGAGAGTAGTCTGTTGACCCCGTCGGATGCTTAGAAGTGGTTTCGCGCGCTATGGATATTAAAATTGGACTCAGCGCGAAGTTTGGATCAAGGAACATCTTCCTGGATGCCTTCGGCAATTTTTAGAGTTGGAATTTGACAAAATGGACTTCGGATTTGGATTCAGCGCGCGAAAACGATGAAAATGGACTATTCACTTGCATTTTTCGGAGTCCGGATGATTCGGCACGTTTTTCGAGGCTAGGGTACTGTTCCGGCATCGGCGGCGGGCAGCGGCGGAGCGCGGCGAAGCAGGCTCGGGCAGGTGCGCGGTCCACCGCGGAGGCGTGCACCGGTCGCGGGCCACGTGGCGGCTCCCGGTTGGGCCGGCGCAGCGGGCGCGGTCCACGGGAAAGGCGGGTGTACGGTGGACCGGTTGGGGGACACGTGGCGCACACTGATTGGCCGGTCAACGTGCACGCGGTCCGCGGAACGGGTGCAGGCCGCCTCGGGGCGCGTGCGTGCAGGGTGGCAGGCGGCGGCGCAGGCGCGCACGTGGGCGCGGTCGGGGGCTAGGTGCGGTCCACGCGTCGGCATCTCCGCGCGCCACGTGTCGAGCAGCGGATGGCCGGTGTGGCTGTCCGCTGTTCGGGTGCGACGTGGCAGGCCGTGGGTGTTTCGGGCGGCTACAGTGTTGGGTGTTCACGCCCGATTCTCCTTGCGCCCGGAAATTTCGGCCCAAAGCCCATTTTCGGGATTTTTTCGGGTGGGCCTATAAATAGGCCCTTTGCACTACCTTTTTCGGGCTTTTCCCGAGCTCTCCGGCCTGAGGGCCCTTCACCAAATTTGTTGCTCACCTTGTCGCGCATCTTGTGGAGGAAGCTCGGAATTTTTGGAAGGCACGGCGTCGACGACTTCGGCATCGTGGCTCAGAGCGACATATTTTCATCGCAGGCCCGTTATCGTCGCAGTTTGGTATGAGAGGTCCACAGAGCCATCCCGATAATATTTTTGGATGATTTTTGCGGCGTCGGATTCACGAGAGGTAGATCTACAATTCTTGTATTGTCCACTTTTCTCAGATTTTAGCTCTGTTTGGGGTTCCGGGTACGTTTTTAACCCTCCTTGCCGCTGATGGAAATTCTGGACAGCACCATCTTGCCGGATTTTTATCTCCGCAACCGGGCATCGGATGGAGACGAGCCTCTAGACATTTTTCATCTACTCGACGCGAGGATTGCCACAGTATTTTTCTTGGATTTTTCTGAGGCTTGCCCGGAGGTATACTTTTCTCCCTTTATCTGTACAAGAGTTTACAGATGTGTGGTTGTGTGTTTGTGAGCGCCCTGTATTGTGGAATTTGTAACTTGGCCTACGGGGCTCGGAATTTGACGTGCAGGTACTCGTTTCGAAGGTATCGACGCGACGATCGCGACAGTATTTATTTTGGAATTTTCTGAGTTCTCGCTGTAGGTGAAATAATTACATCTTCGGGACTGATTTTCAGACTGTGTGTACTTAGTTAAATTTTGGAATAAAAGTGTAATGTTGGGCCTTATTGTTGTACCCAGGGGTGTTTGCAAGTGTTGCTGGACCCGTTGGATCTGCAGACTTTGATTTCGGGGTACTTTCAGCTGTTTGGAGTCGAGGCTTTCGCGATGTGCAGCGAGGATGCAGTTTCGGCAGAATTTGGACTGTGAGCGTCTGCACACTTCACCGACTTCAGGTTTGCCTTGGTTTAAGCGCTTCAGGTGGGTAAGCTTAATATCAGTAACTGTATAAGGCAATGAGTATGTTATGGCGAATATAAGTGCACTTGTGGGGATGTCACCCCTCTATGACTGATGCATGCATGTTTAGGGTACATGGTTTATGTTTGTAGGTAGGTAAGCTTGATAATGATATTTGTATAAATGATTGCAAGAATAGTATTTATGAGGCATACTGAGGACTTGCATGACTTGGACATCTATGTGATGATTACTGTAAGCTTACCTAGGATAATGTTACCCTATGAGATTATGTAACATGCCATGTTAGCACATAGCCTTTCATGTGGTTGGTTTATGCTTTGGGACAGGATTTCGTAGCTATGTGCGGAGTTGTACTCTGAGGAGTTATTATGATCATTCTGTTGATGGACCCTGGATTGTGGACAGGTTTAGTTCTTTAGGGATTCCGGCATGTTGTTTATTCCTAAAGGATCTATTATGATGCTTTATCCCCTTTTATTTCCTTGAGGACATTTGCATGCTTGTATGGTCATGTAGTTAGGCCATCTTTTACTGCTGCACTACTTATGGAAACTTGACTTAGGAGAAACCATGCTTTTCCTTTCTCCGCCTTTGCTAGTCAAGTGGTCAGTGTTGCTCGGGTTCGAGCAGTGGTCTGGGTAGTGTAGTCGGGACTTGGTGTCTGGGACAGGTTGGATTAGTTGTGGGGCTTTGCGGCAACCGCGGATATTGAGCGGTTGACCGGATATTTATTTATGCATCAGATTGGGTATCAGAGTTCTCTAGTGGACAGAGTTTCCCACTATTTGAGTACTTTTGCATCTGATTGAGGACCGGGGTCTTCTTTAGTGGTTGGGCTTTCCCACTTTGGTCATAGTCATGATCTAGTCCTGCTATCTAGAGATACTTGTGTTACTTGTTACTAAGATACTTTGCTCGTGTGGGTCGCTCCCCTCGAGCGCCGCTCCGGAGTAGGCTTTAGACCGTGTTGGGTTCCGGTCAGACCGTGATTGGCCGTCAGTTGGTGAGTTGTGAGTGATGACAGAGTTGGTGAGTTGTGAGTGATGACGTGTCAGGGGGGACCGAGTGGAGTCTAGTAGCTGTGTTAGACCAGTGCTAGTGTTGTTGGGAACCGTTTGGGGATTGACGGTGGCCCCAAGGTCATTGTGAGTTGTTGACCATTGTGCGAGAGGCTTGGTGATCTTGAGTTTATCCGTTCTGAGAGAGAGCGTGGATTTTGACTATAGCCTGCATAAGCCACTACTCGATAGCGAGTTAGTCCGTTTGGACGCCCTATGTAATTCCTGCCCGTCAGTGGGAGGTGGTCGTAGGTGGGGCGCAGGTTTGACTGGACCAGATGTGGCAGTCAGCTCGATTGGGTCGATTGTGCACTTCATGTGCTAGTGGTTGCATACCATTCTTTGTTTCTCCCCTCTTGAGCTTTTAGAGGGAGGCATAGTAGCTGTTGAGCGTCATCAGCATTCTTGTTTCATTCTCACGGCTTTGGTTAGTTTTTGTCTCTTGAGGACTTGGTGGGTAGACCGTCGGGTCTGGCGGTGGTACCCACTGAGAACTCCCTTTTTGGTGTAGTTCTCACACCCATTGGGGGTTCCCCCCCCCCCTTTTCTTTCCTCTCCTTTGTTTTGCAGAGTCTTAGCGGGTGTTGCTGATTCTGCGGTTGTTGATCGAGGCGAGGGAGTCGCGAGCTGGATCCCTACCCGTCGTTGGAGGGTAGCGGTACCCCTTCAGAGGAGACCATCAGTAGATTAGTTGTTTCTTTTTCCTCTTTTGAGAGACTGTTGTAGTGAGGATATTATGTATTGAGAGACTGTACACTGTTGTATTTATTGGAGATACCTCCCGGTTGGGTTCAGAGCTTGTATTTGAGGACATTGTATTATTATTATTATTTTTGGGAGGCGGATCTTGTTGTATTTTCTAGTTGTACAGTGATTGATTTTAGTTATACAGCAGGTTTTTATTTATAGCTCTGATATCTGTTTAGCTGTAGTACTTTTCTTGCAGGTAGGACGCTTCGCCTATGCAGGTTGGCATAGGTGGCGGATCTGTTGGCGAGCCCGGGTCGCAGTTTCGACCCCGGGGCGTGACAGAGGTTGGTGCTCGGTCTGGTTTTCCGAGGTTGGTGCTCGGTCTGGTTTTCTGAGGTTGGTGCTCGGTCTAGGTTGCCGGGGCAGGTGCCCGGTTCAGGTTATGCAGGGGGAGGGGAGACCGTCGATTGCATGATGAGGAGGGCGGTTGCTCTGGTTTTCTTACGGTTTGCTTTAGCTATAGCGCTTCATGCATTTCATACTTTATATCATGTGTCGCTGACTTCCCACTCTGTGACAGGTTCAGTCAGGGGTGAGAACTAGGGCGACGGTGAGGCCGCACGAGAGATCTTTTGGCCCTTCGAGGCTGCAGACTGGGTTTACTCTCTACCTTATGCTCATTTCATTACCTGCTAGTAGCTATATGGGTTTGATGCCCTTGTGGGTTCGATGTGGATGTTGGTACCATTATTACAGTACTCTGTGGATGAATGTTTAGTTACTATCTGATAGTTGCCCGTTTTCAAACTAAAAAGAAAAGAAAAGAAAACATTGCGAAAATGATTTGAAAAACATTGGTGTCGAGTGGGCACCGTATTCAAAACTCTGTGGATTTATGGATTTCGAAATAGCTTTGCAAAACATAGGTGTCGAGTGGGCACCGTTTTCAAAACTCTGTGTATTTATGGCTTTCGAAACGGCTTTGAAAAACCTGGGTGTCGTGTGGGCACTGTTTTTAAAACCCTGTGGTTTTATCCTTTCAAAGATAGTCGGCCTCTTTATGAGTTTGGGAAAGAAAATGGTTGTATACACTTGACTGTTGAACTAGTGTGGTTAAAGTGATGATTGTATGGATATTGTAGTTAGGACGCCGTGCATATACAAAGGAGACTGCCCGTTTGCAGAGTGAATTTGTATATGCGGCGGGTCTGGGCTTGCATCGGGGAAGATTGATTTCAAAAAATATATATATACGCAAATTCAACTCTTTTCAGTGATCGTCTTCCGCTTAACGAAACCCCGGGGCGTGACAGCGTCCTTTGTCGTGCCGTCGCGTAAGACCTCTCATTCGGGTCGTGCCACTGAAGGAATTGTTCCCGGGTTCAGGGGCAATTAAAGCGGGACTGCCCCAGTTTGTCACAACGGAAGCAATGGTCGTGCTCCCAGGAACAGATGATCACCCGGTGTGCTCCTCCGCAGATGATGCATGGCCGGTCCCCCCGGCTCTGGTCCTCTCGCCGGCATGCTTCTGGTTCCTTGTTGCGTCTTCGGATACTTGGGTGGTCGGCTCCCATTGGGAAAGTCATTCCCGGGATAAGGATGGGGTCGTTTCTGGCCCCCGGCTGGGCTTATGATCCTTCTGCCGGGTGCGTGCAACGGCCAATTCCCGCTCCACCAAAGTGGCCCTGTCTATCACTTCTCGAAAAGCGGGTAAACCCGCCATCGGTATTACCTGAAAGGTGTCTCTCCGTAGACCATCCTCATAAAGGCGGGCCGTGTGGGGTTCGTCTTTCCTAATAAAAGCGGGGTGCGCTCAGCCATGTCGTGGAACTATTGTTGAAGTAGCTGATTCTCCACAGTTGCCGGAGCCGTCATATCCACTTTTGCACCATCGATTGAAGACCGGGTTCGGGCCATTACCCGTGCATACAAAGAAACCAAGTTAGTCCTAGACTTAATTGGTCTATCACCTTGACCTACGAACACTAGGACTCTATCCCTTTTTCTCGCACTCACACTCGCGCTCTACGCACCTACACCTTGGTTATCACATTGGTGAGTTGCTAGTGGCATTGCCTTCTGTGGATGTTGGCCGCCGTTCACTGTGGTTAAAGTCGTTTTTCTCTGATACCATATAATCTGTCACGCCCCGGAGGTTCTAAATGAGCGGAAAAACGTGTATCTTTTTTTTTTGTGAAATCAACCTCACCATCGGTGCGCGCCAGACCCGCCACATATACAAATTCACTCCACTAACGGACGGAGTCTCCTTTGTATATGTACGGCGTCTTAAATACGACTAATACTTTAACCATGCAGTCACGACGATACCAAAAGGAGAGATCACAATTAGACACAACCACAATTGCTGTAACAAGAAGGAAAGGATAAATCCACAGGTTTGGAAAACAGTGTCCGCACGACACCCGGTTTTAAAATCGTTTTCGCAAATCCCTTTTAGGCGGCAACATAACATGAAAGGATAAATCCACGGGTTTGGAAAGCAGTGCCCACACGACACTTAGTTTGAAAACGTTTTCGAAGTTATTTTGTTATTTGAAATCATGCCGCATACAAGTATAAGATAACGCAATAAAGAAGTCACCACTAAGTTCGGATCTCAACCCAACATCCACAATTGTTCCACCAACAAGTAAACACTAATCTACTAACCAAAAGTAAAAGAGATAACCGAAAGTAAATAAGACGAATGACTGCCTCAAGCAGCTAAGGTCCTCTAAATGCAGTCTCACCATCGTCCCGGTTCCCACCCCTGTTCGGACCTGTCACAGTGTGGGGAGTCAGTGACAAATAAAGTAGATAAAAATAGGTAATGCTATAAAAACTGTAGTAAACAAACCGATACACCAGAGCATTCCACTTCCCCCTCATGAATCACCATGTCCCTGTCAAAATCATGCTGGGCACCTACCCTAGAGCTACTCCGCTCGCCTCTCGGTGCTTTTAACCCCTCCACTACCCAAGTTGCAGTCGCCTCACCGTGAGGGGTCCCCATCATCACACATTGTGGGGTACACGGGTCAACATACCATCTTTCTGAAAAAATACACCCTGTGCGGTGGCCAGACCGCCGGTGTGCGTGTAAGCAATTATGAGCGGCGTGTAATAAGGCACCGCGACCTTCGTCGCCACAGTTAGAAATAAAAGAGCAGGATTCTCATACAATGGGGTTAGACAGTTCACAAAAGATACATCTACTTTATTTTCACAAGTTACAACGGGAACGACTATACACCGAAATACCATAAAGTACCCACCTCAAATCGCGTCGACCGGAACTCCGAAAATCGACCCGTACCTTCGGACGACACCCGGGCCTAAAAGAAAGTCCCCCAACAGGGCATAACAGGTAAGATACGACTCTCATAAGAAAAACACGACTCCGAAAGCGCAAACAAAAGGAATAACGACTCGCGGTGGCGGCGGCTGTTGGGTTATATGTAATACGGATCTAAATAGGGGAAAAAACATCTAGAGGGGGGTGAATAGGTGTAAACGTATAAACACTCAAAAATCGTTGCGATAAAAACCCAATGCGGAAATAAAAATAATACGCAAGATTTTTACGCGGAAAACTCCATCACCGGAGTAAAAAACCACGGGACCGATAACACGGCAGAAATCCACTAGAATTAAAACACGTACAAGGTGATTTACCGTACACACTTACGACTCAACCTTTTCCATACGCTCCTAGAGGATCTTCTCTGCTCGCTCCACGACGCTTCTCGAATCCACGATCTGCGCCCAACGCCGAATCCACGGCGTCCAACGTCGAATCCACGACGTCCGACCGAATCCACGGTCTTCACCCAATAGCACCCTTCGAATCCACGAACGTGCCTCGCTCCGAATCCACGAGAGCGGTTGAACCTTGAATCCACAAGGACACGCGAATCCGCGCGCCGATTTTTGGGGTAAATCGTTGTTTTGGGTGGTGATGATCCGCCGAATACTTAGATCAAAGATAGATCGGAAATACCATCTAAGTATTCATTAGTTTGATTCAACTCAAGATGTGAGTATGAAAACCTAGAATCAAACTAATCAATATAGATGAAGAAACATAGAGTATTCTCTAATGATTTCCTTTCTTCTCTATATGTGGATCTATAGCCGTAAAAGATGATATATGAAAATGACGGCTATTTCGATTCACAGTGGATTAACCCTAGAAAAAGAGTCATAGGGTCTATTTATAGGTTAGAAACCCTAGGAAGGAGATAAGAATCAAAAACCTAACATTTCTGGAAATTTTACGGACGGCGATCCGGATCGGACTAGCTGTGATCCGGATCGTCGTAACGAGTCAGCCAGTTCCAGAAAAACGAAGGTTCGGGATCCGGATCGAAGTGCATGATCCGGATCGTTCATACAGTTTACCAAACATCAACGTTCGGGATCCGGATTGCGAAGCATGATCCGGATCGTTCAAGGAAAATGGTAAACTCACTGTTCGGGATCCGGATCAAGAGACTACGATCCGGATTGAACTGGTGTATGAACGAACCACCTTCGGGATCCGGATCGAACAACCTGATCCGGATCCTGAACATGTCCCAAGTCCAGTTTTTGATTTTTATACAATGAAAGATTCTTCCAAGTGTTTCTACACTACAAGAAGTATTCGGATCACACAAAATCTTTAGTTAAACATACCTGATCCTTTTGAATTCTTCTTTCTTGAGATTGAGTTAAATGATCCAACTTTCTTCACCTTCAATCTTCAAGACTTGAGACTTTCACGAAACTACGCCAACTCAAATTCCATAACAATCTCCCCCTTTGGCGGTTTCGTGACAAAACATAGATCCACTAAAGAAAATTCAAAAAGATATTTTTGTTGCTATCACCATACAACAAAAATTTACAATGGAGATCCAAAAATTTAAAAACATGAGATAAACTCCTAAAACAGACTCTAGACTTAGACATCTGTACTCTCTGCACAAAGAAATCATTCTTGACAAAAAGAGATCGTTAGATACCTCAAGAATATTTAGCATACAAAACCTAGTACAGAGATAGAGTTTATCTAATCATCATGACATTTGAGAATTCAGATATGTAAGAGAATCATAGTCAAAAGCCAACATATCTTCTATGCAACTAAAAACCAAATGTCACAAAATATTAGTCCAACATCAACTTGTTAGTTATATTACATGCCCAAATAGTTAGTCGAATAGTTAGTCGAGACATGCAAACAATCACAAGATGAAAACCAAAGTTGAAGTTGAAGAGATACTTACCTTGATGTATACAAAATCTTCATCATCAAGATTTTCACAATCATTGTTCAAGTTCCCTTACCTTGATGTTCATTCACATCATCATTGTACCTTGATATTTCATCATTCAATTTCATCATTCATTGTTCAAAGTTCTCTCTAACTCTCTCCCCCTTTTTGTCACAAAACAAAGCCAAAATGTAGTTAAGACTATGAAATGTTAGGAGAGTGAAAAGTTCCAATAAAACGTAAAACCTGAGAACTAAGCTAAAAGTAAGTATAAAACTAAATCCTAAAATCAAAATCCTGCACAAAAAGAAAAGGAAGGTGCAGTTCAGTCGGAGGAGTCTGAGCTGGTACAACTTAGCTTGCTCAAAATCCCTTTAAGCATTGTCGAAATAGTTGAACACTTCTTCTTGATCTTCTTGTGTTCAGAGGAAATTTGCTGAAGTTCTTTCGATATCCTCTCTTGTGCAGCAGAGAGTCTTTGTTGTTCCTGGCGAAGCGATTCCAATACAGCAGCGTCTGTACCCTGTCTTTTCGAGTGTGATGAATGCTGTCTAGAAGCAGATGGTGCATCCAATCCCTTAACCCATGGAGATTCAGTCTGTAGAACCCCAGAGAGTGAGCGAGCTCTAGTAAGAGGCCCACTATGATAACTTTCACTTCTTAGGACATTCTTTCGTCTTGTATATTGCTTAGTTGTTGATGCAGATTTCATAAGCCTTTTGCCTTTGACAGATTTCCTGTTTTCCTCATCAATCTTCTGTTGAACATCTTTGAAGAATTCATCCCATTCTTCCGTATCGTACTCTGAGCTGTCCTCCCTGCCTTCGGTTGTCTTATCTCTTGTTGAAACATCCGGTTCCTCTTTTACAGATGTACTCTTGTGCACCATTGTGACCAGGAGAAGGATTAACCAAGAGAGTGCCATTGATCAAAGTGCTTGAGTTAAGAAGGTGCCCTGTGAAAACCAACTCAAGAACACAAAAATTCTTAGTTTTTAAAAATTGAAAAAATTGTATCCAAAGAATCATTATCATGTAGAGAGACTAAGAATCAAATTAGTTTTGCAAAAGGACTTTTAAAAATAGATCAATCGCATGATTTTCGAAAATCCTTATTATATGCCCTAAAACCGAAATTTTAGAAATCGAAGCCTAAAAATCCGTTAATCAAAAGAGTACCTAGCATATAATCAAAACTAATCTACCCAGAGTTCTTATTTCAAAAGAAATTTGATCAAAAACCATCCACAAACAAAGTTGATCCAAGAAATTCATCACGTTTGAGGAGAAAAAGAGGAAAACGGTGAAAAACCGAGATTTTGATCAATAAAACTTACTTGGAACTGAAGAACTTGAGTTTGAAAGCTTCCAAGAAGGATGAAATCTAGAGAGAGAGGCTCTGGAAACTTTGGAACAAAAGATTGGAATAAAGAAATCAAAAACCCCTTTCGTTCCTTATAAAACCTAGCCGCGATCCGGATCAGTTCATAACTGCGATTCGGATCGGCTACCCGCAGTAAGAAACTGCGTTCGGGATCCGGATCGGCAGATACAATCCGGATCGTCAGCCCGCAGAAGAATTCCTGCGTTCGGGATCCGGATCATCTAGCCCGATCCGGATCGGCCCCAACTTTTTCTTTAGAAAATTTCAGAGAAATTCAAGAAAAACCAGAAAAAGATTGTAAGCACAAATGTGTATCAACTTTAAACAAAAATCATCATTTCATACAACAAGAATTAGATTATGCCAAATCTATCAATAATATCCAAAAATGAAACGAGAATTTACAAGAATTAAATCCCTTAAAGTTGAACACCTTCAATTACATCTAACTTGATCTTATGAGTAATGCCTTTATCAAATCATCAATTCAGTAAAGAAAATGAAATACAAAGATCAATAGATGTTTGAAATCCCAAATATAGTAGATAATGTATCTAGACAATCTGTTGAAGAGAGTGGCTCTTTGAGCATCTTTCATTAAAAACCCACCTTATACCAACCTTGAAATTTGACAGAGTCAAGTATTTCAACATGCATTTTACTTAATCAAAAATTTGAACAACCATGCTTGGTATACATGTGGTAGCTGCACATAATACTCGGACGACCGAGGTGGTAGCTCTTTCCTCCATGTGGTGGTAGTTTTCACACTCCTCATTGGGATGTAACTCTTTCCACATCTTTTGAGCATTTTACCTTTTCTATGACTCCCCCTCAATTGGCTATCAATTATTTAAGATATAAAGTATTCAACCAAAAATTGATCTCGATTTCATACTCGACTAAGCAGTCAAATAAGATAATGACTATACCAAGAGATCATAGAGAGAGAGAAATTGACTTTGATCACTTTAGAAGATGATTTAATTAACATAAATGATCATTGCAACAGTGAAATATTATGATGGCAAAAGCATAATAAATTTCTAAATGTGCGAAAAGATGCAATTAAAGTCAATTATGATCTATGCTCAATTAATGTCCTATGTACAAACATAGATAATGAACAAAACAAAAACAAATACAAAACCTATCCTAAGCAAAGATTTCAAAAAGAAGATTATTTCAAGGAAAGCATCCCAATTGCTTTTCGTAAATGAATAAAACGTTTTTGATCCAAAGGTTTTGTTAGAATGTCAGCTAATTGATCCTCAGTTGAAATATATGAAAGTTGAAGAGTATTTGATTCAACTAGCTCTCTAAGAAAATGATATCTAAGTTCAATATGTTTTGTTCTAGAGTGCAACACAGGGTTTTTAGAAAAGTTAATAGCACTAGTGTTGTCACAAAGTATTGTTACCGAAGATGCTGAAATGCGGAAGTCGCTCAATACGCTTTTCATCCAAATGAGTTGAGTTGAGCAACTTCCAGCTGAAATGTATTCCGCTTCGGCAGTCGAGAGTGCTATGCAGTTCTGCTTTTTACTGTGCCATGCAACAAGGCAATGGCCAAGATAGAAGCATGCACCACTCGTGCTTTTCCGATCATCCACTGATCCTGCCCAATCGGCATCTGAGTATCCAACAATATCCAAACTTGTTCCCATAGGATACCAAATTCCGAAATTAATTGATCCTTTGATATACCGGATGATCCTTTTCACCGCTTTCAGGTGAACCTCCTTTGGTGCTGATTGATATCTCGCGCAAATCCCAACACCAAAAGATATATCCGGGCGACTAGCCGTGAGGTAAGTAGACTTCCAATCATACTTCGATACAGTTTCTCGTCTACATTCTCACTATGTGATTCACTTCCAAGTCCCTTGTGGCTAGTTCCCATTGGAGTCGGAAAATCTTTACAATTTTCTAGATCAAACTTTTTGACCAACTCCATTGCATACTTGGATTGACTCAAGTGAATACCTTCATCATTTTGTTTAATTTGCAATCCAAGGAAATAAGTCAATTCGCCCATCATGGACATCTCAAATTCGCTTTCCATGGTCTCCGCGAATTTAGAAGCATCGTTATCTCTTGTTGCGCCAAATACAATGTCATCGACATAGATTTGTGCTACAATGAAATTGCTTTGATAATGCTTCACAAAGAGAGTCCTATCAGCTCCCCCTCGAGTATAGCCCTTCTCCAAAAGGTGCTTTGTTAACCTTTCGTACCATGCTCGCGGTGCTTGTTTCAGACCGTAAAGAGCCTTTTTCAAACGAAAAACATGGTTAGGTTGTTTATGATCTACAAAACCTTTCGGTTGAGCCACATAAACTTACTCATTTAAAAACCCATTTAGAAATGCGCTCTTAACGTCCATTTGAAATAATTTGATTTTAAATTGTCACGCCCCGGGGTCGAAACTGCGACCCGGGCTCGCCAACAGATCCGCCACCTATGCCAAACCCGCATAGGCGAAGCGTCCTACCTGCAAAAAGAACTACAGCTAACAGATATCAGAGCTAAAAGAAAAAAACTGCTATAGAAATAAAATCAACCACTGTACAACTGAAGATAAAACAATAAGGTCCATCTCCCTAAAAGATAATCATACAATAACCTCGAGTACAAAACTCATAGCTCCACAGGGAGATATCTCAAATACAACATCAGTGTACCAGCTCTCAATACATCATATCCTCACTACATCAGTCTCTCAAAAGAGGAAATAAATACCGATCTACCAACTATACTGAAGGTCTCCTCAAAAGGGGGGTACCGCTACTCTCCAAAGATGGGTCTGGATCTAGCTCGCTACTCCCTCACCACGCACAGCAACCACAGAACGGCAACACCCGCCAAGACTCTGCAAAACAAAGAGGAGAAAGGACAAAAGGGGGAAAACCCCCAACGGGCGTGAGAACTTCGCAATAAGGGAGTTCTCAGTGGGTATCGCCACAAGGCCCGACGATCTGCCCACCAAGACTACTAGAGGCAAAAGATAACCTGATGCAGTAAAACTGAAAGAAGAAGCTGGAAACACTCTACAGCTACCATGCCTCTAACCAAATGCTCAAATGGGGCAACTCTGATGAAGATATGCAACACTCGCACACGAGATGCTCAATCGACCCAATCGAGCTGACTGCCGCATCGGGTCCAGTCAAACCTGCGCCCACCTACAACCACCTCCCGCTGACGGGCAGGAATTACGTAGGGCGTCCAAACGGACTGACTCGCTATCGAGTAGTGGCTCATGCAGGCTATAGTCAAATCCATGCCCTCTCTCTCTCAGAACGGAAAGACTCAAGATGCTCAACCTCTCACACAATGGTCAAAGAACTCACAACGACCACGGGACCACCGTCAAACCCCGAACGGTTCCCAACAATACTAGCACTGGTCTAAACACAGCTACTAGACTCCACTCGGTCCCCCAGGCACGAGTGTAACAAAAAGTATCTGACTGAATAAACCCAATCGATAGACCAGTAATCACTGGTACTGCCTGCTCTGCCGCGACGGGTATGCCAGCCTACGCATAACACCGAAGCAAAGGAGTCCCAAGGACTCAAAACCCAGCATGGTGCCCGGCGCTCTGCACCGTGGAAAGCCTACTCCGGAGTGGCACTCGAGGGGAGCGACCCACACGAGTAAAGTATCACTGTATCAAGCATCACTGTATCGAGTATCTCTGTAACCTCTGTCTCATAATAGCAGGACTGGATCAAGACTATGATCAAAGTGGGAAACTCCGTCCACTAACACAACCCCGATCTGATGCAATAATACTCAAAAAGTGGGAAACACCATCCACTAGAACAAATCTGATACCCAATCTGATGCAATAGTCAACATCCGGTCAACCGCCCAAAGTCCGCGGTCACCGCAATAACCCACAACCCACAATTGGGTAAATTAATCAAGATCCGGTCAACCGCCTACTGTCCGCGGTTGCCGCAATAACCCACAATCCAACATCAAGCACACCCTGTCTCTGACCCTAAGGTCCCAGCTACACTATCCCAAACCTCTGCTCGAACCCGAGCAACATGACTCAAAAGTCTAAATAAAAAGGAGAAAGAAAGCAATCATGGTTTCTCCTAAGTCAAATTCCAATAAGTAGTGCAGCAGTAAAAGATGGCCTAACTATATGTTCATACACATATGTCCATACAAGCATGCATTTGTCCTTAAGAAGGATAAAGAAAATAAACCTCATGCCAGAATTAGCAATGACCATACCTGTCCATGATTTTCGATCCATATCACTCCTTGGAGTAGAACCTGCACATAACTACATATCCTATCCCAATGCATAAACCAGCCTCATAGAAGTTTATGTGCTAATATGGCATGATAATTAATCCTGATATGGTAACCTTGCCTTAGGTGGGCTTCCACTAATCACCAACATGAATATTTGATTGTACCATTGTCATACTATGAGAAATTCACTTGCGATTTCCATTAGAATCCTCACTGTTCAACTTACCGACCAATTTCAGTTATTGTACCGTACACCTGCATGCAATGCTAACATATAACAATATAGAGAACCGTCCACCGGTTTCCGGAATAAGGCACCCACCTGAAAAGCTGACTGTCCAAAGCCCAACAGCTGAAAACACCAGATAACTCTAATCCCTTGCTCCAATAAGTTCAGCACACCCGTAACCCTCCTGGCACAATACAAAGCTCACTAATTACACTTAGGCTCTCAATTATTGCTCTTATAAACCACATACAACCTCGGATTCAAAAATGTTAAATTATCACCTGCAGAAGTGCCCAGGAATTCCAAGAAAAATATCACAGCGATCCTCGCGTCGATAGCTTCGCAACGGTACCTTGCACGCCCAAATCGTT
>CM055064.1:42292948-42476443 GCA_029204045.2 Tillandsia leiboldiana | reverse complement strand
TGATCACTTTAGAAGATGATTTAATTAACATAAATGATCATTGCAACAGTGAAATATTATGATGGCAAAAGCATAATAAATTTCTAAATGTGCGAAAAGATGCAATTAAAGTCAATTATGATCTATGCTCAATTAATGTCCTATGTACAAACATAGATAATGAACAAAACAAAAACAAATACAAAACCTATCCTAAGCAAAGATTTCAAAAAGAAGATTATTTCAAGGAAAGCATCCCAATTGCTTTTCGTAAATGAATAAAACGTTTTTGATCCAAAGGTTTTGTTAGAATGTCAGCTAATTGATCCTCAGTTGAAATATATGAAAGTTGAAGAGTATTTGATTCAACTAGCTCTCTAAGAAAATGATATCTAAGTTCAATATGTTTTGTTCTAGAGTGCAACACAGGGTTTTTAGAAAAGTTAATAGCACTAGTGTTGTCACAAAGTATTGTTACCGAAGATGCTGAAATGCGGAAGTCGCTCAATACGCTTTTCATCCAAATGAGTTGAGTTGAGCAACTTCCAGCTGAAATGTATTCCGCTTCGGCAGTCGAGAGTGCTATGCAGTTCTGCTTTTTACTGTGCCATGCAACAAGGCAATGGCCAAGATAGAAGCATGCACCACTCGTGCTTTTCCGATCATCCACTGATCCTGCCCAATCGGCATCTGAGTATCCAACAATATCCAAACTTGTTCCCATAGGATACCAAATTCCGAAATTAATTGATCCTTTGATATACCGGATGATCCTTTTCACCGCTTTCAGGTGAACCTCCTTTGGTGCTGATTGATATCTCGCGCAAATCCCAACACCAAAAGATATATCCGGGCGACTAGCCGTGAGGTAAAGTAGACTTCCAATCATACTTCGATACAGTTTCTCGTCTACATTCTCACTATGTGATTCACTTCCAAGTCCCTTGTGGCTAGTTCCCATTGGAGTCGGAAAATCTTTACAATTTTCTAGATCAAACTTTTTGACCAACTCCATTGCATACTTGGATTGACTCAAGTGAATACCTTCATCATTTTGTTTAATTTGCAATCCAAGGAAATAAGTCAATTCGCCCATCATGGACATCTCAAATTCGCTTTCCATGGTCTCCGCGAATTTAGAAGCATCGTTATCTCTTGTTGCGCCAAATACAATGTCATCGACATAGATTTGTGCTACAATGAAATTGCTTTGATAATGCTTCACAAAGAGAGTCCTATCAGCTCCCCCTCGAGTATAGCCCTTCTCCAAAAGGTGCTTTGTTAACCTTTCGTACCATGCTCGCGGTGCTTGTTTCAGACCGTAAAGAGCCTTTTTCAAACGAAAAACATGGTTAGGTTGTTTATGATCTACAAAACCTTTCGGTTGAGCCACATAAACTTACTCATTTAAAAACCCATTTAGAAATGCGCTCTTAACGTCCATTTGAAATAATTTGATTTTAAAATTGTCACGCCCCGGGGTCGAAACTGCGACCCGGGCTCGCCAACAGATCCGCCACCTATGCCAAACCCGCATAGGCGAAGCGTCCTACCTGCAAAAAGAACTACAGCTAACAGATATCAGAGCTAAAAGAAAAAAACTGCTATAGAAATAAAATCAACCACTGTACAACTGAAGATAAAACAATAAGGTCCATCTCCCTAAAAGATAATCATACAATAACCTCGAGTACAAAACTCATAGCTCCACAGGGAGATATCTCAAATACAACATCAGTGTACCAGCTCTCAATACATCATATCCTCACTACATCAGTCTCTCAAAAGAGGAAATAAATACCGATCTACCAACTATACTGAAGGTCTCCTCAAAAGGGGGGTACCGCTACTCTCCAAAGATGGGTCTGGATCTAGCTCGCTACTCCCTCACCACGCACAGCAACCACAGAACGGCAACACCCGCCAAGACTCTGCAAAACAAAGAGGAGAAAGGACAAAAGGGGGAAAACCCCCAACGGGCGTGAGAACTTCGCAATAAGGGAGTTCTCAGTGGGTATCGCCACAAGGCCCGACGATCTGCCCACCAAGACTACTAGAGGCAAAAGATAACCTGATGCAGTAAAACTGAAAGAAGAAGCTGGAAACACTCTACAGCTACCATGCCTCTAACCAAATGCTCAAATGGGGCAACTCTGATGAAGATATGCAACACTCGCACACGAGATGCTCAATCGACCCAATCGAGCTGACTGCCGCATCGGGTCCAGTCAAACCTGCGCCCACCTACAACCACCTCCCGCTGACGGGCAGGAATTACGTAGGGCGTCCAAACGGACTGACTCGCTATCGAGTAGTGGCTCATGCAGGCTATAGTCAAATCCATGCCCTCTCTCTCTCAGAACGGAAAGACTCAAGATGCTCAACCTCTCACACAATGGTCAAAGAACTCACAACGACCACGGGACCACCGTCAAACCCCGAACGGTTCCCAACAATACTAGCACTGGTCTAAACACAGCTACTAGACTCCACTCGGTCCCCCAGGCACGAGTGTAACAAAAAGTATCTGACTGAATAAACCCAATCGATAGACCAGTAATCACTGGTACTGCCTGCTCTGCCGCGACGGGTATGCCAGCCTACGCATAACACCGAAGCAAAGGAGTCCCAAGGACTCAAAACCCAGCATGGTGCCCGGCGCTCTGCACCGTGGAAAGCCTACTCCGGAGTGGCACTCGAGGGGAGCGACCCACACGAGTAAAGTATCACTGTATCAAGCATCACTGTATCGAGTATCTCTGTAACCTCTGTCTCATAATAGCAGGACTGGATCAAGACTATGATCAAAGTGGGAAACTCCGTCCACTAACACAACCCCGATCTGATGCAATAATACTCAAAAAGTGGGAAACACCATCCACTAGAACAAATCTGATACCCAATCTGATGCAATAGTCAACATCCGGTCAACCGCCCAAAGTCCGCGGTCACCGCAATAACCCACAACCCACAATTGGGTAAATTAATCAAGATCCGGTCAACCGCCTACTGTCCGCGGTTGCCGCAATAACCCACAATCCAACATCAAGCACACCCTGTCTCTGACCCTAAGGTCCCAGCTACACTATCCCAAACCTCTGCTCGAACCCGAGCAACATGACTCAAAAGTCTAAATAAAAAGGAGAAAGAAAGCAATCATGGTTTCTCCTAAGTCAAATTCCAATAAGTAGTGCAGCAGTAAAAGATGGCCTAACTATATGTTCATACACATATGTCCATACAAGCATGCATTTGTCCTTAAGAAGGATAAAGAAAATAAACCTCATGCCAGAATTAGCAATGACCATACCTGTCCATGATTTTCGATCCATAATCACTCCTTGGAGTAGAACCTGCACATAACTACATAATCCTATCCCAATGCATAAACCAGCCTCATAGAAGGTTATGTGCTAATATGGCATGATAATTAATCCTGATATGGTAACCTTGCCTTAGGTGGGCTTCCACTAATCACCAACATGAATATTTGATTGTACCATTGTCATACTATGAGAAATTCACTTGCGATTTCCATAGAATCCTCACTGTTCAACTTACCGACCAATTTCAGTTATTGTACCGTACACCTGCATGCAATGCTAACATATAACAATATAGAGAACCGTCCACCGGTTCCGGGAATAAGGCACCCACCTGAAAAGCTGACTGTCCAAAGCCCAACAGCTGAAAACACCAGATAACTCTAATCCCTTGCTCCAATAAGTTCAGCACACCCGTAACCCTCCTGGCACAATACAAAGCTCACTAATTACACTTAGGCTCTCAATTATTGCTCTTATAACCACATACAACCTCGGATTCAAAACTGTTAAATTATCACCTGCAGAAAGTGCCCAGGAAATTCCAAGAAAAATATCACAGCGATCCTCGCGTCGATAGCTTCGCAACGGTACCTTGCACGCCCAAATCGGAGTTCGGTAAGCCAAGATAAAAATTCGGCAAGGGGGTACACTCATACAAAAATCTGTATTAAAACTGTACACTGTTCACTGAGAAAACAGTAATTTTCACCTCTGATGAAATCTCAGAAAAATCCAAGAAAAATACAAGCGCGTTCCTTGCGATCTGTAGATGAAAAAGTTGTATAAGCTCGTTTCCGGCTGACGCTTGTGCGCAAAGATATGGCCAAAACACCTTGATGCTGTCCCACAAAGCCAAACAGAAAAATGGGTCACAGTGTTGCCTCAGGATCCGTGCCAAAAACTCGCAACGGGAAAACACGATCAATACGAAAGATGAAGCCCTACCTCTTAGGAGTCTGTCGGCGCAAGAATCACAGCAAAATGATCTCGGGGTAGCCCAGGGGAGCTAAAACACTGTCGCTGCGCCGAAGAAGAACCCAGGAATGCAACGTCGCGCCGCACCGAAAAATGGGGAACCTCGGGATTCGTGCCCCCAAAAATCCTAGAACTTGGCAGGAAGATCAAGGGTGAAGAGGTGAACAACTTTGCTTGAGGGGGCTCGGGCAGAAAGTGAAAGGGTTGAGAGAAAGGAAGCAAAGAAGGGGGGCTCGGGTTGGTATAAATAGTGCTGGAGAAACAAATGGGAAAATTCCCATTCTGTCCGGGATTTCGGGCGCCCGGAAATTTCCGGGCGCGCACAGTGCGGCCCGACCCACAACTTTCGGGCGCGCACAGTGCGGCCCGGTCCACCACACAGCCCAGTCCACACTCCCCCGGGCCCCCACTGCACCCGGTGCACCTGCGCCCGCGAATGGCGACGCGACACGTGGCCCGGCAACCCGTGCACCACGCACGTCGCGCCGTGGACCGCGCACGTCGCGGCTGACCCGGGCCGTACGGCCACCTGCCCCGGGCGTACGGCACCTGCCCCGGCCAACGACTCCACAGGTTGCGTGGACCGGGAGCACAACACCGGACCAGTAACCGCATGCCACGTGTCCACCCGGTCCACCGTGCACCCGGGCCCAAATTCAGTGGACCGCGCCTGCTGCACCGGCCAACCGGAGAGCGCCACGTGGCCCGCCCCCCGGTGCACGACCCCCGCGGTGGACCGCGCGCCTGCCCGCGCCCCTGAGCGCCTGCCCGCGGCCGCGCGCCGCCTGCCCGAGCGCCTTCCGCCGCCTTCCGCCGCCGCCAGCCGCCGCCGGCGATCGCCGGAAGTACTGTTCCGGCATGAACAGTAACCGCCAACCCAAAAACATCAAGCAAATAGCCCATCTTGACCGTTTTCGCGCGCTGATTCCAAAAACGACGTCCATTTTGCGAAATTCCAAACCTATAATTTGCCGGAGGCTCCCGCAAACCCCAAAAACTGCCAAAACTTCCGGGAGCCCGCTTTTGGGCATCCGGACTCAGAATTAAGCAAACAAAAAGCCATTTCCAAGCGTTTTTCCGCACTGAACCCAAATCCACCCTCTGTTTGGCCAAAATCCTTTCCTAAAATTCGGCAAAAGCAGCCGAAGGCCAATACAGCCAACCAAAGCTCACAGGGTCCATCTCTTGTGTCCAAATAGGCGCGCGAACACCGCCGACAAGCCACGTAGGCTTCCAGAAGCTGCTGGTCACACTGAAGAAGCCCAGCAAAGGTCTGGGTCACCACATCCTCCCCCACTAAAAGAAAGTTTCGTCCCCGAAACTAAGGCAACTCCCAGGGAGTCTCAAAAACCAGGGGTCAAAATTCAACACCGCCGTCTCCAGCTCCCAAGTCACCAATCACTCCCCGTGATTACTCCTCAGCAACAACAACAGCAACAACCAGTACGGCATAGACCGATTGCGCAATTCCCTCACCTCACGAGTCGGAATTCGCAACGGGCATCCCTCGTACTCCAAACTCTCACAGACCCCAAAAGGAACGAGTCAATCACGGGTGAGGGGTCCAAAACATAACACTCTTGAGCTGAGACGCAGAAAAACCTCCAAACACCAACAAAAGACTGGGGGAAAGGAACGAACAGCCTGAGTAACACGCTCTAAAATCACTCCCAAGAGCCAGCTCAATCAAAGCGACCCGAATCACAACCACACAAACACCTACACAGAAAAGGGGCCCAAACACGCAGGGGTTCACACTCGGTCGCCCTCAAAACTCAACCACCTAAGTGGATTGCTCAGCCGCAGCCTCTCATCAAAAGGGATCCTCTGGGACACAAACTCAAACTCTGTACACCAGAATGGCCCTACACAGTGCCAGCTATGGAACCGTCAAACTCGACTCCCAAGTAGCTCTTCTGCTCCAGGCATCCGCCACCACAGTGGCTCTGTCGGGGTGATACTGGATGCTCACAAAATCCAATGGTGGCTCTACAGCCACTACGGGAGGTATCACAATAACTCGCAATTCCATCTCCCACCACTGACTAGGTTAGAATCGGCGCTGGTACCAATCTCATCACCCGGTCATCAAGTTCTGCTGGCACTATCCGGTCCAAAAACTCCTCACCCCAACAATGACCGTCGATCTCGGCCAGTCTTATATAGCATCCACTTTGGCCGAATTTCCACCGCCGCCCCTTCGGCTAGAAGAAGTAGTCCAGGAAGATATGCTCTCGAAGCTAAAACTTGTACCACAACGACTAGGCATAAAGCTTCATCCCCACAGACTTGTCACATCGTCTACAAATGCTGCACAAGCTCTAAACCACTCAGGGAGGGGGTAAAACCAAAATATCCCAGGAGAATGCCGCTATCAAACCGTTCAAGGCCAACAGAAATATAAAATTCCTCAATCTAGAGGCAACAGGGCATTAGTCAATCCATTGGCTTCACTGTACTCGTAATGCCCCTACTGTGTCCTGAACACCATCTAGACAGTGCCCTCAGCTGAAATTCCAAATTGGCGCAGGCATCAAACAATAACTGCCGGAATAAAGCTCCTTCAAAAGGTTCTAAATAATACCTGGACTTGCCTGGACTCCAATCCCAAAGGGCTCTCACCGTCGTGTATCAACGACGTGGCACTAGGTCAAACAGACCCTCTATCCATCAAATCCACGCACCTAAGAAATCAACTCTCGTAGCTCTAAAGGCGGTATCCAATGAGGGGCTAATGAAGTTGGCGCGGTTTCTAGGATCACGTCAATCGCAATCTTAATCTTCCTTTCTGGCGGCCTAATCATCGGCTTAGGTGGACTTACACCTGGGATTTCATGGACAAAAGGGACATCCTTAAGTCCCGCTGCCACCGTAGGCACCTCTCACACGGACGCTGTAACCTGTGTGCTCAGAAAGTCTCAACAACAAAATGCCTTCCATTATCTGCCTCGCAGAAAGTCAAAGTCCTATCATTCCGTAGTCAAACATCCTGTGGCACTATGCCAACCGATCCCAAGCACTGGGTGAAAACACTGAACTGCCACCCATATCAAGAGGTTTGCTGGTATAACTCATGGTCTCAACGACACTGAACAAAACCCACAAGCCTCCTTCACATGCATAACACCGATGGTATTCTGTACCTCTAGTGCACGTGGTAACAACTCTGCCTCTAGTCCATGCCGGAATGCAACATGTCCTAACTCCGACTGCCATGAAAAAAAATCACACCTGCGACAACTCAATCCACTACCGTGGCGCCCTCCAACCGGGCGGCACAGATTCATTCGCTCGATGCAAGTGGTCGTCGCTCAGCCTGCCAAAATATCTAGACCAATCACAAAGGGAGCACGACCTCTGTCCATGCTCACACTGAGATGCCGAACGTGGTCTCTCGCAACCAACCAATCCATGCTACCGCTGCGCCACTCTGATAAAAGGGCTGTAGCTATCATCGGGGTCCACCCAACCCCTGACGTCTCAGAAATCCACCTGGGTATCATCATCATACGACCAAGCACAATGGATTCATGCAGTTCCTTATACAATTATCCTTACTAAGCTTACCCCTCAATCACATATATCGCACCCCAAACATGCCAGTTATCAATCACACAGGGTAACATCCCCCCTTGGGTAAGCTTTACATTAACCATCCACAAGGATATCCACCACCTAGGAAAGCAAAACGAGAATGCCTCTGCCTGCCGATCTGTCCTCCATCACCTAGCGCCAAGCGCCTCCCTCCAGAACTCGCCTCTAGTGGCAGATCCCCATCCAAGGAACTTCAGTGTCCAGCTCCAAACACAATGCCTACACCGACGAGGCATCCACAGTCCGAAACCCGAACAGGAGGGACCGAAAAGAAACTAAGGAGTATCCTGGCGCAATCCACTCCCAATCTCACTTATCCTATGTGCCTCGTCCCTCTAAACCTGGAGCGCCAGTTCAACAACTGCATAAACTCTCTAGCACAGGGAGGCTCTCAATTGATCACTCCATCACCCCCAACCACGACTCTGCCTCCAAAGGCTCCAAACTCAATCTTACGAGTCGGGGTGGTTAATCTGCCAATCTGGCTTGCTAAATCAAACATGCCCCACAGCTCCTCTGCTGTCAACCATCCACCCTACCTTAGTGCCTTGGCACTAAACATTGGCACGGAGGGGGCCACTCGCTCTATTGGCACTACAAAAATCCCTGCCGCTGAGGGTAATACCTCCTGGTGGTCTCAGAAGAAAAGTACTGTCAGGCTGCCCACTGCTCTGACAACTGCGTCACCAAACTAGCTGCTCACTCTGCCGCTGATATGCCTCCGACAATCCTGTCATCTGGGTCCGGAGTTCTCTGACCTCAATCCGGGTATCCGGCCCAAAACCAACCGCTCAAGCTCAACTGCCATGACGGGATGCACAAGGGTCCCAAACCCAGCGTCGGGGAGACACCGCTCACCACGACGAAACCACAAATCAGCACACAACAATGCTCGACCCAATCCGGCGAAAGTCTAGAGCATGTTACCCGTTCCACAGCGTTATGTTGTCTGCAGCCAACATAACTACTTAGGAGAATAAACATGCCAATCACTCATCCCGTCCTTCGGGAGAGGTGCAAAACTCAATCAGGACTCTCGCTACAAATCACGACTCTCACGAAGTCATCCTAGGGTCCAACCACAAGCCTAGGGTTTCTAAGTCCACCATGACCTACAACCTAGGCTCTGATACCACCTAATCTGTCACGCCCCGGGGTCGAAACTGCGACCCGGGCTCGCCAACAGATCCGCCACCTATGCCAAACCCGCATAGGCGAAGCGTCCTACCTGCAAAAAGAACTACAGCTAACAGATATCAGAGCTAAAAGAAAAAAACTGCTATAGAAATAAACTCAACCACTGTACAACTGAAGATAAAACAATAAGGTCCATCTCCCTAAAAGATAATCATACAATAACCTCGAGTACAAAACTCATAGCTCCACAGGGAGATATCTCAAATACAACATCAGTGTACCAGCTCTCAATACATCATATCCTCACTACATCAGTCTCTCAAAAGAGGAAATAAATACCAATCTACCAACTATACTGAAGGTCTCCTCAAAAGGGGGGTACCGCTACTCTCCAAAGATGGGTCTGGATCTAGCTCGCTACTCCCTCACCACGCACAGCAACCACAGAACGGCAACACCCGCCAAGACTCTGCAAAACAAAGAGGAGAAAGGACAAAAGGGGGAAAACCCCCAACGGGCGTGAGAACTTCGCAATAAGGGAGTTCTCAGTGGGTATCGCCACAAGGCCCGACGATCTGCCCACCAAGACTACTAGAGGCAAAAGATAACCTGATGCAGTAAAACTGAAAGAAGAAGCTGGAAACACTCTACAGCTACCATGCCTCTAACCAAATGCTCAAATGGGGCAACTCTGATGAAGATATGCAACACTCGCACACGAGATGCTCAATCGACCCAATCGAGCTGACTGCCGCATCGGGTCCAGTCAAACCTGCGCCCACCTACAACCACCTCCCGCTGACGGGCAGGAATTACGTAGGGCGTCCAAACGGACTGACTCGCTATCGAGTAGTGGCTCATGCAGGCTATAGTCAAATCCATGCCCTCTCTCTCTCAGAACGGAAAGACTCAAGATGCTCAACCTCTCACACAATGGTCAAAGAACTCACAACGACCACGGGACCACCGTCAAACCCCGAACGGTTCCCAACAATACTAGCACTGGTCTAAACACAGCTACTAGACTCCACTCGGTCCCCCAGGCACGAGTGTAACAAAAAGTATCTGACTGAATAAACCCAATCGATAGACCAGTAATCACTGGTACTGCCTGCTCTGCCGCGACGGGTATGCCAGCCTACGCATAACACCGAAGCAAAGGAGTCCCAAGGACTCAAAACCCAGCATGGTGCCCGGCGCTCTGCACCGTGGAAAGCCTACTCCAGAGTGGCACTCGAGGGGAGCGACCCACACGAGTAAAGTATCACTCTATCAAGCATCACTGTATCGAGTATCTCTGTAACCTCTGTCTCATAATAGCAGGACTGGATCAAGACTATGATCAAAGTGGGAAACTCCGTCCACTAACACAACCCCGATCTGATGCAATAATACTCAAAAAGTGGGAAACACCATCCACTAGAACAAATCTGATACCCAATCTGATGCAATAGTCAACATCCGGTCAACCGCCCAAAGTCCGCGGTCACCGCAATAACCCACAACCCACAATTAGGTAAATTAATCAAGATCCGGTCAACCGCCTACTGTCCGCGGTTGCCGCAATAACCCACAATCCAACATCAAGCACACCCTGTCTCTGACCCTAAGGTCCCAGCTACACTATCCCAAACCTCTGCTCGAACCCGAGCAACATGACTCAAAAGTCTAAATAAAAAGGAGAAAGAAAGCAATCATGGTTTCTCCTAAGTCAAATTCCAATAAGTAGTGCAGCAGTAAAAGATGGCCTAACTATATGTTCATACACATATGTCCATACAAGCATGCATTTGTCCTTAAGAAGGATAAAGAAAATAAACCTCATGCCAGAATTAGCAATGACCATATCTGTCCATGATTTTCGATCCATAATCACTCCTTGGAGTAGAACCTGCACATAACTACATAATCCTATCCCAATGCATAAACCAGCCTCATAGAAGGTTATGTGCTAATATGGCATGATAATTAATCCTGATATGGTAACCTTGCCTTAGGTGGGCTTCCACTAATCACCAACATGAATATTTGATTGTACCATTGTCATACTATGAGAAATTCACTTGCGATTTCCATAGAATCCTCACTGTTCAACTTACCGACCAATTTCAGTTATTGTACCGTACACCTGCATGCAATGCTAACATATAACAATATAGAGAACCGTCCACCGGTTCCGGGAATAAGGCACCCACCTGAAAAGCTGACTGTCCAAAGCCCAACAGCTGAAAACACCAGATAACTCTAATCCCTTGCTCCAATAAGTTCAGCACACCCGTAACCCTCCTGGCACAATACAAAGCTCACTAATTACACTTAGGCTCTCAATTATTGCTCTTATAACCACATACAACCTCGGATTCAAAACTGTTAAATTATCACCTGCAGAAAGTGCCCAGGAAATTCCAAGAAAAATATCACAGCGATCCTCGCGTCGATAGCTTCGCAACGGTACCTTGCACGCCCAAATCGGAGTTCGGTAAGCCAAGATAAAAATTCGGCAAGGGGGTACACTCATACAAAAATCTGTATTAAAACTGTACACTGTTCACTGAGAAAACAGTAATTTTCACCTCTGATGAAATCTCAGAAAAATCCAAGAAAAATACGAGCGCGTTCCTTGCGATCTGTAGATGAAAAAGTTGTATAAGCTCGTTTCCGGCTGACGCTTGTGCGCAAAGATATGGCCAAAACACCTTGATGCTGTCCCACAAAGCCAAACAGAAAAATGGGTCACAGTGTTGCCTCAGGATCCGTGCCAAAAACTCGCAACGGGAAAACGCGATCAATACGAAAGATGAAGCCCTACCTCTTAGGAGTCTGTCGGCGCAAGAATCACAGCAAAATGATCTCGGGGTAGCCCAGGGGAGCTAAAACACTGTCGCTGCGCCGAAGAAGAACCCAGGAATGCAACGTTGCGCCGCACCGAAAAATGGGGAACCTCGGGATTCGTGCCCCCAAAAATCCTAGAACTTGGCAGGAAGATCAAGGGTGAAGAGGTGAACAACTTTGCTTGAGGGGGCTCGGGCAGAAAGTGAAAGGGTTGAGAGAAAGGAAGCAAAGAAGGGGGGCTCGGGTTGGTATAAATAGTGCTGGAGAAACAAATGGGAAAATTCCCATTCTGTCCGGGATTTCGGGCGCCCGGAAATTTCCGGGCGCGCACAGTGCGGCCCGGCCCACAACTTTCGGGCGCGCACAGTGCGGCCCGGTCCACCACACAGCCCAGTCCACACTCCCCCGGGCCCCCACTGCACCCGGTGCACCTGCGCCCGCGAATGGCGACGCGACACGTGGCCCGGCAACCCGTGCACCACGCACGTCGCGCCGTGGACCGCGCACGTCGCGGCTGACCCGGGCCGTACGGCCACCTGCCCCGGGCGTACGGCACCTGCCCCGGCCAACGACTCCATAGGTTGCGTGGACCGGGAGCACAACACCGGACCAGTAACCGCATGCCACGTGTCCACCCGGTCCACCGTGCACCCGGGCCCAAATTCAGTGGACCGCGCCTGCTGCACCGGCCAACCGGAGAGCGCCACATGGCCCGCCCCCCGGTGCACGACCCCCGCGGTGGACCGCGCGCCTGCCCGCGCCCCTGAGCGCCTGCCCGCGGCCGCGCGCCGCCTGCCCGAGCGCCTTCCGCCGCCTTCCGCCGCCGCCAGCCGCCGCCGGCGATCGCCGGAAGTACTGTTCCGGCATGAACAGTAACCGCCAACCCAAAAACATCAAGCAAATAGCCCATCTTGACCGTTTTCGCGCGCTGATTCCAAAAACGACGTCCATTTTGCCAAATTCCAAACCTATAATTTGCCGGAGGCTCCCGCAAACCCCAAAAACTGCCAAAACTTCCGGGAGCCCGCTTTTGGGCATCCGGACTCAGAATTAAGCAAACAAAAAGCCATTTCCAAGCGTTTTTCCGCACTGAACCCAAATCCACCCTCTGTTTGGCCAAAATCCTTTCCTAAAATTCGGCAAAAGCAGCCGAAGGCCAATACAGACAACCAAAGCTCACAGGGTCCATCTCTTGTGTCCAAATAGGCGCGCGAACACCGCCGACAAGCCACGTAGGCTTCCAGAAGCTGCTGGTCACACTAAAGAAGCCCAGCAAAGGTCTGGGTCACCACAAAAATGACAAGCAATAGCGAATAGTATACGAATGGACTCGAGTCTAGCTACAGGGGCGAAGGTTTCATCAAAGTCTATACCTTCTACTTGAGAGTAGCCTTGAGCAACTAATCGTGCCTTGTTCCTGATGATAGTACCATCCTCATTTTTCTTGTTCTTGAAGATCCATTTGGTACCTATCACATTGTGTTGCTTTGGAGGCTTCGTTAATTCCCAGACTTTGTTTCGCTCAAATTGATGGAGCTCTTCCTGCATTGCTTTAATCCAGTAGTCATCCTGAAGAGCTTCATCTATGTTCTTTGGTTCGATTAAAGATACGTAGCAAGCGAATCCACAAACCAACTGCCTCCGAGTTCTGACTCCTTCTTGTGGATCTCCAATAATATTCGATTCCGGATGATCCTTGGAGATTCGTAACGTTTGTTGAAACGGAGTACTCGGAGATATATGAGATGATTCCTGCACATCAGATAAACTAGAAGAACCATTAGATGCATCATTAATATTGGAAGTATTATTATGAGAAGATGCACTAGCAGGAGAATCATCATCTAGAGAGATATCGAGGGTAGTTTTTCCAGTTTCAAAGTGAAAAGCTTCATCTACTTTAACATTTATAGATTCTACGATCGTTTTAGATTCAATGTTAAATACTCGATATGCTCTGCTATTCGTAGAATAACCCAGAAAGATCCCTTCATCACTTCAAGAGTCGAACTTTCCAAGATTTTCACGGTCACGTAAAATGTAACATCGACTCCCGAAGACACGAAAATATTTGATATTGGGTTTTCTACTAAACCACAGCTCATATGGTGTATTTAAAGTTCCTGGGCGCAAGTAAACTCTATTAATGACATAGACAGCGGTGTTCACAGCTTCAGCCCAAAAATGTAGCGGTAAATTCCGGCTATGAAGCATCACACGCGCCATCTCTTGAACAACCCTGTTCTTGCGCTCAACAACACCATTCTGCTGAGGTGTATAGGGTGCCGAGAATTCATGTTTGATTCCATTTGAAGTGCAAAAATCAATGAATTTTGAATTTATGAATTCTCCACCTCTATCACTTCTAACACGAATGATCTTTTCATTCTTTTCAATCATAATACGATGGCAAATCTCATGAAAAGAGTCAAACGTATCAGCTTTCTCTTTTAAAAATGCTACCCAAGAAAACCAAGAGAAATCATCAACCAATAAAAAAATGTACCATTTACCTCCCAAGGATGGTTGACGGGTCGGCCCCATTAAGTCCATGTGCAAAAGTTCCAAGGGCCGTTTTGTACCAACGTGGTTCAAGTTCTTGTGTGCAGTCCTAGACTGTTTTCCCTTTTGGCAACCACCACACACAACGTTTTGTTTAAATAAAAGCTTTGGAACCCCCTTGACCACGTCCTTGCTTGAAATTCTAGTAAGTTCCTTAAAATTTAAGTGACCTAGCCTTTCATGCCAAAGAGTTTCATTATTCAAAGCAGCTAAGTTACAATTTTCAGAAAATTTATTAGGAACAACATAACAATTGTTTTCAGATCTAACCCCTTTTAAAAAGAAGACATGGTCCTTATCAGTTACAACGCATTCAACAGATGAAAAGTTAACTGAAAAACCATTGTCGCAAAGTTGACTTATGCTTATGAGGTTAGTCTTAAGGCCATCAACAAATAAGACGTTTTTCAAAATCGGGCCATCTGGAATAGCTACCGTCCCTTTTCCAACAATTTTGGAAGATCGACCGTCTCCGAAAACAACGTGTCCTCCGGAGATTTTCTCAAGATTTTGAAAACTATTTTTATCACCGGTCATGTGACGGGAACACCCGCTATCCAGATACCAAGACGAACTATCATATGCATGCAAGGAAACATTGGAAACAAGACAAGGGAAAATTTCACCTTTGCGCACCCAAACCCTTTTGGAGTGCGTCGGTAATGGTCGAGAAGTTATATGCCTAGGTGAAGGCGTCTTGTTATAGCGATGGTTGTTCCTTGATGTAATCGTCTTGCGCGATGAACTACCAAATCTCTTTTCATTTGAAAAGTTTTGCTTTGATTTTCGGGGAGGAGCCATTTTGGTAGTTGTTGCAAGAGGTCCTTGAGATGAGCGTTCGACTCCCGTCTTGCAATATCTTCTTATGTGCCCTGAAACACCACAACGAAAACATACCTTAGATCTTTACGATCCCAAAGAGGATGAAGTAGGTTTGTTGTCGTTGTTTGTCTTGAATTTCGGTGTCGGAGGAGGAGATGCCGACTGAGGCACAAAAACTGTCTCACTCGAACTTGGACTGTTTCCAGTTTGAGTGTATCCGAGGCCGAACCTATTTGATTGACCAAGACCAAGAAGTCTATCCAACTTACTCCTTCCTGAAGAGAATCGCTGTAAGTCATTCTTGAGTTGGAAAATGGTCTTTGTCATTTCCAGGTTATCCTGTCGAGCCTCGTTGTAGAGCTTTGAGAAGTGATTCGCGTTATCCACCAGATTCGTATGTTCCTTCTCAAGTTGCTCATTGGACTCTTGAAGGGAAGCATTTGCCTTTATCAGGTTTTCCCTTTCCACTTCAAGAGCGTTTGAGAGAGAAGTCGCTCTTTTTGCTTCTTCTTCGAGATCATGCACTCTCCCTCTCAAACTCTTGTTTTGCTTAGCCACTTTCTTTGAGTCCCTCAAAAGTCTGTGGTAGGCTAGAGCAAAGTCTTCACCTTCCGAATCATCCGATTCGTTGTCCGTAGCATTCTTTTCAACAGTGGAGTTGGACAACGACTCAGATGTACTTGCCATAAAGCACATGAAGGGTGAAGATACGGACGCGTGGAAAGCGGTGGAGCTCTTTTCTTCATCACTCGAAGACGACTCATTTGACGTTGAGTTGTCATCCCAAGTGACGACTTGCATCGCCTTCTTCTTTGCCGGATACTTGTTAGGACATTCCGTTGCAATGTGGCCGTAGCCTCGACATTTGAAGCATTGTAGTTGTCCTTCTGAACTTTTCTTATCCTTTGAGAAGTTCTCTTGCTTTCTTGACTTGTAACCTGAAGTACCCTTGCCTTTGTTCGACTTTCCGAAGGATGGAGATTTGCTTGAATTACCCCTTCGAAAGTTGCGGCGAAACTTCGTTGTCAAGAGAGCGAGCTGCTTCTCAAATTCCTCCATAGAAAGGTTCTCGTCATCGTCTGAGGAGGACGTATCCGCGTCTTCTTCCTTAGTTGTTTTCAACGCATAACCTGAAGACTTAGGAGTGGATGCCTTTCCAGAAGAATTGTTAGTAGTAAATGTCATTTCATAAGTTTGTAATGAACCAACTAATTCTTCTACACGTATTTCGTCCGGGTGTTTAATAGTTTCAATGGCAGTAACCTTTGGGCGAAATTGTTCAGGAAGAGTTCTTAAGATCTTTCTTACAATCTTAAATTCTGAAATCTTCTCTCCCAGATTTGCACATGAGTTTACGATGTCTTGCAATCGTGTATAGTAGTCCGTGAAAGATTCATTTTCTGCCATTAAGATAGAGTCAAACTTGCTCGTAAGCATTTGCAGTTTCTGAATCTTCACGAGGTTAGTTCCCTCATGTGTAACCTGAAGAACATCCCAGATTTCTTTCGCAGTCTCACATGCCGAGACGCGAGAGAATTCAGTTTGAGATAAGGCATTAAAGATAGCATTAATTCCCTTGCCATTGTAAGAAGATGAATCTAACTCTTCCTTGGTCCATTTCGACCTAGGTTTTAAGGTGCGAACATCACCATTAAATTCAGTTGGATTAGACCATCCTAATTCAATCGATTGCCACACCCGTTCGTCGATGGAAATTAAAAAGGCTTTCATCCGTACTTTCCAGTACGCATAATTTGTTCCATCGAAGAACGGGGGTCGGTTGATGTTTCCACCTTCAACCATTGTTTACAACCCTATTCCCGCTCTGATACCACTTGTTGGGTTATATGTAATACGGATCTAAATAGGGGAAAAAACACCTAGAGGGGGGTGAATAGGTGTAAACGTATAAACACTCAAAAATCGTTGCGATAAAAACCCAATGCGGAAATAAAAATAATACGCAAGATTTTTACGTGGAAAACTCCATCACCGGAGTAAAAAACCACGGGACCGATAACACGGCAGAAATCCACTAGAATTAAAACACGTACAAGGTGATTTACCATACACACTTACGACTCAACCTTTTCCATACGCTCCTAGAGGATCTTCTCCGCTCGCTCCACGACGCTTCTCGAATCCACGATCTGCGCCCAACGCCGAATCCACGGCGTCCAACGTCGAATCCACGACGTCCGACCGAATCCACGGTCTTCACCCAATAGCACCCTTCGAATCCACGAACGTGCCTCGCTCCGAATCCACGAGAGCGGTTGAACCTTGAATCCACAAGGACACGTGAATCCACGCGCCGATTTTTGGGGTAAATCGTTGTTTTGGGTGGTGATGATCCGCCGAATACTTAGATCAAAGATAGATCGGAAATACCATCTAAGTATTCATTAGTTTGATTCAACTCAAGATGTGAGTATGAAAACCTAGAATCAAACTAATCAATATAGATGAAGAAACATAGAGTATTCTCTAATGATTTCCTTTCTTCTCTATATGTGGATCTATAGCCGTAAAAGATGATATATGAAAATGACGGCTATTTCGATTCACAGTGGATTAACCCTAGAAAAAGAGTCATAGGGTCTATTTATAGGTTAGAAACCCTAGGAAGGAGATAAGAATCAAAAACCTAACATTTCTGGAAATTTTACGGACGGCGATCCGGATCGGACTAGCTGTGATCCGGATCGTCGTAACGAGTCAGCCAGTTCCAGAAAAACGAAGGTTCGGGATCCGGATCGAAGTGCATGATCCGGATCGTTCATACAGTTTACCAAACATCAACGTTCGGGATCCGGATTGCGAAGCATGATCCGGATCGTTCAAGGAAAATGGTAAACTCACTGTTCGGGATCCGGATCAAGAGACTACGATCCGGATTGAACTGGTGTATGAACGAACCACCTTCGGGATCCGGATCGAACAACCTGATCCGGATCCTGAACATGTCCCAAGTCCAGTTTTTGATTTTTATACAATGAAAGATTCTTCCAAGTGTTTCTACACTACAAGAAGTATTCGGATCACACAAAATCTTTAGTTAAACATACCTGATCCTTTTGAATTCTTCTTTCTTGAGATTGAGTTAAATGATCCAACTTTCTTCACCTTCAATCTTCAAGACTTGAGACTTTCACGAAACTACGCCAACTCAAATTCCGTAACAGCGGCGACGACGGCGGCGACGAAGCGGCCCCCGCGAGGCACGAGCGCCGCGTGCGGTGCAGCCGCGCGGGCGCCTGCCCCGCGCGGGCTCCAGCCCCGCGCGGCGCATGCGGTGGCCGCGCGGGCACCAGCCCCACGCGGTGCATGCGGCGCGGCCGTGAGGGCACCAGCCCCGCGCGGTGCATGCGCGTGCGGTGCGACGGCGGCGGCGATGCCCTAGGGTTTTCCGCGGCGGCGACGACGGTGGCGCCCTAGGGCTTCGCGGCGGCGGCGGCGATAAGAGCAAACAAGAACGGCGAAAGACCCAAAAACGCCAAACCCTAGAACGATGAAATCGTAAGAATAACGGCACTAACCTCGATCTACCGGGGTCGATGATCCGATCTCGTTCTTCGTGGCGCTGAGGATCCGGATCCGCTCCCCGTGGATGGCGGCGTCTCGTTCTCCGGTCTCCGGCACGTCGATCGGGGCGATCGGACTCCTCCGCTTTCTTCTTCTCTCACTTTTTCCTCCGGTTAGGGTTTTCTTTTCTTTTTCTTCTTTTTTCTCTTTTCTCTCCGGCTAGGGTTTTCTCTTTTCTTTCGGGAAAACAGACTTCTCCCTTGGTACGTACGATAAAACGCACATCCGGGTATTATTATTTTAAAAATAATTATCTATTCCCATGAGATAATTCCATAACTCCTCGAAAAGCATGCCAGATCTTTAGCACGGATTCCGATGCACACTACGGTTACCGCGACCTTCGAAACCCCATTTCGGGGGATCCGTAAGTCGGATTTTAGATCCGATTGCACCGCCGTTCGTCGTTTTTCGAGCTCTATCATAGAAAAATACCTGCGCCGTGTGATAGTGAACCTAAGAGAACTCGATAATTCGATTATCCCTAACATGTAATTTATTAGCAAGAGGGTAAAACGATACACGAAAAGTCATGATATTACACTCGATCTGCAGGGAACTCGGTATTATCAAAAGAGCTTCGTCCAGAATACCGATTCCTCAATTTCATCGTTTGCTACAATATTTTGCCAAATATGCAAACGAAAGTGTTGCGATGGGATAGAATGTTATTTTTATATCTTCTAGGACATCCAATAACTGCTCGAGGATTGAATATCAATATACCATACATCATCTGGACAAGGATGGCTAGATATGTGATGATCCGGACTTTGGTAGAAGCTTTTGCAGCTTTATCAGTGACTACAGGAAGCTTACACTGTGTAATGGAGCTTGTAGTATCGAAATTGGACCTCATAAATGGACCCGGCCCGAAAATTGGATCAAGTGGGCTTTTCCGGGGGCTTCCGGCAAAATTTCGGATGAGAATTTGGAGAAACCGACAGCGGATTTGGACTCAGCGCGCGAAAACGATCGAAATGGGCTATTTACTTGAATTTTTCGCCAAAAGTTACTGTTCACGCCGGAACAGTAACTCCGGCACGGCGGCGGCGACCGGCGAGCGGCGGAGCACGGCGGCGCACCGGTGGAGCGCGGCGGAGCGCGGCACGGGCAGTGCGGGCAGCGCGGGCAGGCGCGGGCAGGCGCGCAGGCGGGTTGGTCCACGGCATGGCGTGCACCGGGTGCACGGAAGATCGGTCTTGACACGTGGCAGCTCCTGATTGGTTGGTCGGCTTCTGGAAGGCGGCGGGGTAGTGACACGTGGCAGCACCCGATTGGCCGACAGGTTCCGGAAGACCCGGCGCGGGGACCGGGTGCGTGCTCCTCGGGTGACACGTGGCAAATTCTGAGTGGCCTTGCATAGATGTTTCCTATTTTGGAGGACACGTGGCGCATCCTGGTTGGTCAGTTTTGGTGTTTCCTGTTTGGGCCGGATTTTGTGTGGAGCCCGAAAGATTCCTTGGCCCATTATTTAAGCCACATCCCTCTTCACTCTGCCATTTCGAATTCTAGAGAGAGAATTTGGACTTGTGGTTTTTACAAAAATTGTTCCCCTCTCTGTCCTCTCTCTCCCCTAGAAGTTTCAGAATTTTTGGACTTGCCGATAGCGAGTTATGTGCGACGCGGCGCGCTGCGACGATTTTCAGTTTCAGCCCATTTTCCGTCGTAGTTCAGTCGGAAAATTGCTGTGAGCAAACCAGGAGGAATTTTTCAGCGATTTCTTCGACAGTGTGTTCCTAAGAGGTAAGGCTTCGATTTTCGTGTTGATCGTTTTGCTTTATTTTGGATTTTTGGCACGGTTCCCGAGGCATCATTTGACCCTATTTTCTGTGATGGAAATCCTGGACAGCATAGGCTTGTTGATTTTCTATCTTGGGCTATGGATATCGGATCAAGGCGTATAAGTAGTCGATTTCAATCTACTCGTTGCAAGGAATGCAACAGTAATTTTTCTGGATTTTTCGGAGCACCGTACAGAGGTGAAAATCCCTCTTTTTTCGAGCTGTTTGGAAAAATAGCAAAGGTTGTATTTTTGGATCTGTATTTACACCGGGTGCGTTGTTCTGTACAGTTGTGCACTATTTTTGGAGGGTTGCGGAGTTAGAGGGCTGTGGACAGCGAGGAGGCTTTTTGGGTGTGGATTTGCGTGCCAGGTGGGTGGTTGTTGCTTACCTCTTACTGCGATTTACTCACTAGGACTATTGGAGAGACCCCTAATTTATTTGGCACCCCATTGGGAATCATGCTTAAATAAATTATCCTGATTAATCATTGGCCTATTCTTGTGGGATTGATATACTATGGTGGTGATATGTTAGCATGCCAGGATTAGTAATTAGTCTTTCATGAAAATTGATTATGTGATGGGATAAAAGGATCTACCCTATATGCGGATACTTCTTGGATGATTTAGTAGGGATCAAGGATTATAGACATGTGTAATTGGTTCGTGATTTTGGCATGATGGTTATATCTATGCGGAGCTATTATTTGATACACATGTGGAGTTACTATTTGATACTCGTTCTTTTATCTTTCATGAGGACATTTGCATGCTTGTATGGACATCTAGATAGGCCACTATTTATTGCTACACTATTATATTGGGACTTGACTTAGGAGAAACCATGATTGTTTCCTTTCTCCTTTTCATTTAGACTTTTGATTCATGTTGCTCGGGTTTGAGCAGGGGATTGGGATAGTGTAGTCGGGACTTTGGATTCTAGGACAGGTGGTACTTGATTGTTTATTTAGTGGGGGGATTGCGGCAACCGCGGACAGTAGGCGGTTGACCGGATATTGATTATTTTTACCAGATGGTGGATTGTGGGGCATTGTGGTAACCGCGGATATTAGGCGGTTGACCAGATGTTGGTTATTTTATCAGATTTGGACTTATGGGGTATTGCAGCGACCGCGGACATTGGGCGGGCGACCAGATGTTTATCTTTGCATCAGATTGGGGGATCGGGGTTTCATTAGTGGAGGGATTTATTCCACTTGAGCATAGTCATGATTCAGTCCTACTTTTGATACTTATCACACCGGCACGGTTATTGCCCGGTGATGCTTTCCTCGTGTGGGTCGCTCCCCTCGAGTTCCCCTCCGGAGGCTGGGGTCAGATAGTTATGGACAGTTTTGCTATCACATCGGCGCGGCTATACTTGCCCGATGATGAGAGCGGCAGCAGGCGGTACCAGTTTTTACTGGTGGCTAGATTGGATTTATTTGGACAGATACTATTTCTGATGCATACATACAGTCATACCCTTTGGTACTACATTTAGAGGCATACTAGTGATAGTTTTCCTGTTTCAACAGCTTATTTACCTTACCACTTTACCTTTTCCTTTGCCTCTGGTAGACTTAGTGGGTACGTCGGAGTTTGAGGCTTTACCCACAGGGGGAGGCTACTGGTTTACTAGTGGTTCTCACCCCCATTGTTGTTTCTTCTTCTTCTTCCCTTTGTTTTGCAGAGTCTTCTGCGGGAGCTGCTGGACCATCGGCAGCTGATCGAGGTAAGGGGATCGCTGAGTAGATAGATCTCCTGTGAGGCTGAGAGCTGCTGTTAGACAGATATTGCACCCCTTTTACTCAGACTGTAGTAGTTTACTTTTATTTTGGGTCTCGCTTTGGCCAGCTGGGTGTATTATTTTGGTGAGCTGGGAGTTTATTGTATTTTTACAGTTTTTATTTCTTTTTCAGTCTGAGATATTATGTAGTTCTTTTTAGTTCAGCTCTGTATTATGCTCTTTTATTGTACATCTTATATCTGAGCAGGTTACCGACGCTTCGTGTACATAGAAAATTCCGTGTGCACGGCGGATCTGTTGGCGAGCCCGGGTTCTGGTTTCCACCCGGGGCATGACAAGATATGTGGAGCATCCTCATCAGACTGAGCGACTTCCGTTCCCTATGATTATAATGCGGATTTTGGAGAAATTTGACGTCGACGTTCGATCGTCAAGTTATATGCATAGTTTGGGGACAATTAATGACTCAACGGTTGTGAACTCTCTCTCCATGAAGCCAGATGATACACCTACTCCTCCTCGAAGCAAGAGGCCATCAGCTTCAGCACCAACAACACAAGCAACAACAGCAGCAGCACAAGCAGCAACAACAACAGCAGCAGCAACAGCAAAAGCAGCAGCTTCTACTTCAGAGGATGACGCCTCTGTAACATCAATTTACCGCGAATAACAACGTCTTTCATCGGAACAAGAGCGCATGTCAAGCGAAATAACTAAAATCTCTACAGACATGGATCATATTTCTGCCGCCCAAGGTGAATTGAAAAGGAAATACAAATCTCTTGCCAAATTGGTGAAGAAGATTTTCAACAAACTGGGTTGCAGTAGCTCTGACGACAACGACTCCGACTGACTTTATTTGTCATTTTGTTCTAATGTCTTCTCTCGCGGGTTTTTTATTTAAGTTTGTAACTTCTTTAAACTCTGCACTCCCTTTCTTTTTAGCTTTGGCTAATTTTTGTGACAAAAAGGGGGAGAGACATAGTAGACACTTGGACTTGACTTGAAAGTTTTGGAGAAACTTGAAACAATTGAACATTGAACTTTGAAGGTAAGTTGAAGGTAAGTTGGATGCATGCCACTACTAACTATTTGACTAACTATTTGGGCATGTAATATTACTAACAAGTTGCTTGATAACTGACATATTTGTTAACTTGTTAATTGTTTTGACATGACTTTTATTTTTTTTAATGATTAGGGATATGTGAATCTTTGTTTACTAAATTTTCATACATATCTGATAATTAATGTCATGGTGAGTATAAACTCTATCTCTCTGATTGCTTATTGAATATTTGAATTCTTGAGGTATCTAACGATTTCTTTTGTCAAGAATTATTTCTTTTGTAGAGAGTACAAACGTCTAAGTCTAGAGTCTGTTTTAGGAGTTTATCTCTTGTATTCATTTTTATTTGGATCTTACTTGTAAATTTTTGTTGTATGGTGATAGCAACAAAAATATCTTTTAGAATTTTTTTTAAATGGATTTTTATTTTGTCACGAAACCGCCAAAGGGAGAGATTGTTAAGGATTTTATTTTGACGTATTTCGTGAAGTGGTATAAGTCTTGAAGATTGAAGATGAAGAATTGTGGATCAATTACACCAATCTCAAGAAGAATGGATTCGGAATGATCAGGTACGTTTAACTAAATAATTTTGGTGATCCGAATACATTTGTATAGTTTAGAAACACTTGGATGATTTTTAATTGCATAAAAATAAAAAACTGGACAAATTGGATGTTCGAGATCCGGATCAGACCAATCCAGTCCGGACCCCGAACATAGTTTAGTTCATGCGGAATTCCAGTCCGGACCTCCCCTGTTTCAGTCCGGACCCCGAACTATGTGTTTGCTGAAATTGCATGAACAGTCCGGATCAGGAAATTCCAGTCTGCACCCCGAACTATTTTTTCAGGAAAATTGCTGAAAAAAGACGACAGTCCGGATCAGCCAAATCCAGTCCGGACCGCCGTGCGAAAAAAAATTTGTTAAGTCAGTTTTTGATGCTTATCTTTTTCCAAATGTTTCTAACCTATAAATAAATCCTAATTTCATCTTTTAGGGAAATCGAAAAAGATCGAAGAATCGAGATAATCGAAAAATTATAGAAAAATCCACAAATATAGAGAAGAAGGGAAAACACAATTAAATTCATATTTCTTCATCTATATTGTTCAATTTGATTCTAGATTTTCAAAACTTCTATTTCTTGTAGAATCAAATTGAAGAATACTTAGATGGTATTTCCTTATCTATCTTTGATCTAAGTATTCGGAGGATCATCACAAACAAAAACAACGATTTTCCTAAAAATCGGCACGTGGATTCGCGTGGCCTTGTGGATTCAAGGTGCTACCGCTCTCGTGGATTCGGAGCGAGGCGCGTTCGTGTGATCGATACGTACAACATTGGTGAAGACCGTGGATTCGGTTGGACGTCGTGGATTCGACGTTGAGCGTCGTGGATTCGGCGTTGGGACGCAAATTGTGGATTCGAGGAGCATTCGGAGCGAGCGGAGAAGATCAACTAGGAGCGTATGGAAAAGGTTGAGTCGTAGGGTTACGGTAAATCTCCTTGTACGTGTTTAATCTTAGTGGATTTCTCCGTGTTATCGGTCCCGTGGTTTTTTACTCCTGTGATGAAGTTTTTCACGTAAATCTTGCGTACTTTATTTATTTTCCGCATTGGGTTATTTTTTTTTACGCAACGATTTGGTGTTTTTATTGTTTTCACCTATTCACCCCCCATCTAGGTGTTTTTCCCCTATTCAGATCCATATTATTCATAACCCACAGATCTGTCCTCCATCACCTGGCGCCGAGCGCCTCTATCCAGAACTCGCCCCTGGCGGCAAGTCCCTGCCCACAGGAACTGCAGTGCCATGCTCCAAAAACAACGCCTACTCCATCGAGGCATCCAAATCTGTAACGGAGGAACCAACGAGCCGAAAAATATCCTTGCGCAACCCTCACTCAAACACACATATCCTATGCGCCTCGTTCCTCAAAACATGGAGCAAGCAGTTCAGCCACTATGTAAACTCTTGGGCATAAGGAGGCTCTCAAGTGGTCTCTCCATCACCACCAAACACGACTTTGCCTCCAAAGGCTCCAACTCAAATCTACGAATCGGGGTGGTTCATCTGCCGGAACCGGCTCAATCGATCGATGATGTCCCACGGCTCATCTGCTGTCAGCAATCCACCCTGCCTCGGTGCCTCGGCACTAAACGTCGGCACGAAGAGGGCTACAAGCTCCATTGGCGCCACTGAAATTGCTGCCACCGAGGATACTGCAACAGGGGGGTCTCAGGAGGGAGGCACTATCAGGCTGCCCGCTGTTCCGACAACTGTGTCACCCTAACCAGCTGCTCACTCCGCCGTCGATCTGCCACTAACAATCCTGCCATCCGGGTCCGGAGCTCTCTGACCTCAATCTGGGTATCTAGCCTAAAACTAATAGCTCAGGCTCAACAGCTGCGACGGGGTGCACACGAGTCAAAACCCAGCGTCGGGGAGAAACCGCTCACCACGACAAAAACTGCAAATCAGCACACAACAAACACTCGACCCAATCAAGCGAAAGTCTAGAGCATGTCACCCATTCCACAGCATTATGTTGTCTGCAGCCAACATAATCACTTAGGAGAATAAACATGCTGATCACTCATCCCATACCTTGGGAGAGGTACAAAACTCAATCAGGACTCTCGCTAAAAATCACGACTCTCACGAAGTCATCCTAGGGTCCCACCACAAGCCTAGGGTTTCTAAGTCCACAATGACCTACATCCTAGGCTCTGATACCACTCTAATCTATCACGCCCCGGGATCGAAACTGTGACCTGGGCTTGCCAACAGATCCGCCGCCTATTCGAAAAACCTCGCATAGGCGAAGCATCCAACCTGTAAGGATAAAACTATAGCTAAACAGATATCAGAGCTGTAAAGTAAACTGCTGTAAAAGTAAATTCAATCCCTGTACATGTGACACCCCCGGAATTTGGATTAGTCCTATATATAAATGATATAATAGGACTAAATCTCTAACCCGGCTATAGCATTTTGGATGGTAGCAAGATCCAAGAGGAACATAAGAGTTAAGCGTGCTAGAGCTAGAGTAGTTCTAGGATGGGTGACCCCCTGGGAAGTGGGGCGTCACAGTTGGTATCAGAGCCATTCACCAGCCGGAAATGTGAGATGAGTCTCGGCTGAGCCAGGATTATATAGTGGGTAGAGCGAGGCTCCCCGGCTAATGACTGTTGTGGGTGGAGTGGAGCTCCCCATAAGGTTGGCTAAGGCTAGCGAGACGAGTCTCACATCGCCTGGTGCTTGTGAGTGTGCTTGAGCCTGACGTGGACGTCAGGGCTTAAAGGGGAGAAGAATGTGACACCCCCGGAATTTGGATTAGTCCTATATATAAATGATATAATAGGACTAAATCTCTAACCCGGCTATAGCATTTTGGATGGTAGCAAGATCCAAGAGGAACATGAGAGTTAAGCGTGCTAGAGCTAGAGTAGTTCTAGGATGGGTGACCCCCTGGGAAGTGGGGCGTCACAGTACAACTGGAAATAAAGATACACTATCCATCCCAAAAAATAAACACCATACATCAAATATCATCCACGGATACAACATCTAAGAACTCAAACGGGGAGATAAACTAAATAATAATACATCAGTGTACAGGCTCACAGTACAAGTCAGATCCTCACAATACATCGGTCTCTCAAAATAAAGAAAACTCTCAAAGAGTACAAAAAAAAAATACAAATCTAACTGACTGTATTATAAATCTCCAACAAGAAGGTACAACTACTCTCTGAGGACAGGTAGGGATCTAGCTCGCAACTCCCTCGCCTCGAACAGCCACAGAAGGATCAGCAACACCCCCCAGAAGACACTGTAAAACAAATAAGAGGAAAGAAAAAAATAAGGGGGGAAGAACCCCCAGCGGGTGTGAGAACAACACCAACACGTAGTTCTCATGGGTACCGCCACCAAGTCCGGCGGTCTGCCCACTAAGTCTACTAGAGGCATAAGATAACAATGCAGTAAAAACTGAATAAGAAAAGCTGGAGATACGTACACAACAGCTACCATGCCTCTATCTAAATGCTCAATGGGTGATACAGAAGGAAAGATATGCAACCACTCGCACCCGAGGTGCTCAATCGACCCAATTGAACTGACTGCCATATGGGGTCCAGTCAAACCTGCGCCCACCTACTGCCACACATCCATAAGAGGACGGGATTTACGTAGGGCGTCCCACGCGGACGACGTCGACAAGTCGCGATACTAAAGTAATAGGCCCACTCCGGACGGGGCACTCGAGGTGTAGGATACCGGAACTTCGGATGGCGCACCGACCTCGCGAGATGGCATGGTATAGAGGAAATTGCCTCGGTCGTGTTCCACATGTGTCTCCAGTTGAGTTCGGGTCGATTCGGATCAACGCGGAAGCCCCAGCTTGTTTCGGAGTTTTCCGGACATCGTGAGCCGTTAGAGGACTGGTTTGGGAAGCACCGACTCCACCATGGTGTGCAGAAAAAAATCGGGAAACACTTGGAACAAGTGTATGTTATGATTACAGCGAAGTTCGGGAGGTTCCAGACTGACGCGGAGGACCCGAAGGCAAAAAGTGGGTTGGAGTTGGCAGTTTTGGAGCCGGATTTTGGTTTGAGCACACCGACTCCACGGTTGAGCTTTTTGAGGAGAAAAAAGCTTTGAACATGTGTATTTTCAGATTACAGCGGAGTTCGGGAGGTTCCGGACTGGTGCGGAGGCCCCGAGGGCAAAAAGTGAGTTGATGGGGGCATTTGAGGGATTATTTTATTTATTTAATTAATTATGTTACTATGTTGTCTGCGAAGGTTTGGAGAAAGAAAAAGAGAAAGAAAAGAGAAGAGATGAAAGAGAGTGAGAGAGGGAGTTTTAATTATTTACTGTGCCAGCTGCCTCTCACCTACCCATTTAATTAGCTTCTGCCACTAATTAAATGGGCCGCCCACGTCATCGTCCCCTTCACTGTTACAGAATAGAGTAATGAGTGAGGAACAGAGGAAGGAAAGGAAGCAGAAGAGGGAGAAGAAGAAGTAGAGAAGAGAAAGAGAAAAAAATTGAAAAATAGAGGATTTGAATGGGATTGTGATGGTGGACCTACGGTCGGAAGCCGAGCGGAGAGCGCGACGAGCGGCGCGCGCCGAGCCTCGGTCAAGGTAGGTAGCAATTTTTTTGTAGAGGCCTTGGTTTGATTTTTTTTGTGGTTGATGGATTTTTTATTTAGCTTGGGTTGACGTTGGAGTGGATTTTGGACTTGCTGTCCATGTTGTGGGAGGCTTCGGTTTTTGGTTTGGTGAGTTTTGGTGGTGCCGCATCAGGGGAGCCGCGTGCGCAGCACGCAGGCGCGCAGCGGGCGCCGCGCTGCTGGCAGGCGCGCAGCGGGCACCGCGCAGGAGGCGCGCGCAGCGGGCCTGGGCGCCGCGCGGCGGGCGCAGGCGCGCGCAGCGGGGACGCTGCGCGGGCGCTGCGCAGGAGCGCGCAGGGCGCCGCGCGGGCGCCGCCCGGGCGCTGCGCAGGCGCGCGCGGGCGTGCAAACGCGCCGCGCGGCCGCGCAGCGAGCGCGCCAGGGCGCGCGGCCTGCGCGCTGGGGTGCCACGCGGGGACGCGGCATGCGCGCAGGAGCGCCGCGCTGGCGATGTACTTGGCCGCAAGGCCGCGCGCAATGCGCGACTGCCGCATGCAGCGTGCTGTTGGCACGGCTGCTGTGTGCGGATGGCGAGCGAGCGGGGGGCCGGTGGCGGTGAGCTGTGAGCGCGCACGCCGAGGCTGTGGTTGCCCGAGTGTCGCGAGTTGGTTTGTGAGCCGTGTTTGATGGAGTTTCTTGGTTTTTCTCTCTCGTGTCGACGTCTTTCGTGCAGTTTTCGGCGAGGTGCCGCGCGGAGGCCGAGTCAAATGCGCGGCACGTTTTTTTCGACAGAGCAGACTGGACAATGTGTGGGTGTGCTGTGTGGTGTTTGTGAGCAGGTTTTTTTTTTAAGTGTGCTGTGGGAATTTGTTTGTGCATTGGGGCTTGTGGGGGTGGTTGTGGATTTATGTAAATTGTGTATATGAGAGCACCAATTAGTGTGTGTGTTATGTGAGCTTGCTCTTGGTGGTGATGGACTTGTAGCTGCTGTTGGAGCTTATTAGTGTGCTTTTGTGGGACATGCAGAGTGCTGTGAGAGTTCATGTGTTTCATAGGTGTTGTTGGCTGTGGAATTATTGTGTGTGCTGTGGGATGTTGGTGTGTGCAATTGGAACTGGTAGAGTGTGTATAAGTGGATTTTCTTGTAATTAGTTATGTGAGCTGATTTCTGATGGTGCTGTGAGCATGGAGTTGTGTTGTGGGTTTATAATTTGTGCTGAAGCTTTGGTGAATTGTATGTTGGCTGAGGTGCGCGCCGGTTGCGCGCCGGATTTTGTGTGGACTCTAGGGATTTAATTGAGCTTCCTAGAATTTTTCCGTAATTCGCGGCAGGGTGCGCGCGCGTGGCGCGTTTTTCGAAGTTTCATCAGTTCAAGGTTTCAGCTCTACACCAACTTCAGCGTTGCCTACGGAATGCGTTCCAGGTGGGTTGGAATTTCTCCGAAATGTATGGAATGCCCTCTAAAGCTTCTGTAAGCATGTTGATCATGTTAGTTTAACTGTTGTATGCTTATTAAATCTGATAGTTGCCTAGAAAATTATAGGAATATTTTCTTGAGCCCTGTTATATTTTTAGCATGATCTAGAGACCCATCGACACTAGACGGCATATTCTTTTGAGATTCGGGAACTATCTGGACCTTCATAATAATTTTGTAACCGATTTTAAGTGAAACTCAGATTTTAAAGGGTTTTTGAATATCTTGAGTATTATGAATGGTCCAGGTGGTTCGTGGTGCATGTATACTCGTGCCGGGGGGCCGAGTAGATTTTTAGAGCATTGTGAGTTGACTTTCTAGTGTCATGTGAGAGTTTTAGCATTTTCCAGTTCGGGGGCGGAAGCTATGGGCGGCTATGCCTACAGCCTGTTCTTGTTTGATAGGGTTGTAGGTGGCAGTCGTTCAGAATTTCCAGGCCTCCCATGTGAGAGATTGAGAATTTATTCCCTTATTGGTTTACTCTAGATCATGGATCGTGTTCTGATTTAGTGGTGGAGATGGTTCTCCCACTTAGCTTCGAGAGTTTTGGGGGTTCTGGCAGATCGAGTCGTGGAGGTTTCCCGACTTAGCCATGGGTTATGCATTATCAGATTGAGTCGTCGAGGTTTCTCCGACATAGCTTTGAGATCGTGTGGGCAATTCCTGATCGAGTCGTGGAGTCTTTCTCCGACCGAGTTGTGCTTTTGAGCTCGTGATACCGATCTGTTTGATCGTGGATTATAGCCTGCTGAGCCTGGCATTTTATGCCAGTTGTGAGATACTTGAGTTCGCGGGGTCGCTCCCCGCGAGCTACGCTCCGGATGCGATGATGATACCGAGCCTGACGAGGCTGCGATGTGATTACTGAGATAGTCCTTGAGGGACACCCTACGTAAGACCAAGCCCTGTTTGGGCATGAGTGGCAGTAGATGAGCGCATGCTTGACTTTGACTGGTCCAAAGAGGGACAGTCATTGAGATTGAGTGATATGTGTGAGTGAGTTTCATAGCATGTTCATAGATGAGTTTTCCTTTGAGCATGATACTTGAGGCATGTTAGCAGTAGCAAGTGTATGCACATTTCATCATTAGTATAGTTTCTTGAGCATGATGATTGAGACATGATAGCTATAGTTCCTTTCAGCTTTTATCTATCTATCTATCTATCTGCATACCTATCTGTTGTGCCTCCAGTAGACTTAGTGGGCATACCGTGGATATTGGTGACGGTACCCACTGGGATCTACCTTCTGCAGTAGATCTCACACCCGCTGCGGTGACAGGTTTCCTTAGGCTGCTGTTCCGGCTTAGCTCGCGCGGAGACAGCTGATCGAGGTGAGGACGTGGCCGTCTAGTTCCTTACCAGCATTGAGAGTCAGAGGTAGATGTACCCTGTTAGCTTTATGATTCTACTTTTGTACTGGACAGTCTGCGAGATTGGTGAGGCTTGTATTTTATTTATTTATTTGAGAGACCTGTATTGAGGATTGGTGTATTAGTGGAGATTTTCTATTTCAGATGTTCAGTGATTTTTGTTAGCTACTAGTTTTATTTCATCTCTGGTACATGTTTTAGCTCTAGATCTGACTTGCAGGGTAGACGCTTCGTCTGTGCGGCAGTTTCCGTACAGATGGCGGATCTGTTGGCGAGCCCGGGTCGCAGTTTCGACCCCGGGACGTGACAGATTAGGTGGTATCAGAGCCTAGGAAGTAGGTCATTGAGGACTTAGAGACCCTAGGCTATTGGTTGGACAGTAGGATGACTGTCGTGAGAGACGAGACTTTAGCGAGAGTCCTGATTGAGTCTGTACCTCCCCCAGATGATTGGGGCGAGTGATCTTACATGTTTATTCTCTAAAGTGGTTATGTTGGCTGCAGACAACATAATGCTTTAGAATGGATAACATGTTTTAGACTTTCGCTTGATTGGGTCGAGAGAGTTTTGGTCCTAATGTTTGTTCTGTTGTAGTGATTTTCGGTGCTTTCGAGACGCCGTACAGCGGCGAGGGCGTGTTCGACTTGGAATGAGGAGCCCGAACAGCGGGAGGCTGAATGGACAGAGCAGAGTGAGGACGAGAGTTACGGGCCCAAGTAGCCCAGACGTTTGAGGCGATGCAGCGCCAGGATGAGAGCATGGAGCGCGTGATGCGCATGCTTGAGCAGAGAGCATCTCCCGGGGTATTGCCAGTAGTACCTCCGGCCGCGACATCGTCGACTTCGACCCTGATCGCACTGTGAGTAGTGCAGGAGCAGCGAGAGTTGCTGACCGGTTGTTTTACTTCATCCAGTTCAATCCCCTGCAGATTTTGGGATAGAGTTTGGAGCCTTGGGAGGCCGAGAACTGGATCGCTGCTATGGAAGAGCTGTTCGATGATTTGTTCATCCAGGAGAAGCATCAGGGCGCTTGGTCATGCACTTTTGGGTAGGGACGCCGAGAGTTGGTGGCGTCGAGTTCGTCCTGCTGGACCACCGGGAGCGCAGTTGATGACCTGGAGCGAGTTTCTGCGACGGTTGAGCAGTGTACCCCTTGTCGCCCAGGATGAGGTTTAGAGGTTGATTATGTTTGAGAGGGGACTGCATCTGGATGTCTATCCTTTGTGCATGTTCGATGGATTGACGGGGATCACTGATCACGTCCAAGAAGGACGAAGAGCGAGGGACCAGCTCCAGTGAGAGACGTCCAGCGTCGTCAGATTTTGGGATAGACGAGTGGATCTGAGTTGCCATGATTCCAGTCTCAGGGTCTTGGGTCTCAGAGGAGACAGAGACCAGAAGGTTTTCGATAGGCGAGGTACCAGCAGAGTGTCCCAGAGTAGGGCTTATGGTTTTGCCGCTTGTGACGGTACCCCCACTACCCCTCTTCAGGATGAAGAGGTTCATCCGATTTACCGGCAGGCTGATTGAGCTGTGACGCCGAGACAGATTGAGCGATGGCCCCCAGCATCCAGAAGATGAGATTGTGCAGCCGGTTAGGGGGCACCAGGATAGTGGATTGTATCTTACCTGAGGTGGTCTTCCTTTTAGTCTTTGGATTTAATTCCTTGAGTTGTTAGTCCTACATCAGCTGCGGGATGTTGTTATGAGACTGGATAGAGATTGGTTATTCCAATGCTATGCTACCATGGAATACCGAGAGAGGACAATGACCCTCCGTGGACCTGGTCAGGAGGAGTACGCTTATAGAGGAAGCCAGAGCACGATAGAGTTTGAGTCGTGATCGTATCGCTTCGCGAGCGACCGTAGAGGAGGTGCTTACGGCGGCACCGGGATTAAGGAATATCTTTATCGCCCGTGTGATCCCGGGTGAAAGTCTACCTGATCTGATATTGAAGCCGCCGCTTAGTGAGATTGAGATTGAGATAGTGATTGACGTGGTTTTGGAAGCTGCGCCGACTATGGTAGCACCTATTGGAGTATCACCTGCGAGACAGAGAGTGAGAGCTGATAGTGCAGCTGCGGGATTTGATGGATCGAGAGGTCTGTGTGACCCAGCACCACGTCGTGGGAATACGACAGCGAGGATCCGAGAGATAGATACTTGAGTTTGATGCCACACCGTTGATGCACGGTGGTGATGCCACGCCGTTGGTGCACGGCAGTGTTGCCACGTTGTGAGTACACAACGGTGAGAGTTCTTTGATGGTTTGAGTACAGACAGACTCGGAAGGTATTGCAGCAGATGCTCATTTGCGCGGCAGGTATCTTTTTGGAACCCTACAGCCGAGGGCTGTGCCCTGTGAGTGATCAGAACCCGGAGGGGGCATTATGAGCTTGCAGTGCGGTTAAGCGGATTGACTAAGGCCCTGCCGCCTTTAGGATTTGAGGGATTGTGTGTTCCAGCTAAGGATGATGCCAGCATTGATGTGGATGATTGCCGGTGGTCAGAGATTACCCGAGATATAGGATTGATCTTGTAGTTTTATCCCGGCGGGGACTTTATGGTCAGGCACACCTTGATTAGGCAAGTAGTGCAACCTTGGAATGAGGTAACTGTTCAGTGGATGCCACTGTTGGAATTTTGGAATTTGGAGTGTTGGTTATAGCAGGAACAACTCCAATGCCCTCTCCCTTTTTCTGTTTATGCCGAGGCTTGACGAACTGATCGACGATTTCGGAGGGCTACTCCAGAAATGGAAAAGCTGCCGGAGCCTGTTCTTGTTTGATTGGGGTGAAGGCACTCGCCATTCGGGATTTTCGAACATTTCGCCGTTGCCGGCTGGTTTTCAAAATCGAGAGTTAGGGGTTGGGGAATGTTCCTGATGTTGGGTTCTTTCTTATTGATGGTTACGAGAGTGAATTTCCGAGTTTGAGCCGTGGGTGGCTATTTGGGTAGCGAAAGAGTTATCATTATTCTGAGGAATGTGTGGATTTGATCACTCGCTTGTTTTGGATTTCGTTTCCTTTAGAGAGGGACGAGGGTAGAGTGATCAGAAGCAAACGATGCAAATTCTTGCTCGTGAAGCTAAGGAATTGTGCAATCGAGTTATACCTTAGGTGAAGGTTCAGTGGAGTCATCGTGATGAGTGAGAACGACCACCTGAGAGCTGTCGATGAGTTGAGGATCTCCTATTTCCTTGGATTGAGACACCCCCCCCCCCCCCCCCCCTCCCCTGAGCTATGGATTTATTCTGGTTTCGAGGACGAAACCCTTTTAAGGGGAGGAGAGTGTAGGAGACCGGAACTTCGGATGGTGCACCGACCTCGCGAGATGGCATGGTGCGGAGGAAATTGCCTCGGCCATGTTCCACATGTGTCTCCAGTTGAGTTCGGGTCGATTCGGATCAACGCGGAAGCCCCAGCTTGTTTCGGAGTTTTCCGGGCATCGTGAGCCGTTAGAGGACTGGATTGGGAAGCACCGACTCCACCGTGGTGTGCAGAAGAAAATCGGGAAACACTTGGAACACGTGTATGTTATGATTACAGCGAAGTTCGGGAGGTTCCGGACTGACGCGGAGGACCCAAAGGCAAAAAGTGGGTTGGAGTTGGCAGTTTTGGAGTCGGATTTTGGTTTGAGCACACCGACTCCACGATTGAGCTTTTTGAGGAGAAAAAAGCATTGAACATGTGTATTTTTAGATTACAGAAGAGTTCGGGAGGTTCCGGACTGGTGCGGAGGCCCCGAGGGAAAAAAGTGAGTTGATGGGGGCATTTGAGGGATTATTTTATTTATTTAATTAATTATGTTACTGTGTTGTCTGCGAAGGTTTGGAGAAAGAAAAAGAGAAAGAAAAGAGAAGAGATGAAAAAGAGTGAGAGAGGGAGTTTTAATTATTTACTGTGCCAGCTGCCTCTCACCTACCCATTTAATTAGCTTCTGCCACTAATTAAATGGGCCGCCACGTCATCGTCCCCTTCACTGTTACAAAACAGAGTAATGAGTGAGGAACAGAGGAAGGAAAGGAAGCAGAAGAGGGAGAAGAAGAAGTAGAGAAGAGAAAGAGAAAAAAATTGAAAAATAGAGGATTTGAATGGGATTGTGATGGTGGACCTACGGTCGGAAGCCGAGCGGAGAGCGCGACGAGCGGCGCGCGCCGAGCCTCGGTCAAGGTAGGTAGCAGTTTTTTTGTAGAGGCCTTGGTTTGATTTTTTTTGTGGTTGATGGATTTTTTATTTAGCTTGGGTTGAGGTTGGAGTGGATTTTGGACTTGCTGTCCTTGTTGTGGGAGGCTTCGGTTTTTGGTTTGGTGAGTTTTGGTGGTGCCACATCAGGGGAGCCGCGCGCGCAGCATGCAGTCGCGCAGCGGGCGCCGCGCTGCTGGCAGGCGCGCAGCGGGCCCAGGTGCCGCACGGGCGCTGCGCAGGAGCGCGCAGGGCGCCGGGCGGGCGCCGCCCGGGCGCTGCGCAGGCCCGCGCGGGCGCGCAAACGCGCCGCGCTGCCGCGTATCGAGCGCGCAGGGGCGCGCGGCCTGCGCCCTGGGGTGCCACGCGGGAGCGCGGCATGCGCGCAGGAGAGCCGCGCTGGCGATGTACTTGGCCGCAAGGCCGCGCGCAATGCGCGGCTGCCGCATGCAGCGCGCTGTTGGCGCGGCTGCTGCGTGCGGATGGCGAGCGAGCGGGGGGCCGGTGGCGGTGAGCTGTAATATCATAGATTTTTGTAACGCCTTATACCTCCTGCTAATAAAGTTTTCGTTTAAAGTAATTAATGTAACGGGTTTACTTAAGTCGATAATTTGGAGGTGCGGGTATTTTTCTGCGATAGAGCTCGAAAAACGGAGAACGGCGGTGCGATCGGATCCGGATTCCGACTTACGGAACTCCCAGAAAGGGGTAGAAAGTGATCGCAATGGCCAGAGGGTGCATCGAAATCCGCGTAAGTGATTTGGCACGCTTTCCGAGGAATTAATTAATTAAGAAATTAATTATTGAGGAATTATCTTTAAGAAATTATCCTTAAGGAATTATCTCAAAGGATTAATTAAATAATTAATTAGAGATTGAAATCCGACGTATGGATTCTCCGGAATAGGGTTTTGAGGATCGCGGTAACCGTAGTGTGCATCGGAATCCGTGCAAAAGATCGGCACGCTTTTCGAAGAGATAAGGAATTATCTCTTATGACTTAATAATTATTAATTAATTATTAACATCCGGATGTGGGTTTAATGTACGTACGAATTACCTCTTTCCGGATAGAAAAGAGGAAACCCTAACCGGAGAGAAAAGAGAGAAAAGAAAAGAAAAAGAAAACCCTAACCGGAGAGAAAAGAGAGAAAAGAAAAAGGAAGAAAGACGAAATCCTAACCGGAAGGAAATGAGAGGAAAGGCGAAACCCTAATCGGAAGAGAACGGTGGAAAAGAAGGTGAAGGCTAAAGGACCCAAATCCTCCCGACGAACGTGCCGAAGCCGGGAGCGTGAACGGATAACCGTCTCCTACGATTAGAGGTAAACTAATTTTATTTTCGTATAGTTTCGCGCGGTTTTTGGGTTTCGGTCTTTCATGGAGTTTAGGAGTAGTCGTTTGCTACCCAACGTATCGCGCCGCGAAGCCTAGGGCGTCGCCGCGCGGCCGCGGCTAGAGCCGCGCGGGATCAAGCTTCCCGCGTGGCCGCGGCGAGGGTAAACGCCGCGCAGGGCCGGTGCTCGCGCGGCAGCGGCAAACGCCGCGCAGGGCCGGTGCCCGCGCGGCCGCGGCAAGTGCCATGCGGGGCCGGTGCCCGCGCGGTCGCGGCAAGTGCCGCGCGGGCGAGCGCCCGCGCGGTAGAGGCACGTGCCGCGCGGGGCCCAAGCCAGCGCGGCTGCAGCCGGTGCCGCGCGGGCAGGCAACCGCGCGGCTGGGGGCGCGCGCCGCGCAGGGCCATGCCCGCGCGGCCGCAGCTGGTGCCGCGCGGGCGGGTGCTCACGCGGCGGCGGCAGCGCGCGCCGCGCAGGGCCATGCCCGCGCGGCAGCAGCTGGTGCCGCGCGGGCGGGCGCCCGCGCGGCGGCGGTGCATGCCGCGCGGGGCCTTGCCCGCGCGGCGGCGGCAGCACGCGCCACCCTGGGCCATGCCCACGCGGCCACAGCTGGTGCCGCGCGGGCGGGCGCCCGCGCGGCCGTACGACACGCAACTCCGCGGGGGCGGCCGCGTCGCTCAACGCGCGCGGGCGCCACCGCCGGGTCAAGTTGTCCTTAGTGTTTTCGAGTTGTTGGGCTCGGTTTATCCACTATTATATTGTTGATCTGACCATGGCTCTTTTGGGGACTACTTCTAGGTCCGGGTGTCAACAAGAGCAAGGTTCGGTCTCCGAAGTACACGTTTCGCAAAATCGAGGTGTGTAGGTGTTGGTAATTACCGGTGTGGTGTCGTTTCCGGGTACTCGTTTTGATAAAGTAGATATGTTTAAAGTTTGACTAACCCCATAGCATGTGAATCCCTTTTATGATATCAATCAAAGCGGCTGCGGTCGCAGGTGCGGTATACTATTCTGATTAAAGCGGCTGAGGTCGCAAGGCAATAAATATACTCATATTGCTTACACGCACACCGGCAGTTTGGCCGTAAGTCATTTACCCGTGTACCCCACAAGGTGAGGTTAGTGGGGACCCCTCAAGGGGAGGCGGCTGCTACTTGGGCAGTCGAGGGGTTGGAGGCACCAAGAAGATGAGTACGGTATTGGGGTTGGGGCCCAAATTATTATGAATGCTGGGGTAGGTGCCCAGCGGGACTTTCAACAGGGATTTAGCGATACATGAGGGTGAGGGGGAAAGTAAATGCTCCGGTGATTCGGTGTGTTCATTCTATTATTGCGTTTACTTACATGTTTCTACTTTATCAGTCACTGACAACCCACACTGTGACAGGTTCGAGTAGGGGTGGAACTCGGGACGACGGTGAGGCATCAGTTAGAGGACACTAGCCGAGAGGGCTGGTAAAACGATACGTTACTTTCTTTAGTTTTGGTTATTTAGTTACACTATGGTTAGTTTAGTTGTGGTTCATTTACTTTGTTTTCTGATGGATGTTGGGATGAGGATTATCTTGTAATTAACTGGCGGATGTTAGGATGTGTAATAGCGGCTTGTTTTCAAATACAAACCGGTTTCAAAAGTGTTTTCAAAGCAAGTGCCGTGTGGGCGCCGATTTTAAAACTCGTGGATTTATCCTTTCAAGTTAATGGCCGCGCAAAGAGTTTGCGAAAACGTTTTAAGAAAACCGGGTGTCGTGTGGGCACCGATTTTCAAAACCCATGGGTTTATGCTATAGTCTTATAGAATAGCGGTGATGATGTGATGTAGTATAATCTCTCCTCCTTGCATGTCATGTTTGGAATGGTTAAAGTATTCGAATTGTTGGCAACGCCGTGCATATACAAAGGAGACTCCGCCCGTTTGGGGAGTGAATTTGTATATGTGGCGGGTCTGATACGCGCCGGAGGCAAGGTTGGGTAAAATATTTTAGAAAAAGAATGGGTACGTTTTTCCGCTCTTTTAGAACCTCCGGGGCGTAATAGATTTTATGATATCAGAGAAAACAACTTTAACCAAGGTGATCATGACCAACATCCACAGAATCTAATGACACAAGTGACTAACTAAGTTGATAACCAAAGTATAGGTGTGTCACGTACGAGCGTGAGCGCGGGGAAAAAGGGGATAGAGTCCCAGTGTTCGTAGGTGAAGGGGCTATACCAATTAAGTCTAGAACTAACTTGGTTTCTTTGTATGCACGGTTAATGGCCCGAAACTGCTCTTCAATCGATGGTGCAGAAGAGGATACGACGGTTCCGGCAACAGTGGAGAATCGGCTACTCCAACAACGGTTACGCGACATGGCTGAGCGCTTTCCCTTTTTGTTAGGAAAGACGAACCCCACACGGCTCGCCTTCACAAGGATGGTCTACATAGTGACGCTATTCAGGTAATACCGATGGTGGGTTTACCCGCTTACCAAGAAGTGATCGACAGGACTACGGTGGTGGGGCGGGAAGTGGCCGTTCCACGCACCCGACAGAAGGATCATGAGCCTGCCGGGGGCCGAGAACGACCTCAGCCATAACCCGAGAATGACTTTCCCAACGGGAGTCGACCACCCCAGTATCCGAAGATGCCGCAAGGAACCTGAAGCTCATCAGACAAGGGAACCGATCCGCCAAGGAGTATCAACGAGAATTCGTAAGGCTGGCCAATTCTGTTCCCTTTGTCATAAGGGATGAAGCTCACAAGCCCGCTTCTTCGTAGACGGATTGCGGAATAATATTTTCGAAGTTGTGCAAGCAGAGGATCTTCACACCTTCCAGAGAGTGGTGGATGGGGCCACCATAGTGGGGCGCGGATTCACGGTGACGCGCGCCCGACGAGGGGACTCGGAGTACAACAAGGACAAGAAACGACCCCAGCCCTTTTTCGTAGGGGGATTTTCTAGCAGGGACCGGCCTTACATCATCTACAGAGGAGCACCCCGGGGGAAATTATTCATTTCAGGAAGCACGACCATTGCTTCTAATATGACAAACTGGGACAGTTCCGCTTTAACTACCCCGAACCCGGGAACAATTCTTCGGAGTCGCGACACGGGTGAGAGGTCTTATGCGACGACACGACAAAGGACGCACTACCCGAGGGAAGTAGTAGCAGGAAAGACCCTTACGAAGAGTAATGTTGGTCTTGACCCCAAGAGAAACCTTAGAAGCAAATACTTTGTACTTTCCAGCCCAATAAGGATGCGAAGACTTAGTTGTCTTTGGTGTTGGCCATTTATTTATGGGTCAAATAGGTCCAACTTCTTGCCTCAAGACAATAGGCTCAATAAGTTGAGTGGGGTGAGCCCAATAAGTCGAGTGGGGCTGCGGTCCACAACAGACCTAACGGCAAGAGACCCAACAAAAGACCCAACGTCCAGGTGGGTTGAGTCCGGTCGAGATCCGTGGCGCTGTGTCTGTACGCTTTTTAGTGTATTGGTTGCATATCTCTAAAAGCTCGAGCTTTCGGGGTTAATGGTTAGCGCCAATGATCCGACATTTAGGACTTAGTGGTGTCACTGCTAAGAGAATTCGAAGGGATACTCAGAAAGGATGGGCTTACCGAGTAACAGGTGCTAGTCGATTGTGAGAGATCGAGCGTGCCGTCTTGGGGCACACCGTTCTACTCATACGGAAGAAGGACGGGAGTCTACGATTGTACATCGACAATCGGGGAATGAATAAGGTCATAGTAAAGGACAATACCCTCGCCTCGGAGGGAGAACCTATTCGACCAACTACCAGGAGCGACGGCGTCTTCAAAGATTGATCTGCTGTCCGGCTATCGCCAGGTTAGAGTCCGGAGAGATGACATACCGAAACAGTCCTTCGAACTCGGTATGGTCATTACGAGTTTACGGTTATACCGTTTGGACTCATTGTCGCTCCAGAAGTGTTCATGAAGGTGATGAACAGGATCATGGAACCTTTCTTAGACTAGTTTGTAGTGGTCTTTGTAGATGACATCCCGATCTACGCTCGCACAGACAAAGAGCACGAGGAACACTGGCGAGTGATCCTCTAGACCCTCCGGTACCAGAAAGTGTATGCCAAACTCAAAAGGGGTGAGTTCTGGCTCTGTGAGGTAGACTTGTTGGGACACATAGTCTCAGTGTCGGGAATAGCGGTGGATCCGAGAAAGATAGAATCGGTGACCGACTGGGCTCGCCCGACCACGGTGACAGAAATCCGAAGTTTCCTCGGGCTAGCAGGATACTACCGACGCTTCGTGGAAGGCTTTTCAAAGATAGCTACTTCCCTTACTCGACTAACCCAGAAAGGGGAGAAATTTGTCTTGACGGCTCAATGCCAGAAGAGCTTTGAGGAGCTTAAGGACAGACTCACGCGGGCACCGGTACTCACGTTGCCACAGCCCGGTGAGGATTACGAGATCTACTGTGATGCATCTCGAAGTGGACTGGGAAGCGTGTTGATGCAATAGGGGAAAGTCATCGCATATGCATCAAGACAGCTCAAGGATTATGAGTGGAACTATCCTACACACGACTTGGAGCTCGCGGCAGTCGTGTTTGCGTTGAAGCTCTGGAGGCACTACCTCTACGGGGCGCACTGTAACATGTACTCCGACCACCAGAGCCTCAAATATTTGTTTACACAAAAGGAGTTGAACTTGCGGCAGCGGCGGTGGTTGGAATTACTGAAGGACTACGATTTGTCCATCCATTACCACCCCGGAAAGGCAAATGCGGTGGCCGATGCCTTGAGCCGAAAGGGACAGGCGGGGGAGACGGCACTGAGCGCCCTTACCCAACAGGATCGGCTAATTGCACAATTCTCGCAGCTGAGACTGGAGGTAGTGCCAGCAGGAGCAGTTGCAAAATTTCTGTCCTTGGTAATAAAGCCTACGCTAATAGAGAGGATCGCAGAAGGCCAAGCGACGGACCCACAACTACAGCAGGTGCGGGACAGGTTAACCTCGGAACCAGGTGAGGATTTTGTGATCGGCGTTGACGACGTGTTGAGGTTCCGGGGACGAGTCTGCGTGCCTGAAGTGCCGGAATTAAGGAAAGAAATTCTGGTAGAGGCGCATAACGCCCCCTACACTGCGCATCCCGGAGGTACAAAAATGTGCAGAGACCTGAGAAAGACCTTTTGGTGGCCTAATTAAAGAACGATGTGGCGCAGCTCGTGGCACGATGTGTAGTGTGCCAACGGGTGAAGGCGGAACACCAGCGACCGGCAGGAAAACTACAACCGTTGCCCATACCGGAGTGGAAATGGGAACGGATCACCATGGATTTTGTGATCGGTTTTCCACGATCGCAACAAGGACACGACGCGATATGGGTCATTGTGGACCGTTTGACGAAATCGGCCCACTTTATACCGATCCACACGACGTGGACTAGAGATCGGCTGGCGCAGACCTATATCGACGAGGTGGTGAGGTTGCATGGAGTACCATCATCCGTAACCTCGGACAGGGACACACGCTTCGTGTCAAACTTCTGGCGGAGCCTGCAGCAGGCATTGGGGACCAAGCTGCAGTTTAGCACGGCATTTCACCCGCAGACGGACGGGCAATCGGAACGAGTGATCCAGATTCTCGAAGATATGCTTCGAGCTTGTGTGCTAGACCTGGGGGAGGGATGGTCGCGTTACCTACCCCTGGTGGAATTTGCTTACAACAATAGCTATCAAGCAAGTATTCAGATGGCCCCGTACGAAGCCTTGTACGGACGCCGGTGTCATTTGCCTATTTGCTGGGATGACTTGTGAGAGCGGAAGCTCTTGGGGCCAGACCTCGTAGGGGAAACGAAAGTAAAGGTGCGCCTTATCAGGCAGCGGTTGTTGACCGCCCAGAGTCTGCAGAAAAGTTACGCGGACCGGAGGCGACGGGAACTGGAATTTTCGGTAGGAGATCATTTGTTGCTACGCGTGTCACCGTCTTAGGGGATAAGACGGTTCGGCATACGAGGGAAGTTGAGCCCACGGTATGTGGGATCGTTCGAGATCTTGGAGCGCGTGGGCCCGGTGGCATACCGGTTGGCCACACCGCCAAATCTTGAACAGGTGCATAAGGTGTTTCATGTCTCGATGCTCCGGAAGTACCTCCCCGACCCGTCGCATGTCCTCAACGCTCCGGCCGTTGAACTGCGAAAGGATTTGAGCTTCGAGGAAACGCCAATACGGATCTTGGCAAGAGAAGAAAAGGAACTTCGTAACCGGACAATCCCCTACGAAAAGGTGCAATGGAATAACCACGAGGAGCGCGAGGCGACGTGGGAACCTGAGACGAAAATGAGGGAGTGTTATCCTGAGTTATTTAGCGAGGGTTGAGGTTAAGTTTCGAGGACGAAACTTCTTTTAAGAGGTGAGTGGTGTAATATCATAGATTTTTGTAACGCCTTATACCTCCTGCTAATAAAGTTTTCGTTTAAAGTAATTAATGTAACGTGTTTACTTAAGTTGATAATTTGGAGGTGCGGGTATTTTTCTGCGATAGAGCTTGGAAAACGGAGAATGGCGGTGCGATCGGATCCGGATTCTGACTTACGGAACTCCCAGAAAGGGGTAGAAAGTGATCGCAATGGCCAGGGGGTGCATCGAAATCCGCGTAAGTAATTTGGCACGCTTTTCGAGGAATTAATTAATTAAGGAATTAATTAATTGATGAATTATCTTTAAGAAATTATCCTTAAGGAATTATCTGTAAGGAATTATCTTAAACGAATGATCTTTAAAAGAATAATCTTAAAGGATTTATCTCTAAGGGATTATCTCCAAGGATTAATTAAATAATTAATTAGAGATTGAAATCCGACGTATGGATTCTCCGGAATAGGGTTTTGAGGATCGCGGTAACCGTAGTGTGCATCGGAATCTATGCAAAAGATCGGCACGCTTTTCGAAGAGATAAGGAATTATCTCTTATGACTTAATAATTATTAATTAATTATTAACATCCGGATGTGGGTTTAATGTACATACGAATTATCTCTTTCCGGATAGAAAAGAGGAAACCCTAACCGGAGAGAAAAGAGAGAAAAGAAAAGAAAAAGGAAACCCTAACCGGAGAGAAAAGAGAGAAAAGAAAAAGGAAGAAAGACGAAACCCTAACCGGAAGGAAACGAGAGGAAAGGCGAAACCCTAATCGGAAGAGAACGGTGGAAAAGAAGGTGAAGGCTAAAGGACCCAAACCCTCCCGACGAACGTGCCGAAGCCGGGAGCGTGAACGGATAACCGTCTCCTACGATTAGAGGTAAACTAATTTTATTTTCGTATAGTTTCACGCGGTTTTTGGGTTTCGGTCTTTCATGGAGTTTAGGAGTAGCCGTTTGCTACCCAACGTATCGCGCCGCGAAGCCTAGGGCGTCGCCGCGCGACCGTAATGCGCGCCGCGCGGGGACGGTGATCGCGCAGCCGCGGCTAGAGCCGCGCGGGATCAAGCTTCCCGCGTGGCCGCGGCGAGGGTAAACGCCGCGCGGGGCCGATGCCCGCGCGGCTGCGGCAAGCGCCGCGCGGGGCCGGTGCCCGCGCGGTCGCGGCAAGTGCCGCGCGGGCGAGCGCCAGCGCGGTCGAGGCACGTGCCCCGCGGGGCCCAAGCCCGCGCGGCCGCAGCCAGTGCCGCGCGGGCAGGCACCCGTGCGGCTGAGGGCGCGCGCCGCGCAGGGCCATGCCCGCGCGGCCGCAGCTGGAGCCGAGCGGGCGGGCGCTTGCGTGGCGGCGGTGCATACCGCGCGGGGCCTTGCCCGCGTGGCTGCGGTTTGTGCCGCGCGGGCGGGTGCCCGCGCGACGGTGGCAGCACGAGCCGCGCGGGGCCATGCCCGCGGGGCCGCAGCTGGTGCCGCGCGGGCGGGCGCCCGCGCGGCGGCGGTGCATGCCGCGCGGGGCCTTGCCCGCGCGGCGGCAGCACGTGCCGCGCGGGGCCATGCCCGCGCGGCCGCGGCTAATGCCGCGCGGGCGGGCGCCCGCCCGGTGGCGGCGCGCAAGGTCGGTGCCCGCGCGGCCGTGGCAAGTGCCACGCGGGGCCGGCGCCCGCGCGGCCGCGGTTTGCGCCGTGCGGGGCTGAGGTCCGCATGGTTGCGGATGAGACCGCCCAGGGTTGGTGCCCGCGCTGCCGCGGCGTGCGCGGCGCGGAGCTAGGTTCCGCGCGGTCACGACAAATGCCGCGCGGGGCCGGTGCCCGCGCGGCCGTACGACACGCAAATCCGCGGGGGCGGCCGCGTCGCTCAACGCGCGCGGGCGCCACCGCCGGGTCAAGTTGTCCGTAGTGTTTTCGAGTTGTTGGGCTCGGTTTATCCACTATTATATTGTTGATCTGACCACGGCTCTTTTGGGGACTACTTCTAGGTCCGGGCGTCAACAGAGAGCAAGGTTCGGTCTCCGGAGTACACGTTTCGCATAATCGAGGGGGGTAGGTGTTGGTTATTACCGGTGTGGTGTCGTTTCCGGGTACTCATTTTGATAAAGTAGATATGTTTAAAGTTTGACTAACCCCATAGCATGTGAATCCCTTTTATGATATCAATCAAAGCGGCTGCGGTCGGAGGTGCGGTATTCTATTCTGATTAAAGCGGCTGAGGTCGCAAGGCAATAAATATACTCATATTGCTTACACGCACACCGGCAGTTTGGCCACTGCAGAGGGTGTATTTTTTCGGAAAGATGGTAAGTCATTTACCCGTGTACCCCACAAGGTGAGGTTAGTGGGGACCCCTCAAGGGGAGGCGGCTGCTACTTGGGCAGTCGAGGGGTTGGAGGCACCAAGATGATGAGTACGGTATTGGGGTTGGGGCCCAAATTATTATGAATGCTGGGGTAGGTGCCCAGCGGGACTTTCAACAGAGATTTAGCGATACATGAGGGGGAGGGGGAAAGTAAATGCTCCGGTGATTCGGTGTGTTCATTCTATTATTGCGTTTACTTACATGTTTCTACTTTATCAGTCACTGACAACCCACACTGTGACAGGTTCGAGTAGGGGTGGAACTCGGGACGACGGTGAGGCATCAGTTAGAGGACACTAGCCGAGAGGGCTAGTAAAACGATACGTTACTTTCTTTACTTTTGGTTATTTAGTTACACTATGGTTAGTTTAGTTGTGGTTCATTTACTGTGTTTTCTGATGGATGTTGGGATGAGGATTATCTTGTAATTAACTGGCGGATGTTAGGATGTGTAATAGCGGCTTGTTTTCAAATACAAACCGGTTTCAAAAGTGTTTTCAAAGCAAGTGCCGTGTGGGCACCGATTTTAAAACCCGTGGATTTATCCTTTCAAGTTAATGGCCGCGCAAAGAGTTTGCGAAAACGTTTTAAGAAAACCGGGTGTCGTGTGGGCACCGATTTTCAAAACCCATGGGTTTATGCTATAGTCTTATAGAATAGCGGTGATGATGTGATGTAGTATAATCTCTCCACTTTGCATGTCATGTTTGGAATGGTTAAAGTATTCGATTTGTTGGCAACGCCGTGCATATACAAAGGAGACTCCGCCCGTTTGGGGAGTGAATTTGTATATGTGGCGGGTCTGATACGCGCCGGAGGCAAGGTTGGGTAAAATATTTTAGAAAAAAAATGGGTACGTTTTTCAGCTCTTTTAGAACCTCCGGGGCGTGACATGAGCTGTGAGCGCGCACGCTAAGGCTGTGGTTGCCCGGGTGTCGCGAGTTGGTTTGTGAGCCGTGTTTGACGGAGTTTCTTGGTTTTTCTCTCTCAGGTCGACGTCTTTCGTGCAGTTTTCGGCGAGGTGCCGCGCGGAGGCCGAGTCAAATGCGCGGCACGCTGTTTTCGACGGAGCAGACTGGACAATGTGTGGGTGTGCTGTGTGGTGTTTGTGAGAAGGTTTTTTTTTAAGTGTGCTGTGGGAATTTGTTTGTGCATTGGAGCTTGTGGGGGTGGTTGTGGATTTATGTAAATTGTGTATATGAGAGCACCAATTAGTGTGTGTGTTATGTGAGCTTGCTGTTGGTGGTGATGGACTTGTAGCTGCTGTTGGAGCTTATTAGTGTGCTTTTGTGGGACATGCAGAGTGCTGTGAGAGTTCATGTGTTTCATAGGTGTTGTTGGCTGTGGAATTATTGTGTGTGTTGTGGGATGTTGGTGTGTGCAATTGGAACTGGTAGACTGTGTATAAGTGGATTTTCTTGTAATTAGTTATGTGAGCTGATTTCTGATGGTGCTGTGAGCATGGAGTTGTGTTGTGGGTTTATAATTTATGCTGAAGCTTTGGTGAATTGTATGTTGGCTGATGTGCGCGCCGGTTGCGCGCCGGATTTTGTGTGGACTCGAGGGATTTAATTGAGCTTCCTAGAATTTTTCCGTAATTCGCGGTAGGGTGCGCGCGCGTGGCGCGTTTTTCGAAGTTTCATCAGTTCGAGGTTTCAGCTCTACACCAACTTCAGCGTTGCCTACGGAATGCATTCCAGGTGGGTTGGAATTTCTCCAAAATGTATGGAATGCCCTCTAAAGCTTCTGTAAGCATTGTCACTCCCCGGGGTCGAAACTACGACCCGGGCTCGCCAACAGATCCGCCATCTGTACGGAAACTGCCGCACAGACGAAGCGTCTACCCTGCAAGTCAGATCTATAGCTAAAAACATGTATCAGAGCTGAAACTAAAACCAAAATCTATAGAATAAAACTGAACATCTGGAAAAGTAAAATCTCCACTAGTACACAAATCCTCAAGGTACAAAGTCTCACAGGAATAAAACAAATACTATCCTCACAAGTCTCTCAGAATGTCCAGTACAAAAGTGGAAACATAAAATACACCGGGTACATCTACCTCAGACTCTCAATGCTGGTAAGGAACTAATCGGCCGCGTCCTCACCTCGATCTGCTGTCTCCGCGCGAACCAAGCCGGAACAGCAGCCTCAACCTGTCACCGCAGCGGGTGTGAGATCTACTGCATAAGGCAAATCTCAGTGGGTACCGTCCCAATATCCACTGTATGCCCACTAAGTCCACTGGAGGCAAAACAGATAGGTATGCAGATAGATAGATAAAAGGGGTAAGCAGGAAAGAAACTACAGCTAACATGTATCATCATGCTCAAGGAACTCTACTCAGACCCTGCTATGCATACACTCTCACTGCTAATAATATGCCTCAAGTACTATGCCCAAAGGAAATCTCATCTATGAACATGCAATGAAACTCACTCACACAAATCACCCAATCGCAATGACTGTCCCAATTTTTGGACCAGTCAAGCCTGCGCTCATCTACTCCCACTACGCCCAAACAGGACTTGGTCTTACGTAGGGTGTCCCTCAAGGACTATCTCAGTAATCACATCGCAGCCTCGTCAGGCTCGGTATCATCATCGCATCCGGAGCGTAGCTCGCGGGGAGCGACCCCGCGAACTCAAGTATCTCAAGTATCTCATAACTGGCATAAAATGCCAGGCTCAGCAGGCTATAATCCACGATCAAACAGATCGGTATCACGAGCTCAAAAGCACAACTCGGTCGGTGAAAGACCCCTCGACTCGATCAGGAAAAGCCCACACGATCTCAAAGCTATGTCGGAGAAACCTCGACGACTCAATCTGATAATGCATAACCCATGGCTAAGTCGGGAAACCTCCACGACTCGATCTGCCAGAACCCCGAAATCCTCAAAGCCAGGTGGGAGAACCACCTCCACCAATAAATCAGAACACAACCCATGATCTAGAATAATCTCCTCCAAAGCTCAAAACTCAAATGACACTATACTCATCTCAAAAGCTCAAAAAGAGACCCCTCGGCCCCCAGGCACGAGGGTAGAAGCACCTGAACCTATGCCATACCTCTGGCGAATTCATAAGTTAAAAACCACTTTCGAAAACATTGATTTTTCCTTAAAAACGGTTTTCTCGATTTTTAAAACGGTTCAGGTGCAAAAATGATGCAAACAAAACATGAAACCTAGTGTCATATGGTATCAGGAGTCTACTAAAAATAATCTGGGGTTCTACATAATTTTCTAAAAATTTTCAGGCAACTATCAGATATAAAACAGTGAAAATAGCATAATAAATATGATCAAATTGCATTCAGGAGCATTAAAGGGCATTCCATAAATTTTGGAGAAATTCCAACCCACCTGGAACGCTTTCCGCAGGCGATTGCTGAAGTCGGTGAAGTGCCGGAACCTCGAACTGATGAAACCTCGAAAATCGTGCCGCGAATCCCGAAAAAATCCTCGGAAGCTCCAATAAATTCCCTCGAGTCCTCCAAAAAAACCCATGTAAACATGGCTCACACCCCGGCTAAATCAGTGCAAAAAGGGTTTAAGTACCCCCATTCAAGTCCACAGCCCACTATAATATCCCCTCAACATCAGCTTAAATATAAACAAATGTTCACAACCACCATTCACTTAAGTCCACTTAAAAAAACCAACAATAAAATACATCCAAAGCACACCTTAACTCAACCCACATTGCTCACAAAACATACATACAAAACCCACACTCACAGCACCAAAATAAAACTCATAACTCAAATTCCATCACTCCTGTACACACACACCACAATCTCTTAGCACATACACACCCTGCCAAGCTCCAGCACCCACAAGACCCATGCTCCCCTGAAGACCACCCTTCACCAACAGCACACTTCGGATGGTGCTTCCGCTGCGCCGTCCACCGCCGGCTCCAACAGCTTGCGCGGCACCAAGCTCACGCGCGCAAGGCAGCTGCTGCCCAAAAACCAGAAAAAGATACCAAAGAAGACCATCATTATAGGCTAACCACAAATAAAATCACCCACATGCACGGGGCAAAACCAGCCCCGCCGCTCGAACGCCGACCGCTCGCGGCAGCCGCACGCACAGCCGCCGATGGCCGCGCGGCTCTGCTGCTGGCGCTGGCTGCGCTGCGCGGCGCCTGCCCAGCGCCCTGCGCGCGTGCCGCGCGCCCGCGCGGCGCCCTGCTGCGCATGCCCGCGCAGCAGAGCGCGCCAGCCGCGCGCGCACACTTGTGCGCTCGCGCGGCTCCCTCCGCCGCGGTCACCACCATACCTCGAGCCTCATGGACAACAGTCCAGAGCAACACCAAGAAAGACCAGCAAAAGCCCCAAGCTCAAAAACTGCACACACCTGTAGCAAAACCATCTCGCGCGCCATGCTCTCCGCTCGGCCCCTCGAGGCTCCAAGTAGTTGATCCACCATCTCAACTCTCATTCCTTCATTTTTTTTTTCCATCCTTAATCATCTTGTTCTTTCTCTTTTCTTCCTTTCTCTCTTTCTCCCTTTCTTTCTTTTCCTCTGTTTACTTCTTAATTCCTCTGTTGCATTGTGAAGGAGATGAGGTGATGTGGCCTATTAATTAGCAACAGGCAATTAAGAGGGTGGTTGGCAGTCATAAATGCCCTCTAAAAAAAAATCGAGCTTCTCTCTCCCAAATTTCTTCCATTCCAAAACCCACTGACCAAAGCCACATTTAATTAAATTAAAAAATTAAATAATCCATTAAAAGCCCCCGTCAACTCACTTTTTGCCCTCGGGGCCTCCGCACTGGTCCGAAACCTCCCGAACTCTGCTGTAAACTGAAAATACACATGCTTAAAGCTTTTTCTCCTCAAAAAGCTCAACCGTGGAGTCGGTGTGCTCAATCCAAAAACCGGCTCCAAAACTGCCAGTTCCAACTCACTTTTCGCCTTCGGGCACTCCGTGTCAGTCCGGAACCTCCCGAACTCTGCTGTAATCATAAAGTACACCTGTTCCCAGAGTTTTCCAATTTTCTGCACACCACGGTGGAGTCGCGGCTTCCCAAACCAGTCTTATATCGGCGCACAAAGCCCGAAAACTCAGAATCCAGCTGGGGCTTCCGCGTTGATCCGAATCAACCCGAAGTCAACTGAAAACACATAAGGAACATGCCTGAGGCAATTCCCCCGCACCACACCATCTTGCGAGGTCGGTGCGCTAACCAAAATCCCGGTACTCTACACTCTCCCCTCCTTAAAAAGGTTTCGTCCTCGAAACCAGGATAAATCCATAACTCAGGAGGGTGTCTCAAACAAATGGGGATAGGAGATCCCCAACTCATCGACAGCTCTCAGGTGGTCATTCTCACTCACCACGATGGCTACACTGAACCTTCACCAAAGATAGATCTCGACTGGAAAATTCCCTGGTCACATAAGAAAGACCTGCATCGGTCGCTTCAGATAGCTCAATTCCTCGTCCATTTCCAAAGAAGTGAAATCCAAAATATGCAAGGGGGGGGGGGGGGGGGGGGGGGGGGGGTCAAATACACCTCTTCTAGCCAGAAAAACACTCGCGGAACAAACTCCCCACGTAAACTCGAATGGTCGTATTACTGCGGATAGTGGCTTTCACAATTATGGTCCCCAAATCCAAATACTAAGCCTCCAATAGGCATAACTCCTTCGTTGCCCCTTAGCAACCAACACACTCAAGTTCCGCAGATGCATCTCTCATACCAATTTACAGGGAAAGTAGTTCAACATCGGGAAACAATGCTCAAATTCCAACTCTCAAATCCCAAGTTCCAAAAGTTGCAACCACGGATCGAAGACCTCGTTCCAAGGTTGCAAGCTCGCCTAACCAAGGCGTACTGAGCATAAAGTCCTTGCTGGGATAGTCATATGCTATAAGACCAAACTTACAATTCCAATAACTCTGTCCACCGTCGTGGCTTCAACCAAGCTTTACCTGAGTATCCAAGTATTTCGGGTTTGAGGATCTAAGAATAATTCACTTCTCTTCCAATCACTGGCAAACATCTACATTGACGCTGGCATCAACCTTAGCTTTAACTCTTCAAAGTTACACTGGCACTACTTACTCCAAAAACTTCGGACCTCTGCCAGAAACGTGGGTTAGGCTCAACCCGTAGGGTATTTGTCACGCCCCGGGGGTTCGAATCGCGCGGAAGAGGAGCCACCGATGCCCCTAATTCAGCCATGTATTTTTTTTTTTGTATACCAATGCTCCCCGGTGCGTGTCCAGACCCGCCGCATACACAAATTCACTCTGCAAACGGGCAGAGTCTCCTTTGTATATGCACGGCGTCTCAATTACAAAGTGTCTCACAAGGTGTAGCACATACAATCTCTAACCACATCAGTTAGGGTCTCGTACACATACAACCAAACAACTCACATGACATTCTAATATTCACTTAGAACCTAGTGGCCGATGTTTTGAAAGGATAAATAATCACAAGGTTTTGAAAGCGGCATCCACACGATGCCATCGTTTTAGGAAAGTCCGTTTGAAAGCCACATAAATCCACAGGGTTTGACAATTCGGTGCCCACACGACACCCACGTTTTAAAAGTAGTTTTCGCAACCGGTTTTCTTTGCTTTTCATTGTTTGAAACGGCCAAGTAAGAAAGAATGTAACAATCATTCGTTTATTCAAAAAGGAAGAGGCAACATCCACTTCGACCCCACGGGGGTGTCGCAATCCACAAACTAGCTAACATGAGTAATAAAAGAAAAGGGAAAGAAGAGTCACTGTATCTGAAGTCACTAAAAATCAGAACAGCACTCTCGCGGCCTCACCGGTGCCCTAGCACTCGCCCCTGGACGAACCTGTCACGGAGTGGGAAGTCAGTGACTAGAAATAGCATGGTAAGCATAAGAGAAACAAAAATAGGGCAAACCACAAAACCGGAGCAACCATCCCTCTCATGTATCATCCACATTAACCACACCCTGTATCAAAACAACATCGGGCACCTTTCCCGATGTCCACCGCCGAGCACCTGCCTCGGCCGCCGAGCACCTGCCAAACAACATCGGGCACCTTTCCCGATGTCCACTGCCGAGCACCTGCCTCGGCCGCCGAGCACCTGCCTCGACATCACCGCTCACACCCCCCACCCATAGGGGCCCCCATTCCTAACGCCACCGTCGCGTGGGGTACACGGGTCAACGTACCACTTTTCCGGAAAAGCACACCCTTGCGGTGGCCAAACCGCTGGTGTGCGTGTAGCAAAAGTTGAGCCTCAGATTGATATTAAGTGCAATAATATAACAAGGTTAGTGCATAAACAGAAGGAGACTAACAATTCAACCTTGCCCCAACATGCTATTTCTAACAGTAAATTCCTATTCCCACAATCCCCGGGAATGTACCCACCTTGTGTGCGTCGTCCTGCGTTCGTCCAGTCCGCGTCCGTGCACCAGTCGCCAACAGCGTCCCGCACTCCTGAAGGAACATGGGCAAATCAAGACTTAGAGGTCCGAAACTCACATCGACTCCCAACAGCGTGCGGCGGAGTTCCCCGCACGGCACCGGCCCGTGCGGCGCACACTCCGCCTGGGCACAGCCCCGCGCGGCACCAGCCCGCGCGGGCGCCCCTCCTGCGGGCGGCCCCGCGCGGCCGAGCGCCGCGCGGGCGTGCTGCCCGCGGTGCGGGGCGACCCCGCGCGGCACCAGCCCGCGGGGGCGCCCCTCCTGCGGGCGGCCTCGCGCGGCCAAGCGCCGTGCGGGCGCGCTGCCCGCGGTGTGGGGCGACCCCGCGCGGCACCAACCCGCGCGGGCGCCCCTCCTGCGGGTGGCCCCGCGCGGCCGAGCGCCGCGCGGGCGCGCTGCCCGCGGTGCGGGGCGACCCCGCGCGGCACCAGCCCGCGCGGGCGCCCCACCTGCGGGCGGCCCCGCGCGGCCGGGCGCCGCGCGGGCGCGCTGCCCGCGGTGCGGGGCGACCCCGCGCGGCACCAGCCCGCGCGGGCGCCCCTCCTGCGGGCGGCCCCGCGCGGCCGAGCGCCGCGCGGGCGCGCTGCCCGCGGTGCGGGGCGACCCCCGCGCGGCACCGGCCCGCGCGGGCGCCCCTCCTGCGGGCGGCCCCGCGCGGCCGAGCGCCGCGCGGGTGTGCTGCCCGCGGTGCGGGGCGACCCCGCGCGGCACCAGCCCGCGCTGGCGGCCCCGCGCGGCCAGGCGCCGCGCGGGCGCGCTGCCAACGGTGCGGGGCGACCCCGCGCGACACCGGCCCGCGCGGGCGCCCCTCCTGCGGGCGGCCCCGCGCGGCCGGGCGCCGCGCGGGCGCGCTGCCCGCGGTGCGGGGCGACCCCGCGCGGCACCGACCCGCGCGGGCGCCCCTCCTGCGGGCGGCCCCGCGCGCGGCGGTGCGCGCACGACGCCCCTGCAGCGCGGCGCCCCGCCTGCGGCCGGCCCGGCGGCGGCGGCGGCGGCGGCGAAAACTCCACCCCGAAACGCCAAACAAAAACCTAATGGAAAAACTCACCTTCGATCCGTCGGAAAAAGAGAAGAAGAGGATCGTCCTATCGTTGCCCGGTTGATCCCGCGAGCAAGAAACCTCCGTCCCTCTCCCGAAAGCCCCGCCGTCGGTCGTAACAAGAGCGAAAAAGAGGTTGGGTCCCGTTTTCTCTTTTTCCCTCTCGTAGCGTCTCTCAAAAACCCTAGCTGCCGAACGAAGTAACCTAAGAGGGAAAACCTAAAACCCTAGGTTCTCAAAGGGATTTTAAAGAAATAATCGGAACAGATCCGGCGGCCAGAGTTACCCCGAGAAACGTGCCGATCGTTCGCACGGATCCCGGGGCGACTAAAAGGGGCCCGAACTTCAAAATTTTATTCCGGGAGAACCGGGAGTCGGAATCCGAAACCGATCGCGTCCCCGTTCTCCGTTTCGCGAGCCCTTCCGCCTAAAAATGTCCGCGAGCCCCGACGGACTCTCCGGAAAAACACCCAAAAATGTCCCACAGTCGGACAGTCATAAGAAGAGGGATAACGGGAAGGGTCAAGAAAGGCCAGGTCTTACAGTATTACTCTTCGTTGGGTTCTCTGTCCCCTTTTTTTTTTTTTTTGCAGCTGAAATCATATGGCCTAATCCACAGAACCTTTCGAAGTCAAAAGCATGCTCTCTGAACTTGATATCAAACTTCTTCTCTCTCGGAAGTTGCAGCACTCTCTCCAAGTGCTCCTTAGGCTCTATATCGCCTCAGAAATAAATCCAAATGTCCATGACGGGTACGGCTACCCACCCGTCCAACACAGCTGGAACACTCAATTCCTTAAATCCTAAGGATGGCAGGGCATTAGTCAATCCACTTGACCGCGCTACAACTCATAATGCCCCCACTGGTTCCTGAACACTCACTGGCCATAGCCCTCGGCTGTATGGTTCCAAAAGATACCTGCCTCACAAATGAGCATCTGCTGCAACACAATCCGAGTCTGTCTATACTCGACCAACAAAGAACTCTCACCGTTGTGTACTCACAACGTGGCATCACTACCGTGTATCAACGGTGCGGCATCATACTCAAGTATCAATCTCTAGGTTCCTCACAGTCATATACCCACGACGTGGCTCTGGGTCATTCAGACCCGCTCGATTCCATTAGATCCCGCAACTGCGCTATCAGCTTTCACTCTATGCCTTAAGTGATACTCCAAGTTGTGCTATCGAAGTTGGCGCAGTTTCCAAAACCACGTCAAAGACTATCTTGATCTCAACTCACTAAACGGCGGCTTCAGAATCAGCTTAAGTAGACTCACCCGGGATCACACGGGCGATGAGGATATCCTTCAATCCCGGTGCCGCCGTAAGCACCTCTTCTACAGTCGCCAGCAACGCGATACGACCACGACTCAACTTGTCGTGGTCTAGCTCCCTCTAAAAGCACACTCCTCCTGACCAGGTCCACGGCGGTTCATAGTCCTGTCACGACAATCCAAGATAGCATAAATTTGGGATAGCCACTCACTATCCAACCTCAAAACAACATCGGTAAACTGATGTAGGACTGGTAACATTCATCCATGTGCTAAATGTGATCTGGAACCTGATCCTCACGTGCACAAGCCAACAGTCCTATCTCTGGCCCACACGAAGCTACCCCTGCTCTACTAAAACACACCAGCGGTGACGGCATCAACAAGCTCTAACTCGACGACCCTAGGAAACCACACCTGGTAAAATGTGATCCACTATCCTGGCTGTAGAATACCAGTATTTCGGATAGCGCACCGACCTAGCAAGATGGCGTGGTGCGGAGAAATCTCCTTGCACGTGTTCCATATTTGTTTACAGATGATTTCGGGTTGATTCGGACCAACGCGGAAGCCCCAGCTTGAATCGGAGTTTTTCCGGGCTTTGTGCGCCGTTTGGGGACTGGTTTGCTAGAGCCGCGACTCCATTGTTGTATGCAGAAAAATTGGAAAAGGTTTGGAACAGGTGTATTTTCTGTTTACAGATGAGTTCGGGAGGTTTCGGACTGGTGCGGAGACTCCGAAGGCGAAAAGTGAGTTGGAGTCGGCAGATATGGGAGCCAGTTTTTGGATTGAGCACCTTGTGTAGAACACCGGGTTTTGGATGACGCACCAACCTTGCAGGAAGGTGTGGTGCGGAGGAGTTTGCCTTGGATGTGTCCCATTTGTGTTTGCAGAGGAGTTCGGGTTGATTTGGATCCCCGCGGAAGCCTCTGCTTGCTTCGGGCTTTGTACGCGTTGGGTGCCTGGTACGGGAAGCTCCGACACCGCTATGGGTTGCAGAAAAATTTGGGAAACACTTGGAACAGGTGTACTTTTGATTTACAGCGAGGTTCGGGGGGTTCCGGACTGACGCGGAGGACCCGGAGGCAAAAAGTGAGTCGGAACTGGCAATTTTGGAGCCGGTATTTGATTTGAGCATCCCGACTCAACGGTCGAGCTTTTTGAGGAGAAAAAGCTGTGGACACGCGTACTTTTGATTTACAGCGAGGTTCGGGGGGTTCCGGACTGACGCGGAGGACCCGGAGGCAAAAAGTGAGTCGGAACTGGCATTTTTGGAGCCGGTATTTGATTTGAGCACCCCGACTCAATGGTTGAGCTTTTTGAAGAGAAAAAGCTGTGAGCGCGTGTATTTCGGATTTACAGCGGAGCTCGGGAGGTTCCGGGCGGCGGCGGAGGGCCCGAGGGCAAAAAGTGAGTTGGAGTTGGGTTTTTGGAATTAAATTAATTAAGTTAATTAATTTATATAAAGTTTTTCTTTATAAAAACCCCACCCCTCCACCTCTGCAGCTGAAGGAAAAAGAGAAAGAAAGAAAGAAAAGGAAAGTGAAGAAGAAGGAGAAGAAGAAGAAGAGGGCTTTGGAGGAAATGGAGAGGGTCTTGAGGTTTTCTTCCCCGAGCGAGGGCGTGGAGCCGAGCGAGGTCGGCGAGCCTCGTGGAGGTCGGTTTTTATTTTATGGTTTTAATTGATTGTGGTTTTTGCTTCTCCCCTCTCCTCTCTTTTAATTGTTTGTGGCTGTTGCTGTCCGGGGTCGTGGCGAGGCTGCGCGGGCCGCGCGCGTGCATTTTGTGCGGCGCGCGGCTAGGGAGGCTCGCCGCTGCGCGCGCGCGCTTGGGCGCCGCGCGCAGCGAGCGCCCTGCTGCTGTTGAGGTGCAGCAGGGCGCCGGGCCGCCGGCAGCATCGCCTGGGCGGCGGCGCGAGCGGCGGGCTGCGCGCAAGGCGCGCAGCACCGCCGGCACGCGCGCGGCACTGCGGTGCAGGCGCAGTGCCGCGGGGCTTGCAGGCCGCGCGCAAGGCGCGCGGCACTGCAGACCCCTCCCCCTCCCGCGCGGGTGGCCTCCTGGGCCCCGCGCGGTGTGCAGGCCGCGCGCTGGGCGCGCGGCGCTGCAGGCCCCGCGCGGGCGGCCCGTTGGGCCCCGCGCGGTGTGCAGGCCGCGCGCTGGGCGCGCGGCGCTGCAGGCCCCGCGCGGGCGGCCCTTGGGCCCGCGCGGTGTGCAGGCCGCGCGCTGGGCGCGCGGCGCTGCAGGCCCCGCGCGGGCGGCCCGTTGGGCCCCGCGCGGTGTGCAGGCCGCGCGCTGGGCGCGCGGCGCTGCAGGCCCCGCGCGGGCGGCCCTTGGGCCCGCGCGGTGTGCAGGCCGCGCGCTGGGCGCGCGGCGCTGCAGGCCCCGCGCGGGCGGCCCGTTGGGCCCCGCGCGGTGTGCAGGCCGCGCGCTGGGCGCGCGGCGCTGCAGGCCCCGCGCGGGCGGCCCTTGGGCCCGCGCGGTGTGCAGGCCGCGCGCTGGGCGCGCGGCGCTGCAGGCCCCGCGCGGGCGGCCCGTTGGGCCCCGCGCGGTGTGCAGGCCGCGCGCTGGGCGCGCGGCACAGCAGGCCCCGCGCGGGCGGCCCTTGGGCCCGCGCGGTGTGCAGGCCGCGCGCTGGGCGCGCGGCACTGCGGGCCCCGCGCGGGCGGCCTTCGGGCCCCGCGCGGTGCGCAGGCCGCGCGCTGGGCGCGCGGCCCTGCCGGCCCCGCGCGGGCGGCCTTCGGGCCCCGCGCGGTGCGCAGGCCGCGCGCTGGGCGCGCGGCACTGCGGGCCCCGCGCGGGCGGCCTTCGGGCCCCGCGCGGTGCGCTGGCCGCGCGCTGGGCGCGCGGCACTGCGGGCCCCGCGCGGGCGGCCTTCGGGCCCCGCGCGGTGCGCTGGCCGCGCGCTGGGCGCGCGGCAGTGCAGGGCGCCGCGCGGGCGGCCCCTGTGCCGCGGGCCCCGCGCGGCAGTGCAGGGCGCCGCGCGGGCGGCCCCTGTGCCGCGGGCCCCGCGCGGCAGTGCAGGGCGCCGCGCGGGCGGCCCCTGTGCCGCGGGCCCCGCGCGGCAGTGCAGGGCGCCGCGCGGGCGGCCCCTGTGCCGCGGGCCCCGCGCGGCATGGCAGGGCGCCGCGCGGGCGGCCCCTGTGCCGCGAGCGGGCCTTTGGGCCCCCGCGGCCCTGCAGGCCGCGCGCTAGGCGCGCGGCGCTGCTGCAGGCCGCGTGGGTGGCCCTTGGGCCCCGCGGCCCTGCAGGCCGCGCGCTAGGTGCGCGGCGCTGCTGCAGGCCGCACGGGCGGCCTTGGGGCCGCGCGGCGCTGCTGGCCACGCGGCTGACCTTTGCCGCGTGGGGTTGGTTTCTCTGGGCAGTACGGCCATGGGCCGCACTGTGCCGCGTTGTTTGCGGCTCGGCGGTTGCGCGATAGGTTTTCCGCGCAACGCGCGGCGTTTCTCGTCGCCGGTTTGGGTTTCTTTTGCCCTTTGTGAGCGCGGTTTTAGCCGCATGTTTTCTGATCCCGGTCCCTCTTCTTGTCTCGCAGTTGTGGCATACGGTTAGCTTCTCACGTGGCCGGTGGCGCGTGTTTTGCCGCGTGGAGCTGCGGGATCGCATCGGGACCTCCGTTTGGCGCACGGTTTTCGCGGATGGATCGCAGGTGGGTTGGTTTCTCCCAATGAACTACGGAATGCCCTTTTATGCTTCCGAATGCAAAGGTATCGTATCCTTACTATCAGGTATTTGCGGAACAGTCGTGCAAGTCGAGGGTGGTCGTTTCCGACTTGGACATGAGTGTTAGACGCATTGTTAGAGTATACGAGTTGTACTGGCTGAGTTACCAGATGGGTATAAATCACTGGCTGAGTTACCAGATGAGTAGAAATCACTGGCTGAGTTACCAGATGAGTAGATATCGCTGGCTGAGTTACCAGATGTGTAGAAATCACTGGCTGAGTTACCAGATGAGTAGATACCACTGGCAGAGTTACCAGATGGGTATAAATCACTGGCTGAGTTACCAGATGAGTAGAAATCACTGGCTGAGTTACCAGATGAGTAGATACCACTGGCAGAGTTACCAGATGGGTATAAATCACTGGCTGAGTTACCAGATGAGTAGATACCACTGGCAGAGTTACCAGATGGGTATAAATCACTGGCTGAGTTACCAGATGAGTAGAAATCACTGGCTGAGTTACCAGATGAGTAGATACCACTGGCAGAGTTACCAGATGGGTGTAAATCACTGGCCGAGTTACCAGATGTGTAGATATCACTGGCTGAGTTACCAGATAGATAGTTATGCCCTGGCCGAGTCACCAGGTGGTTACTAGAAGGGATTGAGGTGGCCTTCTAGTGACTTGTAGAGTTCTAGCAGTTCCAGTGCGGGGGCGGAAACTATGGGCGCCTAAGCCTACAGCATGTTCTTGTTTGATAAGGCCTGTAGGGGGCGCAGACGTTCGAAGTTTCCAGGCCTCCCGTGAGAGAGACTGAGAACTTACTTCCAGCATTGCATTGAGACATGTAGCGATAGATTCATTTCCAGTTATCTATCTATCTATCTATCTATCTATCTATCTATTTGTGTTTTTTTTTGTCTCCAGCAGACTGAGTGGGTGTACCGTGGGGTTAGCTTTGGTGCCCACTGAGATCTGACTGTTGCAGTAGATCTCACACCCGCTGTGATGACAGGTGTTCCTGAGGCGACCGTTCCAGGTTTGGCTCATTCGGAGCTTTCTGACCGAGGTTTGCGCGTGGCTGGCTAGCTCCTACCCGAGTCGGTGGTGTCGGTGTTGTGTCTCTTGTACTTTTCAGTTTCCACTTTTGTACTTATGTTGGGGGTGCTAGTGGACTGGTGTACTTGGACTTTTCACCGCTTAGTGTTTCTGCTTCCTTTCAGCTCTGATACTTGTTAGCTTTAGATCTCTTTTGCAGGTTAGACGCTTCGTCTGTACGGCAGTTTCCGTACAGACGGCGGATCTGTTGGCGAGCCCGGGTCGCAGTTCGACCCCCGGGGCGTGACAGATTAGGTGGTATCAGAGCCTAGGAATATAGGTCGTTGGGGACTTAGAGACCCTAGGCTTTTGGTTGGACAGTGGGAAGACTGTCGTGTGAGACGTGACCTTAGCGAGAGTCTTGTCTGAGGGTGTACCTCCCCCAGAGGATTGGGGTGAGTGACCTCGCATGTTATTTCTCTAAAGGTGATTGTGTTGGCTGCAGACAACATAATGCTTTAGAAGATTAACATGTTTAGACTTTCGTTTGTTTGGGACGAGAGAGTCTTGGTCCTAATGTTTTTTCTGTTGCAGTGGTTTTTGGATGCTTCCGAGACGCCGTGCAGCGGCGAGGGCGTGTTGGACCCGGGAGGAGGGGCTCGTATAGCGGAAAGCTAAAGGGATAGAGCCGACAGAGGCTTGAGAGATCCAGGCCCTAGCAGCTCTGGTATTTGAGGCGTTACGGCGCCAGGAAGAGAGAGCATGGAGCGAGTGATGCACATGCTTGGACCGAGAGCATCTCCCGGAGTATCGTCAGTAGTACCTCCGGCCGCGACTTTGTCGATTTCTGTTCCTGATCGCACCATTGATGGTGCGGAAGCAGCGAGAGGTTACTGTTAGGTTGTGTACCGCATCCAGTTCTATCCCTTGAAGATTTCGGGACCGAGTTGGAGCCGTGAGAGGCCGAGAACTGGGACGCTGTTATGGAAGATTCGTTCGAGGATTTGTTCATCCAGGATAAGCATCAGGGCGCTTGGTTATGTACTTTTCTTTGGGACGCCAAGAGAGCTGGTGGCGTCGGATCCGTCTTGTTGGACCATCGGGAGCGCAGTTGATGTTCTGGGGTGAGTTTCTGTGACAGTTGAGCGGTGTATCCCTGGTCGTCCAGGATGAGGCGTAGAGGTTGGTTGTGTTCGAGTGGGAACCGCCTCAAGATGACTATCTCTTTGTGCATTTTCGGCGATTGCCGACCTTGGATGCAGTGAGCGTGCATGCTCGATGGATTGACCGAGGATCAGTGTTTCCGTCCGAGGGAGACGGTGAGCGGGGGATCAGCGTCGGAGTGAGAGCTCCGGCATCGCCGTTCTTGCGATAGTCGCGTGATTCGAGGTTGCCATGATTTCACCCACAGGATCATGGGTCTCAGAGGAGACAGAGACCAGGAGGTTCTCGACAGTGCTCGCTTCAGCAGCAGTGCCAGGATGTGAGTTTCCCTTCTGCATGGGCCGCATTCTTCGTCAGGGTTGAGGATCGCGTCTCACCTGGTGTGGCCGTCGGGTTAGAGCTTGCTTAATGCCAACGCCGTGTGTGCGTTTCGGTAAAGCGGGGGTACCTTCGTGTGGGCCAGTGTCAGGACTGATGGTTTTGCACGTTTGGATCGATTTTCAGATCACGTGAAGCACGTGGATGAGTGCTGCCTGTCCTGCCAGTGCAACTAGGACCTTGGATTGATCATCGAGATGTTAGTCCTACATCAGAGCTGGGGTGTTGATACGAGGTTGGATAGGAATCGGTCGTCCCAATTTATGCTATCATGGATTGTCGAAGAGAAGACATTGACCCTCCGTAGACCTGGTCAGGAGGAGTGTATTTTTATAGCATGCGATGAGATATTTGATGCCCTGGCTGAGTTACCAGGAGGTTACCTGCCCCTGGCTGAGTTACCAGGAGGTTACTTGCCCCTGGCCGAGTTACCAGGTGGTTGATGCCCCTGGCCGAGTTACCAGGTAATTACTTGATTGGGACCGAGATCGAGACAGTCTTTGACGTGGTTTGGTAACCGCGCCAACTTCGACGGCACCTCGTGGAGTATCAACCGTGAGACAGGGAGAGCTGTGAGGACAGCTGCGAGATTTGACGGATCGAGAGGTCTCTGAGACCTAGTGCCTCGTCGTGGGAATACGACAGTGAGGATCCGGGCGGTTGTTACACCGTGGTGATGTCACGTTGTGGGTACACAACCGTGTGAGTTCTTGTAAGGTTCGAACTTGATTAGTCTCACCTTGTGCTTGGGCAGATGCCTTCGAGTGATTGATATCTTTATGGAACCTTACAGCCAAGGGCTGTGCCGGGATACTGATCCGGAACCAGTAGGGCAGTTTGAGCGGTTTGCGTGGTCAAGTGGTTTGACGAATGCCCTACTGATTTGAGAGCTGTGTCTTTCCCTGTTTCACTGGACGGGTTGGTGGTGATACCGTCGTGGGTTTTTGCTTACCTCCGAAGCGACTTGGAGCTTGAGGGGCTCTTGAGGTTAGTGCTACAACTTCTAAGGAGGAAGAAGTTGGTTGCCAAGCTTTGAGAGTTGCACTTCGACATCGAGGATTTTGTGTTTGGGCCTTGTGTTTCAGCCGCTTGAGTGTCGGAGGACCCAACGAGGTGAGATACCGTTTGGGTTGGGCCTGGACCCATGTTAAAGTCAGAGATCAGAAGCTCTTGGACTATGCAAGGCCAGTGTACCTTGCGAGAGGCAAAGCTGAGGAAGATACCAGCATTGATCCGGATATTGCCGTGATAGTGAGGTCATGGAATTATTCTTGAATCCTCAAACCTTAAGTGCTTGGACACTCAGGAAGTCGGGTCGAGGTAACGCCGGTGGATAGATTTTGCAAGGATGTATGATTGCTTTATCCCGGCAAGGACTTTTTGTTCAGTATGCCCTGTTTAGGCGAGCTGTGTAACCCTGGGAATTGAGTGACAGAATCGAGAGAAGGTTCTCGAGGTTGAAAGTTTTCCCCTGTCAAGGGAGGTGATTTATGTTTTGTGGAACAGGAGTTTTGATGGCCATGAAGCATCGGTGGGGTTTTGCCTTAAGGAGGCTTAGACTTCGGTTTTATGAGATCTCGAATCGAGGGAAACTACCAGCCTGAGAGTTATTTATAGAAACGAGTTATGCGAGTGGTGGATCCTCGAGCAGTGATCAGGCAGGATGAGGCCTATTTGAACCCCGCAAGTTTTGTTTTGCTTTCCCTTCCTTGGTGATGGACGAGGACTGCGTTATCCTCATCGACCGATGCGATTCTTGTTGGTGAAACCAGAAGAATTTTTTTTTTTGCAGTCGAATCATACCTTTGGGGAAGGTTCAGTGTTGTCAGCATGAAGAATGTGAGTGACCACTTGAGAGCCTTGGACAATTTGTGGATCTCCTATCCCCTTTTGTTTTTGATTTGCCCTCCTATGTATGGATTTAGTTGAGTTTCGAGGACGAAACCCTTTTATGGGGGGGAGAATGTAGAACACCGGGTTTTGGATGACGCACCAACCTTGCAGGAAGGTGTGGTGCGGAGGAGTTTGCCTTGGATGTGTCCCATTTGTGTTTGCAGAGGAGTTCGGGTTGATTTGGATCCCCGCGGAAGCCTCTGCTTGCTTCGGGCTTTGTACGCGTTGGGTGCCTGGTACGGGAAGCTCCGACACCGCTATGGGTTGCAGAAAAATTTGGGAAACACTTGGAACAGGTGTACTTTTGATTTACAGCGAGGTTCGGGGGGTTCCGGACTGACGCGGAGGACCCGGAGGCAAAAAGTGAGTCGGAACTGGCAATTTTGGAGCCGGTATTTGATTTGAGCATCCCGACTCAACGGTCGAGCTTTTTGAGGAGAAAAAGCTGTGGACACGCGTACTTTTGATTTACAGCGAGGTTCGGGGGGTTCCGGACTGACGCGGAGGACCCGGAGGCAAAAAGTGAGTCGGAACTGGCATTTTTGGAGCCGGTATTTGATTTGAGCACCCCGACTCAATGGTTGAGCTTTTTGAAGAGAAAAAGCTGTGAGCGCGTGTATTTTGGATTTACAGCGGAGCTCGGGAGGTTCCGGGCGGCGGCGGAGGGCCCGAGGGCAAAAAGTGAGTTGGAGTTGGGTTTTTGGAATTAAATTAATTAAGTTAATTAATTTATATAAAGTTTTTCTTTATAAAAACCCCACCCCTCCACCTCTGCAGCTGAAGGAAAAAGAGAAAGAAAGAAAGAAAAGGAAAGTGAAGAAGAAGGAGAAGAAGAAGAAGAGGGCTTTGGAGGAAATGGAGAGGGTCTTGAGGTTTTCTTCCCCGAGCGAGGGCGTGGAGCCGAGCGAGGTCGGCGAGCCTCGTGGAGGTCGGTTTTTATTTTATGGTTTTAATTGATTGTGGTTTTTGCTTCTCCCCTCTCCTCTCTTTTAATTGTTTGTGGCTGTTGCTGTCCGGGGTCGTGGCGAGGCTGCGCGGGCCGCGCGCGTGCATTTTGTGCGGCGCGCGGCTAGGGAGGCTCGCCGCTGCGCGCGCGCGCTTGGGCGCCGCGCGCAGCGAGCGCCCTGCTGCTGTTGAGGTGCAGCAGGGCGCCGGGCCGCCGGCAGCATCGCCTGGGCGGCGGCGCGAGCGGCGGGCTGCGCGCAAGGCGCGCAGCACCGCCGGCACGCGCGCGGCACTGCGGTGCAGGCGCAGTGCCGCGGGGCTTGCAGGCCGCGCGCAAGGCGCGCGGCACTGCAGACCCCTCCCCCTCCCGCGCGGGTGGCCTCCTGGGCCCCGCGCGGTGTGCAGGCCGCGCGCTGGGCGCGCGGCGCTGCAGGCCCCGCGCGGGCGGCCCGTTGGGCCCCGCGCGGTGTGCAGGCCGCGCGCTGGGCGCGCGGCGCTGCAGGCCCCGCGCGGGCGGCCCTTGGGCCCGCGCGGTGTGCAGGCCGCGCGCTGGGCGCGCGGCGCTGCAGGCCCCGCGCGGGCGGCCCGTTGGGCCCCGCGCGGTGTGCAGGCCGCGCGCTGGGCGCGCGGCGCTGCAGGCCCCGCGCGGGCGGCCCTTGGGCCCGCGCGGTGTGCAGGCCGCGCGCTGGGCGCGCGGCGCTGCAGGCCCCGCGCGGGCGGCCCGTTGGGCCCCGCGCGGTGTGCAGGCCGCGCGCTGGGCGCGCGGCGCTGCAGGCCCCGCGCGGGCGGCCCTTGGGCCCGCGCGGTGTGCAGGCCGCGGCGCTGGGCGCGCGGCGCTGCAGGCCCCGCGCGGGCGGCGCGTTGGGCCCCGCACGGTGTGCAGGCCGCGCGCTGGGCGCGCGGCACTGCAGGCCCCGCGCGGGCGGCCCTTGGGCCCGCGCGGTGTGCAGGCCGCGCGCTGGGCGCGCGGCACTGCGGGCCCCGCGCGGGCGGCCTTCGGGCCCCGCGCGGTGCGCAGGCCGCGCGCTGGGCGCGCGGCCCTGCCGGCCCCGCGCGGGCGGCCTTCGGGCCCCGCGCGGTGCGCAGGCCGCGCGCTGGGCGCGCGGCACTGCGGGCCCCGCGCGGGCGGCCTTCGGGCCCCGCGCGGTGCGCTGGCCGCGCGCTGGGCGCGCGGCACTGCGGGCCCCGCGCGGGCGGCCTTCGGGCCCCGCGCGGTGCGCTGGCCGCGCGCTGGGCGCGCGGCAGTGCAGGGCGCCGCGCGGGCGGCCCCTGTGCCGCGGGCCCCGCGCGGCAGTGCAGGGCGCCGCGCGGGCGGCCCCTGTGCCGCGGGCCCCGCGCGGCAGTGCAGGGCGCCGCGCGGGCGGCCCCTGTGCCGCGGGCCCCGCGCGGCAGTGCAGGGCGCCGCGCGGGCGGCCCCTGTGCCGCGGGCCCCGCGCGGCATGGCAGGGCGCCGCGCGGGCGGCCCCTGTGCCGCGAGCGGGCCTTTGGGCCCCCGCGGCCCTGCAGGCCGCGCGCTAGGCGCGCGGCGCTGCTGCAGGCCGCGTGGGTGGCCCTTGGGCCCCGCGGCCCTGCAGGCCGCGCGCTAGGTGCGCGGCGCTGCTGCAGGCCGCACGGGCGGCCTTGGGGCCGCGCGGCGCTGCTGGCCACGCGGCTGACCTTTGCCGCGTGGGGTTGGTTTCTCTGGGCAGTACGGCCATGGGCCGCACTGTGCCGCGTTGTTTGCGGCTCGGCGGTTGCGCGATAGGTTTTCCGCGCAACGCGCGGCGTTTCTCGTCGCCGTTTGGGTTTCTTTTGCCCTTTGTGAGCGCGGTTTTAGCCGCATGTTTTCTGATCCCGGTCCCTCTTCTTGTCTCGCAGTTGTGGCATACGGTTAGCTTCTCACGTGGCCGGTGGCGCGTGTTTTGCCGCGTGGAGCTGCGGGATCGCATCGGGACCTCCGTTTGGCGCACGGTTTTCGCGGATGGATCGCAGGTGGGTTGGTTTCTCCCAATGAACTACGGAATGCCCTTTTATGCTTCCGAATGCAAAGGTATCGTATCCTTACTATCAGGTATTTGCGGAACAGTCGTGCAAGTCGAGGGTGGTCGTTTCCGACTTGGACATGAGTGTTAGACGCATTGTTAGAGTATACGAGTTGTACTGGCTGAGTTACCAGATGGGTATAAATCACTGGCTGAGTTACCAGATGAGTAGAAATCACTGGCTGAGTTACCAGATGAGTAGATATCGCTGGCTGAGTTACCAGATGTGTAGAAATCACTGGCTGAGTTACCAGATGAGTAGATACCACTGGCAGAGTTACCAGATGGGTATAAATCACTGGCTGAGTTACCAGATGAGTAGAAATCACTGGCTGAGTTACCAGATGAGTAGATACCACTGGCAGAGTTACCAGATGGGTATAAATCACTGGCTGAGTTACCAGATGAGTAGATACCACTGGCAGAGTTACCAGATGGGTATAAATCACTGGCTGAGTTACCAGATGAGTAGAAATCACTGGCTGAGTTACCAGATGAGTAGATACCACTGGCAGAGTTACCAGATGGGTGTAAATCACTGGCCGAGTTACCAGATGTGTAGATATCACTGGCTGAGTTACCAGATAGATAGTTATGCCCTGGCCGAGTCACCAGGTGGTTACTAGAAGGGATTGAGGTGGCCTTCTAGTGACTTGTAGAGTTCTAGCAGTTCCAGTGCGGGGGCGGAAACTATGGGCGCCTAAGCCTACAGCATGTTCTTGTTTGATAAGGGCTGTAGGGGGCGCAGACGTTCGAAGTTTCCAGGCCTCCCGTGAGAGAGACTGAGAACTTACTTCCAGCATTGCATTGAGACATGTAGCGATAGATTCATTTCCAGTTATCTATCTATCTATCTATCTATCTATCTATCTATTTGTGTTTTTTTTTGTCTCCAGCAGACTGAGTGGGTGTACCGTGGGGTTAGCTTTGGTGCCCACTGAGATCTGACTGTTGCAGTAGATCTCACACCCGCTGTGATGACAGGTGTTCCTGAGGCGACCGTTCCAGGTTTGGCTCATTCGGAGCTTTCTGACCGAGGTTTGCGCGTGGCTGGCTAGCTCCTACCCGAGTCGGTGGTGTCGGTGTTGTGTCTCTTGTACTTTTCAGTTTCCACTTTTGTACTTATGTTGGGGGTGCTAGTGGACTGGTGTACTTGGACTTTTCACCGCTTAGTGTTTCTGCTTCCTTTCAGCTCTGATACTTGTTAGCTTTAGATCTCTTTTGCAGGTTAGACGCTTCGTCTGTACGGCAGTTTCCGTACAGACGGCGGATCTGTTGGCGAGCCCGGGTCGCAGTTCGACCCCCGGGGCGTGACACCTTGACTCTACGATTGAGCTTTTTGAGTGGAGAAAATTTTAGACATGTGTATTTTCAGATTACAGCGGAGTTCGGAAAGTTTCGGACTGGTGCGGAGGCCCCGAGGGCAAAAAGTGAGTTGGAGTGGGCTTAATTGGATTATTTAATTAATTAATTAATTTCTTAGTGTTGACTGTGGAGGAAATTAGAGAGAGATTGTGTAAAATAAAAATAAAAATGGAATTAAAAGAGAGTGTGTTGGTGTATAGATTGGAACTAGTGTTGGTGTTGGAGGGTGGATTTGGGATTCTTGTTCACTTTACACCATACACCATGCACCATTCCTTAATTAATTAGCATGCCACGTCACCCTTCTTCTTCCCAAAACTCAAACAGAGGAATGAGCTTCAAACAGAGGATTTGAAGAAAGGACAAGAAGAAGAAGAAGAAGAAGAATTAAAGGGAAGTAAAAGAGGGTTTTGATCATCTTGACGGCGCAAATCTATTGTTAGTAGCCGTGCGGAGCCGTGCGGAGCCGCGCGGAGCGCGCGCGAAGAACTTGAGTGGGGAGTAATGGTTCTTTTTTTTTGAAGCTTGAGTTTTTTGGATTTTTGTTGAATTTGTTGGAGTTGAATTGGGTTTTGAAAGAGGATTTTGATTGTGTTGATGGTGCAAACCTTCTGCTAGTAGCCACGTGAAGTCGAGCGGAGCGCGCGCGAAGAACCCGATTGAAGAATGTAGTAGTTCTATTTTTTTTTGAAGCGTGGGTTTTTTTTTAAGATTTTATTGATGGATTTGAGCTGAATGGATTTTTGGAGGATGTTAGTGTGTGTGTGTGTGTGTGTGTGTGTGAGTTGGTGAGGTAGATTTTCCATGTTGCTGCAGGAATTGAGCTTGGGGGCTGTTGAGTTCCGGAACAGTACATTGTGTTCCGGAACCAACACATTGAGTTCCGGAACTCAATGGGGTGTTCCGGAACTCAATGAAGTGTACCGGTACCCAGCTTGGGGTACCGGTACACAGCTCACAGGGAGCTTAATTAAGGACTTGGGCTTGGATTTTTTTAGGGGTATTAAGGTAAATTCACATTCTTGTTGCTTTAGCCCTACACTTGGTCTATTTATACAAGCTTTTCCCCCTGCTTCTTCTCCACCAAGACCTAAGGAAAGAAAAGAAAAGGAAGACAGCAAGGAAGTGAAGGAGAAGAAGAAGAGTGCTTTTTTTTTTGGGTTCCTGCTGCTCGGAGAGAAGCTGAGCCGCGCGCGCGTCAACTTTCATTGGAGGTAAGTTGACAGTTTTTCCTTGTTGAGCTATTGGGTTTTTTTATATGGATTTGGAGCAATTTATTGAGTTAGTTTGAAGGTGTTCTTCTCTCTTTTTCCATGCTTGTGCTGGAAACAGCTTGTGCTATTTGATTTACTGCGCGGGGCCGCAACAGCCGCATGCATGCACGTGTGGTGCTGGGTAGGCTAAGAAGGAGCCGAGGTGCGCAGTGAGTTGGTAGAGGACCTCGTGGCTGTAGCGTGGGCTTCCGGGGATTTTTCGGGGTGCGCGACAGTGCGCGCGCGCGAGGCGCAAGATCAGATTTTTCGTCAGATTGTGGATTCGGCGCGACCCCGATTTCGGCTTGCCTACGGAAAGCTTTCTAGGTGGGTTGGAATTTCTCCAAAATTTATGGAATGCCCCTTAATGCTATTGAATGCAAGTTGATCATGTTTATTAGGCGTTTTCGCTGTTGTTACATCTGATAGTTGCCTGGAATTTTCTGTAAAATTTATTGGAATCCCGGATTATTTTTAGTAGACTCCTGATATCATATGACACTAGGTTTCATGTTTTGTTTGCATCTTAACTGCACCTGAACCATTTTAAAAATCGAGAAACGCATTTTCAAGGAAAATCAATCATTTCAAAGATGGTTTTTTAAAATTATGAGATTGCCAAAGGTATGGCATAGGTTCAGGATGCTTGTTTACTCGTGCCGGTGTGCCGAGTGGATTTTTAGAGCAAGTGTGCTGAGTTCTAGTGTCCTGTGAGTTCTTCTTCCTTATTGGGGATCGATGGGTTTATTCTAGATCATGGAATATGTTTCTGATTTAGTGGTGGAGATGGTTCTCCCACTTAGTTCTGAGGATATTTGGGATTCTGGCAGATCGAGTCGCGGAGGTTTCCCGACTCAGCCATGGTCGTGCATTATCAGATTGAGTCGTTGAGGATTCTCCGACATAACTGTGAGAGTATTTGGGATATTCCTGTTTTAGTCGAGGTTCTTTTTCCGACTGAGTTGTACTCTGAGCTTTGAGATATCGATCTGTTTGATCGTGGACTTTAGCCTGCATGCGCCGCTTATGAGACAGTGATACAGATGAGATACTTGAGCTCGTTGGGGTCGCTCCCCTCGGGTCACGCTCCGGATGCGTAGATGTGTTGATGCCCCTGGCCGAGTTACCAGGTGGTTACTTGCCCCTGGCCGAGTTACCAGGTGGTTACCTGCCCCTGGCCGAGTTACCAGGTGGTGGATGCCCTAGCCGAGTTACCAGGAGGTTACTTGATTGAGATTGAGATAGTCGGACAGGACGCCCCACGTAAATCCCGTCCTCACGGGGATGTGTGGTAGTGGGCAGGTGCGTTCCTAGTCGACAGGCGCAGGCTTGACTGGACCCTATGTGGCAGTCTTTGGGATTGGGTGTTATGAGCGGGTGGTCACATACTATGTTCTTAGATGGTTTTTCCTTTGAGCTTTATGTTGAGACACATTAGCTCTAGTTTTCTTTCAGCTTACCTTTATCTATCTATCTGCATACCTATCTGTTTTGCCTCCAGTAGACTTAGTGGGCATACCGTGGATTTTGGGATGGTACCCACTGAGATCTGCCTTCTGCAGTAGATCTCACACCCGCTGCGGTGACAGGTTGAGGCAGCTATTCCGGCTTGGTTCGCGCGGAGACAGCAGATCGAGGTGAGGACGCGGCCGATTAGTTCCTTACCAGCATTGAGAGTCTGAGGTAGATGTACCCGGTGTATTTTATGTTTCCACTTTTGTACTGGACATTCTGAGAGACTTGTGAGGATAGTATTTATTTTATTCCTGTGAGACTTTGTACCTTGAGGATTTGTGTACTAGTGGAGATTTTACTATCCCAGATGTTCAGTTTTATTCTATAGCTTTTGGTTTTCGTTTCAGCTCTGATACATGTTTTTAGCTATAGATCTGACTTGCAGGGTAGACGCTTCGTCTGTACGGCAGTTTCCGTACAAATGGCGGATCTGTTGGCGAGCCCGGGTCGCAGTTCGACCCCGGGGCGTGACAGATTAGGGTGGTATCAGAGCCAGGTTTCGATCCTGGGACCTGTGGGTTATGGGCCCACCACGCTTCCGCTGCGCCACTGTAATATACAAAAGTCTCACCAATCACTCAGATTGTCCAGTACAAAAGTAGAAACATAAAATACAGGGTACATCTACCACTGACTCTCAATACGGTAAGGAACTACTCAGCCACGTCCTCACCTCGATCAGCTGTCTCCGCGCGAACCCAGCCAAAACAGCTACCCCAGGAACCTGTCACCGCAGTGGGTGTGAGATCTACTGCAGAAGGTAGATCTCAGTGGGTACCGTCACCAATATCCACGGTATGCCCACTAAGTCTACAGGAGGCACAAAAGATAGGTATGCAGATAGATGAATAAATGAAAGCAGGAAATGAGCTACAACTATATGCCACAACCATATGCTCAAGGAAACCTCTACTATGATCCTGCTATGCATACACTCTCACCACTAGATGCCTCAAGTACCATGCTCAAAGGAATACTCATCTAAGAGCAAGCTATACACCACTCGCACACAAGGTGCTCTCAAAACCCAAATCTCAATGACTGTCCAAAATTTGGCACAGTCAAGCCCGCGCCTGTCATCTAGGAACGCACCTGCCCACTCCACGTGGGGCGTCCTACTGACCACTATGGACGCACCTGCCCACTGCGTGTGGGGCGTCCTACGCACCTATCCACTGCGTGTGGGGCGTACTACGCACCTGCCCACTCCGCGTGGGGCGTACTGCTGACTACTATGGACGCACCTGCCCACTGCGTGTGGGGCGTACTACGCACCTGCCCACTCTCTGTGGGGCGTACTACGCACCTACCCACTCCGCGTGGGGCGTCCTCGAGGGGAGCGACCCCTCAGAGCTCTAGTATCTAGTCAGTCTCAACTGTCTCATAAATGGCACATGCAGGCTATGATCCTCGATCAAACGGATCAGATACCTAACACCAGATAACACCCCACAGTCGAGAACCCTCCACGACTGGATCAGGAAACGCCAAACCCTCTTATAGCTATGTCGGAGAACCCTCAACGACCCAATCTGATAATGCACATCCCATGGCTAAGTCGGGAAACCTCCACGACTCAATCTGCCAAAGCCCAATCTCTCGAAATCAAGCCGGAGAATCATCTCCACTACTAAATCAGAAAATATACCCATGATCTAGAATAATCCCACCAGGGATCTCAACTCAACTGACACTAGAACCCATCCCACAGAGTTCTAAAAAAATCCTCTCGGCCCCTCGGCACGAGAACAATGCATCCTGAACCTACTCAATGTCTTTGGAGACTCACAATAATTTAAACCCCTTTTAAATTATCAATTTTCCTTAAAATCGGTCCGCCGATTTTTAGTACGGTTCAGATGCCAATCAAATGTCAACTAATCATGCAGTCTAGTGTCATAACGTCCCTAGATCATGCTAAAAATATCTGGGGCCCATAATTGTCTTTCTATAATTTTCTAGGCAACTATCAGATTCACCAGCTATATAAATAATGAGCTAATCATGATCGACATGCATACAATAGCTTTAGAAGGCATTCCATATATTTCGGAGAAATTCCAACCCACCTGGAAAGCTTTCCGCAGGCAATCGCTGAAGTCGGGGTCGCGCCGAAATCACGATCTGACGAAAAACTGAACTGCCCCTCGCGCGCGTGCGCACTGTCGCGCACCCCAAAAAAAAAAATCCTCGGAACTCTCACAATAATCCCCAAGCCTCAACAATCTCCCTGCTCAACCCAGCATCAACTCAGCCAACCGATTTCACCAGCACGTGCATGAAAGCATGCATGCTGTTTGCGGCTTTGCGCAGTAACCAGCCTAAAAATAGCACGAGCTGTCTCCAACAGCTTGGAAAAGAGAGAAACATGCAATTCAACTCCAAATCCACTCCAAATCCATAAAATAAAACCACAAATCCATCATATAAAATCTGACACTTACCTTAAATATGGCTCGCTGCACGCGCACTGCTGGTTCTACTCCAAACAGCAGGAAGCAATGTTGCACCCTCCTTCTACTTCTTCTTCTCTTCTTTCCCATTCCTCTCATTCCTCTGTTTGAGGAAAAAACCTCTGTTTGAGTTTGGAGGAGACGATGACATGGCATTCACTAATTAAGGTGGCTAATTTGAGGAGCTTGTGCATGGTGCATGGTGCATGGTGGAAAGAGGAAACCCAAGTCACTCCCAACACCAACACCAACAACAATCCACACCTCTTATAATTCCCTTTTTTCTTTCTTTACTCTTCTCTCTCTAATTCCCTTCACAGGCAACACTTAATAGATTAATTATTTAATTAAATAATCCAAGTTAAGCCAACTCCAACTTACTTTTTGCCCTCGGGGCCTCCGCATCAGTCCGAAACTTCCCGAACTCCGCTGTAATCTGAAAATACACATGTCCAAAGTTTTCCCCACTCAAAAGCTCAACCGTAGAGTCAATGTGCTCAATCCAAATACCAGCTCCCATATCTGCCGACTCCAACTCACTTTTCGCCTTCGGGGTCTCCGCACCAGTCCGAAACCTCCCGAATTTCACTGTAAACTGAAAATACACATGTTCCAAACCTTTCCCAATTTTTCTGGAAACAACAGTGGAGTCGAGGCTCTAACCAACCGGTCCTCTAACGGCGCACAATGCCCGGAAAACTCCGATTCCAGCTGGGGCTTCCACGCCGATCCGACTCAACCCGAACTCATCTGCTAACATATATGGAACACGCCCGAGGCGATAACTCCGCACCACGCCATCTTGCAAGGTCGGTACGCTCTACAAAGTCCCGGTACTCTACACTCTCCCCTCCTTAAAAAGGTTTCGTCCTCGAAACCAGAATAAATCCATTGCTTAGGAGGGTGTCTCAATAAATGGGGATCGGAAAACTGAACTCATCCTCAGGCCCTCAAATGGCCTTTCACACTCATCAGGATGGCTCCACTGAACCTTCGCTCAAGGTAAAACCCGACTGCATAATCTTTCTGTCTCACCAGCAAGAATTTGCATCGGTAGCTCCTGATAACTCAGATCCTTGCCAATTGCCAAAGAAGTGAGAACCCAAAACATGCGGGTGATAAAATACTCGCGGATCAAGCTCCCCGCGTAAACTCAAATCCTCGCATCCCAGCAAATAGTGGTTTCCAGAAAGCATGATCTCCAAATCGCAAAACTCTACGCCTACCATTAGCATAAAACCTCCGTTGCTCCTTAGCAACTAAAATGCTCAAGTTCCACGACAAGCTCACACATCCATCCACAGGGGAAAAAAATTTCCAACATTGGAAACCACGCTCACCTTTAGCTCTCAATTCCAAGTTCCAAAAGTGGCGACCACCAATCGAACATCTCATTCAACGGTTGCACGGTTCGCCTAACCAAGGCATACTGACCATAATGTTCATACCGGGACAATGAGATACTAAATCAATCATACCGTTACAGTAACTCTGTCTACCGGCGTAGCCTCAATCAAAGTCCTCCTGGGTAACCCTGTACTTCAGGCTCATGGATCTCTGAATAATTTCACGATCTCTCTATCACCGGCAATATCTGCAAAATTGCTGGTATCCTCCTCAGCTTTGCCCCTTCCAAGCTACGCTGGCTTGCATAGTCCAAGAGTTTCTGATCTCTGTCACTAACATAGGTCTAAGCCCAACCCAAATGGTATCACTCATCGTTGGGTCCTCTAACACTCTTGCAACTGAGATCACATAGCCGAATCACAGAACCTTCACCGTTGTGCACTCACAACGTGGCATCACTGCCGTGTACCAACGGCAAGGCATCACCACCGTATACCAACGGTGTGGCAACAAACACAGGTATCAACCTCTCGGATCCTCACTGTCGTATCCCCACGACGTGGTACTGGGTCGCCCAGACTTCTCAATCCGTCGAATCCCGCAACTGCGCTAATAGTTCTCTCTCTCTATGTCTCACGGGTGACACTCTAAGAGATGCCGCTGAAGTCGGCGCGGTTTCCAAACCACGTCGATCTCTATCTTGATCTCAATCTCACCAACGGCGGCTTCGAAATCAAATCTGGTAAACTTTAACTCGAGATCACTCAGCAAAAAATGATATTCCTTAGTCCCGGTGCCGCCGTAGGCACCTCCTCAATAGTCGCTAACAAGCGATACAACCACGACTCAACCTCTGTCGTGCTCTAGCATCCTCTCTAAACACACTCCTCCTGGCCAGGTCCACGGAGGGTCATTGTCCTCTCTCGACAATCCATGATAACATAACGTTGGGATATCCAATCCTTATCCAACCTCATAACATCATCTCGGAGCTGATGTAGGACTAACAATATAGGATGAAATCCAAGGTCCTACTGCACTGGGCGGGACTGGCAACACTAATCCATGTGCTATACGTGATCTGGAACCTGATCCTCACGTGCATAAGCCAACAATCCCATCTCCGGTCTATATGATGCTATCCATGCTCTACTAGAACACACCCAAGCGGTATCGGTATCAACATGCCCTAACTCTAATGACCATATGCAACCACACCTAGTAAGACGCGATCCACAATCCTGGCGTCCTCTAACCAGCCGCACAATCTCATCCACCTGATGCTGGTGGCCATCATAATATCTGTCTCGGCGTCACGGCTCAATCAGCCTACCGGTAAGTCGGATGAACCTCAACATCCTGAAGGGGTAGTGGGGTGCCGTCACAAGCGGCAAATCCATGAGTACCACTCTGGGACACTCGGCCTGAAAATGTCCAAACTATCCACATGATAAGCATCGCCCCTACCTGAGGTCTCACTACGGCGATGAATGCGGCCCACCGCAAAAGACACAGTCATCCTAGCACTGCTGCTAGTGCATCGACTGTCGAGAACCTCCTAGTCCCTGTCTCCTCTGAGGCTCAAAATCTTGGGGCTGGAATCATGATAACCTCGATCCACTCAACTATCCCAAATCCGACGATGCTGGACACCTCTCTCTGAGCTAGTCCCTCGCTCTTCGTCCCTCTTGGGCGTGATCGCGGATCCTCGGTCAATCCATCGGGCATGCACAATCGGTGCATCTAAAGTCTCTCGCCGAGAATACCCAAAATGATAAACATCTCGAAGCAGTGCCCTCTCAAACATGATCCACCTTCTGGGCCTCATCCTGAGCGACATGGGGCACTCTGCTCAACAATCACAGAAACTCGCTCCAAATCCTCAACCACTCTCCTGGTGGTCCAACGGGACAAACTCGACGCCACCAACACTCGGCGTCCCTATCCAAAGGTGCGCAACCAAGTGAACCTGATGCTTCACCTGGATGAACAAGTCCTCGAGCAACTTTTCCATAGCAGCAATCCAGTTCTCGGCCTCCCAAGGCTCCAACTCTGCCCCGAAATCTGTAGGGGATGGAACTGGCGGATGAACAACAACCAATCAGCAACCTCTCGCTGCTCCCGCACTACTCAGAGTGCGAACTGGGTCGAAGTCGACGATGTCGCGGTCGGAGGTACTACTGGCGATACCTCGGGAAATGCTCTCAGCTCAAACCTGCGCATCACGCGCTCCATGTTCTCTTCCTGGCACCGCGTCGCCTCAACAACTGAGCTACCTGGGCCCGTAACTCTCCGACCTCACTCTGCTCTGTCCATTCAGCCTCCCGCTGTTCGGGCTCCTCATCCCAGGTCAAACATGCCCTCGCCGCTGCTCGGCGTCCCAGAGGCAACAAGAACGACTGCCACAACCAACCAAACCTCAAACACTCCCGACCCAATCAAGCGAAAGTCTAATACATGTTAACCTTTCTAAAGCATTATGTTGTCTGCAGCCAACATAATCATTTTAGAGAATAAACATGTAAGATCACTCGCCCCAATCCCTCGGGGGAGGTACAAACTCAATCAGGACTTTCGCTAAAATCCCGTCTCTCACGACAGTCATCCTACTGTCCAACCCAAAGCCTAGGGTCACCAGCCGGAAATGTGAGATGAGTCTCGGCTGAGCCAGGGTTATATAGCGGGTAGAGCGAGGCTCCCCGGCTAATGACCGTTGTGAGTGGAGTGCAGCTCCTCACAAGGTCGGCTAAGGCTAGCGAGACGAGTCTCACATTGCCTGGTGCTTGTGAGTGTGCTTGAGCCTGACGTGGACGTCAGGGCTTAAAGGGGGGAAGAATGTGACACCCCGAAATTTGGATTAGTCCTATATATAAATGATATAATAGGACTAAATCTCTTAACCCGGCTATAGCATTTTGGATGGTAGCGAGATCCAAGAGGTTGTGAGAGTTAAGCGTGCTAGAGCTAGAGTAGTTCTAGGATGGGTGACCCCCTGGGAAGTAGGGCGTCACAGAAAAAGCCCGCCAATCTCCTGCTGCCACGTGTCCCCGCGCCCGGTCTCTGCACCAGCGCGGGGTTTCGTGGACCGCGCATCGCGCGCCGGCCACTCCTGGGGAGCCACGTGTCCCCGCGCCGGGTCCATGCGCCACCCGGCGCTACTCTGTGGACCGCGCTCAGTAAACCGGCCAATAACAGGCCGCCACGTGGCACCCAGCCGGTCTACGGCCTCCCCCATGCACCAAAATCCACTGAAAACTTCCGGGAGTCCGTTTTTGGGCATACGGACTCAGAATTAAACAAGCAAATAGCTGTTTTCAAGCGTTTTTCCGCGCTGAATCCAAATCCAACCTCTGTTTGGCCCAAAACCTTTTCTAAAATTCGGCAAAAGCAGCCGAAGGCCAATCCAGCTATCAATACCTCACAGGGTCCATCTGTGGCATCCCTTTGATGCACTATGGGCCAGACACACCATCAATAGGTGTTTTACACAGTGGATTCACGGGAAAAGCTACATGGGGTTCTGGGGCCCTATAGCTCCCAACAACACTAACACTGGTCTAAACTCAGCTACCAGACTCCACTCAGCCGCCAGACACGAGTGCAACAATGTCCCAGAATAACATGACCACTCGGCCGACTACCCGGGCGAGAAAACTCTATGTCAAGGAAAAGATGCAAAGTGTGGGATGTCTAAAGTATAAAAGAATCTAGCCCAAGTGAAGGTTCTCTACTAGTATGGTTAAACATGCAACATATGACAGGGTGCTAGGTCAAATTCCAAATAATAGCATTTAATTAACATAATATAAATGGGAAACATTAGCCAACAATAATCTCAATATCCTCAAACAAAGCATTATCTCTCACAAGTATGTTTTCTATCTCATCGAGCATAAGGTGAACATAACCATTTTAATAAATGAGAGATTTCAAATGTACCCAACATGTACAATAAATCAAGTAAGCCTCAAACCACATGAACTAAACCATTTCTCATGCTTACATCCCAATCCTATAAGTTGTACAATAAATTATGCATGCTATCAATCACATAGGGTAACACTTCCCTTGGGTAAGCTTTCATTAGTCATAATCATGAATATCCAAATCTTGCAAGTTCTCATAAAACCTAACATGAATATTTTTCTTGCAATTTCTCATGCAATACCATTACTAAGCTTACCTCTCAACCATATAAGGTACACTAAACATGCATGCATTCTATCAGATAGAATTAGAGAACCGTCCACCGGTTCTGAAGACGAAGCAACCCACCTGAAACTTGTCGATCCGCTGCCCGATCAAGCTGACTTTTGGCGTGTGTAATCCTTATCCTCTCAGAACTCCGATGTCGCAAAACATCCAAATCCGCCACACGGATTGGGCGCAATCACTGAAATAATGTACACTTCGCGATTAAATTCCAGAATTTCAACGAGTAAGACTAAGCTAAATAAGATGTAAGTGCAGCTCCAAATACCTTGAGATGAAGTCCCGAACAGTAAAACAAAGATATCCTCTTTCATACAAATATCATCAAGTCTTCAAAAATCCGCCACTAATTCCCCTTTAAGATTCAAATGAAGCAAGCATTATATTGCCATCCCAAATTTCCACCGATTTCCAACATAACTTACAAAAAATTAAAGAGAGCAATCCATAAGGAATTTTAAGCTGAAACCAAAAGGAGAAATCTTCACCTTGATCTTAATAAGATGTCCAAGAATTACATCATTTGTTGCATTCCCAATGTCCAAGTATCAAAATAATGCTAACTCTGAAATCTGTTGTAATCCCTAAAACAGGGCTGAGAAGATCAATAATGTTACCTAGTCAAACGTGCTCCAAATTCAGCAAGAGAGGTACCATTGGATTCCTTGTCGAGAGTAGATGTGAATCAAGCTAAAAAACCCCAAATTCCATGCTCGGATAAAGAAGAATGTAGTGGTCCAGATTCCCATGCAACCTTTCCGGTGAATCCACTGTGTAGAACACCTAGTGTTGGTGTGTCTGGCCCATAGCGCATCAAAGGGATGCCACAGATGGACCCTGTGAGGTATCTTTTGCTGATCTGGCCTTCGGCTGCATTTTCCAAATTTTAGAAAAGGTTTTTGGCCAAACAGAGGTTGGATTTGGATTCAGCACGGAAAAACGCTTGAAAACGGCAATTTGCTTGTTAAATTACGAGTCCGGATGACCAAAAACGGGCTTCCGGAAGTTTTCGGAGAATTTTGGTGCATGGGGGAGACCGTGGACCGGCCTGGAGCCACGTGGCGGCCTGTCATTGGCCGGCTCACGCAGCTCGGTCCACGGGGAGGCGCGGTGGGTGCATGGACCGCCGTGCGGGACGCGTGGCGTGCCCAGAATGGCTGGCGCACGCGGCGCGGTCCAGGGAAATTGCGCGGTTACTGTGGACCGGGTGTAGGGACACGTGGCAGCCTGGCGTTGGCTGGCTCACGTAGGCGCGGTCCACGGGAGATCGGAGGAGTGCCTCGGGGCGCGTGCGTGCACAGTGGCCAGGCGACGCTGTCGGCCGCATGTGGCCGCGCTCGAGTGCAGGCCATGTGTCGCCCCGCCACTGGCGGGCCGTACCTACCCCGTTTGACTGGGCGGGGACACGTGGCCGACTCCCAGCCGCCCCGCACATGCTGTCCGCTGTGCGGGGACACGTGGTGGGCGTAGGAACTTCCGGGCGCTGGTCGGACCGTGACTCGTGCGACCCTGCGGATTCGGGCGCCCGAATGTGAGCGCCCGAATCCGGCCTTTTTAGCTTAGTGGGCTGGGCCTATAAATAGGTTCTTTGAGGCCTTCTTTCTCCTTTTTCTGGGCTTCTTTTCACAGAGGGCTTTAGGAAACTCCTTCATCTCACAGTGCCTTATTCTTTGGAGGACTTTGAGGATTTTTGGAGGTCACTACTTCGGCATTTTCTGCGATTCGGCGCACAGCGACGCTCCTACACCGGCGGCCCATTTCGTCGCATTTCAGTGCGCGGACTCTCCCGGCTTACTCCGACCTCCGTTTTAGGCGATTCTCGTGCCGTTGGCTTCACGACATGTAGGGCTTAAACTTTTGTGTTTTGAGCTCCCCCTCTCTTTGAGTTTATCTTGGAGTTTCCCGAGCTTTCTTTTGACCCATTTTTCTTCGCGGAGTTTTGGACAGCCCTTGGGTATTTCGGCGATATCTTTGCGCACAGGCGTCGGATGGAGGCGTGCCTGAGTCGTTTTGCATCTACACAGCACCAGGAATGTCCTCGAATTTTCCTGGAATTTTATGAGTTCTCCCCGAAGGTGAAAAATCCCTTTTTCCTGAGCTTAGTGCCACAGATTTTGTATATGGGTTGTTTTACGGTGGTCACCTTGCAGAATTTTTATCTTGATGTATAAAACTCGGTTTTGAACATGCAGGTACTCGTTTCGATCGACTCGCCGCGACTATCGTGAGAGTATTTTTTCTGGAATTTTCAGAGCCTTTTTTGTAGGTGAAAACAGTGCATCTCTGGACTGTTAGTGTTGGGACAGCTTGTGTTGGGGTATTTGTATGTTTAATTGTGTATATTTTTGGGGTATTTTGTATAGTTCTTGTGGCGGTTAACTTGCTTGGGCATGGACATCGTTTGGACGGGGATTTAGCGTTCGAGGTGGGTGATTGTCGTGAACCTCTTAATTTGGGCTACCCACTAGGCTTATTGGAATATATATATAAAAGGTTAAAGGGCATATGTGGATAAATTGGCATGCTTGTTGGATTAAGTGCATATGTGGATAAAATGCTTGTATGAGTTAGATTGCTACATTAGTACTCGCCTTTGGATGAAATTTATTATCAGGAAATGTAGTATCATGCTAATAGATATGCTGACTAGTACATTGTGATTAATATGCATGTGGTATAGGCGGGCATCGATCATGTTAGTACATAGTGTTGTATGCGATTACTATTATCCTGGAATAGCATGCTTTGATAATTACTTGAACATCGATACTTATATTTATTTTACCATCATGAGGACTTTTGCATGCTTGTATGGTCACCTAGTTAGGCCACCATTTTTTGCTACACCATCATGCTGGAACTGACTTAGGAGAAACCATGTTTTTCATTTCTTCTCCTGTTTCTAGGCTTAGGGGGTATTATGCTCGGGTTCGAGCAGGGGCTGGGACAGTGTAGTTAGATATTGGGGATTTGGGACAGGCAGGCTTTGATGGCAGGGTATTGCGGCAACCGCAAATTTTGGGCGGTTGACCGGACAGTTGTTATTGCATCAGATTGGGGGAGAGGGATCAGGCTTCCTTTAGTGGATGGTTTTCCCACTTTGATCAGTGTCATGATCCAGTCCTGCTAACTTATACTACTATTGTGGTGACCCAGATCTCTGCAGGGCTTCTACAGTGCGATCATCAGCTTCTAGAGGCCTATGTGGTGTGTCGGCGGTGTTTCTGCACCAATTTGGACACAAGTGATGGACTTCGGGTGTATAATGGATCACGTGGGTAATTGGGGGACCCCGTCGATTGTTTAGAAGTGGTTTCGCGTGAATCGGGCATCAAAATTGGACTCAGTGCGGAATTTGGACTAAAAAACGCCCTTCCGAATGCCTTCGACAAATTTTGGAATTGGAATTTGGCAAATGGGACAGCGGATTTGGATTCAGCGCGCGAAAACGGTGAAAATGAGCTATTTACTTGTATTTTCGGAGCCCGGATGACTTGGCACGATTTTCGAGGTTCGGCGGCACTGTTCCGGCAGCCGTAGAGGGGCCTGCGGCGGCGGCTGGCGGCGGAGCGCGGCGGCGGGCGGAGGCGAAGCCGCTTGGTCCACCGTGGAAGCATGCACCGGGCGCTGGACACGTGGCGCATCCCGATTGGTCGGCGCGGCCGGCACGGCAGACGCAGTCCATGGAAAGGCGCGGGTGCACGGTGGACCGGAGCGGGACGCGTGGCGTCATGGCATTGGCTGGTGCACGAGCGCGCGGTCCACGCGGCGGGCGGCGGGTGCCTCGAGATGCATTCCCGACACGGGGCCGCGGGCGGCGCGGCTGCGCACGTGGGCGCGGCTGCGCACGTGGGCGCGGCGTGGGCGCGGCCGGGCGCACGTGGGCGCGAATCCCGAGGAGTTGACCCCTGGGTTCGACGGCGAATCGGGTGGACACGTGGCGCACCACGATTGGCGGGCGCGCGTGCGCCGGGCGCGGGCTGTGTCGGCGCGGGCTGTGTCGGCGGGCCACGTGGCGGGCTCTCGGGATTTCGGGCGCGCACAGTGTTGGGCCGGGCCCAACACTGTAGCGGCCCGAATGTTCCGGGCGCCCGGATTTTCGGCCCAAAAGTCCAATTTTAGATTTTTCTCGGGCTGGGCCTATTTATTCCCTCTTTCACCTCTTGTGTGAGGCTTTTCCCGAGCTCCCCTGCCTTTGGACCCTTCACCAAAGTTGGAGATCTTCCTGTCGCGCATCTTTTGGCGAAGGCCCAGAATTTTTGGAAGCCGCGGCGTCGACGACTTCGGCATCGGAGCACAGAGCGACGATCTTTCATCGGAGGCCCGCCATCGTCGCATTTTGGTCTGCGAGGTCCACAGAGCTTCTCCGACAGTATTTTTGGACGATTTTTGCGGCGTTGGATTCACGAGAGGTATGTCTTCGATTTATGTGTTGATCACCTTATTTTATTCTGAGTTCGTGGCACGGTTTTTGAGACTTTTATAAGCCGCTGTTTTGCTGGTAGAGTTTTGGACATCAGCCCCTTGCCGGAATTTTATCTCTGAGCTCGAGCGTCGGATCGAGACGAGCCTATACACTTTTTGCATATACTCGTCGCCAGGATTATCGTCGTATTTTTTCAGGATTTTTCTGAGGCTCGCCCGAAGGTATACTGTTTCCCCTTTTACTGTACAGAGTATTACAGTTGTGTGGTTGTGAGATTTTGCGCACCTGTACTGTGGAATTTGTAACTTGGCCTACGGGGCTCGGATTTGGGCGTGCAGGTACCCGTTTCGAAGGTCTCGACGCGAAGATTACAGTAGTATTTTTATTGGAATTTTCGGAGCCCTTTTCGTAGGTGAATAATTGACATCTTTGAGGCTAATTTCAGGTTGTGATTTATTTGGGTAAATGGTGGAATTAAGTGTAACTTTGGACCTTATTGTTGTACCCAGGAAGGTTTGCTAGTGTTTTTGAACCTGTTGGAACTGGAGATGATGGTTTCCGGGTATTTCAGCTGTTAGGATGTGAAGACCCGAAATTCCCACTTATGGAGCACTGTTGCATCTACAGCTTCTGGAGGCCTATGTGGCGCGTCGGCGGGGTTTGTGCACAATTTGGACACAAGTGGGGGACTTCGGGCTTAAATGGATCACGTGGGTGATCAAATGGCCCCGTCGAATGCTTAGAAGTGGTTTTGCACGCAATGGATATTAAAATTGGACTCAGTGCGAAGTTTGGACCAAGGAACACCTTTCCGGATGCCTTCGGCAATTTTTGGAGTTGGAATTTGGCAAAATGGACAGCAAATTTGGATTCAGCGCGCGAAAACGATAAAAATGGACTATTCACTTGTATTTTTTGGAGCCCGGATGACGCGGGCAATTTTCGAGGCTTCTTGGTACTGTTCCGGCACCGGCGGCGGCGGCATGCGGCGGCGGGCAGCGGCGGAGCGCGGCGGGGCAGGCGCGGGCAGGTGCGCGGTCCACCGCGGAGGCGTGCACCGGACGCGGGCCATGTGGCGGCTCCCGGTTGGCCGGCGCAGCAGGCGCGGTCCACGGGATAAGCGCGGGTGTACGGTGGACCGGAGGGTGACACGTGGCATCGTGTGGTTCGTCGGTGTAGTGGACCGGGTCCACGGTGCTGGTGTTGCTGGCCTCGGGGCGCGTGCCTGGCAGGGCCGCAGGCGCGCGTTGACCCCGTTTCCCGCGCGAGTGCGCTCCACGTGTCGATCCCGCGTTGGTCCACGTGTCGTGCGGCGGGAGGCCAGTTTTGCTGTCGCCTGTTTGGCGGGCGACGTGGAGGCCCGCGGGAGATTCGGGCTGCTACAGTGTTGGGCCGGCCCAACACTGTGTGCGCCCGAAAGTCCCCTTGCGCCCGGAAACCGGGACATGTTCGGTATTTTGTGATTTGTTTCTGGAGCCTATAAAAGCGATCCGAGCTTCCTTCTTTCCCCTTTTTCCGACATTTCCGAGCCTCCTCTCGCCATGGCGCCCTCAGCAAAGATGATCCCCGAGCTATGCTGCATCCATCTGCCAAGTTTTGAGATTTTTGGTGGCACGTTTATCGAGGTTTCCATTTTTACGGCGCGGCGCGACGCTCGTCCATTTGGGTTCCCCTTCGTCGCGTTTCGGTGCGCGAGCTCCCCCGGCCTACTCCGACCAACTTTTCGAGCGATTTCTTCGCCGCTGGATCCGCGACGGACAGATCTACGATCTAGGTATTTTCAGGTTTCCCTCATTTTGCGATTTTCGAGGTGTTTGTTCAAGCTTACTGTGACCCCATTTCTGTGATGGAGATTTGGACAGCGGCGTGGTTTTCGGCGATATCTCCGCAACCGGGCATCGTATGGCGACGTTCTTGTACACTTTTTTCATCTACTCGACGCGAGGATTGTCACAGTATTTTTATTGGATTTTTCTAAAGCTTGCCTGAAGGTATATTTTTTGCCCTTTATCTGTGCAAGGAAATACAGATGTGTGGTTGTGTGTTTGTGAGCGCCCAGTATTGTGGAATTTGTAACTCGGCCTACGGGGCTCAGAATTTGACGTGCAGGTACTCGTTTCGAAGGTATTGACGCGAGGAACGCGGCAGTAATTTTGTTGGATTTTTCAGAATCCGTTCTACAGGTGAAAATTGCACATCTTCGGGGCTGTTTTCTGATGTTGTATATACTTGGATATTTTGGGGAATAAACTGTAACCTTGGACCTTTTATTGTCCCCAGGAGGGTTCGCGAGTGTTTCTGAACCTGTTGGAATTGGAGATAGTGGATTCCGGGTGTTTTCAGCTGTTTGAAGCCGAGGCTTTCGCGTCTCGTACCGAGGGTGCTGTTTTAGCAGATTTTGGACTGTGAGCGTCTACACTCTTCACCGACTTCAGGTTTGCCTTGGTTTAAGCGCTTCAGGTGGGTAAGCTTAATATTGATAAGGTTTTATATTCTGGTGAATGTAAATGCATTTGTGGGGATGTCACCCCTCTATGACTGATATCAGGCAAAATTGATGTACAACCGATATGAGCGAGAGGTAAGCAAGGAATGGCCCACTTGGGTGAGGTTGGTATACCATAGTAGGAATACTTTAGCACGCTTTGCCAAAATATGTTTCACCCACTTTTATCGTTTCTGAGGACAAAAGCATGCTTGTATGGACATGTAGTTAGGCCATCTTTTACTGTTACACTACTTATTGGAACTTGACTTAGGAGAAACCATGCTTTTCCTTTCTCCTTCCTTGTTAGTCAAGTGGTCAGTGTTGCTCGGGTTCGAGCAGGGGTCTGGGTAGTGTAGTCGGGACTTGGTGTCTGGGACAGGTTGGATTAGTTGTGGGGCTTTGCGGCAACCGCGGATATTGGGCGGTTGACCGGATATTTATTTATGCACCAGATTGGGCATCTGAATTCTCTAGTGGACAGAGTTTCCCACGATTTGAGTACTTTTGCATTTGATTGAGGACCGAGACTTTCTTTAGTGGTTGGGCTTTCCCACTTTGATCAGAGTCATGATCCAGTCCTGCTTTGGTTACTTATCACACCGGCGCGGTTATTGCCCGGTGATGCTTTTACCACACCGGCGCGGTTATTGCCCGGTGATGCTTTCCTCGTGTGCGTCGCTCCCCTCGAGATCCCCTCCGGAGGCTGGGGCCAGACAGTTATTGACAGTTTTTGCTATCACATCGGCGCGGTTATTGCCCGATGATGACGGCGGCAGCAGGCAGTACCAGTTTCACTGGTGACACTAGATGAGTTTATTTCAGGCTTTTACTTTATTGTTGCACTCGTGTCAGGGGGACCGAGTGGAGTCTAGTAGCTTTGTTTAGACCAGTGCTAGTGTTGTCGGGAACCATTTGGGGATTGACGGTGGTCCCGAGGTCATTGTGAGTTAGTCGACCGTTGTGCGAGAGGTTTGGTGATCTTGAGGCTATCCGTTCTGAGAGAGAGAGTGGATTTTGACTATAGCCTGCATGAGCCGCTACTCGATAGCGAGTTAGTCCGTTTGGACGCCCTACGTAATTCCTGCCCGTCAGCGGGAGGTGGTCGTAGGTGGGGCGCCGGTTTGACTGGACCAGATGTGGCAGTCAGCTCGATTGGGTCGATTGTGCACTTCATGTGCTAGTGGTTGCATACCATACTTTGTTTCTCCCCTCTTGAGCATTTAGATGGAGGCTTGGTAGCTGTTAGGTGACATCAGCATTCTTGTTCAGTTCCTACTTCTTTGGTTATATTATGTCTCTTGAGGACTTAGTGGGCAGACCGTCGGGTCTGGCGGTGGTACCCACTGAGAACTCCCTTTTTAGTGTAGTTCTCACACCCTTTGGGGGTTTTCCCCCTCCTTTTTCCTTCCTCTCCTTTGTTTTGCAGAGTCTTAGCGGGTGTTGCTGATTCTGCGGTTGTTGATCGAGGCAAGGGAGTCGCGTGCTAGATCCCTACCCGTCGTTGGAGAGTAGCGGTACCCCCTTCAGAGGAGATCTTCATTAGATTAGTTATTTTATTTTTTCCTCTTTTGAGAGACTGCTGTAGTGAGGATGATATGTATTGAGAGCCTGTACACTGATGTATTTATTGGAGATATCTCCCTGTTGAGTTTTGAGTTTTGTATATGAGGATCTTGTATCATTATTATTTTTGGGAGATGGACACTGTCGTATTATTTTCCAGTTGTACAGTTGTTGATTTTAGTTTTACAGCAGATTTTCATTTATAGCTCTGATATCTGTTAGCTGTAGTACTTTTCTTGCAGGTAGGACGCTTCGCCTATGCGGGGTTTGGCATAGGTGGCGGATCTGTTGGCGAGCCCGGGTCGCAGTTTCGACCCCGGGGCGTGACATAGGAGCCGAGGCTGGGCGACGTGTACCGCGGATACGGGTTCAGCAGATATTGTTAGCAAGTGGCCACGCTCTTCACCGACCTCAGGTTTGCCTTGGATTAAGCACTTTAGGTGGGTAAGCTTAATATTGATAAGGTTTTTATGTTATGGTGAATGTAAGTGCACTTGTGGGGATGTCACCCTCTATGACTGATAGCAGGCATATTTAATGTACAACCGTATGAGCGAGAGGTAAGCAAGGAATGGCCTACTTGTGTGAGATTGGTATATCATAGTAGGAATACTTTAGCATGCTTTGCTAATATATGTTTCACCCACTTTTATCGTTTCTGAGGACAAAAGCATGCTTGTATGGACATGTAGTTAGGCCATCTTTTACTGCTGCACTACATATTGGAACTTGACTTAGGAGAAACCATGTTATTCCTTTTCTCCTTCTTGTTAGTCAGGCGGTCTGTGTTGCTCGGGTGCGAGCAGGGGTCTGGGGTAATGTAGCAGGGACATTGGTGTCAGGGACGGGTTGTGCTGGATTGCGGCTGGCAGGGTTTTGGCGGTGACCGCAAACTTTGGGCGGTTGACCGGAGGTCGGTTATAGTACTTGGTTATGGACGGCAGGGTATTGCGGCAACCGCGGATATTGGGCGGTTGACCGGATATTTATTTATGTATCAGATTGGGTATTAGACTTTCCTCTAGTGGATGGAGTTTCCACTTATCGTTTACTGTTGTATCAGTTTGGGGATCGGGTTTCCCTTTAGTGGATGAGTTTTCCCACTTTGATCAGAGTCGTGATCCAGTCCTGCTATCTCGTGATACTTGTTACGGTGAGACTTGTTACAGTGATACTTTACTCGTGTGGGTCGCTCCCCACGAGTGCCACTCCGGAGTAGGCGATTTATATATGGCCAGTGAGTGCCAGACATTGACTATGGCCAGTGAGAGCAAGACCTTGAGTATCGGTCAGTGAGTACCGATTTGTTAGCATATACTTGAGACAGTTTGAGCAGGTAGTGCCAGTTTTTACTGGTCCATCGATTGCGATTATTCAGGCAGATACTTTTTTGTTACACTCGTGCCTGGGGGACCGAGTGGAGTCTAGTAGCTATGTTTAGACCAGTGCCAGTGTTGTTGGGAACCGTTGGGGGAGTGACGGTGGTCCCGAGGTCGTTGTGAGTTAGTCGACCGTTGTGCGAGAGGTTTGGTGATCTTGAGGCTATCCGTTCTTAGAGAGAGAGTGGATTTTGACTATAGCCTGCATGAGCCACTACTCGATAGCGAGTTAGTCCGTTTGGACGCCCTACGTAATTCCTGTCCGTCAGCGGGAGGTGGTTGTAGGTGGGCGCAGGTTTGACTGGACCAGGTGTGGCAGTCAGCTCGATTGGGTCGATTGTGCACTTCATGTGCTGGTGGTTGCATACCATTCTTCGGTTCTCCCCTTTTGAGCATTTAGATAGAGGCATGGTAGTTGTTGAGAGTCTCCAGCTTCCTTATTTCAGTCTTTACGGCTTTGGTTAGTTTATGTCTCTTGAGGACTTAGTGGGCAGACCGTCAAGTCTGGCGGTGGTACCCACTGAGAACTCCCTTTTTGGTGTAGTTCTCACACCCTTTGGGGGTTTTCCCCCTCCTTTTTCCTTCCTCTCCTTTGTTTTGCAGAGTCTTAGCGGGTGTTGCTGATTCTGCGGTTGTTGATCGAGGCGAGGGAGTCGCGAGCTAGATCCCTACCCGTCGTTGGAGAGTAACGGTACCCCTTCAGAGGAGATCTTCCGTAGACTGGTCATTTTATTTTTCTCTTTTGAGAGACTGATGTAGTGAGGATATGTTTTGTATCGAGAGACTGTACACTGATGTATTTATTGGAGATACCTCCCTGTTGAGTTCTGATTTTGTATATGAGGATATTGTATGATTATCATTTTGGGAGATGGACATTGTTGTATTATTTCCAGTTGTACAGTGATTGATTTTAGTTATACAGCAGATTTTTATTTATAGCTCTGATATCTGTTAGCTGTAGTACTTATCTTGCAGGTAGGACGCTTCGCCTATGCAGGGTTTGGCATAGGTGGCGGATCTGTTGGCGAGCCCGGGTCGCAGTTTCGACTCCGGGGCGTGACAACTATTATACTTATTACTCGGGCACCTTACTCGTGTGGGTCGCTCCCCTCGAGTGCCACTCCGGAGTGTGCGATATACAGACTTTGAGTCCTGGAGACTCCTATCCCCTATCGGTGTTATGCGTTGGCCGGCATACCCGATTTGGCAGGCATAGCAGGCAGTACCAGTATTTACTGGTGTATAGATTGGGTTTAGTCAGGCAGGCATTTATATTCTGATGCATATATTTAGCCATTCTTCTAGCTTGGTATTTTAGAGGCATATTAGTGGTAGCTTTTTCATCAGTAGTTATATTTATAGCTTACCACGTTGTTTCCTTTTTCGCCTCTGGTAGACCTAGTTGGCATGTCTGAGTTTGAGGTCTAACCCACTAGGGGAGGCTACTATTTTTATAGTAGTTCTCACCCCCCATTGTTTTCCTTTGTCTTTTTCCCCTTTGTTTTGCAGAGTCATCTGCTGGAGTTGCGGGACCCTCCTCGGCGGATCGAGGTAAGAGGATAGCGGATTAGATAGCCGTCTACCCTGTTCGTGAGTTTAGCAGTTTTTGATGTATCCTCTTTTACACTCAGACAGTTGTATTTTCTTTTTTTGGGTCTGGCTTCGGCCAGCTGGTTGTATTTGATTTTGGTGAGCTGGGAGAGACATATGCATATTTGAGAGTTCCTTTTTGTACTTTTACTTTCCAGCTTTTGTCTGAGATGTATTAGTTGTAGTTTAGCTCTGTTTTATGCTCTTTTATTATTCTCTTATATCTGAGCAGGTTACCAGCGCTTCGTGTACACGGGAAATTCTGTGTGCACGGTGGATCTGTGGACGGCCCCGGGTTCTGGTTTACACCCGGGGCGTGACAGATTAGATTGGTATCAGAGCTTAGGGATAGGTCAGTTGGGACTTAGGAAACTCTAGGCTTTTGGCAGACCCTAGGAAGGCAGGGCGTGAGTGACGCGACAAGGTGCGAAAGTCGGCAACTTATTTATTTGACTCTTCCAGAGAGGGAAGAGGGATTGGCATATCCTATTTCTGGTGAACTATTATGTTGGCTGCAGACAACATAAGGTTACAGAAATAGGGGGATGTCTTTGACTTTCGCTAGATTGGGTCGAATGTGGTTTTGTTTACTGATCCGTGGTTTCTTGTGTGGCAGGATGCCTCCCAGGCGGCAGATCCCTACCCGGGGTACTCCTATACCCCCGGAGGAGCCGGAGCAGTCCCGGCCTTCGGAGATCAGTGAGTTGAGGGCCATGGTGGCCCAGTTGGCAGAGAGTCACCACCGGCAAGAGCAGAGGATTGAGCAGCTACTCGCCCAGGCAGGGGCACCTCCCCCTACTACTTTTGAGGCCCCTGTACCACCAGTTATACCGCCGGCTATACCACTAGTACCTACCGCACCATCTTCGAGCAGTGGGGCTCAGGGAGCGATCCGGCCATTGACCCCGGCAGAGGAGCAGGAGATCACTGACAAGCTCACCCAGTTTTGTCAGCGGGGACCGCCTAGGTTTTCAGGGCAGAGTACTCAGCCATGGGAGATCGGATCTTGGCTAGCAGCAATGGAGAAGTTATTTCGAGACTTCTTCATTGACCAGAGGTTCAGAGTGCATATGGCAGTACATTGCTTAGATGGGGATGCAGACGCCTGGTGGCATCGGGTAGAGCCCTTGGAGTTTCAGATCACCCGACAGCTACTCTGGCCAGAGTTCAGATGGATGATTTTGGATACTTACTTCTCCTCGAGCGTGAAGAAGAAGCTGGAAGATGATTTGAAGAATCTACAGCAAGGCGACCGGACTGTACTGACCTACTTCCAGGAGTTTACACAGTTGCTCAACTGTGTACCTTATGTCGCCCGGGATGGACCGCACCAGGTGGAGCTCTTCGAGACAGGTCTTCGCCCAGAGATCTATACTATGGTGCATGCCCAGCGGCTGCAGACTCTTGAGGAGGCAGCGGAGCACGCTCAGTGGGTCGAGAGGGGAGACCACATTGTCGCTAGACGTGGTGGGTTGGTCGTTCAGAGCTCTGATAGGAAGCGACTAGCGCAGGACGACGGGGGACAGGCCAGTTCTTGGAGGCTGCCCCGACCGCCACCGCCTCAGTTCACGGGTCGTGGGCGTTCGGAGCGGCGAGGGCCTGGTGGATCCCAGAGGCCCCCACAGCATCAGCAGCAACAGCACCAGCGGCAGCAGCAGCACTCACAGCAGCAGAGATCACAGTCACGGCAGCAGGGGCCTTAGCGGCAGAGACAGCAGCAGCAGGCGAGGCAGCCCCAGTCTACCGTTAGGTGCATTTTCTGCAGGGGTCAGCACCCGTCTGATACTTGTGACTTGAGGTTCGGCCGCTGTTATCGGTGTGGACAGTCTGGCCACGTCCGAGCTACTTGCCCATTTGCGACATCGACGGCTCCTTCCTCGGCATCAGTCCCTTCTGCGCCCCAGCAGCGGCCCTATGCTCCAGCGAGCAGGGCTCCTTCCTCCCACCCTTCAGACTATCGACCCCCAGCACAGAGCGGGCGGGTCTATGCCGCCCAGGTTGAGGACTCCTCAGCATCCGACCACGTGGTGGCAGGTATCATTTTACTTTCTGGTAGTAGAGCTCGTACTTTATTTGATACCGGTGCATCACATTCCTTTATTAGTAGAGCATTTGCATCATCTCATGGATTAGAGTTAGGTCGGTTGCCACGTGCATTAGAGGTCCAGATTCCTGATCATACTTTGCATGTAGAGGAGTGTTGTTGGTCTTGCCCAGTACAGGTTGAGTCATGGATTATGCCAGTGGACCTGATGGTCCTGAGTCAGCTGCGAGACTTTGACATAGTACTTGGGATGGATTGGCTGGCTCGCTATTTTGCGACTATTGATTGTGCCGCGAGGACGGTTACCTTTACCGAGCCAGGCCAGGAGGTGTTTGTGTATAGAGGGTGTCAGAGTGCTTTCTTCGCCTCAGTAGTTTCGACTTCCCGTGCGAGGCAGATGATCCGCAGTGGATGCATAGCCTTTTTGGCTAGTGTGGTTGAGGAGCCTACGGTGGCATCCGGACTCGCGGATATCCCTATTGTGTGAGGTCCCGGAATCCCCCGCGTAGGATTGCTGGTTGTTGGGCAGCGTTTGGTCGCCGTTGGGGGTGTTGGTGCCCGCGTTGGGGCCCAGAAATGAATTTGTGGTGCAATTTGGGTTTTAGCTGGCATCACTGGAGGCCTGCGTGGTGTGTCAGTGGTGTTTGCGCACAATTTGGACACAAGTGTTGGACTTCGTGCTTAAAAGGAGATCCCGTGGGAAATTGGAGGACGTCGGGTGTTTGGAAGTGGTTTCGCGCAACTCAGATGTCAAAATTGGACTCCGGGCAAAGTTTGGATAAGAGTTTACCTCTCCGGTCGCCTTCGGGAATTTTTAGAGTTGGAATTTGGCAAATCGGACTTTAAAAATGGACCCGGCGCGAAAATCGGATCGAGTGGGCTATCCGGGGGCACTCCGCAATTTTCGGATGAGAATTTGGAGAAATGGACATCGTTTTTGGATTCAGCGTGCGAAATCGCTAAGAATGGACTATTCACTTGTTTGTTTTGGAGCCCGGATGAAGTGCGCGTTTTTCGAGACGACGCGGCACGAATCCCGAGGCGAGGCGGCGGCACGGAGATCAAGGCGGTGCGGCGCGCTGCTCGAGGGCGTACGGACGCGACAGTGGCGGGCCCCCGTTGGCTGCCGCGCGGGCGCGGGGGCACGCGCCTGTGTGGCGCGCGCGTGTCCCGCGCCTGTCGCGGGCGCGGTATAACGCGCCCGTGTGGCGGGCGCGTTACCGCGTGTCGCGTGGCACCCGGGGCGCGTCCGTGGACCCGGTGCACGCGCCCCGGCCTTGTGAGCCGGCTGGGGTGGCTCCCGATTGGCTGGTGCACCGTGGACCGGTGCACCGTGGACCATCCCTTTCTCCTCCTCCTTTTCTTCTTCTTCTTTCTCCCCCGAGCACCATTTATCTCCCTTTCTTTCTTTCTTCTGCACCCGAGAGCGAGAGGGAGTGAGGGAGGAGGTTGCGTGAGGTGCGGCGGCGCGTCGTGGACCACGTTTTGCGTGCGAGGTCGCCCGGCGGAGCGTTTCGACGACGGCGGCGCAAACGGGTGGGTCCCGTGTGTTGGTTTTTCTGTATTTTTGTACAGTTTTTGGAGCGTTCTTTTGGACTGTAATTAACCCTCTTGCTTTTATCTGTGTTGGAAACTGTGTTTTTACTGCTCCGTTTTGCGTGCGGACCCCGACGGCGTGCACCGTTTTGCGTGCGGACTCCGTTTTTCGTGCGGATTCTGGCACCGTGCACCATTTTGCGTGCGGACTCCGTTTTGCGTGCGGATTCTGGCACCGTGCACCATTTTGCGTGCGGACTCCGGCACCGTGCACCGTTTTGCGTGCGGACTCCGGCACTGTGCACCGTTTTGCGTGCGGACTCTGTTTTATGTGCGGATTCTGGCACCGTGCATCGTTTTGCGTGCGGACTCCATTTTGCGTGCGGATCCTGGCACCGTGCACCATTTTGCGTGCGGACTCTGGCATCGTGCACCGTTTTGCGTGCGGACTCCGGCAGCAGACATCGTTTTGCGTGCGGATTGCGTGGAGGCCAATTGCAAGTATCTACGAGCAATTGGTGGCAAATCGAGGTGGGTGGCCTTATCTCCAAGTTTTATGGACTGTACATTAATTCTATTGATGTAGGACTATGCATGATAGTTTATCTTCTTGTGTAGCATGCTAGATTGTAGGAATTGTTATTCCTTTTATCGTCTGTTAATACAGCTATCTTGGAACTTGACCTAGCACCCCCGTCATATGTTGCATGTGTAACCAGACCAGTAGAAAACCCTCACTTGGGCTAGGGTTATTGATGTTTAGACACCCACACTGTTTTTCTATCCCTTGACATAGTGTTATCCTCGCCCGGGTAGTGGGCCGAGAGGTCGGGATTTTCTTTTAGTGTGGGATGCGTTTGCACTCGTGCTTGGGAGCAGAGTGGAGTCTGGTAGTTGTAGTGGGTTGCTTATCTGTGACGGGAGCCGTTTGGGTAAACGGTAGTCCCGGGAGGTCTAGTATCCCTGTTGCGCTGTCGTGGGAGGGAGCCGTTGAGCAGGCGGTAGTCCCGGGCCGTCGAGTATCTTCCGGCCAGTGTTGTTGGGAACCGTTGGGGTTAACGGTGATCCCAGGTCGTTGAGTGTTGTCCGACCAGTACTGTTAGCTTGAGTTGTGGGTCGTTCCTGGCTGTGGAGTACCTCCAGCCAGTGTGCCTTGTGCTGCGAGCTGTTGGAGAGGCTAGTGTCTCGTGTTCCGTGTGAGCTGATCAGCTGAGTCGTAGAGAGTGCTCCGACTGTTGTGCGAGATATTTGGGGATCTTGAGTCCTACCGTTCTGAGAGTGAGCGTGGATTTTGACTAGCCTGCTTATGCCAATTTGTGATACTCTATGCCGCGCCGTTTTCCTCAGTTAGAGTCGCGTCCCTGAGATGCCGCTGTGGATACGATGGGCCTGTTGAGGCAGTTTTGCGCGAGGGGTGAGTTAGTCGGGCAGGACGCCCCACGTAAATCCCGTCCTCATGGGGATGTGTGGTAGTGGGCAGGCGCGTTCCTAGTCGACAGGCGCAGGCTTGACTGGACCCTATGAGGCAGTCAGTTCGATTGGGTCTATTGAGCACCTTGGGTGCGAGTGGTCTCTTTTACTTTCATCTGTTCCACTTTTTGAGTATCTAGATAGAGGTATGGTAGCTGTTGAGTAGCTCCAGCTTTTCTTGTTCAGATTTCATTGCACTGTTATCTTTTACCTCTAGTAGACTTAGTGGGCGGACCGTTGGGCTTGTTGACGGCACCCACTGAGAACTACTGTGGGAAGTAGTTCTCACACCCGTCGTGGTGTCTTTTTTCCCCAGGAACTTCTTCTCCTGTTCTTGTTGCTCCAGTTGCTGATCCTTCTGACCGAGGCGAGGGAGTCGCGAGCTAGTTCCCTACCCGTCATTGGAGTGTAGCGGTACCCCTTCAGATGAGAGCTTCAGTAGATTAGTTTACTTCTTTTTCCTCTGTTGAGAGACCTTTGTAGAGAGGTATAGAGTTGTACTTTATTTTATAGTTTGAGAGACTGTTGTAGTGAGGATGTTCTTGTATCGAGAGTCTGTACACTGATGTATTTATTGGAGTTACCTCCCTTTTGAGTTTTGTATCAGAGGACTTTGTATACGATCGTTTTTGGGAGATGGTTATTGTATTATTTTCAGTTGTACAGTGTTTGGTTTTCAGTTTTTAGTAGTTTACTTTCCGCTCTGATATCTGTATACTGTAGTTGTTTCTTTCTGCAGGTTAGACGCTTCGTCTGTACGGCAGTTTCCGTACAGATGGCGGATCTGTTAGTGAGCCCGGGTCGCAGTTTCGACCCCGGGGCGTGACAATTGTCCACGAGTTCCCGGATGTGTTTTCACCGGAGCTGACTAGCATGCCGCCGGATAGGGAGATCGAGTTTTTGATTGACGAAGTTTCAGGAACTGCGCCAATCTCTAAGGCTCCTTACCGAATGGCACCGGCTGAGTTACGAGAGTTAATGGCGCAACTTCAGGATTTAATGGACAAAGGTTTTGTGAGGCCAAGTGTATCGCCTTGGGGAGCGCCGGTGCTATTTGTGAAAAAGAAGGATGGTTCACTTCGACTTTGTGTGGATTATCGAGAGTTGAACAAAGTGACCATCAAGAACAAGTACCCTTTGCCACGCATTGATGATTTATTTAATCAACTGCAAGGGTCTTGTGTCTTCTCCAAGATTGATCTACAATCTGGTTACCACCAATTAAAGGTGAAGGCCGCGGACATCCCAAAGACGGCATTCAGGACACGGTACGGGCATTATGAGTTTACCGTCATGCCTTTTGGATTGACTAATGCCCCTGCCGCTTTTATGGATTTGATGAACAGGATCTTTCTACCTTACCTGGATCGGTTTGTCGTTGTATTTATCGATGATATTCTGGTATACTCCCGGAGTGATGCAGAGCATGAGGAGCATTTGAGGATCGTGCTGCAACTTCTGCGAGAGAGGAAGTTGTATGCCAAGTTGTCAAAATGCGAATTTTGGCTTCGGAAAGTAGTCTTTTTGGGCCATGTGATTTCAGCCGCAGGAGTGGCAGTGAACCCGGCGAAGATTGAGGCAGTCCGGGATTGGCCCAGATCGACGACGGTATCAGAGGTTCGCAGTTTTATGGGCTTGGCCGAATATTACCGTCGGTTTGTGGAAGGTTTTGCGAAACTCTCCACACCCCTCACTCGTCTGACACGTAAAGGAATTAAGTTTATTTGGAGTGAGGATTGCCAGAGGAGCTTTCAAGACTTGAAGAACAGATTGATGTCGGCTCCTATCCTTTCCCTCCCTGTTATGGGGAAATGATACGTGATTTACAATGATCCATCGCACAGTGGACTTGGTTGCGTGCTGATGCAGGAGGGTAGGGTAATCGCTTATGCTTCGCAGCAACTTAAGGATTATGAAAAGAATTACCCTACCCATGACTTGGAGCTTGCTGCTGTGATTTTCGCATTGAAGTTGTGGCGCCACTACTTGTATGGGGAGCACTGCGAGATTTACACCGACCACAAGAGCTTGAAGTACCTGTTTACACAGAAGGAGCTCAACTTGAGGCAGCGCAGATGGTTGGAATTGTTAAAGGACTACGATGTGGATATACTTTACCATCCTGGCAAGGCCAACGTGGTTGCTGATGCCCTGAGCAGGAGAGCAGTGCAGAGCCTATCCATGATGATCACTGACCAGGCGCCACTACTCGAGGAGATGAGGCGGCTCGAGCTTGAGGTTGTGTCCCCTGGGGTCTCTGCTAGACTATCATCTTTAGTTGTGCAGCCGACTTTGTTGGACATGATTAGGGTGAAACAAAGTGAGGACCCCCATTTGACCAGGATCAGAGAGCAGATTTTGAGTGATCAGACAGGGGACTCTGCAGTTGATGCTTCGGGAGTACTGATGTACAGGGACCGAGCTTGCGTGCCTATGGATTAAGAGATTCGAGAGCAGATCTTGAGGGAGGCCCATTATACACCTTATACCATTCATCCTGGTGGGACTAAGATGTATAAGGACCTCAAGGCACATTTTTGGTGGAGTGGTATGAAGAGAGACATTGGGAGATTCGTGGCACACTGCTTAACTTGTCACGCCCCGGAGGTTCGAAATAAGCGGAAAAGCATATACTTTTTTTCTTTTTGAAAACTTCATCCTCCGGTGCTCGCCAGACCCGCCACATATACAAATTCACCCCGCGAACGGACAGAGTTTCCTTTGTACATGCACGGCGTCACAATTACGATACATACTTTAACCATGCAGTCACGATGAGAGCCAAAGAGGGAAAATACAATTTATCACAACTACTAATAGAAACCTATTAAAGGTGGTTCAACACTAAGACAAGAGCTCAATCCAACATCCACAAAGTTCCACAATAAAGGCAATCACAAAACTCACTAACCAAATAACCAAGATAATTCTAAAGGGAGAAAAGGAAGTGTCACAAGCCCCGAACGGGCTAAACTCCTTTGTTCGCAGCCTCACCATCGTCCCGGGTCCTATCTCGACCTAACCTGTCACCATGTGGGAAGTCAGTGACAAGAAGAGTAGATATAAACAAGTACAAGGCGGTAAATAAAGGCAAACCGATAAACCCGAGCATCCAACTTTCCCTCATGAATCCCTCGCATTTCCTGTAAATCGAAACCAAGCACCTGCCATGTCCGAGGACCCCAGGCCAAGAATGCCTGCCATGTCCGAGGACCTCAGGAAAAGAACGCCTGCCATGTCCGGGAACCCCAGGCTAAGAATGCCTGCCATGTCCGAGGATCTCAGGAAAAGAACGCCTGCCATGTCCGGGGACCCCAGGCTAAGAATGCCTGCCATGTCCGAGGCCTCAGGAGAAGAACGCCTGCCATGTCCGGGGGCCCCAGGCTAAGAATGCCTGCCATGTCCGGGGACCTCAGGTACACGGGTCAAACAGACCACTTCTCCGGAAAAGTACACCCATGCGGTGGCCAAACCGCCTGTGTACGTGTAAGCAAAACCTGAACTGAATGACCGCAGCCATTGTATAACGTAAAGCACCGCGACGCTCAGTCGCAACAGATAGTAACAAAGAGGGATACGAATGCAGAAAGGGGGTTAGACAATAATAATTTGCACCTCTACTCTACTCTCACCTATTACGAGATGAACCATATTTCAAAACACCATAAAAGTACCCACCTGAAACGAAGATAAACGACCGCGCCCGTGACCCTCCTAGGCAATCAGAACTTCACGCGGCCTAATAAAATAACCAAAAGCACAATTTAACACTTTACCCTAAATAGGCAAAATCAGTGGTCCCGACCACTGTAATAATAAACCAACGAAAAACCAAAATCACTGTGCCAAGCGGACCGCGTTGTCAATCAAAAACCGTCGAGTCAAAACTGTCAAGCAAAACCGTAGAACTCAGATCAAACCGGATCTCTGACGGTAAAACCGATGGTTAACAACAACCGGATCGCGACTATATCATCGCGAACTCCATCGGAACCCAAATCCGCTAACGGAAATCCAACAAAACCCAATTTCTCAACTGGTAGCCAACTCGGGATGTCAACGGTCAAGCCGAGAAAACCCCGACGGCGAAAACGATGAGAAAAAGGCCCGACGGCGCGCCCCCGACGATTTTGCCAAGGCGCGGAGCGACGGCGAAACTAGCACATGACATGGCGAAACGGTGGCCTAAATGACCCCGGGTGGCCATGCAAGGAAAAACAGCGGAAACGGTATCCCAACGGTGAGAACGGCGCTCAAAACGGTGAAAAACAGACCAAAACGGAGCTACCGGACTCTTCCGCTGGGGGCTGGTGCACGAAGTCGGGCGTGGACCGGGTCTGCGGCCAAGGGTGGCAGCGTCGCAGACCGGGAGCACAGATCGGTGGACCGCTGGAGCATAGCATGAATCGCAGACAGGGTTCACGCATCAGGCGGCCGGACGCGCAGACCGGGCTCACCCAGGGAGCGTGCACCCATGCGAGATGGGTCGGGCCGTGCACGGTGCTGGCGTGCACCGGGTCTACAGCTTCAGGCGGCGGCGTCGCGCACCGGGTGCACGCTGAAGCGTGCACCGCGCTAAGCAGGCCGGGTTGGTGCAGGCAAGGTGGGCCGGGCGGAGCATCGGGGTTCACGGGAAACTGCACCGAACCGTGCGCCGGGTCCACTCCTGGAGCGTGGACCTTGCGGCTGCGGCTGGACTCCCATGAACAGTAACCCGATTTTTCCCTCAATTTTCTGAGTTCGTCGTCTTCTCCGGCTCCGGTTGCGACCACGCGACCACGGCGGCTGCAGCGACGACCTCGTGAACATGATAACGGCGGCGGCGGCCTCCCGTCTAACAACGACGGCGGCGGCCTCCCGTCTAACAACGACGGTGGCGACTTCCCGTTAATTTCCCCCATGCTCCGACGGAACACCCAATTTACCCAACTAAAAACCCCGGATCAATTCACCGATTAAAATGATCTCCAAAGAACACGGAAAAACCCCCGACCGGACCGACGAAAGAGAAAATAACGATCACTAATCTCGATCTATCCGAAACAAAGATTCGATCTTGTCCCTCGCGGCGCTGGGGATCCGGATCCGCTCCCCGTAGATGATGGCGTCTCGTTCTCCGGTCTCCGGCACGTCAATCGGGGCGATCGGGTCCCTCCGCTTTCTCCTTCTTTCCTTCTTTTCTTCTTTTCTCCTCCGGTTAGGGTTTGTTTATTTTTCGGCATGCACAAAAGGGAAAGATTTGAGGAGGCGATCTTTTAAAACTAGGGTTTTCCTTTCGGTAGACGGGGTATAATTATCTTTTATTATCAATTTATTTTCTTTTATTTTATTTTATTTTTTCTTTTCGTACCGACGTAAAAAGGCAAAACCCCATATCCTGATATTTATTATTATATAATAAATATCTATTCCCACGAGATAATTCCAAAATTCCTCAAAAAGCGTGCCAGATCTTTTGCGCAGAATCCGATGCGCCCTACGGTTACCGCGACCTTCAAAACCGCATTCCGGGGGATCCGTAAGCCAGATTTTAGATCCGATTGCACCGTCGTTCATCGTTTTTCGAGCTCTATCACCGAAAAATGCCTGCACAGTGTGTTAGTCAACTCAAGAGAACTTGATAATTCGGTTTCCTCTAACTTATACTCTATTAGCAGGAGGGTTAAACGTTACACGAAAAGTTGTGATATTACATAACTTGTCAGTAAGTAAAGGCTGAGCATCGTGTACCTGCTGGCAAGTTGCAGAGTCTCCCAATCCCTGAATGGAAACGGGATCATATCACTATGGATTTTGTCACTGGATTGCCGAGAGCACAGACTGGAGCAGATGCGATCTGGGTAGTCGTGGATAGACTCACCAAGTCCGCTCACTTTCTACCGGTGCAGGTGACGTGGCCTTTTGAGCGACTGGCACAGTTGTACTTAGCTGAGGTGGTCAGGTTGCACGGTGTACCTGTCTCCATTGTATCAGATAGAGACCCGAGGTTTGTCTCGCATTTCTGGAGGAGTTTACAGACAGCCTTGGGGACGCAGCTCCGTTTTAGCACAGCATTCCACCCACAGACCGATGGACAGTCAGAGCGCACCATTCAGATCCTCGAGGATATGTTGAGAGCATACGTCCTGGATTTTGGAGGAGGGTGATACCGACACTTGGGATTGGTTGAGTTTCCGTACAACAACAGCTATCAAGCGAGCATTCAGATGGCTCCGTTTGAAGCGTTGTATGGACGCAAGTGTCGGTCACCCCTATATTGGAGTGACGTGGGTGAGAAGAAGACTTTGGGTCCTGATCTACTGTTAGAGGCAGAGGAAAAGGTCAGATTGATACGACGACATCTTGAGACCGCCCAGAATCGACAGAGGAGTTATGCTGATACCCGACGGCGAGACTTAGAGTTTCAGGTGGGGGATCATGTCTTTTTGAAAGTCTCGCCTTCGAAGGGGATCCGGAGATTCGGGATTCATGGGAAGCTGAGCCCTCGTTATATTCGTGCTTTCGAGGTATTGGAGCGCATAGGGCCAGTTGCCTACAGGCTTACACTTCCTCCCAGACTTGCTGGTGTTCACGATGTGTTTCATGTATCCACTCTGAGGAGGTATGTTTATGACCCGTCGCACATCATCGATTTCACCCCACTGGAGATCACTGAGGACTTGAGCTATGTCGAGCGGCCATTGCGGATTTTAGACCGTGAGGTTAGGGAGTTGCGCAGCCGGGCCATTCCTTACGTGAAGATTCTGTGGAGCAGCCATAGCGAGCGCGAGGCTACTTGGGAGCTGGAGTCAGCGATGATGGACGCCGACCCCCACTTGTTCGAGGCCCCGGCTTAAGGTATGACTTTTGTTTCGAGGACGAAACTTTTTCTTGTAGGGGAGGATGTAGTGGTCCAGATTCCCATGCAACCTTTCCGGTGAATCCACTGTGTAGAACACCTAGTATTGGTGTGTCTGGCCCATAGCGCATCAAAGGGATGCCACAGATGGACCCTGTGAGGTATCTTTTGCTGATCTGGCCTTTGGCTGCATTTGCCAAATTTTAGAAACAGTTTTCGGCCAAACAGAGGTTGGATTTGGATTCAGCACGGAAAAACGCTTGAAAACGGCTATTTGCTTGTTAAATTCTGAGTCCGGATGACCAAAAACGGGCTTCCGGAAGTTTTCGGGAAATTTTGGTGCATGGGGGAGACCGTGGACCGGCCTGGAGCCACGTGGCGTCCTGTCATTGGCCGGCTCACGCAGCTCGGTCCACGGGGAGGCACGGCGGGGGCATGGACCGCCGTGCGGGACGCGTGGCGTGCCCGGAATGGCTGGCGCACGCGACGCGATCCAGGGAAATTGCGCGGTTACTGTGGACCGGGTGCAGGGACATGTGGCAGCCTGGCGTTGGCTGGCTCACGTAGGCGTGGTCCACGGGAGCACAGAGGAGCGCCTCGGGGCGCGTGCGCGCACAGTGGCCAGGTGGCGCTGTCGGCCGCACGTGGCCCCGCTCGAGTGCGGGCCACGTGTCGCCCCGCCACTGGCGGGCCATACCTACCCCATTTGATCGGGCGGGGACACGTGGCCGACTCCTAGCCGCCCCGCACATGCTGTCCGCTGTGCGGGGACACGTGGTGGGCGCAGGAACTTCCGGGCGCTGGTCGGACCATGACTCGTGTGACCCTGCGGATTCGGGCGCCCGAATGTGAGCGCCCGAATCCGGCCTTTTTAGCTTAGTGGGCTGGGCCTATAAATAGGTTCTTTGAGGCCTTCTTTCTCTTTTTTCTAGGCTTCTTTTCACAGAGGGCTTTAGGAAACTCCTTCATCTCACAGTGCCTTATACTTTGGAGGAATTTGAGGATTTTTGGAGGTCACTACTTCGGCATTTTCTGCGATTCGGCGCACAGCGACGCTCTTACACCGGCGGCCCGTTTCGTCGTATTTCAGTGAACGGACTCTCCCGGCTTACTCCGACCTCCGTTTTAGGCGATTCTCACGCCGTTGGCTTCACGACAGGTAGGGCTTCAACTATTGTGTTTTGAGCTCCCCCACTTTTCGAGTTTATCTTGGAGTTTCCCGAGCTTTCTTTTGACCCATTTTTCTTCGCGGAAGTTTTGGACAGCACTTGGGTATTTCGGCGATATCTTTGCGCACAGGCGTCGAATGGAGGCGTGCCTGTAGTCGTTTTGCATCTACACAGCACGAGGAATGTCGTCGAATTTTCCTGGAATTTTTTGAGTTCTCCCCGAAGGTGAAAAATCCCTTTTTCCTGAGCTTAGTGCCACAGATTTTGTATATGGGTTGTTTTAAGGTGGTCACCTTGCAAAATTTTTATCTTGATGTACAAAACTCGGTTTTGAACTTGCAGGTACTCGTTTCTATCGGCTCGTCGCGACTATCGTGACAGTATTTTTTCTGGAATTTTTGGAGCCTTTTTCGCAGGTGAAAACAGTGCAACTCTGGACTGTTAGTGTTGGGACAGCTTGTGTTGGGGTATTTGTATGTTTAATTGTGTATATTTTTGGGGTATTTTGTACAGTGCTTGTGGCGGTTGACTTGCTTGGGCATGGACATCGTTTGGACAGGGATTTAGCGTTCGAGGTGGGTGATTGTCATGAACCTCTTAATTTGGACTACCCACTAAGCTTATTGGAATATATATATAAAAGGTTAAAGGGCATATGTGGATAAATTGGCATGCTTGTTGGATTAAAGTGCATATGTGGATAAAATGCTTGTATGAGTTCAAGATTGCTACATTAGAACTCGCCTTTGGATGAAATTTATTATCAGGAAATGTAGTATCATGCTAATAGATATGCTGACTAGTACATTGTGATTAATATGCATGTGGTATAGGCGGGCATCGATCATGTTAGTACATAGTGTTGTATGCGATTACTATTATCCTGGAATAGCATGCTTTGATAATTACTTGAACATCGATACTTATATTTATTTTACCATCATGAGGAATTTTGCATGCTTGTATGGTCACCTAGTTAGGCCACCATTTTCTGCTACACCATCATGCTGGAACTGACTTAGGAGAAACCATGTTTTTCATTTCTTCTCCTGTTTCTATGCTTAGGGGGTATTATGCTCGGGTTCGAGCAGGGGCTGGGATAGTGTAGTCAGATATTGGGGATTTGGGACAGGCAGGCTTTGATAGTAGGGTATTGCAGCAACCGCGAATTTTGGGCGGTTGACCGGACAGTTGTTATTGCATCATATTAGGGGAGAGGGATCGGGCTTCCTTTAGTGGATGGTTTTCCCACTTTGATCAGTGTCATGATCCAGTCCTGCTAACTTATACTACTATTATACTTATTACTCAGGCACCTTACTCGTGTGGGTCGCTCCCCTCGAGTGCCACTCCGGAGTGTGCGATATACAGACTTTGAGTCCTGGAGACTCCTATCCCCTATCGGTTTTATGCGTTGGCCGGCATTTCCGATTTGGCAGGCATAGCAGGCAGTACCAGTATTTACTGGTGTATAGATTGGGTTTAGTCAGGCAGGCATTTATATTCTGATGCATACATTTAGCCATTCTTCTAGCTTGGTATTTTAGAGGCATATTAGTGGTAGCTTTTTCATCAGTAGTTATATTTATAGCTTACCACGTTGTTTCCTTTTTCGCCTCTGGTAGACCTAGTGGGCATGTCTGAGTTTGAGGTCTAACCCACTAGGGGAGGCTACTATTTTTATAGTAGTTCTCACCCCCCACTGTTTTCCTTTGTCTTTTTTCCCTTTGTTTTGCAGAGTCATTTGCTGGAGTTGCGGGACCCTCCTCGGTGGATCGAGGTAAGAGGATAGCGGATTAGATAGCCGTCTACCCTGTTCGTGAGTTTAGCAGTTTTTGATGTATCCCCTTTTACACTCAGACAGTTGTATTTTCTTTTTTTTGGGTCTGGCTTCGGCCAGCTGGTTGTATTTGATTTTGGTGAGCTGGGAGAGACATATGTATATTTGAGAGTTCCTTTTTGTACTTTTACTTTCCAGCTTTTGTCTGAGATGTATTAGTTGTAGTTTAGCTCTGTTTTATGCTCTTTTATTATTCTCTTATATCTGAGCAGGTTACCAGCGCTTCGTGTACACGAGAAATTCTGTGTGCACGGCGGATCTGTGGATGGCCCCGGGTTCTGGTTTACACCCGGGGCGTGACAAAGAAAACCCATAATTACTTTAGACTATCCAAATCTCATTCTAACAGTTCAAAACTCAAATCAGAACACTAGAGTTCCAAAGATAATAATTATACTCCACGAAAACCTCAAATCTCGGGGAAGTGATACATACCAATGTTGTAGATCTTCGAGTCCTGAAAATTTTCCCAGAAAAATCATCTCAAAATTCCCATCCTACTGTCCAGAGTAGCCAAAACACTGATGACTGTCCAAAATCCCAGGCTGAAACAAAGGGTCCCAAAGATGGCTTAAGAACTCTGTAAAATCTCATGATCTAAGGAGAGAGTTGAGTACCAATGTAGAGTACCGGGACTTCGAATAGTGCACCGACCTCGCAAGATGGCGTGGTGCGGAGAAATCATCTCGAGCGTGTTCCTTATATGATTACAGCGGGGTTCGGGAGGTTCCGGACTGATGCGGAGGACCCGAAGGCAAAAAGTGAGTTGGAGTTGGCAATTATTGGAGCCGGTTTTTGGATTGAGCACACCGACTCCATAGTTGTGCTTTTTGAGTGGGAAAAGCTTTGGACGTGTGTATTTTCATATTACAGCGGAGTACGGGAGGTTTCGGATTGCTGCGGGAGCCCCGAAGGCGAAAAGTGAGTTGGAGTTGGCTAATTATGGATTAATTAATTAATTAATTTAATTGATTTAGTCTGTGATGTGAAGAAAGAAAGAAAGAAAGAAAGCAAGAGAAGAGAAATAAAGGATTATAAGGGGTTTGAGTTATTTAATTGTTGAAGGGCATTTTGGTCTTTTCCTCACTTAGCCGCCTTACACCAGCCACTAATTAATTAAGTGCCACGTCACTTCTTCTTCATCTTCTCCAAACAGAGGATTTAAGCAAAAACAGAGGAAAGAGAGAAAGAGAGAAAAGGAAGAAGAAGAAGAAAAAAGAAGGAAAAGAGAAGAAATGGATGAGAGGTGTGTTGGTGGACCTCTTGCTAGTTGCCGTGTGGAGCGAGCGGGGCACGCGCGCGTCGAGATCCAACGTGGTATGTGCAGTTTTTTTTGGGAGAGCTTGGGTTTTTATTCTTGGGTTTTTATTTTGGTTTTTTTTAGTTGGTGTGGCTGCTGCGAGGAGGAGGAGGCCGCGCGGGCGCCAAGGGTGCGCGCGCGGCCGGCGCGCACTGCTGCGCGGGCGCGCATGGGCGCCGCGCGCAGCAGGCGCTAGGCTGCTGCGCGCGTGCAGCATGGCGGGCGCGCAGCAAGGCGGGCGCGCCAGGGCACCGCGCATCAGGGCGGGCGCGCCTGGGCGCCGCGCAGAGGATGCGGGCCGCTTGGGCGCCACGTGGTAGGCCCATGGGCACCGCGCGGCTAGCGCCAGGGCATTGCGCTGGCGCCAGGGGCGCCGTGCGCAGCTGCACCTAGGCGCTGCGCGGGCGCAAGGGGGCGCCGCGCGCAGCAGGCCGCAGGCACTGCGCGGGCGCCATGGGCGCCGCGCGCAGTTGCTGCGGCCGCCGCGCGGCAGGGCCAGGCACCGCGCGGTAGGCACGGGCGCCGCGCTACCCGCAGCAGCGACGCGAGCGTGGGGTGTTTCTCGCGTGGGCGCCCGGCGTCTTCGTCGGCCGGAGCTGGATTTTGGCCGTTGAGTTCGTGTTTTGTGCCATGACCAGACTGATGAGTTTTTCTTTTCCTCTTTTGTGCTTGGATCAGCAGTTTGGTGCGCACGGTGAGCTGGGCGCCGCGCGAGCAGTTGGAGCCGACAGTGAGCAGCGCGTGGATTTTCTTCAGAGCTGTGGGGACTTTGGAGCTTGGAGTGTCCTGTCCATAGCACTTAGTGTGTGTTGTGAGATTTTTAGTCAGAGTGTGTGGGATTTATCTTGTGCTGAGAGCATTTTGAGAGTGTTGTGAGATTTGGAGTGTGCTGTGGATTTGTAGAGTGTGTGTGTGTGTGTTGTGTGTGAGTGCTGTGTTGTGGTTTTGGCTATGGAGTGTGCCAGGGAGCGTAGGGAATTTTGTAGAGGACTCGCGGCATTTTCCGAGCTTCCGGAGATTTTTCCGAGGTTCGCGGCAGTCTACGCGCGCGGCGCGGTTTTCATTTTTCCGGCAGATTTTTGACAGTGAGCGCCCGACACTTCACCGACTTCAGCGATTGCCTGCGGAATGCTTTTGAGGTGGGTTGGAATTTCTCCAAAATGTATGGAATGCCCTCTAAAGCTTCTGTATGCATGTTGATCATGTTTAGTTATCTGTTTTTATGCTTGATAAATCTGATAGTTACCTAGAAAATTGTAGGAATACTTTCCTGAGCCCCTGATATTTTTAGCATGATCTAGAGGTGTCTTGACACTAGACTGCATGATTATTTTGCATTGGATTGGCATCTGAACCATTTTAAAAATCGGCGGACATGTTTTAATGAAAACCGGGCTTTGAAAAATGTTTTTTTTAATATTGAGAGCTTCCAGAGGGATTGAGTAGGTTCAGGATGCATGTATACTCGTGCCGGAGGGCCGAGTGGATTTTTAGAGCATTGTGTGTCGAGTTTCTAGTGTCATGAGAGTTATACTTCCTTGTTGGGATTGATGGGATTATTCTAGATCATGGGTCGTGTTTTCTGATTTAGTCGTGGAGGTTTCCCGACTTAGCCATGGATTGTGCATTATCAGATTGAGTCGTGGATGGTTCTCCGACATAGCTGTGAGTGTTTAGGCTTTTTCTGATTGAGTCGTGGAGTCTTTTTCCGACTGAGTTGTGCTTTTTGAGCATCGAGTTGCCGATCTATTTGATCGTGGATTATAGCCTGCATGTGCCACTTATTGAGACAGTTGAGACTGATGAGATACTTGAGCTCGTTGGGGTCGCTCCCCTCGTCTCCCCGGGTGCGTGTTGATGATGTGACTAGTTGATACACTAGAGTTCGCTTGAGATTGAGATAGTCCGTGTGGGACGCCCTACGTAAGTCCCGTCCCAGTGGGGATGAGGTGGCAGTAGGTTTGGCGCAGGCCTGACTGGACCCTATGAGGCAGTCATTGAGATTGGGTGATATGAGAGAGTGATTGCATAGCATGTTCTTAGATGAGTTTTCCTTTGAGCATGATACTTGAGGCATGTTAGCAGTAGCGAGTGTATGCATATTTCCTCTTTAGTAGAGTTTCTTGAGCATAATGATTGAGACATGGTAGCTGTAGTTTCCTTCCAGCTTTTCTATTATCTATCTGCATACCTATCTGTTGTGCCTCCAGTAGACTTAGTGGGCATACCGTGGATATTGGTGACGGTACCCACTAAGATCTACCATCTGCAGTAGATCTCACACCCGCTGCGGTGACAGGTTTCGGAGGTAGCTGTTCTGGCTTGGTTCGCGCGGAGACAGCAGATCGAGGTGAGGACGTGGCCTATTAGTTCCTTACCAGCATTGAGAGTTTGAGGTAGATGTACCCGGTATATTTTTTTTATGATTCCACTTTTGTACTGGACATTCTAAGAGATCTGTGAGGATTGTACTTGTATTTTCATAGTTGAGAGACTTGTATTGAGGATTTGATTTTATTCGGATGTTCAGTGTTCGATTCTATAGCTATTAGTTTTATTTTCATCTCAGATACATGTTAGCTATAGATCTTTTGCAGGGTAGACGCTTCGTCTGTGCGGCAGTTTCCGTATAGACAGCGGATTTGTTGGCGAGCCCGGGTCGCAGTTCGACTCCGGGGCGTGACAGATTAGGGTGGTATCAGAGCCTAGGAATATAGGTCGTTGAGGACTTAGTGACCCTGGGCTATTGCTTGGACAGTAGGATGACTGTCATGAGAGACGTGACTTTAGCGAGAGTCCTGATTGAGTTTGTACCTCCCCAGAGGATTGGGGCGAGTGATCTTACATGTTATTTCTCTAAAGATGATTATGTTGGCTGCAGACAACATAATGCTTTAGTATAGGTAACATGTTCTAGACTTTCACTTGATTGGGTCGAGAGAGTTCTTGGTTCTAATGTTTGTTCTGTTGCAGTGGTTTTCGATGCCTCCGAGACGCCGTGCAGCGGCGAGGGCGTGTTTGACCTTTGATGAGGAGCCCGAACAGCGGGAGGCTGAATGGACAGAGCAGAGTGAGGTCTGAGAGTATGGGCCCAGGTAGCCCAGATATTTGAGGCGATGCGGCGCCAGGAAGAGAACATGGAATGCGTGATGTGCATACTTGAGCAGAGAGCATCTCCCGGGGTATCGCCAGTAGTACCTCCGGCCGCGACATCGTTGTCTTCGACCCAGATCGCACTGTGGATAGTGCAGGAGCACCAAGAGATTGCCAATCGGTCGTGTACTTCATCCAGTTCCATCCCCTGTAGATTTCGGGGCAGAGTTTGGAGCCTTGGGAGGCTGAGAACTGGATTGCTGCTATGGAGAAGTTGTTTGAGGATTTGTTCATTCCGGAGAAGCATCGGGTGCACTTGGTTGCGCTCTTTTGGATAGGGACGTCGAGAGTTGATGGCGTCGAGTTCGTCCTGTTGGACCACCGAGAGCGTAGTTGAGGACCTGGAGTGAGTTTCTGCGATGGTTGAGTAGTGGGCCCCATGTCGCCCAGGATGAGGCCCAGAAGGTTGATCTATTTGAGAAGAGACTGCATCGAGATATCTATCACTTTGGGCATTCTCGGCGAGCGCCGACTTTAGATGCAGCGATTGTGCATACTCGATGGATTGACCGAGGTCAGTGATCATGTCCGAGAGGGACGGAGAGCGAGGGATCAGCTCCAGAGAAATGTTGGGTTATGTATAATATAGATCTAAATAGGGGAAAAAACACCTAGAGGGGGGTGAATAGGTGTAAACAATAAACACTCGAAAATCTTTGCGTAATAAAACCCAATGCGGAAAAATAAATAACACGCAGAGATTTTACGTGGAAAACTCCATCACAGGAGTAAAAAACCACGGGACCGATAACACGGTGAAATCAACTAAGATTATAACACGTACAAAGGTGATATAACGCACTCACAGACGACTCAAACTTTTTCCATACGCTCTGAGTTGATCTTCTCCGCTCGCTCCGCAATGCGCCTCGAATCCACGATTTGCGTCCAACGCCGAATCCACAGCGTCCAACGTCGAGTCCACGACGTCTGACCGAATCCACGGTCTTCACCCAGTAGCACGTCTCGAATCCACGAACGTACCTCGCTCCGAATCCACGAGAGCGGTAGCACCTTGAATCCACAAGGCCACGCGAGTCCACGCGCCGATTTTGGGAAAATCGTTGTTTTTGGGTGGTGGTGATCCGCCGAATACTTAGATCAAAGGTAGATCGGAAATACCATCTAAGTATTCATTAATTTGATTCTACTCAAAATCTGAGTATGAAAACCTAGAATCAAATTAATTAATATAGAAGAAGAAACATAGAATTAAATCTAGTTATTTCCTTTCTTCTCTATAGGTGGATTTCTCTTTTTCGACCGTATTTTGGATTACCCTAAAAAATGAATCGTAGGGTTTATTTATAGGTTAGAAACCATTGGAAGAGGATAAGAATCAAAAACTAACCTTATCTGGAATTTTTCAGGACGACGGTCCGGACTAGAATACTGCGATCCGGACTGTCGTAGCGAAACAGACTATTTCCAGAAAAACACATGTTCGGGGTCCGGAACGAAGTACCACAGTCCGGACTGTTCATACATTTTCAGCAAACTCCACGTTCGTGGTCCGGAACAGAATCAGGTGTGTTCCGGACTGGATTTGCGCATGAACTACCCAACATTCGGGGTCCGGACTGTGAAGACCCGAAATTCCCACTTATGGAGCACTGTTTCATCTACAGCTTCTGGAGGCCTATGCGGCGCGTCGGCGGGGTTTGTGCACAATTTGGACACAAGTGGGGGACTTCGGGCTTAAATGGATCACGTGGGTGATCAAATGGCCCCGTCGAATGCTTAGAAGTGGTTTTGCGCGCAATGGATATTAAAATTGGGCTCAGCGCGAAGTTTGGACAAAAGAACATCTTTCCGGATGCCTTCGGCAATTTTTAGAGTTGGATTTTGGCAAATCGGACTTCGGATTTGGTTTCAGCGCGCGAAAACGATGAAAATGGACTATTCACTTGTATTTTTCGGAGCCCGGATGATGCGCACGTTTTTCGAGGCTTCTTGGTACTGTTCCGGCGCCGGCGGGCAGCGGCGGCGGCGGCGGGCAGTGGCGGAGCGCGGCGCGGGCAGGCGGGGGGCAGGTGCGCGGTCCACCGCGGAGGCGTGCACCGGTCGCGGGCCACGTGGCGGATCCCGGTTGGCCGGCGCAGGGGGCGCGGTCCACGGGAGAAGGCGCGGTGTACGGTGGACCGGAGGGTGACACGTGGCAGATGGCGGTTGGCTGGTCCTCGTGCGCGCGGTCCACGGAGCGGGTGCAGGCCGCCTCGGGGCACGTGCGTGCAGGGTGGCAGGCGGCGGCGCAGGCAGGCACGTGGGCGCGGTCGGGGCTGAGTGCGGTCCACGTGTCGACGCCTCCGCGCTCCACATGTCGAGCAGCGGATGGCCGAGGCGGCTGTCCGCTGTTCGGGTGCGACGTGGCCGGCCGTGGGGATTTCGGGCGGCTACAGTGTTGGGCTTGGCCCAACACTGTTCACGCCCGAATCTTCATGCCCCCGGAAATTTCGGCCCAAAGCCCATTTTCGGGATTTTTCGGGTTGGGCCTATAAATAGGCCCTTTGCACTGCCCTTTTCGGGCTTTTCCCGAGCTCTCTGGCCTGAGGGCCCTTCAGCAAATTTGTTGCTCACCTTGTCGCGCATCTTGTGGAGGAAGCTCGGAATTTTTGGAAGGCGCGGCGTCAACGACTTCGGCATCGTGGCACAGAGTGACATATTTTCATCGCAGGCCTGTTATCGTCGCAGTTTGGTATGAGAGGTCCACGGAGCTACCCCGACAATATTTTCGGATGATTTTTGCGGCGTCGGATTCACGAGAGGTAGATCTACGATTCTTGTATTGTCCACTTTTCTCAGATTTGAGTTTTGTTTGGGGTTCCGGGTACGTTTTTAACTCCCTTTGCCGCTGATGGAATTCTGGACAGCAACCTCTTGCCGAATTTTTATCTCTGCAACCAAGCATCATATGGCGACGTGCTTATACACTTTTTTCATTTACTCGATGTAAGGATTATCACAGTATTTTTCTTGGATTTTTCTGAGTGTTGCCCGAAGGTATATGTTCTTCCCCTTATCTGTAAACGGAATTACAGTTATGTTGCTGTGTGGTTTTGCGCACCTGTACTGTGGAATTTGTAACTCGGCCTACGGGGCTCGGAATTGGACGTACAGGTACTCGTTTCGAAGGTATCGACGCGAGGATTGTTGTGATATTTTTATTGGATTTTTCTGGGCACTTTCGGCAGGTGAAATAAGCACAGCTTTGGGACTGATTTTTAGACTGTGTATACTTGGTTAAATTTTGGAATAAAAGTGTAATGTTGGGCCTTATTGTTGTACCCAGGGGTGTTTGCAAGTGTTGCTGGACCCGTTGGATCTGCAGACTTTGATTTCGGGGTACTTTCAGCTGTTTGGAGTCGAGGCTTTCACGACGTGCACCGAGGATGCAGTTTCGGCAGAATTTGGACTGTGAGCGTCTGCACACTTCACCGACTTCAGGTTTGCCTTGGTTTAAGCGCTTCAGGTGGGTAAGCTTAATATCAGTAACTGTATAAGGCAATGATTAAGTTATGGCGAATATAAGTGCACTTGTGGGGTTGTCACCCCTCTATGACTGATGCATGCATGTTTAGGGTACATGGTTTATGTTTGTAAGGTAGGTAAGCTTGATAATGATATTTGTATAAATGATTGCAAGAATAGTATTTATGAGGTATACTGAGGACTTGCATGTCTTGGACATCTATGTGATGTTTAGTGTAAGCTTACCTAGGATAATGTTACCCTATGAGATTATGTAACATGCCATGTTAGCACATAGCCTTTCATGTGGTTGGTTTATGCTTTGGGACAGGATTTCGTAGCTATGTGCGGATTTGTACTCTGAGGAGTTATTATGATCGAGGATTATGGTCAGGCGTAGGCATGTGGATTACTTTGTTGTATCTTTCTTGAGGACAAATGCATGCTTGTATGGACATATAGTTAGGCCCCCTTTTTATTGCTACACTACTTATTGGAACTTGACTTAGGAGAAACCATGCTTTTCCTTTCTCCTTCTTGTTAGTCAGGTGGTCAGTGTTGCTCGGGTTCGAGCAGGGGTCTGGATAGTGTAGTCGGGACTTCGTGTCAGGGACAAGTTGGATTAGTTGTGGGGCTTTGCGGCAACCGCGGATATTGGGCGGTTGACCGGATGTTTATCTATGCACCTGATTGGGTATCAATTTTCTTTAGTGGATGGAGTTTCCCACTTATCATTCAGTTGCATCCGATTGAGGACGGGTCTTTCCTTGGTGGTTGAGTTTTCCCACTTTGATCAGATTGATGATCAAAGTCCTGCTGTTACTGAGATACTGTTACTGAGATACTGTTACTGAGATACTTTACTCGTGCGGGTCGCTCCCCTCGAGCGCCACTCCGGAGGTAGGCTTTTCGGACCCAGCCTTGTGTGCCGGTCTGATACTTATTTTGGGATGCGAGCCGTGCGGGCCGATCCCGCGGTTTCGAGCCTTGTGTGCAAATTCCGCTGAGCAGGCAATGCCAGTTTTACTGGTGGCACTAGATTGGGTTTATTACAGATATTTGCCTTTCTTGTTTCACTCGTGTCAGGGGGACCGAGTGGAGTCTAGTAGCTGTGTTTGGACCGGTGCTAGTGTTGTTGGGATCCATTTGGGGGCTGTGGTCCCGAGGTCTTTGTGAGTTGTTGACCGTTGTGCGAGAGGCTTGGTGATCTGGAGTTTATCCGTTCTGAGAGAGAGCGTGGATTTTGACTATAGCCTGCATGAGCCACTACTCGATAGCGAGTTAGTCCGTTTGGACGCCCTACGTAATTCCTGCCCGTCAGCGGGAGGTGGTTGTAGGTAGGCGCAGGTTTGACTGGACCCGATGTGGCAGTCAGCTCGATTGGGTCGATTGAGCACCTCGTGTGCGAGTGTTGCATATCTTTATCAGAGTTTCCCCATTTGAGCTTTTAGATAGAGGCATGGTAGCTGTTGAGAGTCTCCAGCTTTCCTATTTCAGTCTTTACTGCTTTGGTTATCTTATGTCTCTTGAGGACTTGGTGGGCAGACCGTCAGGTCTGGCGGTGGTACCCACTGAGAACTCCCTTTTTGGTGTAGTTCTCACACCCTTTGGGGGTCTTCCCCCTCCTTTTTCCTTCCTCTCCCTTGTTTTGCAGAGTCTTAGCGGGTGTGCGGATTCTGCGGTTGTTGTTCGAGGCGAGGGAGTCGCGAGCTAGATCCCTACCCGTCGTTGGAGAGTAGCGGTACCCCTTCAGAGGAGATCATCAGTAGATTAGTTGTTTCTTTTTCCTCTTTTGAGAGACGGTTGTAGTGAGGATTTTATGTATTGAGAGACTGTACACTGTTGTATTTATTGGAGTTACCTCCCGGTTGGGTTTAGAGCTTGTATTTGAGGATTTTGTATCATTATTATTTTGGGAGGCGAACATTGTTGTATTATTTTCAGTTGTACACTGATTGATTTTAGTTATACAGCAGATTTTTACTTATAGCTCTGATATCTGTTTAGCTGTAGTACTTTTCTTGCAGGTAGGACGCTTCGCTTATGCAGGTTGGCATAGGTGGCGGATCTGTTGGCGAGCCCGGGTCGTAGTTTCGACCCCGGGGCGTGACAGATTAGAGTGGTATCAGAGCCTAGGTTGTAGGTCATAGTGGACTTAGAAACCCTAGGCTTATGGTTTGACCCTTGGTTGACTTCGTGAGAGTCGTGATTTTAGCGAGAGTCCTGATTGAGTTTTATACCTCTCCCAAGGGACGGGAAGAGAGATTGGCATGTTTATTCTCCTAAGTGATTATGTTGGCTGCAGACAACATAATGCTGTGGAACGGGTGACATGCTTTAGACTTTCGCTGGATTGGGTCGAGCGTTGTTTTGTGTTGTTTTGTGGTTTCGTCGTGGCGAGCGGTGTCTCCCCGACGCTGGGTTTTGACCGTGTGCATCCTGTCATAGCAGTTGAGCTTGAGCAGTTGGTTTTGGGCCGGATACCCGGATTGAGGTCAGAGAACTCCGGACCCAGATGACAGGATTGTCAGAGGCTTATCAGCGACAGAGTGAGCAGCTGGTCTTGGTGACACAGTTGTCGGAGCACTGAGTAGCCCCCTCTGTGCCAATGTTTAGTGTCGAGGCACCGAGGTAGGGTGGATAATTGACAGCAGAGGAGCTGTGGGACATGATCGATCCATTGAGCCAGATTTGGCAGATGACCCACCCCGACTCGTAAGATTGAGTTTGGAGCCTTTGGAGGCAGAGTCGTGGTTGGTGTTGATGGAGTGATTAATTGAGAGCCTCCCCATGCTAGAGAGTGTATGCAGTTGTTGAACTGCGCGCTCCAGGTTTCGAGGGACGAGGCGCATAGGATGTGTGAGACTGGGAATGGATTGCGCCAGGATACCTTTCAGCTTAGTTGGTCCCTCTGTTTTGGATTATTGACGCCTCGTTGGAGTAGGCGTTGTGGTTGGAGCGTGGCGTTGCAGTTCCTTTGGATAGGGATCTGCCGCCAGAGGCGAGTTCTGGATTTTGGCGCTTGGCGCCGGGTGATGGAGGATAGATCGACCGGCAGAGGCATTTCTGATTTCTTTTCCAGGATAACGAGTTCCCGAGATGCCGGAGATCGGGTGGACCCCGATGGCAGCATCAGCGTCTATATCTGAGTGGCGCGGCGGTAGCGTGGTTTTGTTATCTGCAGAGGACCTTATTTGTCGCCTCAATGTGATCAGAGACAGAGGTCGTGCTCCCTTATGGATAGTCCTATTTTTCAGGCAGATTGAGCGACAACCACTTGCTTTAAGCGGATGAATCTGTGCCGCCCGGTTGGAGGGCACCACGGTAGTGGATCGAGTGTCGCAGGTGGGATTTCACCACAGCAGTCGGAGTTAGAGCATGTTTCATTCTTGCCTGGGCTAGAGGCAGCTTTGTTACCACGTGCACTAGAGGTACAGGTTCCTGGTGTTGTTGTGCATGTGGAGGAGGCTTTTGGATCATGTCCAGTGCGGCCGAGACCGTGAGTTACCGGCAGAATTATTGGAAATTGTTGTAATTCGGTGTTTCGACCCTGTGCTTGAGATTGGTTGGCACAATGCCATAGAATGTCTGACTGCGGCGAGAGAGGACGTTGATCTTCGGCAAGGCGGACAAGAGGAGGGTTGCTTGTTGAGATTGTTAGAGCACACAGGTTTTAGCGACGGTGTGAGAGGTGCTTACGGCGGCACCGGGACTCAGGGATATCCTTGTTGCTCATGAGATCCCGGTTGTGATTTCACCTGAACTGTTGATAATGCCGCCGGTTAGGGAGATAGAGATTGCGTTGGACGTGGTTCGGGGAACCGCGCCACCCTCGACAGCACCTCGTTGGATATCGCCTGTAGAGCTGAGTGAGCTGAGGGCGCAGTTGCAGGATCTGATGGATCGAGGGGCCTGTTTGACCTGGTGCCACGCCGTTGGTAAACGGTGGTGATGCCACGCCGTTGGTATACGGCGGTGATGCCACGCCGTTGGTATACGGCGGTGATGCCACGCCGTTGGTATACGGTGGTGATGCCACGTCGTTGATACACGACTGTGAGGGTCCTTTTATGGTTCGAGTGTAGACAAGTCCGGGCGGTATCTAGGACCTTTTGATGGAGTTATACTCCGGCAGTTAGTGTATGATGCGAGTACCTACTTGGAATTAGACAGCCGAGGACTTCGCCTAGATGGCGTTCAGGACACGGTAGGGGCATTATGAGTTTATAGCGAGGCCCAATGGAATGACGAATGCCCTGTTGACTTCAAGGTCTGAGGAATTGTATGTCCTAGTTGTGCTGGGACGGACTGGGAGTAATGTTTCCCGAGGATATTTTGATTTACTCCCAAAGCGACTTGGAGCACGAGGAGCACTTGTGGATGTGCTACCAGGCCCGTGTGGATGAAGCGGTATGCCAAGTTATTGAGGTGCAAGTTTTAGCTCCAAGTGCATGCCTTCTTGGGTCACCTTATTCTGGCCATTGGAGTGGCGGTGGAATCCGACCAAATAGATGTTATTCGAGTTTGGCTGAAACCAACATTTATCCTTGAGGTAAGGAGCTTCTTAGACTTGGCAGTGCCGGGAGAGCATGGCCAATGGATAATGAGACTAATGCCAGCGCCAATGCTAGTGTTTCCTATGTTGGGAGATGGATTTGTGTGTTTTAGTGATGCCTCCCATTGTGGTTGTAGAGTTACCGTGGGTTGATTTTCGGTCCACACTTCATTAGTCCAACCCTATGAGTATTGAGGCAGGACGAACCGCTGTTTTGCAGGCAGCTTGGATCCCACAGTTGAGCCTTTCAGTACGTCTATTACTTCCAGCTTTGATTGATATACCTGGGCGTAGGCCATGCCTGCTTGGCTATCAGTCCTGATTACTCAGCATTTCTGTCCTATACTATATGATAGATTAAGATTTCAGCTTCAGTTTACGGTTTCTACTATGCGGCATCAGTAGAGCCTACAGCTTTCAGCATCTTGATTGGGATTTACGCGGATTGTCGTTGCTGGTTCGGATTTTTGATCGCGAGTTTGGGCATCAGCATTATGATCACCTTTTTAGCCAGTTTTCAGTCCCGTTCACTGACGGTTTGGTCCCCGTCAGGGTGTCCTTATTAGTTGAGAGATCGACTTCGACCCGTGGGTCTGTTGGGGTTATGTTGGCATGTTGAGCGACCAACTGTGGCATGAGATTGTGTCTCTTGAGGATACCTTTTGAGGGTAGCCCGCAGTTGAGCAGTCCACTCGGGTGATTTTGGATCGGGAAGTAACCGAGTGAAGACCCCAGCTTATTGGATGAATGTGTGGGTACGCTTCGGGTCGCCTTGTTGAGATTGGCACCATGATGTGATTTGGTGCGTGTTGCACGGTGGTTATTATGTTTCCCCCAGCTTTTGATGGAGCCCCTGTATTGTTTCACGTCTCAGCTCAGGAGTATTTTGCTTTTGGATCCCTCGCTCGTGATTGACTTGCCCCTTTGAGATCTGTGATTGTTGGAGTACGAGGGACGCCCGTTGCGATTTCTGGCTCGAGAGATGAGAAAATTGCATATCGGGCCATGCCGTACTTGTTGTTGTTGTTGTTGGGGAGTAATCACGGGGAGTGAGTGATGTTTCGGGAGCTGGAGGCGTTATTGATGGATACCTACCCGTGGTATTTGTGACTCCTGGTGGAATTGAGCTAGTTTCGAGGACGAAACTTTCTTTAGTGGGGGAGGATGTGAAGACCCGAAATTCCCACTTATGGAGCACTGTTTCATCTACAGCTTCTGGAGGCCTATGCGGCGCGTCGGCGGGGTTTGTGCACAATTTGGACACAAGTGGGGGACTTCGGGCTTAAATGGATCACATGGGTGATCAAATGGCCCCGTCGAATGCTTAGAAGTGGTTTTGCGCGCAATGGATATTAAAATTGGGCTCAGCGCGAAGTTTGGACAAAAGAACATCTTTCCGGATGCCTTCGGCAATTTTTAGAGTTGGATTTTGGCAAATCGGACTTCGGATTTGGTTTTAGCGCGCGAAAACGATGGAAATAGACTATTCACTTGTATTTTTCGGAGCCCGGATGATGTGCACGTTTTTCGAGGCTTCTTGCTACTGTTCCGGCGCCGGCGGGCAGCGGCGGCTGCGGCGGGCAGCGACGGCGGCGGCTGGCAGCGGCGGCAGCGGCGGAGCGCGGCGCGGGCAGGCGGGGGGCAGGTGCGCGGTCCACCGCGGAGGCGTGCACCGGTCGCGGGCCACGTGGCGGATCCCGGTTGGCCGGCGCAGGGGGCGCGGTCCACGGGAGAAGGCGCGGTGTACGGTGGACCGGAGGGTGACACGTGGCAGATGGCGGTTGGCTGGTCCTCGTGCGCGCGGTCCACGGAGCGGGTGCAGGCCGCCTCGGGGCACGTGCGTGCAGGGTGGCAGGCGGCGGCGCAGGCAGGCACGTGGGCGCGGTCGGGGCTGAGTGCGGTCCACGTGTCGACGCCTCCGCGCTCCACATGTCGAGCAGCGGATGGCCGAGGCGGCTGTCCGCTGTTCGGGTGCGACGTGGCCGGCCGTGGGGATTTCGGGCGGCTACAGTGTTGGGCTTGGCCCAACACTGTTCACGCCCGAATCTTCATGCCCCCGGAAATTTCGGCCCAAAGCCCATTTTCGGGATTTTTCGGGTTGGGCCTATAAATAGGCCCTTTGCACTGCCCTTTTCGGGCTTTTCCCGAGCTCTCTGGCCTGAGGGCCCTTCAGCAAATTTGTTGCTCACCTTGTCGCGCATCTTGTGGAGGAAGCTCGGAATTTTTGGAAGGCGCGGCGTCAACGACTTCGGCATCGTGGCACAGAGTGACATATTTTCATCGCAGGCCTGTTATCGTCGCAGTTTGGTATGAGAGGTCCACGGAGCTACCCCGACAATATTTTCGGATGATTTTTGCGGCGTCGGATTCACGAGAGGTAGATCTACGATTCTTGTATTGTCCACTTTTCTCAGATTTGAGTTTTGTTTGGGGTTCCGGGTACGTTTTTAACTCCCTTTGCCGCTGATGGAATTCTGGACAGCAACCTCTTGCCGAATTTTTATCTCTGCAACCAAGCATCATATGGCGACGTGCTTATACACTTTTTTCATTTACTCGATGTAAGGATTATCACAGTATTTTTCTTGGATTTTTCTGAGTGTTGCCCGAAGGTATATGTTCTTCCCCTTATCTGTAAACGGAATTACAGTTATGTTGCTGTGTGGTTTTGCGCACCTGTACTGTGGAATTTGTAACTCGGCCTACGGGGCTCGGAATTGGACGTACAGGTACTCGTTTCGAAGGTATCGACGCGAGGATTGTTGTGATATTTTTATTGGATTTTTCTGGGCACTTTCGGCAGGTGAAATAAGCACAGCTTTGGGACTGATTTTTAGACTGTGTATACTTGGTTAAATTTTGGAATAAAAGTGTAATGTTGGGCCTTATTGTTGTACCCAGGGGTGTTTGCAAGTGTTGCTGGACCCGTTGGATCTGCAGACTTTGATTTCGGGGTACTTTCAGCTGTTTGGAGTCGAGGCTTTCACGACGTGCACCGAGGATGCAGTTTCGGCAGAATTTGGACTGTGAGCGTCTGCACACTTCACCGACTTCAGGTTTGCCTTGGTTTAAGCGCTTCAGGTGGGTAAGCTTAATATCAGTAACTATATAAGGCAATGATTAAGTTATGGCGAATATAAGTGCACTTGTGGGGTTGTCACCCCTCTATGACTGATGCATGCATGTTTAGGGTACATGGTTTATGTTTGTAAGGTAGGTAAGCTTGATAATGATATTTGTATAAATGATTGCAAGAATAGTATTTATGAGGTATACTGAGGACTTGCATGTCTTGGACATCTATGTGATGTTTAGTGTAAGCTTACCTAGGATAATGTTACCCTATGAGATTATGTAACATGCCATGTTAGCACATAGCCTTTCATGTGGTTGGTTTATGCTTTGGGACAGGATTTCGTAGCTATGTGCGGATTTGTACTCTGAGGAGTTATTATGATCGAGGATTATGGTCAGGCGTAGGCATGTGGATTACTTTGTTGTATCTTTCTTGAGGACAAATGCATGCTTGTATGGACATATAGTTAGGCCCCCTTTTTATTGCTACACTACTTATTGGAACTTGACTTAGGAGAAACCATGCTTTTCCTTTCTCCTTCTTGTTAGTCAGGTGGTCAGTGTTGCTCGGGTTCGAGCAGGGGTCTGGATAGTGTAGTCGGGACTTCGTGTCTGGGACAGGTTGGATTAGTTGTGGGGCTTTGCGGCAACCGCGGATATTGGGCGGTTGACCGGATGTTTCTCTATGCACCTGATTGGGTATCAGTTTTCTTTAGTGGATGGAGTTTCCCACTTATCGTTCAGTTGCATCCGATTGAGGACGGGTCTTTCCTTGGTGGTTGAGTTTTCCCACTTTGATCAGATTGATGATCAAAGTCCTGCTGTTACTGAGATACTGTTACTGAGATACTGTTACTGAGATACTTTACTCGTGCGGGTCGCTCCCCTCGAGCGCCACTCCGGAGGTAGGCTTTTCGGACCCAGCCTTGTGTGCCGGTCTGATACTTATTTTGGGATGCGAGCCGTGCGGGCCGATCGCGCGGTTTCGAGCCTTGTGTGCAGATTCCGCTGAGCAGGCAATGCCAGTTTTACTGGTGGCACTAGATTGGGTTTATTACAGATATTTGCCTTTCTTGTTTCACTCGTGTCAGGGGGACCGAGTGGAGTCTAGTAGCTGTGTTTGGACCGGTGCTAGTGTTGTTGGGATCCATTTGGGGACTGTGGTCCCGAGGTCTTTGTGAGTTGTTGACCGTTGTGCGAGAGGCTTGGTGATCTGGAGTTTATCCGTTCTGAGAGAGAGCGTGGATTTTGACTATAGTCTGCATGAGCCACTACTCGATAGCGAGTTAGTCCGTTTGGACGCCCTACGTAATTCCTGCCCGTCAGCGGGAGGTTGTTGTAGGTGGGCGCAGGTTTGACTGGACCCGATGTGGCAGTCAGCTCGATTGGGTCGATTGAGCACCTCGTGTGCGAGTGTTGCATATCTTTATCAGAGTTTCCCCATTTGAGCTTTTAGATAGAGGCATGGTAGCTGTTGAGAGTCTCCAGCTTTCCTATTTCAGTCTTTACTACTTTGGTTATCTTATGTCTCTTGAGGACTTGGTGGGCAGACCGTCAGGTCTGGCGGTGGTACCCACTGAGAACTCCCTTTTTGGTGTAGTTCTCACACCCTTTGGGGGTCTTCCCCCTCCTTTTTCCTTCCTCTCCCTTGTTTTGCAGAGTCTTAGCGGGTGTTGCAGATTCTGAGGTTCTTGTTCGAGGCGAGGGAGTCGCGAGCTAGATCTCTGCCCGTCGTTGGAGAGTAGCGGTACCCCTTCAGAGGAGATTATCAGTAGATTAGTTGTTTCTTTTTCCTCTTTTGAGAGACGGTTGTAGTGAGGATTTTATGTATTGAGAGACTGTACACTGTTGTATTTATTGGAGTTACCTCCCGGTTGGGTTTAGAGCTTGTATTTGAGGATTTTGTATCATTATTATTTTGGGAGGCGAACATTGTTGTATTATTTTCAGTTGTACACTGATTGATTTTAGTTATATAGCAGATTTTTACTTATAGCTCTGATATCTGTTTAGCTGTAGTACTTTTCTTGCAGGTAGGACGCTTCGCTTATGCAGGTTGGCATAGGTGGCGGATCTGTTGGCGAGCCCGGGTCGCAGTTTCGACCCCGGGGCGTGACACGGACTGTAGTCCCCTGTTCCGGATCCTGAACATATAACTTGTCCAGTTTTTAATTTTTATGCGATTAAAAATCCATCCAAGTGTTTCTACACTATAAGAAGTATTCGGATCACCAAAATTATTTAGTTAAACATACCTGATCCTTTTGAATTCTTCTTACTTGAGATTGAGGTATATGATCCAAGCTTCTTTATCTTCAATCTTCAAGACTTAAACACTTTCACGAAATACGCCAAAACAAATTCCTTAACAATCTCCCCCTTTGGCGGTTTCGTGACAAAACAGAAATCCACTCAAGAAAATTCAAAAAGATATTTTTGTTGCTATCACCATACAACAAAAATTTACATTTGAGATCCAAATAAACTAAATACATGAGATAAACTCCTAAAACAAACTCTAGACTTAGACGTTTGTACTCTCTGCAAAAAGAAGTAATTCTTGACAAAAAAATATCGTTAGATACCTCAAGAATTTTTGCATTCAAAAACCAAACAGAGATAGAGTTTATACTCACCATGACATTTATAAAACCAGATATGTGTTAAAATAACAATCGGAGATAGACATATCTTCTAAGCATTAAAATCCAAATGTCATAAGTTTGTTAGTCAACAACAACTTGTTAGTTATATTACATGCCCAAATAGTTAGTCGAATAGTTAGTCGAGGCATGCATTCAATCACAATATAAAACCAATGTTGAGTTGTACTTACCTTTCATAGTTCAAAGTTCACAGTTCTCACAAACCATTGTAACCATTGTTCATTGTTCTCTCTCCCCCTTTTGTCACTAAATTAAGCCAAAATTACAAAATGAAGGGAGTGTTAAAAGTTCAAAAAGAGAATGTAAGAACTAAAACTAAAAACCTGCAAAACAGATTAAAAAGAATCAATCGTCGGACTCTGAGTCCTCAGAGCTACTACAGCCCATTTTCGAAAACATTTTCTTCACCAACTTTTTCATCGACGTGAACTTCTTTGTCAAGGTGATCTGGGCTGCTGTGATGAGTTCAAGTTCATCAGAAATTCGCTTCTGCTCTTTTGTGATTTGTTCTTGTTCAAATGATAAACGTTGTTCTGCCTTATAAATCGAAGTAACAGACGCTTCATCATCCGACACAGGTACTTGTCGTGAAGGTGACGCAGAAGTGCCGACGGAGGGTTTCGTCGTGCGCGGAGGAGTTGGTGTGGCATGAGGCAGTTTATGGAACGACTTAACAACTGTGGACTCATTGATCATACTTAAACAGTGTTGATAAGTTGTCGAGCTGATATCAACCTGGAATTTCTTCAAAATCCTCATTATGATCAATAGAAATGGGAGTCTTTCCGTGGGATGAGGATGCTCAACGTATCTTGTCATCCTATTCCAAATGATGTATGGAATATTGATATTTAACCCCACTGCCTCTGACGGATGTCCTAAGAGATATAAGAACAGCATTCGATCCCATCTTAAGACTTTCGTCTGCATGTTTGGAAGAATATTGTAACATGTAATGAAGTTCAGGAACCGGTACTCAAGTCGAAGTTCTTTGGACTTGACAGATTTGCCCGTTGACTGAGTTTCTTCCAAACATATTCCCCTTACAACAGTTTGCCACATCATATTCGTTAAACTCCTTCCTTTTAAGTAGTTTATCCCTAACCTGCTAGATTGCATCCCTAAGACTTCGCCAATCAATTGTGGAGTTATTTTAAGTCTTGTCCCTTGGACGTTTGTATAAAACTCCACTAGACCATCTTCATTTTCTTAAAGGTGCCGTGTATTTTTGTAGAAGGTCCTTACCCGATGCAAACAATATCCAAGCATTTCTGGGAATCTGCATACTTGAAGAAGATTGGCTTGTTCAATCAAATTACGAAACTCCGGGGAGTGGTCTCGAAGAGCGCCAATGTTAACATGTCTTTCGCCAATGCATTCTCGATTTTCAAAAGCCCTTAGACGGTCTGTATTAACAGACACTTGTTCCTCACGGGGTGGAGAATCAGGAGCTATTGGTTCGTCAATTTCAACCCCTCGTGCTCGTCCTAACCGTCGAGCTAGTCTCTTTCTTTTCATCGAGATAGATGATGATGGCATTGGTGCTTTGCCTTTGTCCACAGCAGAAGGTGCTGTCTTTCCCTTTGGTGAACCAGGGGACTTCCCTTTTGACTTAATAGGCGTTGTTTCGTCGTCCATCAATTCATCCCAGTTCACATCTTCCTTATCAGATTCCGTCTCTGAGTCGTTAACGAGGACAAACTCACCTTTTCGTAGAGTTTTCTTCGCTCTTTTCAATTTGTTCGTTTCTCTAGTGTGAACCATGGCAACAAGAAGAACTATTATCCAAGTGAACACCATTGTCTCTATTGAACGTGAGAAACCTGCGAGCACGAACTCAAGAACACGAAAAAAAATTGTTTATTTTCAAAAATTTGAAAAATTGTACCTAAACAATCATTGTCATGTAGAGAGACTAGGAATCCAATTAGTTTTGCAAAAAGAATTTTAAAAATAGATCAATCCCATGATTTTCAAAAATTCCTATTATATGCCCTAAAACCGAATTTTTAGAAATCGAAGCCTAAAAATCCTTTAATCAAGAGAATACCTAGCATATAATCAAAACTAATCTACTCAGAGTTCTTATTTCAAAAGAAATTTGACCAAAAACCAATCTCAAACGAAAAAGTTACAAGATTTCATTCACGTTTTGAGCAAAATAGAGAAAAACTGTGAAAAACCGAAGTTTTGATCATAAAAACTCACTTTGATCCGAAGAACTTGAGTTAGAAAGGCTCCAAATCGGTTGATTTCTAGAGAGAGACTTGGAAACAAAAAATTGTTGTAAAAAGAAATCAAAACCCTTTTGTTTCTTATAAAACCCTAGCCGCAGTCCGGAACGGAGCAAGAATCCAGTCCGGATCGGCTACCCGCAGAAATTTCTGCGTTCGGGATCCGGAACAGGAATTCCAGTCCGGATCGGCTCCAAACTTTTTCTTCATAAAAATTTAGGAAAATTCCAGAAAATCCAGAAAAAGTATGTAAGCACTTTTGCATGTCAACTTTAAACAAAAGTCATCATTTCACATCAAAAGAAATAGATTATGCTAAATCTATCAATAATATCCAAGTAATGAAATAAAAATTTATAAAAATTAAATCCTTTAAAGCTGAACAAGTTCAATGACATCTATCATGATCTTATGAGTAATGCGTTTATCAAATCATCAATATAGTAAAGAAAATGAAGTACTAAGATCAATAGATGTTTGAAATCCCAAATATGTTAGATAATATATCTAATCAATTTATTGTAAGGAGTGGCACTTTGAGCATCTTTCAATTAAATCCCCACCTTATACCAACCTTGGAATTTGACAGAGTCAAGTATTCCAAAAAGCATTTTATCTAATCAACTCGAAAAACCATGCTTGGTATACATGTGGTAGCTGCACACAGTACTCGGACGACGGAGGTGGTAGCTCTTTTCTCCATGTGGTGGTAGTTTTCACACTCCTCATTGGGATGTAACTCTTTCCACATCTTTTGAGCATAAATAATTTAAATAAACTCCCCCTCAATTGGCTATCAATTATTTAAGATATAAGGTATTCAACCAAAAATTGATCTCGAGTTCATACTTAACTCAATTGTCAAATAAGATAACAACTATAGCAAGAGATCATTTGAGAGAGAAATTGACTTTGATCAATTAAAAATGGACTAATTGATATAAATGATCATTGCAACAAATTAATTATTATGATATCCAAAGCATAATAAATTTCTAAATATATGAAAGGATGCAAGTAAAGTCAATTACATATGCTCAATTAATGTTCTATGTACAAACATAGATAAGGAACAAAAATAGAAAACAAAACCTAACCTAAGCAATGATTTCAAAAAGTGTTATTTCAAAGAAAGCATTCCTATTGCTTTACGCAAATGAATAAAACGGTTTTGATCCAAAGGTTTTGTTAAAAAGTCAGCTAATTGATCTTCAGTTGAAATGTAGGAAATTTGAAGAATATTTGATTCAACTAGCTCTCTTAGAAAATGATATCTAAGTTCAATGTGTTTTGTTCTTGAGTGCAACACAGGATTTTTAGAAATATTTATAGCACTTGTGTTGTCACAAAGAATAGTTACCGAAGTTGCTGAAATTCGGAAGTCGCTCAACACGCTTTTCATCCAAATGAGTTGAGTTGAACAACTACCCGCTGAAATATATTCCGCTTCGGCAGTCGAGAGTGCAATGCAGTTTTGCTTTTTACTATGCCATGCAACAAGACAATGGCTAAGATAAAAACATGCACTACTCGTACTCTTCCGATCATCCACTGATCCTGCCCAATCGGCATCTGAATATCCTATTATGTCAAGAGTTGTTCCCATAGGATACCAAATTCTGAAATTCAATGTTCCTTTGACGTACCGGATGATCCTTTTCACCGCTTTCAGGTGAACCTCCTTTGGTGCTGATTGATATCTCGCGCAGATCCCAACACTAAAGGATATATCCGGGCGACTAGCCGTGAGGTAGAGTAGACTTCCAATCATGCTGCGATAAAGCTTCTCATCTACACTTTCACTAAGAGATTCACTTCCTAATCCCTTATTGCTAGTTCCCATCGGAGTCGGAAAATCTTTAGAATTTTCTAATCCAAACTTCTTGACCAACTCCTTTGCATACTTGGATTGGCACAGATGGATGCCTTCTTCATTTTGTTTCACTTGCAATTCAAGAAAATATGTTAGTTCCCCCATCATAGACATCTCAAATTCGCTTTCCATGGTTTCAGCGAATTTAGAAGCATCATTATCCCTTGTTGCTCCAAATACAATGTCATCGACATAGATTTATGCGACAATGAAGTTATCCTGATAATGCTTCACAAAGAGAGTCCGATCTGCTCCCCCTCGAGTATAGCCCTTTTCCAATAGGTGCTTTGTTAACCTTTCGTACCACGCTCGCGGTGCTTGTTTTAGACCGTAAAGAGCCTTTTTCAAACGAAAAACATGGTTAGGTTGTTTATAGTCTACAAAACCTTTCGGTTGAGCCACATAAACTTCCTCGTTCAAAAACCCATTTAAAAACGCGCTCTTAACGTCCATTTGAAAGAGTTTGATTTTAAAATGACAAGCAATCGCGAACAAAATATGAATCGACTCGAGTCGAGCTACCGGGGCGAACGTCTCATCAAAGTCTATACCTTCAATTTGTGAGTAGCCCTGAGCAACTAGGCGTGCTTTGTTCCTGATAATGGTGCCATCCTTATTTTTCTTATTCTTGAAAATCCATTTAGTACCAATCACGTTGTGTTGCTTCGGTGGCTTCGTTAGTTCCCAGACTTTGTTTCTTTCGAACTGATGGAGCTCTTCCTGCATTGCTTCAATCCAGTAGTCATCCTGAAGAGCTTCATCGACGTTCTTTGGTTCTACAATGGAGACGTAACATGCGACTCCACAAACCAACTGTCTCCGAGTCCTGACTCCTTCTTGTGGGTCTCCAATAATGTTCGATTCCGGATGATCCTTGGAGATACGTAGCGTTTGAGGTAATGGAGTACTCGGAGGTACATGTGATGATTCCTGCACATCAGATAAACTAGAAGAACCATTAGATGCATCAACTTTATCGAAAGAATTATTATGAGAAGATGCATTTACAGGAGTATCATCATCTAGAGACATATCAGGGGTAGATTTATCAGATGCAAAATGAAAAGCTTCATCTACTTTAACATTAATAGATTCTACCATCGTTTTAGATTTCAAGTTAAATACCCGATATGCTCTACTGTTTGTAGAATAACCCATGAAAATCCCTTCGTCACTTCGAGATTCGAATTTACCAAGATTTTCGCGATCACGCAAAATATAACAACGACTCCCAAAGATACGGAAATATTTGATATTCGGTTTTCTACAAAACCATAGCTCATATGGTGTATTTAAAGTTCCCGGGCGCAAATACACTCGATTAATTACATAGACGGCGGTGTTCACAGCTTCAGCCCAAAAATGTAACGGGAGTTTCCGGCTATGAAGCATCACACGCGTCATCTCTTGAACGACCCTATTTTTGCGCTCAACTACACCATTCTGCTGAGGTGTATAGGGTGTTGAGAATTCATGTTTTATGCCGTTGGAAGTGCAAAAATCAATGAATTTAGAATTAATGAATTCTCCACCTGTGATGACCCGGATCTCCGCAGAGCTGCTGCTGTGTGTTGGGGTGGCTATTGGAGGCCTACATGGTGTGTTGGAAGTGTTTGGGGCATAATTGGGCACAAGTGTTGGACTTCGGGGCTTAAATGGATCATGTGAGTGATCGGAGGACCCCGTGGAGGGTTTAGAAGTGGTTTCGCGCAAAACGGATATTAAAATTGGGCTCCGTGCGAAATTCGGGGTATGAACACATTTCCGGGTGCCTTCGGCAATTTTTAGAGTTGGAATTTGGCAAATCGGACGTCAAATTTGGATTCAGCGCGCGAAAACGGTCAAAGTGGACTACCCACTTGATGTTTTTGAGCTCGGGTTACTGTTCACCGCCGGAACAGTGATTCCGGCGATCGCCGGCGGCGGCCGGCGGCGGCGGGCAGCGGCGGAGAGCGGCGGCGTGGCCTCGGGCTGGCGGAGAGCGGCGGCGGGCAGGGCGCAGGGCGCGCGGGCAGGGCGCGCGGGTGCGCGGTCCACGCGGCTGGCATGCACCGGAGTGGGGTGCCACGTGGCATCTTCCCATTGGATGGTTCACAGGTCGCGGTCTACGGAGAAGTGTGGTGCATAGTGGATTGGGCGGGAAGACACGTGGCAGCCTGGCATTGGTTCGGTGCATGAAGTAGGGTGCACCGGGTGCAGCCAATTTATGGCTTGGACACGTGGCGCGCGGGGTTTGGGCGCGTCACTGTGCGCGTGCAGGTGGCAGGGGGGCGCGGCAGGTGGCAGGGGCGGCTGGCGTGGCGGCCACGGCGCCGACGTGGCGCACGCGTGCGCCACGTGGCGGCCGGCTATTGGCCAGCGCCAACTGCCCCGTTGACCAGTGGAGCGCCATGCGGCGCGATGGGAGCGGCCGGATCGGCTGTACCGTGTTCGGGGACACGTGTCGTGAGGAGGAGCGGGTTGGTCGGGTGTGCGGTCCGACCGGATCTGGTGTGCGGGCCTGGGCCGAGTGGGCCAGGCCACTGTGTGCGCCCGGTTTCGGGGCCCAAAAGTTTCGGGCGCCCGAAACCGGGGACACAGTGGTCATTTTCTGATTTGTTTTGTGGGCCTATAAATAGGCCTCCACTCCCCTCCTTTTCTGCTTTTTCCGAGTGATAGAAAGGGAATGAGAGGGAGAGATGTATACAAAGTTTGTTCCCCTTGGTGCTCTGGTTTTAATGGTGGATCCCCGGAATTTCTGGAAGCTCGGCAACGGCGATATCGATTTTATAGTTCGCCTCGGTTTTCTCCCCATTTCAGCCCGTTACCGTCATAGTTCAGTCAGAAATTCACTGTGAGCAAACCAGGAGGAGTTTTTGGACGATTTCTTCAACAGCGTGTTCCTAAGAGGTAAGGCTTCGATTTTCTTGTTGATCTCTTTGCTCCGTTTCGCACTTTTGGCACATTTCCCGAGGCATCTTTGACCCCCATTTTTCTGTGATGGATTTTGGACAGCACCGACTTGCCGATTTTATATCTCAGCCTAGGAACATCGGATCAAGGCGTTTTAGGACTCGATTTTGATCTACTCGTCGCGAGGAACACAGTGGTGATTTTTCTGAGATTTATGGAAATTATTTTGAAGGTGATAATTAAGCTTTTCTTGGACAGATCGCTACAGGAATTTTGATTTGGGAGGTTTTGAGGTGCTGCGGTGTTTTATTTTTATCTTGGTCTACAGCTATCAGATCTGGGCGTTTAAACAATCGTTTTGGGGCTACTTTTCGCGAGGAATGCGACCGTGAATTTTCTGGATTTTCTTGAGGACTGGGCAGAGGTGTTATTTACCCTTTTTGGGGGCTGATTTTGGACTGTAGGAAATTGTACAGTTTTGGGATTAATTGTGCGCAATGTTTTATGCAGTGGGGCACAGTTTTCGATGGACTGCTGTGTTAGAGGACTGTGGGCAGCGAGACGTTTCTTTTGGTGCGGTGCGCGCTTTTCGAGGTGGGTGGTTGTTGCTTGCCTTTATATCTGACTTACTCACTAAGTTTATTAGAGAACCCCACTATTGAGCTTATGGATTGATTATCGTGCATAATTGCCTGTTATAAAATGTGAACTTATCATCTGAGTTAAATTTTGTGGATATAGCATGTTGGGGATAGTATTGGGATATTATTGCTGTTGGAACATGATCATTGGAATAATTTAATAAGTGATGATTAGCATGCTATATTAGCACCTAGATTTGTATGAAAGTGGATTAAATGGATTAATTGTTGGGGACATGACGACATATCCATGTGCGGGTTTCACTTTGGGATTTATTATGGATCAGGGGTTATACATGTGTAGGTGACTGATGATTTTAGTATGATTGTTATATTTATGTGGATATTATTACTTATTACACATGTAAAACGCTTATTGGACATTCTATCTCTTTCACATTGCTGAGGACTTTTGCATGCTTATTTGGACATCTAGATAGGCCACTATTTATTGCTACACTATCATATTGGGATTTGACTTAGGAGAAATCATGATTGCTTTCTTTCTCCTTTTTATTTAGACTTTTGAGTCTTGTTGCTCGGGTTCGAGCAGAGGTTTGGGATAGTGTAGCCGGGATCTGAGGGTCAGTGACAGGGTGTTCTTGATGTTGGATTATGGGTTATTGCGACAACCGCGGACAGTAGGCGGTTGACCGGGTCTTGATTATTTTACCCAATTGTGGGTTGTGGGTTATTGCGGTGACCGCGGACTTTGGGCGGTTGACCGGATGTTTACTGTTGCATCAGATTGGGTATCAGATTTTCCTAGTGGATGGTGTTTCCCACTTTTTGAGTATTATTGCATCAGATCGGGGTTTTATTAGTGGACGGAGTTTCCCACTTTGGTCATAGTCATGATCCAATCCTGCTATTGTGAGACATTGGTTACAGAGATACTTTACTCGTGTGGGTCGCTCCCCTCGAGTGCCACTCCGGAGTAGGCTTTTCACGGTGCCGAGCGCCGGGCACCACGGTGGGTTGTGAGGACTGATGGGGATTTCGAGCCTTATGTGCTGGTTCCCTACTGAGCTCTTGAGTTCGACAGCAGAGCAGGCAGTACTAGTTTTACTGGTGGCACTAGATTGGGTCTATTTGATCACATACTGTTTTCTGATGCATTCATACCGTCATTTCCTTCGGTATTGCATTTAGAGGCATACTTGTTGTGGTTTCCCCCTTTTATTCAGTAGTTCTGTTTACAGCTTTACCACTTGCCCCTTTTCTTTCCCCTAGTAGACTTAGTGGGTACGCCGGAGCTTGAGGCTTTACCCACAGGGGGAGGCTACTGGTTTACTAGTGGTTCTCACCCCCATTGTTGTTTCCCTTGCTTCTTCTTCCCCCCTGTTTTGTAGTGTTTTCTTCGGGAGTTGCTGATCTTCGATCGTTGTCCGAGGCGAGGAAGTCGCGGGCTAGATCTTTACCACCCGAGGAGTGTAGCTGTATTCCCTGGATGGAGATTCATGGTAGCTGTTGGCTGGTTTTTACTGTTTTATTTGGAGAGAGATCTTTTGTATTTGGAGAGACTGATGTTGAGACTGATGTACTATAGTTTTAGTTTATCTCCTTTTATAGTTGAGAGATGCTGTACTGAGAACATTGTATGATGATCATCTGTATTTGAGGAAATGGATATTGTACTTTATTTCATGATGTACAGTGATTAGATTTTTTTTTATCTTACAGCATTTCATTTCAGCTCTGATATTTGTGTAGCTATAGTACTATCTTTTGCAGGTTAGACGCTTCGCCTATGCGGGTTTAGCATAGGTGGCGGATCTGTTGGCGGGCCCGGGTCGCAGTTTCGACCCCGGGGCGTGACACCACCTCTATCACTTCGAACACGAACGATCTTTTCATTTCTTTCAATCATAATACGATGACAAACCTCATGAAAAGAGTCGAAAGTATCCGCTTTCTCTTTTAAAAATGTTACCCATGAATATCTAGAGAAATCATCAACCAAAAGAAAAATATACCATTTACCTCCTAAGGATGGTTGACGAGTCGGCCCCATTAAGTCCATGTGCAGTAATTCTAAGGGCCGATTGGTACCAACGTGGTTTAAGTTCTTGTGTGCAGCCCTTAATTGTTTTCCCTTTAGACAACCTCCACACACAATGTTTTCTTTAAATGAAAGTTTAGGAACCCCCTTAACCACGTCTTTATTTGAAATCCTTGCTAGTTCTTTAAAATTTATGTAACCTAGTCTTTCATGCCAAAGAGTTTCGTTATCCAAAGAAACTAGGTTACAATTTTCAGAAATTTTGTTTGAAACAATATAGCAATTATTTTCATATCTAACCCCTTTCAAAAAGAATACATGGTCCTTATCAGTTACAATACATTCTACAGAAGAAAAATTAACTGAAAAACCATTGTCACAAAGTTGACTTATACTAATGAGGTTAGTCTTAAGGCCTTCAACAAATAAGACATTGTTTAAAACCGGGCCTTCTGGAATAGCGATTGTTCCTTTTCCAACAATTTTGGAAGAACGACCGTCTCCGAAAACAACATATCCTCCGGAGATTTTCTCTAAAGTTTGAAAACTATTTTTGTCACCGGTCATGTGACGGGAACATCCACTATCCAGATACCAAGACGAGTTGTCATAAGCATGTAAAGAAGTATGAACAACAAGACAAGGGAAGATTTCACCTTTGCGCACCCAAACCTTTTGAGTTTTGGAGTGCGTTGGCAATGATTGAGAAGTTATTTTCCTTGGTGAAAACGTCTTGTATGATTGAATGCTTTTCATTGATGACGTCGTCTTGTGGGGTGAGCTACCAATGTTCCTTTCTTTTGAAAAATCCTTCTTTGATTTCCGGGAAGTGAACTCATTGGTAGTAGTTGCAAGAGGTGCTTGATTTGTTCGTTTCGCTCTAATCTTGCAATTTCTTCTTATGTGCCATGCATAACCACAACGAAAACATACCTTTGTACTTGACGATCCCGAAGTAGCTCACTACAAGAAATTATAGCTATAACGACTAAGTTTTAACGACGGGCGCCATAAGCGGTCGTTAAAAGTAATCAATTAACGACGGACGTAATTAATGGTCGTTAAAAATAATCAAATTAACGATGGGTGCAATATTTCGTCGCTAAAAGCAACAAAATTAACGACGGGTGCAATAAATAGTCGCTAAAAGTAGGTAAATTAACGACGGGTGCAATACGTGGTCGCTACAAGCGTTTAATTTAACGACGGACACAATAAGTCGTCGCTAATAGGAATCAAATTAACGACGGGTGAAATAAGTTGTCGCTAAATACAACAAAATTAACGAAGGGCGTAATAAGCTGTCGTTAAAAACAACCAAATTAACGACGAGCACAATAAGCCATCGTTAAAAGCTAGGAAATTAACGACGAGCACAATTAACCATCGTTAGAAACTACCAAATTAACGACGAGCACAATAAGCCGTTGTTAAAAGCTGCAAAATTAACGACGAGTACAATAAGCAGTCGTTAAAAGCTATCAAATTAACGACGAGCACAATAAGTCGCCACTAAAAACAACCAAATTAAGTAAAAAAAAAATTATGGAGTTAATAACATGTGGTTTTGCTCTAAATAAAATAGAAAATCTTGTAATTAAAAAGTTTTATGGTTTTAAATTTTGAAGTGCTTGGATTTTAAAAAAAATTTTGAAGTGCAATCAGATTTCAAATCCGATATCCGGATCTGCGCGTTTTGCGAGAAAAGCAGACTGTAAACTCGATTATTGTGATTTCGGGTAAAATCGCAGTTTTTCTTCTCTGGTATTCATGAAACCCGTTGAGTTGGGGTGGACAGGCGTTGGACACGGTTTTTCAAAATTTAAATTTCAAAATAAAATTTAGGATGATAGAAGAATTATATATCTCCTTGAGGACGTATCGGTAATTTGCCTATTTGGTTGTAAAAGAGGTGTTTTCTTGTAGAGTCCTTGGATAAATTTAGGGCTAATGAGACCTAATCCCTAAATTTACCCTTAACCCCTCTTCCTCCTCTTCCCCAGCCACCGATCACCTCTTCTCTCCCCCGTCCATACGCCCTCGCGCCGACGAAGCCGGAGCCGGAAAAAGAAGGCGACTTAAGTGAATAGTACAGGTGAATAGTAACCCCATGATTCGGATTTACCGCTGGCAAACGTCAACCGATTTATTGTCTGGTGTCCGAATCTAACGGTCCAGGTAGTCGATTTTAACCGCTTCATCATTCTGAGCGCTATGGCGCTGACGAAATTTGCATTTGACTAGCCTAAAGTATCGTAAAGCGTGCCGAACTGTATAAATTACAGTATAAGATGGATTTTAAAAATTATGAAGCTCAATTTTAGCGAACCAAAATTGCTACCTGATAGGTTTCGTCGAGCCGGACGTCGTGGTGGTGTTTGTTTTTTCGTTTGACGACTCAATCGTCTCAAAAAGCGTGAAATACTCGAAAATTCGTACTATTTTGCAAAAAATTCTTATATTTTATGTATCAAATGGCGAGATACTTATTGGAGAGGGTATTCTATGCATTTTGAGTGTACAGAGATAATTTGTAGGGAGGGTCTTCTGTGCAAGATGGATTGTATAGAGTTGGACCTAAGTCTAAAGATGGAGAGTAGAAGGGCTTAATTGCATTTTGTTGCAAAATTACCCTAAAACACTACGAAGGGTGCGGTTGCCCAAGCCCTAGCCGCAGGGTTCTGTAACTGCAGCCACGATCTCCTCTCATCCTCCTCTGTGTTTCCCAAACCGCACGCCACCGGCCGCCACCTTCCCTCGCCGGAAAAAGCAAGAAACCAACCTTGCTTTCGAGGGGAGTTGGCAAGGTATCATCTTTGGGCTTGGGATCTCTCCAATTCACATCTGAGATCATCCTCAACCACCTGAGAGCCAGATCCCAGAACCCCGACGCCCAGAACCGCCGCGCGCCACCGGGGGCCACCATCTTCTCTTCCTCGGGTCCGAGAAGGTAAGCCCTCGATTTTTGTTGGGTTTTCTCTTATTTGGTTCATGGAAGTCAGCCTCTGACATCAAGGGGGTGCTCCAGGTTAAGTGTCGCGGCTTCCCGACCTCCGGTTGCCGTCCGGGGAAGTTAGGGCCGCCGGAACCCTAGTTCTTGGCCGGAATTGCGCGCGCTGCCTCCGGAGCTCCGGCGTTGGATCCAACTTGACCAAAAGTTCCTGCTGGTCCCCAGGAAGACCTCCAAGAAGTTTGGGAGACTTTGGTGCATTGTGGAGTGCGGGGGAGCAAACCCTAGGTCTCGGGTTCTTTAGGTGGACCGAGCAACGCCGCCCGCCGCCGCCGTCGCTTCCTCCGACGCCGGCCAGCCTTGGTAAGTGTTCTTACACCTCAGGTTTGCTCCTAGATTGGTTGCATGCAAGCCATGCAGCCTCTTTACCAAGTTGCCATTAATGGACTCCTTAAGTTCCATCTTCTTCCTCCTCGGGTTGGGGGTGCTCAGGGGCTTCCAAGCTTGCGTGGCTGAGGACCCTTGCACATCTGGAGGTTGAAGGAAGGCTGTGCTCACCTTTGTTTGAAGGGTGACCGACTGGGAGTGGTTCTCGGCCAACTCGAGCTCCATCAATAGAAGGTTGGGATCATCTTGCTCCAACACTTAAACCTGCTGTGCTGCGACCTCTCACAGGTGAGCCCTCAAGCTTTTGTGATGTCCTCTATATGATGCTCATCTTGGTTGCTGCCCAGAATTCATGAATATATATATAATCAAAGTCGGGCTCTTGTTGAGTGTATTGGCCCTACACTTGAGGTTTGGTGTATTTGCTGAGGCCAAGAGGTGAGCCTCTACATGTTTGAACATACCTAAGCATGATGCTCACACTAAAAATGGAAAAGAACCAACTGAATAATAGTTATTGCAACCTTGAGCCTCAATGCATAGTATTTATGGGCCAATTTGTGTTTTTTTTTGCTCTTCTTTTCACCTATTTGTGGTTCTTAAATGGAAACTACCTACTAGTATTAACTTCTTTTTTTTTGTGCAAAAGACTTATATTAGACTTATATTAGATTGTATGTAATTAGACTTATATTAGATTGTATGTAATTTTGCTATAGGTACTGGACGTAAACATTCATACATTATGCTCTTCTTAAATGGAAACTACCTACTGGTATTAACTTCTTTTTTTTTTTGTTCTTTTCACCAACAATCTGCAAGTGAAAAAGGACGTAAACATTCATTTTTTTTGTTTTTTGCTCTTCTTTTCACCTATTTGTGGTTCTTAAATGGAAACTACTTACTAGTATTAATTTCTTTTTTTTTTTGTGCAAAAGACTTATATTAGACTTATATTAGATTGTATGTAATTAGACTTATATTAGATTGTATGTAATTTTGCTATTCTGTTATATTATAGTAATTTTACGTGAAGTTGCTTATCGACTCTATCTTATTTAGGTAATTTTGAACTTTAATCTTTACCGATTAAAAAAAGAGTGGCACCTAATAAGGATTGGATGGATCTGGTTGATGATCGACTGAATGAGGCATATGATAAGGGTGTTCAAAGTTTTCTTAGTTTTGCATTTAAAAGAACTGGAGAAAATAATGAAATCAGATGTCCTTGTGTTAAGTGTAATAACACTGATTCGGGAACTCGTGAGATGGTAGAAACTCATTTAAAAGTTTATGGAATCGTTCGCAGTTATACTTTTTGGTATCATCATGGGGAAAAATCATGTGAGTCTCAATCTGAATCTGATGATGAAGATAATGAGGAAATAGAAGAAGATGAGAGTGATAACGAGGTGGAGAATATTATAAGAGATTTATATCCGGATTTTAGTGATCTCGGTATGAACCCCGAAAGCATTGGTGTCTCAAGTCATGAAGTGCATGAAGAGGAACCCAATGATGAAGCTAAAAAATTTTATAAATTATTAAGAGAGTCTAATCAACCATTATACTCTGGTTCTAAGAACTCCAAATTGTCAGTTCTAATAAAATTACTTCATATCAAAAGTCTTGGAAAGTGGAGTAATGCATCATTTACCATGTTACTACAATTATTAAATGAAAATTTTCTTCCTGAAGGATCAACTTTACCAGATTCATATTATGAAGCAAAAATGATTATTCAGGATTTGGGGTTCTCCTATAAAAAAATAGATGCATGTGTAAATGATTGTATGTTATATTGGAAAGACGACGAAGAATCTAATCATTGTAAAGTTTGTGGTGCTTCTAGATGGAAGAGTGATACAAAAAATGAGGAAATCAAGTATAATGCAAAAGATAAAAAAATACCATCAAAAACATTGCGTTATTTTCCGTTGAAGCCTAGGCTTCAACGATTATTCATATCCACAAAGACAGCTTCTTTTATGAGATGGCATTTTGATAAAAGAGTAGATGATGGAATTATGAGACACCCTGCTGATGCGATGGAATGGAAATCTTTTGATAAACTATATGAATCATTTGCCTTAGAGCCTCGAAATATAAGACTTGGTCTTGCAAGTGATGGCTTCCAACCCTTTGGAGATACGAGAAAACCATACAGTATTTGGCCAGTAATATTAATACCATACAATTTACCACCATGGATGTGTATGAAGGAACCTAATCTTATATTATCGATGCTCATTCCATGACCTTCAGGTCCTGGAGATGCAATTGATATCTATCTCCAACCTTTGATTGAGGAGTTAATGGACTTATGGGAAGTAGGTATTGAAACATTTGATGCGTCAATACATCAAAATTTTCAAATGCGTGCAGCTTTGTTGTGGACTATTAATGACTTTCCTGCATATGGCAACTTATCTGGATGGAGCACTAAGGGTAAATTGGCATGTCCTTGTTGCAATAAGAACACTGTTTTAATTAGATTAGTCAATGGTGGCAAGCAATGTTATATGGGACATCGACGCTACTTATCTGCCAATCATAAATGGAGGAATGACAAATCTTCATTTGATGGCACAAAGGAGAGAAGGTTACCACCAAAACTACTTACTGGCAATGATATTCTTGAACAAGTGGAAGATCTTGAGGGGATCAATTTAACTAAGGCTGCTAATAAAAAGAAAAAAATATCACATGATATTCGAGGGGATAATTGGAATAAAAAGAGCATATTCTTTAAGCTTCCATATTGGCGAAATCTTTTGTTGAGACATAATTTGGATGTGATGCATATTGAAAAAAATATAAATGATAATTTTGTTGGGACATTCATGAATACCAAGGGAAAAACAAAAGACACAATTAAAACGCGTCTTGATTTGCAAGCAATGAACATAAGGCCAGAATTACACCCAATTCAAGATGGGAGTAAGTTTATACTTCCTGTTGCATGTTACACATTATCTTCAGAAGAGAAGCATCGATTTTACCTTTTTCTTAAGCAACTAAAACTTCCAGATAGATTTTCATCAAATATTTCGCATTGTGTGAATCTTAAAGAGCACAAGATTTCAGGATTAAAAAGTCACGATTGTCATGTTCTTCTTCAACGTCTACTACCTCTAGCATTACGTGGTCTTCTTCCTAAAACAGTTTATGAGCCACTTCTTGAGTTATCTTTATTCTTTACAGTATTGGGTTCTAAGACAATAAGTTTGGATGATTTGAATCAGATTGAATCTCAAATTCCAATAACTCTTTGCAAGTTGGAGAGAGTTTTTCCACCTTCATTTTTTGATGTCATGATACATTTGGTAATCCATTTAGCAAATGAGGCTAAGCTTGGTGGACCTGTCCAATACAGATGGATGTATCCAATAGAGCGAAACTTGTACACACAAAAGTCTAGTATACGCAATAGGGCTCGTCCGGAGGGATCAATTGCAGAAGGATATATTGCGAATGAATGTATGACATTTTGCTCACGATATCTTCATGGTGTTGAGACAAAATTTAATCGTCCGGAACGCAATTATGACAATAGACATAATAAAGTTGATGGATATTTGTCTATCTTTTCTCAAATCGGAAAAACACTTGGAGCTGGTAGAACTCGTGATTTACAAACACATGATTTCGAGCAAGCGCATATTTATGTTCTAAAGAACTGTGAAGAAGTACAACCATTTCTGAAGTAAGTTTTGTATATAATTAATTCTAACTCATTCCCTTTAATTTTCTTATTTATTACAAATTATATGTTGACCTATTTTATTCTTATATGCAGCCAATATACAAACATTGAAAATAGAAGTACAATACAAGTATCAGATAAAGCTTTATTAAGTGGTTTAAGAACAGAGTAAGCACTAATCTTGTTTTTATATATTGTATAAATTTGCATTCATTGTAAATTTATACTAACAATCTAAATTTTAACATTTAACTTGTAGGTTACACAAATGTACAAGCAGGACAAAAGTTTGGTTATGGAAGACTTACTTTCCTTGTCTCGTGGACCTACGAAATATGTGACTTGCTATAGTGGTTATATAGTAAATGGCTATAGGTTTCATACAGAAGAGCACGACAAAAATTTAAAAACACAAAACTGTGGAATGGTTGTAGTTGGAGACATTGATAGTGAAACTGAAAAAATAGATTATTATGGGGTCTTAACAGAGATTCTCGAATTACAATATCTTGGTGGCCGTCGAGTGGTGTTATTTAGGGGTAATTGGTTGGACGTATATGACAAAGAAAACGGAATTAAAACAGATGAATATGGGTTCATCAGTGTTAATCTCCAACGTTTGCTTAAAACAAATGAACCATTTGTATTGGCCAGTCAAGTATCACAAGTATTTTATGTTACCGATCATATTAACAAAGGTTGGCATGTTGTGCAAAAGACTCAACCTCGTGACACGTACATGATATCAATGGAGGAGTTAAATAATGATCCCAAAAATATGGAAGATATGGATGAGGCCTACCAACAAGAAGAATCTTTCAATCCTATAATGGATGCATGCACAACATTGAGTATGGATAATGAAATTAGTTGGAACAGGAATGATGTGGATCCAAGGATAGAGGACATATTATCTACACAAAAGAAGAGAAAACGATTATCCTAATTTATCAAGTTTGTGCATTTCTTGCTACTGTTTGTTATTACTTAGGTTGTTTACAATAGTTAGTACCACATTTACTTTTCATAAAATATAATTTGTTAAATTTTACATCTATTTGATTAAATTTTGTAGGCGAAAAATGCAAGCATCAAAGGTACAGAAAGGAAATATGATCACTTCTAGATCTGAAAAGCAACTCTTCATACCACCAGGTTCATTAAGGAAGGGTCGGGGACAAGGATTACGACCTTCTATTAGATTGTCATCACGAGATGCTTTAATAGGTGCTATCAACAGTAGTACATCGGTAAATGATACTCCAACAGAACCACCAAATGATTCCTCTTTGCCACGTGATATCGAAAGTGTCCAAGAAATAAGAGAGAGTGGTAAAATTTCTTTACATTTGGACATATTTATCTTATTTCATATTTTTCTTTTTACATAAATGTTACACAATTTGTATATTTAAGCACTTTTATATGATTTTTGTGTGATATTTTTAGATATGGTGACTTCTCCAAAGAAAAGGAAAGTGCGAGGGAAAAACAAATGCAAGAAAATTAGAAAATTAAAAAATGGTGAAAAGTTGGAGGTAATATTCTACAACAACCGTGCCACCGGAAAAAATCATCAGGTTTTCTCAAGACACTTAGGTAAAATTGTGCGTGATCGTAATATTTGTCCTCTTCAAGTACATTCGTGGAAGAAAATTAAGGAAGACAATAAAAATCACATGTGGGCAGCGGTGACGGTAATATTTTATAACATGAATTTAAATTTGAGTTGATTGTATTTGTTGTTTTTATTTTCTAATATCATATTTTGAGGAAAATTTAACAAAACATGATTGTACTTGTAGGATAAATTTCAAAATAATCAAATGGAAGCATATCGTGATGAAACTTTGGAACATATGAATGAATTGTGGAACAAATGGCGAGGAGATTTGCATCGTAAATTTATAAAGCCTTGCAAGACCATTCAAGATGCTCTTAAAATTTTTCCTGAAGGTGTTGATCGAGACGATTGGAAGTGGCTCGTTAAAGAACATTTTTTTAGTGAAAAGTTTCTGGTATGTGATTTTTTCTTATTATAAAGATATAAATACATGCCAATTTATTTTTCTTTACTATTCATTCTTTTGTTATTCTTATTTTCTACAATTATACTACTATGCATATACCAGTTTTTTATTTTATATCTTATATTCATATTTATATCATGTTACCATGTGAATGTAGGCGACAAGTAAAAGAAATTCGAAAAATAGGACGAAGGTATCAATGCCTCATCGCACGGGTAGTAAACCTTTTAGACAAATTATTTGGAAAAAGGTAATAGTAGGTAACTTCAAACTTCTATATTCAATTGATGGCATTGGTTGAACCTAATTTATATTTTGTATAGGGAGGGAAAGATAATAACCCACCAAGTTTAGCAACAATATTTTATGAAACTAGAAAAAAGGGTGGACAACTAGAAGGAGAAGATACTATCAAGAAATATGTAAGTTTTTTATATTTATTTTATTATAATCTATCTCTTTTTATAGTTTTATTTTTTTTTATGTTGATATCTATATTTTGAAGGATGAAATTGTTGAGGCGTCGCAATCAAATCCTTCTTCTTCCAATATAGAACTTATTGAAAAATGCTTTGGATCTCAAAGTCGTAATCATGTGATTTGTTTCGGAGGTGGTGTAAAAGCAAATGATTTGAGACCTTATTCTTCGAGAGCGGATCTTCATACTAAACTTTGTGAAACTCAAAAGGAAAATGAGTCACTTAAAAGTCGCATTGACGGAATGGAGTTAGAACTTCGAGCAATTAAGGAAATGCTACAACAACAAATCAATGCTCCTCCACCACCGACTCGATCTGAAGAGTAAGAAACACAATCTTAATATTGTTAATAGTAATTATCCAAAAGCATATCTTCATTTAAATTTTCTAAAATATTATTTTTTATTTCAAGAAGTTTCACATATTTCTTATATTATTTTAGTAATGTTGTAATAATATTTACTTTGGTCTTTTGCAGATAACTGAAGATGTTCGTATTTGAGCAAAGAGGATCGTCTTGAAGCCAACAGAGTAGATTTCCAATTATTTTTTTTCTGTTCTTCTTTCGAAGCACAATGGATGGTTGCATGTTTATTTTGGAGTGGTTACTTCTTCTTTCGAAGCACAATGGATGGTTGCATGTTTATTTTGGAGTGGTTATTTCTTCTTTCGAAGCACAATGGATGGTTGCATGTTTATTTTGAAGTGGTTACTTTTAATTTAGTAAATATTTTGGCAACTTTATATGTAGACTTGAAATGGTGTGTATGTGATGGTTGCATGTTTGATGATAATACTTTTGATAATTATTTTGACAAAATGGTGTATATGTGAATGTAGTTTTAATTGAATGTAATGTCTTCTCTATTGTATTTGTTGATATATGATTTAATGGTAATATATATGCTGTATTATTATACATTTATTAGCGACCAAAATACTGGTCGTTATTATTATACCTTTTTCAAAACGTACATTTTTAGCGACCAAAATACTGGTCGTTATTACTATACCCTTTTTCTAAAGGTTTACTTTTAGCGACGACAATTTTAGTCGTTATTGTAATATTATTTCGTAATAATATAATTTAATTATTAGCGACGAAAATATTGGTCGTTAAAGTTTCAACTTCTAAATCATTAAGCTTATTAGCGACGACGAATAGGTCGCTATTGCTGCATTATATGGTCACTAATGAATACTGATTAACGACCGGAGATTTCTCCGTCGTTAAAAAGCAATAACGACCGGTTTTTATATGGTCACTAATGAATACTGATTAATGACCGGCGATTCCTCCGTCGTTAAAAAGCAATAACGACCGGTTTTTATATGGTCACTAATGAATACTGATTAACGATCGGCGATTTCTCCGTCGTTATATGGTCACTAATGTCTTCTCTATTGTATTTGTTGATATATGATTTAATGGTAATATATATGCTGTATTATTATACCTTCTTCTCTATTGTATTTGTTGATATATGATTTAATGGTAATATATATGCTGTATTATTATACATTTATTAGCGACCAAAATACTGGTCGTTATTAGCGACCGGTTTTTATATGGTCACTAATGAATACTGATTAATGACCGGCGATTCCTCCGTCGTTAAAAAGCAATAACGACCGGTTTTTATATGGTCACTAATGAATACTGATTAACGATCGGCGATTTCTCCGTCGTTAAAAAGCAATAACGACCGGTTTTTATATGGTCACTAATGAATACTTATTAACGACCGAAGATTTCTCCGTCGTTAAAAAGCAATAACGACCGGTTTTTACAAACCGTCGTTAATTCTTTTAGTAAGGGAAGCAATAACGACGGGTGACGACGAGATTTTATTCCGTCATTATTTGTTTTTAACGACGAAAAATGGAGCAATAACGACGACTTTTCCTTTCGTTAAAGAGCAACTTTGTTGTAGTGTAGGTGAAGTAAGGTTGTTGTCGTTGATTGCAGTGAATTCCGTCGTCGGAGGAGGAGATACCGACTGGGGCACAAAAATTGTCCCAACCGAACTAGGACTGTCTTCAGTTCGATTGTATCCAAGGCCGAAACGGTTTGTTTGACCAAGACCAAGCATCTTATCCAACTTGGTCCTTCCCGAAGAAAATCGCTTTAAATCATCCTTAAGTTGGAAAATGGTCTTAGTCATCTCCATCTTTTTCTGTCGAGCCTCGGAGTAGAGCTTCAAGAAGTAACCAACTTTATCAACCATTTTTACGTGTTCCTTCTCGAAATGCTCATTTTTCTCTTGAAGTGAAACATTTGCTTTTATCAGGTTATCCCTTTCCACTTCAAGACCGGTTGAGAGAGAAGTTGCCCTTTTTACTTCTTCTTCGAGATCCTGCAATCTCCCTCTCAAACCCTTGTTTTGCTTAGCCAGTTTCTTTGAATCCTTTAAAAATTTATGGTAGGCTAAAGCAAAGTCTTCACCTTCGGAATTACTCGATTCATCATCCGTTGCAGTTTTTTCAACCTGGGAGGTGTTGGACAATGAATCGGATGTACTTGCCATTAAGCACACGAAAGGTGAAGTTGTGGACGCGTGGAACGCCGTTGCGTTATTTTCTTCATCACTTGAAGATGACTCATTTGACGATGAGGTGTCATCCCAAGTGACGGCTTGCATCGCTTTCTTCTTCGACGGATTCTTATTGGGATACTCCGTTGAGATGTGGCCGTATCCTCGGCACTTGAAGCATTGGACTTGTCCCTCCGGGTTCTTTTTATCTCTTGAAGAACTCTCTTGCTTTCTTGATTTAAAGTTAGAAGAACCTTTGCCTTTCTTCGACTTTACGAAGGATGAAGTTTTACTTGAATTACCCCTTCGAAAGTTTCGGCGAAATTTTCTTGTCAAGAGAGCAAGCTGCTTTTCAAAATCCTCCATAGATAGGTTCTGGTCGTCGTCTGAGGAGGATGAATCCGTGTCTTCTTCTTTTGTTGTTTTCAACGCATAACCTGAAGACTTAGAAGATGATGCCTTTCCCGAAGAATAGTTAGTAGGAAATGTCATTTCATATGTTTGTAATGAACCAACTAATTCTTCTACACGGATTTCGTCCGGGTGTTTAATAGTTTCAATGGCCGTAACCTTGGAACGAAATCTTTCAGGAAGAGTCCTTAAAATCTTTCTTACAATTTTAAACTCTGGAATTTTCTCTCCCAAGTTAGCACATGTGTTCACGATGTCTTGCAATCGTGTATAGTAATCTGTAAAATATTCATTTTCTGCCATGAAAATAGAGTCAAATTTGCTCGTAAGCATTTGCAGCTTTTGAATCTTCACAAGGTTAGTTCCCTCATGTGTAACTTGAAGAACATCCCAGATTTCTTTCGCAGTCTCACATGCCGAGACGCGAGAGAATTCAGTTTGTGACAAGGCATTAAATAAGTTGTTAATTCCTTTGCCATTGTAAGAAGATGAGTCAATCTCTTCCTTGGTCCATTTCGATCTAGGTTTGATGGTGTGAACATCAACAATAACTTCAGTTGGATTTGACCATCATAACTCGATAGATTGCCACACCCGTTCGTCGATGGAAATTAAAAAGGCTTTCATCCGTACTTTCTAGTAGGCATAGTTTGTTCCATCGAAGAACGGGGGTCTGTTGATGTTTCCACCTTCAACCATTGTTTACAACCCTATTCCCGCTCTGATACCACTTGTTGGGTTATGTATAATATAGATCTAAATATGGGAAAAAACACCTAGAGGGGGGTGAATAGGTGTAAACAATAAACACTCAAAAAATTTTGCGTAATAAAACCCAATGCGGAAAAATAAATAACACGCAGAGATTTTACGTGGAAAACTCCATCACAGGAGTAAAAAACCACGGGACCGATAACACGGTGAAATCAACTAAGATTATAACACGTACAAAGGTGATATAACGCACTCACAGACGACTCAACCTTTTTCCATACGCTCCGAGTTGATCTTCTCCGCTCGCTCCGCAATGCGCCTCGAATCCACGATTTGCGTCCAACGCCGAATCCACAGTGTCCAACGTCGAGTCCACGACGTCTGACCGAATCCACGGTCTTCACCCAGTATGTCACGCCCCGGGTGTAAACCAGAACCCGGGCCCGTCTACAGATCCGCCGTGCATGCGGTATTTTCCACATACACGAAGCGTCGGTAACCTGCTCAGATAAGAAATAATAATAAAAGAGCATAATAATCAGAGCTAAACTAAAACTACTGTATCTCAGACAGAAGCTGGAAGTAAAAGAGTACAACAGTGGAATAAAATACAGATGTCTCTCCCAGCTCACCACTAAATACAAACAGCTGGCAAAAGCCAGACCCAAAAAGAAATAAACAAAAGCTGTCTGAGAAGACCAGGTACCCACAAGCTCCAGCTACGTGCTACAACCCTCGGGTGGCTCTCTATCTAGTCTGCAATCCGCTTACCTCGATCAGTTGCTGACGGCCCAGCAACTCCCGCAGAGGACTCTGCAAAACAAAGGGAAAGAAAGAAACAAGAAAAGACAATGGGGGTAAGTACTACTATAAACAGTAGCCTCTCCTAGTGGGTAAAGCCTCAGCTCAAATATGCCCACCAGGTAATCAGAGGCAAAAGGGGAAGAAGAGAAAGGGGGGTGAAGCTATGAATGACAACTGATGAAGTGCTACCCCTAATATGCCTCTACATGATAAACCAATAAGTATGGAAAAGTAAGCATCAGTATCAAGAAGCCTGTCAAAACGACCCAATCTAACGCCAGTGGACACTGGCACTGCCTGCTAATCTCATCTGTGGGGATACTGACCGACTACTGCCTGATACGGTCATGTCCCCAACGTAAGTAACAGATCGGCCTCGGCCCGTCCGATCAAGCTCTAAAGTAATAACAGACCGGCCTCGATCCGTCCGGTCGCACACTCCGGAGTGGCACTCGAGGGGAGCGACCCACACGAGTAAGGAAATCACTGTAACAAGCACCTCTGTAACCACTATCTCATAATAGCAGGACTGGATCATGACTATGATCAAAGTGGAAAACTCCATCCACTAAAGAAAGCCCGATCCCCAAAACCCCCAATCTGATGCAACAGTAACAACCTGGTCAACCACCCAAGATCCGTGGTCGCCGCAACACCCTGTCAAAAGCCCAACCTGTCCCAAATCCCCAATACCTGGCTACACTGTCCAACACACGCTCGAACCTGAGCGACTATGCCGCAAGTCTATCGATAATAGGAGAAGAAAAGAATAAATGCATGGTTTCTCCTAAGTCAAGTCCCAAAAGATAGTGTAGCAGTAAAAGATGTCAATATTTAAGTGGCCCGTTTAATCATGCATTGTCTCAATATGTTGTCCATTTTCCAAGAGTAATCAGTTCAGAGTGACATAAGCTAAAGTGACAGTCTCATAAGAATATTTAGCAATTTATAATCCTCAACTATTATTTTAACCCTAAACATGCAGTCCAACAATTTCCACATGGATCAAATAACAATTTATCAAAGATCAATCAACCAATAATTAATTCCCTAGAGCATGCAAGGTTACTAATAATACTTTGGGCCTCAAAAATGAGGGAACACTCAGATGTTCCTAGTGGGCATACCAAAGGAGGAGTACAACAACCACCCACCTGAAGTGCTAACTGTCCGGATCCGTACAGCAAGAAAATACCAAAACTCCAAATCCTTGCTCCCACAATTTTAGCACACCCGAAATATTCCTGATATAATACAAAGCTCACTAATTACACTTAGGCTCCCAATTATTGCTCTTATAACCACATACAACCTCGGATTCAAAACTGTTAAATTATCCCCTGCAGAAAGTGCCCAGGAAATTCCAAGAAAAATATCACAGCGATCCTCGCGTCGATAGCTTCGCAACGGTACCTTGCACGCCCAAATCAGAGTTCGGTAAGTCAAGATATAAATTCGGCAAGAGGCACACACATACAAAAATCTGTGCTGAAAACTGTGCACTGTTCACTGAGAAAACAGTGATTTTCACCTCGAAATAATCCTCTGGAAAATACAAGAAAAATACGAGCGCGTTCCTTACGATCTGTAGATGAAAAAGTTGTAAAAGCTCGTTTCCGTCTGATCCTCGTGCGCGAAGATACGGCCAAAATACCCCGCTGCTGTCAAGGAAATCCATACAGAAAAAGGGGTCACTGTTTGCCTCGGGATCCGTGCCAACACCTCGAAACGGGAAAGCGCGACCAAAACGAAAGATGAAGTCCTATCTCTTAGGAGTATGCCGGCGCAAGAATCATAGCAAAATGATCTCGGGGTAGCCCAGGGGAGATAAAACACTGTCGCTGCGCCGAAGAAGAACCCAGGAATGCAACATCGCGCCGCGCCGTAAAATGGGGAACCTCGGGATTCGAGCCTCCTAAAATCTTGAAACTTGGCAGGAAGATCAAGGGTGAAGAGGTGAACAACTTTGCTTGAGGGGGCTCGGGCAGAAAGTGAAAGGGTTGAGAGAAAGAAAGCAAAGAAGGGGGCTCGGGTTGGTATAAATAGAGCTGGAGAAACAAATTCAAAAATACCGAATGAGTCCAGGTTTCGGGCGCCGACATTTTTCGGGCGGCTACAGTAATGGGCCCGGCCCATTACTGTTCAAGCCCGAAACGCCGTGGGCCGGCCACGTAGCCCACCGCACCGAGACCCTGGGCCCCGCTGCACCCGGCGCACCTGCGCCAGCCAGTGGCGTCGCGCCACGTGGCCCCGGCAACCCGTGCACCGCGCACGTCGCCCCGTGCACCGCGCACGTCGCGGCTGACCCGGGCCGTACGGCCACCTGCCCTGCCGTACGGCCACCTGCCCCGGTCACCGACTCCACCAATCGCGTGGACCGGGAGCACAACACCGGACCAATCACCTCACGCCACGTGTCCACCCGGTCTACCGTGCACCCGGACCAAATTCCGTGGACCGCGTCTGCAGCGCCGGCCAACCGGAAAGCGCCACGTGGCCCGCCCCCGGCGCACGACCTCCGCGGTGGACCGCGCTCCTGCCCGCGCCCTCAGCCACCTGCCCGCGCCCTCAGCCGCCTGCCCGCGGCTGCGCCGCCGCCCGCCGACGCTGCCCGCCGCCGCCGGCCGCCGCCGGCGATCGCCGGAGACACTGTTCCGGCGTGAACAGTAACCGCAGCCCAAAAACATCAAGTAAAAAGCCCATCTTGACCGTTTTCGCGCGCTGATTCCAAAAACGGCGTCCATTTTGCCAAAATCCACCTCCAAAATTTGCCGGAGGCTCCCGCAAACACCAAAAACTGCCAAAACTTCCGGGAGCCCGCTTTTGGGCATCCGGACTCAGAATTAAGCAAACAAAAAGCCATTCTCAAGCGTTTTTCCGCGCTGAATCCAAATCCACCCTCTGTTTGGCCAAATTCCTTTTTCTAAAATTCGGCAAAAGCAGCCGAAGGCCAAAACAGCCAACCAAAGCTCACAGGGTCCATCTGTGGCATCCCTTTGATGCACCATGGGCCAGATACACCATCAACAGGTGTTTGCACAGTGGATTCATGGGAAAAAGCTGTAAGGAGTTTAGGGGCCCTACATCCTCCCCCACTAAAAAAAAGTTTCGTCCCCGAAACAAAGAAAACAGAACAGACGTACCTCAAATAGAAGTCTCGAATAAGAAAGGGTAGGCATCCCTCATCTCTGTCTCCAGCTCCCAAGTAGCCTCTCGCTCCTCATGATTGCTCCACAGGATCTTCACATATGGAATGGCCCGGTTGCGCAATTCCCTCACCTCACGAGCAAGAATCCGCAACGGGCGCTCCTCGTAGACCAAGTCCTCGCCGATCTCCAACGAAGTGAAGTCAATCACGTGCGACGGGTCAAAAACATATCTCCTCAGAGCTGAGACATGGAAGACATCATGAACTCCGGCCAGGCGCGGGGGTAAAGCAACTCTGTATGCCACAGGACCAACTCTGTCAAGTACCTCAAAGGGTCCAATAAAGCGGGGACTGAGCTTTCCCCGTACTCCAAATCTCCGGACCCCTTTCGAGGGCGAGACCTTCAAAAAGACATGATCACCAACCAGAAACTCCAGGTCTCGCCGTCGAGTGTCGGCGTAGCTCCTCTGACGACTCTGGGCTGTCACAAGGTGTCAGCGAATGACTCTGACCTTTTCCTCAGCCTCCAAAAGCAAATCCGGTCCTAAAGTCCTTCTCTCACCCACGTCACTCCAAAATAAGGGAGACCGACACTTGCGTCCATACAACGCCTCAAACGGAGCCATCTGGATGCTCGCCTGATAGCTGTTGTTGTACGCGAACTCAACCAACGACAAGTGCCGGTACCACCCTCCCCCAAAATCCATAACGCACGCTCTCAACATATCCTCGAGGGTCTGTATGGTGCGTTCTGACTGTCCATCGGTCTGTGGGTGGAAAGCAGTGCTAAACCTGTGCTGAGTCCCCAATGCAGAATGCAAACTCCCCCAAAAGCGTGATACGAATCTCGGGTCTCGATCTGACACAATCGAAGCAGGTATGCCGTGAAGCCTCACTATCTCATCCAGATATAACTGTGCCAAACGCTCCAGTGACCAGGTCATCTGAACCGGTAAGAAGTGCGCCGACTTGGTGAGTCTGTCAACAATAACCCAGATCGCATCAGCCCCGCTCTGCGCCCTCGGCAATCCAGCGACGAAATCCATAGTGACGTGGTCCCATTTCCACTCGGGAATTGGAAGACTCTGCAACTTACCAGCAGGAACGCGATGCTCTGCTTTCACTTGCTGGCAAGTTAAACAATGAGCTACGAATCTCCCAATGTCCCGCTTCATCCCGGGCCACCAAAACTGTGCCTTGAGGTCCTTATACATCTTAGTACCTCCAGGATGGATGGTATAAGGTGTAAAATGGGCCTCCCTCAAAATCTGATCTCTAATCTCCTGATCCATAGGCACACACACTCGGTCCCTGTACCGCAGTACTCCCGAGCTATCCACAGAAAAATCCCCCGTCTGATCCGCCTGAAGCTGCGTCCTGATCCTCATCAAGTGGGGGTCCTCACTCTGAGTGTCCCTGATCCTCTCCAACAGAGTGGGCTGCAAGACCATAGACATGAGTCTAGCAGAGACCCCAGGGGATACTACCTCCAACTGTAACCGCCTCATCTGCTCGACCAACGGCGCCTGCTACGAGATCAATAAGCTCAGACTCGTCCTCCTACTCAAAGCATCTGCCACGACATTGGCCTTGCCGGGATGGTAAAGGATACTCAGATCGTAATCCTTTAACAACTCCAACCACCGGCGTTGCCTCAAATTCAGCTCCTTTTGGGTGAACAGATACTTCAAGCTCTTGTGATCAGTATATATCTCGCAATGCTCTCCATACAAATAATGCCGCCACAGCTTCAGAGCAAACACCACCGCTGCCAACTCCAGATCATGAGTAGGGTAATTTTTCTCATAGTCCTTCAATTGCCGCGAAGCATAGGCAATTACCCTACCATGCTGCATCAACACACACCCCAGACCACTATGTGAGGCATCACTGTAGATCACAAATCCTTCCCCCATAACTGGGAGGGCAAGGATTGGAGCGGTCATCAACCTCTGCTTCAGCTCCTCAAAACAGCTCTGGCAAGTCTCGCTCCAAACAAACTTAACCCCTTTTCTGGTCAGACGAGTGAGGGGAGAGGAAAGCTTCGCAAAGCCTTCCACAAAGCGCCGATAGTAGCCCGCCAATCCAAGAAAGCTCCGCACCTCGGTGATGGTCGTCGGCCTCGGCCAATCTCTAATAGCATCCACCTTGGCCGGATCCACCGCCACTCCAGCAGCTGAAACCACATGACCCAGAAAGGCAACCTCCCGGAGCCAAAACTCGCACTTTTTGAACTTAGCATACAGCTTTTTCTCTCGCAGAAGCTGTAGCACGGTCCTCAAGTGCTCCTCGTGCTCCAGATCACTCCGGGAGTAGATCAGAATATCATCGATGAACACCACCACAAACCGATCCAAAAATGGCTGAAAAATCCTGTTCATCAAGTCCATGAATGCGGCAGGGGCATTAGTCAACCCAAAAGGCATCACGGTAAACTCATAATGCCCGTACCGCGATCTGAAAGCCGTCTTGGAGATGTCCTCGGCCCTCACCCTAAGCTGGTGGTAACCGGACTGCAGATCAATCTTCGAGAACACAGATGCTCCCTGTAACTGATCAAACAAATCATCTATCCGGGAGAGGGGATACTTGTTCCGGATGGTCACTTTGTTCAATTCCCTATAATCCACGCACAATCGGAGTGACCCATCCTTCTTCTTAACAAACAACACAGGCGCTCCCCACGGAGAAACACTGGGTCGGATGAAGCCCCTATCCAAAAGATCCTGAAGCTGGGCTTTCAACTCCCTTAACTCGGCTGGCGCCATCCTATAGGGTGCCTTTGAGATTGGTGCAGTCCCAGGGACCACATCAATCACGAACTCAATCTCCCTCTCCGGCGGCATCGCCGTCAGCTCTGGGGGAAACACATCTGGGAACTCTCGGACAATAGGGATATCCTCGAGTCCCAGTGCCGCCGTAGGCACCTCCACAACCGTGGCCAAAAAGGCAGTACATCCTCTGCTCAACATCCTCCTAGCCCTCGCCGAGGAAATGGTCGCTGCGAATAGCGTGCTCTGGCAGCCTCTGAAGATGAACTCCTCCTGTCCTGGCTCGCGAAGAGTCACCGTCCTCTCTCTGCAGTCGATAGTGGCGGAGTACCGTGATAGCCAATCCATCCCCAACACCAAGTCAAAATCATGGAGCTGCTGCAAGACAAGCAAGTCTGCAGGCAATATCCAAGGCCCCAACTGTACCGGGCATGCCACACAATGCTCCTCGACATGCAAAATATGATCGGGAATCCGCACCTCTAATGCATGTGATAAGGACTCTAACTCTAAACCATGCAGGGATGCAAAAGCTCGACTAATGAAAGAATGAGATGCTCCAGTGTCGAATAAAGTACGAGTCTGAATACCAAAGAGTAGAATAATACCTGCCACCACCAGGTCTGCCGCTGGAGAATCCGCCAACTGGGCGGCATACACCCGCCCGCTCGGTGCTGGAGGTCGGGAATCTGTAGGATAGGAGGTGGACGGCCTGCTTGCTGGAGCATAAGGCCGCTGAGCTGATGGCCGCTGCTGCTGAGGGGGATATGGAGCCGACGCAGAAGAAGGTGCCGAGGGAGTAGTAAGGGGGCAGGTAGTTCGCACATGCCCTGGCTGTCCACATCGGAAGCATCGTCCCCATCTCTGGTCACATGTATCTGACGGGTGCTGCCCCCTGCAGAAAACACACCTATCTGATGGCCGGATATGCCTCGACTGCTGCTGCTGCTGCCTCGAGGACTGCTGCTGAGATCTCTGCTGCCTGGGCTGCGATCTCTGCTGCTGGTGCTGCTGCTGATGCTGCTGCGGTCTCTGGGGTCCACCAGGCCCTCTCCTCTCAGATCGCCCACGGCCAAAAGACTGGGACTGCGGCGGCCGTGGCGGTCTCCATGAACTGGCCTGTCCCCCGTCCTCTGGGGCTGGTCGCTTCCTGTCGGAACTCTGCGCGACCGCGGCCCTCTGTCTGGCCACCACCTGATCACCTCTCTCCACCCACTGTGCATGCTCTGCGGCTGCCTCCAGAGTCTGAAATCTCTGAGCATGCACCAGTGTGTAAATCTCTGGACGGAGGCCTCCCTCGAACAACTCAACCTGGTGTGGACCGTCACGAGCGACGAAGGGCACACAGTTCAGCAATTCCATGAACTCCTGAAAATAGAGATGGGCCGATCGATCACCCTGCTGCAGATTCTTCAAGTCGTCCTCCAACTTCTTCTTCACACTGGTAGAAAAATAGGTGTCCAACACCATCCGTTTGAACTCCTCCCAAGGCAACTGCCGAGTAATCCGGAACTCCAGTGGCTCTACCCGCTGCCACCAAAAATCAGCATCTCCGTCCAAACAGTGCACCGCCAAGTGCACTCGGTACCTCGGGTCGATGAAGAAGTCCCGAAAAAGCTTCTCCATCGCAGAAAGCCATCTCCCAACAGCCTGGGGCTGAGCATCCCGCCCCGAGAATCTAGGTGGTCCCCGCTTAACAAACGTAGAGAGTTTGTCAGCAAAATCCCGCTCCTCCTCCGCAGTCAAAGGCTGAATAGCTCCAGGAGCCCCGCTACTCGAAGATGGTGCCGACAGCACAAAAGGTGCAACAAGAGGCACAGGGGCCTCAGGAACAGCTGGGGGTGGTGCCCCCCTCTGAGCAAGCAGCTGCTCAATCCTCTGCTCCTGGCGGCGCTGACCCTCCGCCAACTGGGCCACCAAGGCCCTCAACTCAGTAAGCTCGGGGGGTGTAGGCTGCTCTGGCTCAACAGGGGGTGAAGGGACACCCCGCGTGGGAATCCGACGTCGAGGAGGCATCCTGCCACAAGAAACCAATCATCAGCAACCAAACCCCACACGACCCAATCTGGCGAAAGTCAAAAGACATCCTCCTATTTCTGTCACCTTATGTTGTCTGCAGCCAACATAATGGTCCAACAGAAATAGGCTATGTCGATCTCTCTTCACTCACAGGAAGAGTCAACTATAAAATCACCGACTTTCGCAAAATGTTACGCCACTCACGCCCTATCATCCTAGGGTCTGTCCAAAAGCCTAGGGTTTCCTAAGTCCCAACTGACCTATCCCTAAGCTCTGATACCAACTTAATCTGTCACGCCCCGGGTGTAAACCAGAACCCGGGCCCGTCTACAGATCCGCCGTGCATGCGGTATTTCCCACATACACGAAGCGTCGGTAACCTGCTCAGATAAGAAATAATAATAAAAGAGCATAATAATCAGAGCTAAACTAAAACTACTGTATCTCAGACAGAAGCTGGAAGTAAAAGAGTACAACAGTGGAATAAAATACAGATGTCTCTCCCAGCTCACCACTAAATACAAACAGCTGGCAAAAGCCAGACCCAAAAAGAAATAAACAAAAGCTGTCTGAGAAGACCAGGTACCCACAAGCTCCAGCTACGTGCTACAACCCTCGGGTGGCTCTCTATCTAGTCTGCAATCCGCTTACCTCGATCAGTTGCTGACGGCCCAGCAACTCCCGCAGAGGACTCTGCAAAACAAAGGGGAAGAAAGAAACAAGAAAAGACAATGGGGGTAAGTACTACTATAAACAGTAGCCTCCCCTAGTGGGTAAAGCCTCAGCTCAAATATGCCCACCAGGTAATCAGAGGCAAAAGGGGAAGAAGAGAAAGGGGGGTGAAGCTATGAATGACAACTGATGAAGTGCTACCCCTAATATGCCTCTACATGATAAACCAATAAGTATGGAAAAGTAAGCATCAGTATCAAGAAGCCTGTCAAAACGACCCAATCTAACGCCAGTGGACACTGGCACTGCCTGCTAATCTCATCTGTGGGGATACTGACCGACTACTGCCTGATACGGTCATGTCCCCAACGTAAGTAACAGATCGGCCTCGGCCCGTCCGATCAAGCTCTAAAGTAATAACAGACCGGCCTCGATCCTTCCGGTCGCACACTCCGGAGTGGCACTCGAGGGAAGCGACCCACACGAGTAAGGAAATCACTGTAACAAGCACCTCTGTAACCACTATCTCATAATAGCAGGACTGGATCATGACTATGATCAAAGTGGAAAACTCCATCCACTAAAGAAAGCCCGATCCCCAAAACCCCCAATCTGATGCAACAGTAACAACCCGGTCAACCACCCAAGATCCGTGGTCGCCGCAACACCCTGTCAAAAGCCCAACCTGTCCCAAATCCCCAATACCTGGCTACACTGTCCAACACACGCTCGAACCTGAGCGACTATGCCGCAAGTCTATCGATAATAGGAGAAGAAAAGAATAAATGCATGGTTTCTCCTAAGTCAAGTCCCAAAAGATAGTGTAGCAGTAAAAGATGTCAATATTTAAGTGACCCGTTTAATCATGCATTGTCTCAATATGTTGTCCATTTTCCAAGAGTAATCAGTTCAGAGTGACATAAGCTAAAGTGACAGTCTCATAAGAATATTTAGCAATTTATAATCCTCAACTATTATTTTAACCCTAAACATGCAGTCCAACAATTTCCACATGGATCAAATAACAATTTATCAAAGATCAATCAACCAATAATTAATTCCCTAGAGCATGCAAGGTTACTAATAATACTTTGGGCCTCAAAAATGAGGGAACACTCTGATGTTCCTAGTGGGCATACCAAAGGAGAGGAGTACAACAACCACCCACCTGAAGTGCTAACTGTCCGGATCCGTACAACAAGAAAATACCAAAACTCCAAATCCTTGCTCCCACAATTTTAGCACACCCGAAATATTCCTGATACAATACAAAGCTCACTAATTACACTTAGGCTCCCAATTATTGCTCTTATAACCACATACAACCTCGGATTCAAAACTGTTAAATTATCACCTGCAGAAAGTGCCTAGGAAATTCCAAGAAAAATATCACAGCGATCCTCGCGTCAATAGCTTCGCAACGGTACCTTGCACGCCCAAATCTGATTTCGGTAAGTCAAGATATAAATTCGGCAAGAGGCACACACATACAAAAATCTGTGCTGAAAACTTTGCACTGTTCACTGAGAAAACAGTGATTTTCACCTCAAAATAATCCTCTGGAAAATCCAAGAAAAATACGAGCGCGTTCCTTGCGATCTGTAGATGAAAAAGTTGTAAAAGCTCGTTTCCGTCTGATGCTCGTGCGCGAAGATACGGCCAAAATACCCCGCTGCTGTCAAGGAAATCCATACAGAAAAAGGGGTCACTGTTTGCCTCGGGATCCGTGCCAACACCTCGAAACGGGAAAGTACGACCAAAACGAAAGATGAAGTCCTACCTCTTAGGAGTCTGCCGGCGCAAGAATCACAGCAAAATGATCTCGGGGTAGCCCAGGGGAGCTAAAACACTGTCGCTGCGCCGAAGAAGAACCCAGGAATGCAACGTCGTGCCGCGCCGTAAAATGGGGAACCTCGGGATTCGAGCCTCCTAAAATCTTGAAACTTGGCAGGAAGATCAAGGGTGAAGAGGTGAACAACTTTGCTTGAGGGGGCTCGGGCAGAAAGTGAAAGGGTTGAGAGAAAGAAAGCAAAGAAGGGGGCTCGGGTTGGTATAAATAGAGCTGGAGAAACAAATTCAAAAATACCGAATGAGTCCAGGTTTCGGGCACCGACATTTTTCGGGCGGCTACAGTAATGGGCCCGGCCCATTAATGTTCAAGCCCGAAATGCCGTGGGCCGGCCACGTAGCCCACCGTACCGAGACCCTGGGCCCCGCTGCACCCGGCGCACCTGCGCCAGCCAGTGGCGTCGCGCCACGTGGCCCCGGCAACCCGTGCACCGCGCACGTCGCCCCGTGCACCGCGCACGTCGCGGCTGACCCGGGCCGTACGACCACCTGCCTTGCCGTACGGCCACCTGCCCCGGTCACCGACTCCACCAATCGCGTGGACCGGGAGCACAACACCGGACCAATCACCTCACGCCACGTGTCCACCCGGTCTACCGTGCACCCGGACCAAATTCCGTGGACCGCGTCTGCAGCGCCGGCCAACCGAAAAGCGCCACGTGGCCCGCCCCGACGCACGACCTCCGCGGTGGACCGCGCTCCTGCTCGCGCCCTCAGCCGCCTGCCCGCGCCCTCAGCCGCCTGCCCGCGGCTGCGCCGCCGCCCGCCGACGCTGCCCGCCGCCGCCGGCGATCGCCGGAGACACTGTTCCGGCGTGAACAGTAACCGCAGCCCAAAAACATCAAGTAAAAAGCCCATCTTGACCGTTTTCGCGCGCTGATTCCAAAAACGGCGTCCATTTTGCCAAAATCCACCTCCAAAATTTGCCGGAGGCTCCCGCAAACACCAAAAACTGCCAAAACTTCCGGGAGCCCGCTTTTGGGCATCCGGACTCAGAATTAAGCAAACAAAAAGCCATTCTCAAGCGTTTTTCTGCGCTGAATCCAAATCCACCCTCTGTTTGGCCAAATTCCTTTTTCTAAAATTTAGCAGAAGCAGCCGAAGGCCAAAACAGCCAACCAAAGCTCACAGGGTCCATCTGTGGCATCCCTTTGATGCACCATGGGCCAGATACACCATCAACAGGTGTTTGCACAGTGGATTCATGGGAAAAAGCTATAAGGAGTTTAGGGGCCCTACACAGTAGCACGTCTCGAATCCACGAACGTACCTCGCTCCGAATCCACGAGAGCGGTAGCACCTTGAATCCACAAGGCCACACGAGTCCACGCGCCGATTTTGGGAAAATTGTTGTTTTTGGGTGGTGATGATCCGCCAAATACTTAGATCAAAGATAGATCGGAAATACCATCTAAGTATTCATTAATTTGATTCTACTCAAAATCTGAGTATGAAAACCTAGAATCAAATTAATTAATATAGAAGAAGAAACATAGAATTAAATCTAGTTATTTCCTTTCTTCTCTATAGGTGGATTTTTCTTTTTCGACCGTATTTTGGATTACCCTAAAAAATGAATCGTAGGGTTTATTTATAGGTTAGAAACCATTGGAAGATGATAAGAATCAAAAACTAACCTTATCTGGAATTTTTCAGGACGACGGTCCGGACTGGAATACTGCGATCCGGACTGTCGTAGCGAAAAAGACTATTTCCAGAAAAACACACGTTCGGGGTCCGAAACGAAGTACCGCGGTCCGGACTGTTCATACATTTTCAGCAAACTCCACGTTAGGGGTCCGGAACAGAATCAGGTGTGTTCCGGACTGGATTTGCGCATGAACTACCCAACGTTCGGGGTCCGGACTGTAGTCCCCTGTTCCGGATCCTGAACATATAACTTGTCCAGTTTTTTATTTTTATGCGATTAAAAATCCATCCAAGTGTTTCTACATTATAAGAAGTATTCGGATCACCAAAATTATTTAGTTAAACATACCTGATCCTTTTGAATTCTTCTTACTTGAGATTGAGGTATATGATCCAAGCTTCTTCATCTTCAATCTTCAAGACTTAAACACTTTCACGAAATACGCCAAAACAAATTCCTTAACAAGAGAGACGTCCAGCATCGCCTGATTTTGGGATAGTTGAGTGGATCGAGGTTGCCATGGTTCCCGTCTCAGGGTCATGGGTCTCAGAGGAGACAAAGACCAAGAGGATCTCGACAGTCGAGGCACCAGCAGTAGTGTCAGGATGAGTATGTCTTTTGCGGTGGGCCGCTTTCATCGCCATTGAGTGACCTCAGAAGGGGCGATGCTTTTCATATGGATAGACAGGACATTTTCAGGCAGAGTGTCCCAGAGTAATGCTCTTTGTTTTTGTCGCTTGCGATGGCACCCCCACTACCCCTTCAGGATGAAGAGGTTCATCCAACTTACCGGTAAGCTGATAGAGCCGTTTTACCGAGGCAGATAGAGCGATGGCCACCAGCATCTAGTGGATATCCTTATGGTCATTGGATTTAGAGCATGTTGATGCTGACACCGCTGGTGCATGTTTAAGTAGAGTTTGGGTAGCTTCGCGTGGGCTAGAGTTAGGACTGTTGGCTTGCGCACGTGAGGATCAGATTCCAGTTCACGTTAGCACATGGATGAGTGTTGCCAGTCCTGCCCAGTGCAGTTGGACCTTAGAATTTGGTCCATTGAGTTGTTAGGCCTACATCAGTTAAGAGATGTTGATATGAGGATGGATTGGGATTGGTTATCCCAATGTTATGCTACCATGGATCGTCGAGAGATGACAATGACCCTCCGTGGACCTGGTCAGGAGGAGTGAGTTTATAGAGGTTGCTAGAGCACGACGAAGGTTGAGTCGTGGTCGTATCGCCTTGCTAGCGACTGTAGAAGAAGTGCCTACGGCGGCACCGGGACTAAAGAATATCCTTATCGCCGTGTGATCCCGGGTATGAGTCTACCTGAGCTGGTATTGAAGCCGTCGTCTAGTGAGATTGAGATCGAGATAGTGATTGACGAGGTTTTGGAAACCGCGCCGACTTCGGCAGTACCTCTTGGAGTATCACCCGTAAGACAGAGAGAGAGAGAGAGCTAATAGCGCAATTGCGGGATCTGATGGAACGAGAGGTCTGTGTGACCCAGTACCGCGTCGTGGGAATACGACAGTGAGGATCCGAGAGATTGATACTTGGGTTTGATGCCGTGCCGTTGGTACACGGCAGTGATGCCACGTTGTGAGTACACAACGGTGAGGGTTCTATGATGGTTTGAGTACAGACATAATTGGTTTGTGTTTTGGTGTATGCCTTTGGGAGTTTGAGAGCATTATGGAACCATACAGCCGAGGGCTGTGCCCGGATAGTGTTCAGGATCCTGTAGGGGCATTGTGAGCTTACAGCGCGGTCAAGTGGATTGACTAATGCCCTGCCGCTTTAGGGATTTGAGGAATAGTGTGTTTCAGCTGAGTTTGGACGGGTTAGTAGCGGTACCCGTCGTGGGTATTTGGATTTATTTTCGAGGTGACTTTGATCATGAGGAGCATTTGAGGATAGTGCTGCAACTTCTAAGAGAGAAGAAGTCGTTTGCCAAGTTGAGAGTGTGAAGACCTGAATTCTTGTGAGTTGAGTTACTAGTGGATTGGTAGCTCGTTGGCACATTTTGGGTGTGTTTGAGTTGTCTGTGTGCGAAAAGGACGCGAAAATCAAATCCGGTGCGAAAATCTGCATAAAGGAGATGCACGAAAGTGCGGTGGTTGTACAGTTATGGTTTGGAAATCTTTGAGTATACTTTTTCGGTGTGTTGGGACCCTCGGTTCGTCAAATGGACGAGAAAAATGGACTCAGTGCGAAAAACTGTGCGAAATACACTATTTCTGGATTTTGGGGAGCTAAGTGGTGTGTTTGGGTGTACAGGGAGCTGTGAACCGGGCTCACGAGCCATGCACCGGCAGGTGCAGCGTGGTGCATGCGGAGGCGTGCACCGGGTCTAGGTGGGCGACCGCAGGGCCGGTGCACGAGCGGTGCACCGGGCAAACATGCGCCGCGCATGCGCACGCGCGCGTGGCGCGTGGGCCGGGCTGCACTGTCGCCGCGCCCGCGCGCCTGGTGTCGGTCGGACCGTTTGGTCCGACCCCCCTTGCACCGGATCTGGTGCAAGGGGGATGGGTGTGACAGGGGAGTTGGTGAAGTGTGTTGTTGTGCACCTCAAGCCCAATTTTGGAACTGGTTAAGGCTATTAAGAGGGCTATTTGGCATGGGGCTTCTCTTTAGGACATCTTATACTTCTTAGCTACTTGGGAGTCCAAGATAGAGCCATCATCTTCTTCTTCTCCACCATGGAAACCTTCATTTGTGAAGCTTGGTCATTGATGTTTGAGCATCCCACTACGTCACGTTTTCTTCCAGGAAGGCTCCCCAGCTGTAGGAGAGAAGTTTTTGGGCCATTTTTGCGGAGTTCTCTTCACAACTTCCAGATCTACACTTTCATATTGAAGATGGGAACCTAATTGAAGCTCTAAACTAGGTAAACATAGAAATCTTTGAGACACTTGTTTTCTGTGGAGGATTCTAAACAGAGTTTAGTGTTTTTATTCCCTTGGGGTGCACAAATGGAATTTTGAGTTGATTTTTGTTGGGATATTTTCAGGACTTCTAGACCTACAATGTTCGTATTTTCTAGATCCTCAAATTTGAGCTCTAAGATAGGTAAATTAAACCATTTCTGGGACTCTTGTGCACAGCTGAGATTTTAAAACTAGTTTTGAGTTATGCATGGTGTTTTTGCTCCCTACGACTGAAGAAGTGGATTTTTAAGCTCAATTTTGGGGTGTTTTCACCAGGACTCAGAGACCCACACTTTTTGTGTTGAAAATGAGGACTAAATCTTGCTCTAAAATAGGTAAATTTCACCATCTTTGAAGCCCTTTATTCCGATTCCAATTTTGGACAGCATGTGGTAAATTTAGGATTTCTCTTTGCTCTCTTGGTGGAATGTGGAAATTTAAATTGGGTTATCTTCTAGACTTCAAGAGGAACAAATTGATACCTTAATCACGAAATTTGGATAAGAATTGATACACCATATCTAAGAGTCTTTCAGCCCTTTTGCTGTTGAAAATCTGCATGTATGTTTGAATGGCATTTATAGTAAATTGAGGGTTTTATATAATTTCGTGGTTAAGTGTACTTGAGATGGTCAATTTTAAAGGATGAGTATAATCTTAGATGCAAGATGAATAATTTTACTTTTGGGTTCCACATGTAAAGGTGTTTCAATTGGATGTTGTAGTGAGTTGAATCTCAGCTTATTTTTCGGCATCGGAAATTGGGTTAGTATGTGTATTTTTCTCCAACAGGAATATCAAGGCAAGGCGAGTTGTTGGAAAGGCATCGAATAACATACCAAAATCGCCAAAAATCTGCAGGATTGGATTCTAGTCATTGAGCAAACAGGTGGGTTGTTGAGCACATCGAAATTGCGGCCTACAAGTCGACTCAACCAAAAGTGCAACCTTGTGTGATGCTTACTATCTATATGGGTTTAATTATACTTATATTTAAGTTTCTTGTTGAAAACTATATTGATCATGTGTGAGAACTATTCCTTGATATCTAGACATATAGATAGGCCATATCTCTTTTATTCATGCTATACTATTCATGTTGGAATCAAACTTAGGAGAAAACCCTTTTCTTTCCTCTTATACTATTATTGCTCGGGTTAGAGAGCGGGGATGGGAATAGTATAGCTATATTGTTGAGTCGGGTGGGATAGCACCAGATTATCGACTCGGGTTATTGTTTCGGCAACCGCGAACTATGGCGGTTGGACCGATTAGTGTTATGCATCAGTTGGGGCTCGGTTTTGCATTGTGGATTGAGTGAGTCTCCACTTTGAGCATAGTGTCGACTTTTGCCTGATTGACTGAGATACTTGACAGAGCTGTTGGACATGGGTTACTTATTGACTCGAGCGGGTCGCTCCCCTCGAGTGCCACTCCGGAGTAGGCTTTAGACCGTGTTGGGTGCCGGTCAGACCGTGTTGGGTTCCGGTCATTTGGACAGTGGAGATACTGAGTTCGTGAGATTGAGCTCTATACCGGGTTGGTGTACCGGTTGTTGAGATTGATTTATACAGGCAAGTCTGGCCTTATCCAGGACCATCTGATTGGGTTATACATTGACAGTTACCTTTCGTGATGCATACATATGTAGTTATACATTTGAGATCACATATCTGTTGATATTATATAGCTCAGTAGTTGTTTCTATGAGGTATGCATGTGTCTATTTGAGATCATACAGTTGGAGACATTATTGGTACACGAGGGTCGTGATACATTCATTCATGCATACTCTTGACATTATTCAGTTGGTTTTGGGCATAGTAGAGTAGTTTTCTTTTCAGCTATTACTGTTATTCTTCTTACTATCACCTACTTTGCCCTTATGGTAGACTCGGTGGGTAGGTCGGAGGTTCGATGATTTACCCACTGAGGACTGCTGTTAGTAGTTCTCACACCCGTTGTTGCTCCCCAGTGATCTCTTCTGGAGCAGCGATACAGGCAGAGCGTGGCAAGGGAGTCGCGGACTAGATAGAGCTCCACCCCGATGGTTCTGATAGAGGTCGCCCCATAGTTTATTTATTTCTTTCAGTTTTTTATGTACCCCGACTACTGTATATTTGGTCTGGCTGGAGCCAGCTTTATGTATTTATGTCAGTCCCAGAGTTGTATTCTTTTGGTGTTGTTGTTAGAGATGTTTTGGAGTTGCTTTTACTATATTTGTTGGAGAGTTGGTTGGAGTGGTGTACTGGTCATTTGTTGTAGTAGTATTGTTATTTTGAGACTTGTATATGTGATATTCTTGGGGTTGTACATTGTGGAGCAGTATGTTTGGGATTATATTAGTATAGTGGAGTTGTACTTTGTTGTTTGGTGGTGTTATGTTGTTTATGCTTGGGAAAGCCTTGTGGTTGTATGTCTATAGTTCATTTCAGTTGAGTTGTTGTATCTTTCATCATGGATTGGATTTTGTAATCTTGATTGGAGTTTATTCTTAGTGGTGGAGGCTTGTTTGGTGGTGGTTATTTAGTAGTTTTGTCTGCTGGTGGTGTTTGTTTATACAGTAGTTTATGTTCATTCCTCGCTCTGAGCCACTTTTTGTGGCTATATATTCTCTTGTACACTACACCTAGTTGCTTGAGTTATGGTGTCGCTTCCTATATGTGGAAAATACTACATATACGGCGGATCTGTTGTTGAATTCGGGTTATGGTTTACACCCGGGTCGTGACAGAGAGAGTTTGCACTTGACCTCGGAAGGTTCTGTTGTTAGGCCATGTGATTTCAGTTGCAAGAGTGACAGAGGACCCAACGAAGAGTGATGCCGTTGAGGACTAGCTTAAACCTATGTTAGTGGCAGAAGTCAGAGCTTTTGGACTAAGCAGGGCCAGTGTAGCTTTGAGGAGATAAGCTGAGGAGGATACCAACATGGATGTAGATCTTTGCCAGTGTTAGAGAGAGAATTGAGTTATTCATAGACCCTTGAACCGAAAGTACTTGGATACTCAGGAAGAGTTTGGTTGAGGTAATGCCGGTGGATAGAGTTTCAAAGATGTATGATTGATATCACAGTATTATCCCGACGAGGACATTATGGTCAGGTACGCCTTGTCTAGGCAAGCAGTGCAACCTTGGAATGAGGTGATCGATTGTGGATGCCACTTTTGGAACTTGGAAATTGAGAGTTGGAAATTTGGGGAAATGTTCCCGATGTTGAATTTCTTTCCCTGTGGAGGATTGTGAGTGTATTTGTGGAATTTTGAGCTTTTTGGTTACTAAGGAGCATCGGAGGAGTTGTGCCAATTGGGGGCCAGCTTGGAGTTTTGAATTGGAGACCATGATTTTGAAAGCCACTATCCGCAGGGATATGTAGATTCGAGATTTACGCGGGGAGTTTGGTCCGCGAGTATTTATCTGGCTGGAAGAAGTTTATTTGATCCCCCACATGTTTTGGAATTCACTTCCTTGAGATTGGACGAGGATTTTGAGTTATCAGGATCGACCGATGCAAATTCTTGCTTGTGAGGCAGAAGAATTATGCAGTCGGGTTACACCTTGAGTGAAGGTTCAGTGGATCCATCATGATGAGTGAGAACGGCCACCTGTGAGCCTGAGGATGAGTTGAGTATTTCCTGTTGCTGTCTGATTGTGACACCCTCCTGAGTTATGGATTTATTCTGGTTTCAAGGACGAAACCTTTTTAAGGAGGGGAGAGTGTAGAGTACCGGGACTTCGGATAGTGCACCGACCTCGCAAGATGGAGTGGTGCGAAGAAATCGCCTCGAGTGTGTTCCTTATATGATTACAGCGGGGTTCGGGAGGTTCCGGACTGATACGGAGGACCCGAAGGCAAAAAGTGAGTTAGAGTTGGCAATTATTGGAGCCGGTTTTTGGATTGAGCACACCGACTCCATAGTTGAGCTTTTTGAGTGGGAAAAGCTTTGGACGTGTGTATTTTCATATTACAGCGGAGTTCGGGAGGTTTCGGATTGCTGCGGGAGCCCCGATGGCGAAAAGTGAGTTGGAGTTGGCTAATAATGGATTAATTAATTAATTAATTTAATTGATTTAGTCTGTGATGTGAAGAAAGAAAGAAAGAAAGAAAGCAAGAGAAGAGAAATAAAGGATTATAAGGGGTTTGAGTTATTTAATTGTTGAAGGGCATTTTGGTCTTTTCCTCACTTAGCCGCCTTACACCAGCCACTAATTAATTAAGTGCCACGTCACTTCTTCTTCATCTTCTCCAAACAGAGGATTTAAGCAAAAACAGAGGAAAGAGAGAAAGAGAGAAAAGAAGGAAGAAGAAGAAGAAAAAAGAAGGAAAAGAGAAGAAATGGATGAGAGGTGTGTTGGTGGACCTCCTGCTAGTTGCCGTGTGGAGCGAGCGGGGCACGCGAGAGAAAGAGAGAAAAGAAGGAAGAAGAAGAAAAAAGAAGGAAAAGAGAAGAAATGGATGAGAGGTGTGTTGGTGGACCTCCTGCTAGTTGCCGTGTGGAGCGAGCGGGGCACGCGCGCGTCGGGCTCCAACGTGGTATGTGCAGTTTTTTTTGGGAGAGCTTGGGTTTTTATTCTTGGGTTTTTATTTTGGTTTTTTTTAGTTGGTGTGGTTGCTGCGAGGAGGAGGAGGCCGCGCGGGCGCGCAAGCGTGCGCGCGCGGCCGGCGCGGACTGCTGCGCGGGCGCGCATGGGCGCCGCGCGTAGCAGGCGCTAGGCTGCTGCGCGCGCGCAGCATTGCGGGCGCGCAGCAGGGCTGGCGCGCCAGGGCGCCGCGCAGCAGGGCGGGCGCGCCTGGGCGCCGCGCAGAGGATGCGGGCCGCTTGGGCGCCGCGCGGTAGGCCCATGGGCACTGCGCGGGCGCCAGGGGCGCCGCGCGCAGCTGCACCTGGGCGCTGCGCGGGCGCCAGGGGGCGCCGCGCCCAGCAGGCCGCAGGCACTGCGCGGGCGCCATGGGCGCCGCGCGCAGTTGCTGCGGCCGCCGAGCGGCAGGCGCGGGCGCCGCGCTGGCAGCGGCATCGCCGCGCGCAGCGACGCGAGTGTGGGGTGTTTCTCGCGTGGGCGCGCGGCGTCTTCGTCGGCCGTAGCTGGATTTTGACCGTTGAGTTCGTGTTTTGTGCCGTGACCAGACTGATGAGTTTTCCTTTTCCTCTTTTGTGCTTGGATCAGCGGTTTGGTGCGCGCGGTGAGCTGGGCGCCGCGCGAGCAGTTGGAGCCAACAGTGAGCAGCGCGCAGATTTTCTTTAGAGCTGTGGGGACTTTGGAGCTTGGAGTGTGTCACGCCCCGGGGTCAAAACTTCGCCCCGAGCTCGCCAACAGATCCGCCATCTGTACGGAAACTGCCGCACAGACGAAGCGTCTAACCTGCAAGTCAGATCTATAGCTAAAACATGTATCAGAGCTGAAACTAAAAAAAAACGAAAGCTATAGAATAAAAACTGAACATCTGGAAAAGTAAAATCTCCACTAATACACAAATCCTCAATGTACAAAGTCTCACAAGAATAATACAAGTACTATCCTCACAATCTCTCAGAAAGTCTAATACAAAAGCGGAAACATAAAATACACCGGGTACATCTACCTCAGACTCTCAATGCTGGTAAGGAACTAATCGGCCGCGTCCTCACCTCGATCTGCTGTCTCCGCGCGAACCAAGCCGGAACAGCTGCCTCAAACCTGTCACCGCAGCGGGTGTGAGATCTACTGCAGAAGGCAGATCTCAGTGGGTACCGTCCCAAAATCCACGGTATGCCCACTAAGTCTACTGGAGGCAAAACAGATAGGTATGCAAATAGATAGACAAAAGGAAAGCAGGAAAGGAACTACAGCTAATAAGTAACAACATCATGCTGAAGGAACTCTACTCTGATCCTGCTATGCATACACTAACAATGCTAATAATACGCCTCAAGTACCATGCTCAAAGGGAAACTCATCAATGAACATGCTATGCCATCACTCTCTCAATATCACCCAATCTCAATGACTGTCTCATAGGGTCCAGTCAAGCCTGCGCCAAACCTACTGCCACCTCATCCACACTGGGACGGGACTTACGTAGGGCGTCCCACACGGACTATCTCAAGCGAACTCTAGTGTATCAACTGGTCGCATACATCGCAGCCTCGTCAGGCTCGGTATCACTACAAGAGAAGATAGCATTAGTGGCAAACATAAGGTGGCGATAAAATTTATCGCCACTTTATGATTACCTATGGTGGTAATTAAAAGAATCGCCACTAATTTATTAACTTAAAGTGGCAATATTATTTCCGCCACTAAATGTCTATTTTATCGCCACTATATAGCTATATGTAGTGGCGATAAAAAAAATCACCACTAATTTATTAATTTAAAGTGGCAATCCTATTTTCGCCACTAAATGATTATTTTGTCGCCACTATATGACTACCTATGGTGGCGATAAAAAAAAATCGCCACTAATCACCCTGATTCGAAGCCATTTGCGCACATAATTAGGGTTTCTTCTACCTCCATAAGCCATTGTCCATTTCTCAAACTTGATTGTACTGTTATTCAAAGAGCATACACCATACTGGAGGACTTGATCGAATTCCCACTTAGATGAACAATTAATTTAAAAAGCTCTATCAGATAAACGCCTAACTAATCCCCTCCAATTGGCAAATTTGTCATGAAAAACACCCACAATATCATAGGTAGGCAATTCTATTACCTATGATGGCGATAAAAAGAATCGCCACTAATTAGCCACATGGCTATTTATGGTGGCGTTAAAATGAATCGCAACTAATTAGCACGTGATTCACTAAATAATTAATTATTTATGGAGACGTTAAAAATAATTACCATCGAATAATTAATTTAATGTGATAATTTATTTTTCTTCACTAAATAATTATTTTGTTACAATTGAAATTATCACTAATTAATTTTTTTTTTATTTATACTTTCTAACTTGTATTTTTTTTAATTATTTTTTTTATAAAACGTCATTATATATAATTTTTTATTATTATAATTTTTTAATTTAACTTATTTAGTTTACTTATTTTTTTTATTATACTCTTATATTTTATAACTCTAAAATTTTTAAATTTAAAATTTAAAAATTTTAAAATAAAATTTTATTTTAATTTTATATAATTTTATTTAAAAAGTGTAATAAATTTATAATATTAAAATAAATTAGGTATAACTAATAATTTATAGTTTTGAAATATAAATTAAAACAATATTTATTTAAATTTATAATTTATAATTTAAAATTAAATTTATAATTTATAATTTAAAATTAAATTTATAAATAATTTATAATTTAAATATAATTTAAAAATTAACCCCCCTCCCTCCCCCCCTCTCTCTCTCTCTCTCTCTCTCTCTCTCTCTCTCTATTTTTCTCACTGCGAGAGAAAACTTAAAACTCCCCCCCCCCCCTCTCTCTCTCCCCTAAATCGAGAGAAAACTTAAAACTCCCCCTCTCTCTCTCTCTCCCTCTCTCTCTCTCTCTCTCCCCCATAAACCAAGCTCACGCCGGCGATCTCCTCGCCGGCGGGCCCCTCACCGCCGATCTCCTCGCCGGCGGGCCCCTCACCGTCGATCTCCTCGTCGTCGAGCCCTTCGCAGCCGATCTCTTCGCCGGAACCCTTCGCAGCCGATCTCTTCGCAGCCGTGCTCCTCGCCGGCTAGTTAATTGGTGACCCCTTCGCCGCACAAGGTTGTCGCCGGCGAGGCCAACGGCTCCGGCAAGTTCGGCCAGGCCGAGGGCTCCGCCTACTTGCTTCGTGCAGGAGCACAAGAGGTGATCTCAAAACCCTAGTTGTGTTTCTTCATCTTTTTTCGGTGCTGCGTGAGAATTTATTTGATTTGAATCTGATATCTGTTTGCAATTTCAATTGCTGGATATTGCTTGGCCATTCGTCAATTTTAATTAAAGGATAATATCACGTCACGTGTTTTGATTTTTTTCCCATCTATTTTCTTGATTTACCTGGAATCTATTCACAATTTCAATTAATGAATATAACTACATTGTTTGATTTGATTTTGATTTGCATTTCTTGTTTAGATGGAATGCGTTCGCAATTTCAATTAAAGGGTATTATTAGGCTATTTTATTAGGATATTATTGTGAGATCTGTTAACCATTTCACTTAAAGGATATTACTAGCTAATCTAAGGTTGTTTATCTGTAGTGATGATATGATATATTGCTGGTTTTCGAAGGTGCTTTGGAGAGAATATCTATGTTGTCATATTCAAGTTTAGAATCTTACTAGTTAAAGAACCCGCGCTTCGCGGCGGCCGAATAAATTAATATTTATAATTAATAATTATTAAGCAATGAATAATAAATTATTTAATATATTATAAAGTTTTCAAATTTATAAGTTAGGAATTTACATTCAAGCAGATAATTCACATTGATGTCACAAACAAATGAGAACTTATCATGATGCTCATTAACAACTGATGAGAACTCAAATGAGAACTCATATGTAACCTTATGCAAAAATAAAAATGCATCGATTCAAATAGATTCATCAAAAGGCTCAGGAAGATATCAAATTTGGCAAACATGAAGCTCACTACAGAGGCAACAGCTAACCTAGAAGCACGCTAATATATCATGCATCGTCTCAAGTGTTGGCGCACAAAATTAACAATATAAAAAGAGCCAAAAGAGATGCGGAAAAGGGAAAAGAGCCGAATAATTTAGCTCTGCTCCTCACCGTCGGCAGCGTCCCTTTCTTCTGCAGCAGAAGCCATCAATTCGTCAAACTTCTCCGGCTTTCCCAGCAATATCTCAATCTACAAATTAGTCCCAAATTTAGTACAAATTAGTCCCAAATTTAGTGAAAAATAGTTATGTAATCAGATCTAACCTTTGCTTTCTGGATCGGACGGCCTCTCGATTCATCTTTCATATCCACGGTAGATGTCATGATCTCCACTCGAAATTCAAGAAGGGTATAGTTAGAGAGGAATTTTGACTATTGATTAGGAGTTGCAAATATTGGAAGAAGTAGTCCAATTACATACTTACGTACTTATTTTGTAAAAATGGATGTGATCTATGAAAGTGATTTTGTAAAAATCAAGAAGGATAAGCCCTGCTAGTGCAAAACTGTCAAACATACTTTGTGGAAAGAATCAATATGTGTACCAGTTTCCAATAGCTTATCCATGAAGAAGGATATATATATAAAAAAAGATAGAGGGGTTTTTTTTTTTTTTTCCCCATCATCATCATCGCCTCATATAAAAAAAGAAAAAAAAGAGAATAAAAGAACTGAGAGAGTAGGGTGCAAGGTTGGAACATTTTACTCAACGAAATACAATTTCGTCATCATTCCTGAAGGATCCTCATTCTCGAAGAATCAAATGATCCTTTTTGTGCTTCAATTTGTTCATTTGGACACCGAGAAGCTCACAGAGCTAGCTGAAGAGATCGATTAATAGCAAGATTTGCACCTATTGATGTCTAACAGAAAAAGGAAATTCAAGTAAAAGTTGGTGTATACTTGCCTACATAAGACATAAGACATAAAGGGAGAGTAAAAGTATGTCTTATGTAGGCAAGTATACACCAAGACGAAGAATTAAAGAGAAAATAATGACACTTAAAGCTAAATATTTATGTCTTATGTAGGCAAGTATACACCAGATAAGTTCAACAAAGAGTTATATAAGTCAACTTGCCTACTATTAGGGGAAAAGGTAACTTCGGATTCCTGTAAATAGTAGTTTTGTGATCAAATCTGACCGAATGAGTGCAAGTATGTCCTGCTCAAATTGGCTGCTCAAACATGAAATAAATACTATTTGTGATCATGAATGCTCCTATAGAGAAGGTTAGTTCTCAAGAAATAAACTGATATAGATCCCCATAGATCAGATGCTATCTAGTAGAGAAAACGTGAAATTATAAGATGACAGAGAAAGTGTGAAAGTACCTAGAAGAGAACGAAGGCCACATAACCCTTCCTTTTAACCTAGCCCTAATTTTGGCTAAATAGTGAATTGTAAGTAAAATACCTAAGATGCCTGTACTCAAAGGAAATCTCAGGCCAGCCCGCTGATATAAAGAAGAGCAATGCTAAGATCAGATTATTTCATTGAAGTGAATATTATTGTACAACTTCATCAACTGCAATGCTAGTAAGGCAGTACCAATCACCAAGTCAGTCCAGCCAATTGCTTTGAATATTCTTTATATTAACCCCCCCGCTCATTATTCTTGAAGAATTAGGACACTAATCATCATAGTAAAATAAGAGTTAAAGGAAATCATAGCAATAAAACAAACATATGGAATCAAGTCCATTGGGTACCTCAGCACAACAATTCTGGAAGGATCAGATCTGTACAACATCTTAATAATTAACTCAAAGTAAACCCTCCCTGCTCTACAATAGTAAATGGAAACTAACCAATATAAAACACTAAAATCTGTACAAAAAGAGCTTTGTCCATAGCCCAACAAAGAATAGAATATTGACTTCATATATATATATATATATATATATATATATATATATATATATATATATATATATATATATATATGTAGAATACTGACACAATGGAGGGATATTAAATAGAAACCTCTGTATATACTATGATAAGCTACCTATCAAAGAAAAAACCAAAAAAGATACAGAGAAAAACATAAGGTAGTAAAATGTTAACTCCAACAGTTTGACTCAAATTGAACATGCAGTGCAACTCAAAATAAATTGTAGGAGCATTTTACATGTGTACTTGTGCAAATTCATCTCGTTGTGTACTCCCTGTAAGATCTGAAATTCCATACTTTTTTGAAAATATAGTGTCTAATAGGGTGCATATTGAAGTTGGGTATCTAATTTACCAACCCCAATTTGAGCATAAATAGGATTCCCATATGCAGGTACACTCAGTGTGTATGATTCATCAGCCCCAAAATTCAGCTGCATAAATCAACAAATAAATACTAAAAATCTCAGAACAAAAGCTCTCCAATATAAACTAAAACTAAGTAGTGTTGTCACTTGTTTTGGATGCATATATAGTTTAGCTATTCCCTCAACATAAACATAATACAGTGACAAGTATAATAAATTAGCCTCATTTTTATTGGACAAATTCTGAGAAAATTAAAAAGAGGTGCACTTTGGGACATAGTTGGGAGAAGCACTAAACTTTGTTGGATGTGATGATAGTTACATATACCAATAGAAGATGAGACATTTGTAATATGGCAGGAAAAAAAAAAAAAAAAAAAAAAAGGATTCCACTGCCCTTAAGTTTGATTAGGACATTGGACATATTCTGATTGTTTTCGTCACGCAATTTTATTCCAAGCTGTGTGACAGATCACAAACTATGGTACAACAATAATTATTCTTTGAGTTAATGAAATAGAGTCACTGTCATTTCTCATATAGATTCAACTGAAACTGTACTAAATTCTCTGCTATGTCAGTAATTCAGCATAAACTGCTTCAATTTTCTGCCACTTTTATTGTGCCAAACTATTCCTCCTACTTGACTAAATTTCCCCTAAACTATATATATATCTCTGAGTGGCGGGAATTCCACATCACTTTTCCTTTCCCACCATTTTTAGTCCAACCTACTCTTATATTGCTTAATGATGAGCTAGCTCCAAACTAAGTTTGATTTGGAGTATATCTTTGTTGAAACTGCTAATATATATATATATATATATATATATATATATATATATATATATATATATATATATATATATATATATATATATATATATATTTGGAGGCTTATGCTCATATACCAAATATAATTTAATGCAATCTTTCAAACCGTCACAGATCTAGGTGCATTGAATCTCCATAACATCTACTTAAATTGCTTCCATTATCTCTTCAGTTCTCATTAGTCTGATTTTGTATGACCTAATTGTGCAATCATCGATGAGCTTAGGCCGTTTATACTCAGATATCTTTCAATTTACTCTGTTTTTGTTGGTTTTGTACATTAGTTGAGCAAGCTTCATCATAGTTAGTAATTCTGGTAACTTTTATGATAAATCTTAGTTAACTCCTTCATGATAACTTTTCTTCTCTTGAGTGGAGATATTGATCACACCACCAGAAATCTGTTATAGTGCTACTATACCACATGAGAGGTCAGTTCATCTCAACAACAGCATTAAAAAAAAAAAAATGTCTCACTTATGCTGGCATTCCATTTTAGATTTCTTATTGCAAACATAGTTAGTAGTGAGTAACTTCAGGCATCCACTATTGTAGTTTTTGAGTTCTCATTTCATTTGCTGATGTTGTTCTTTATTTGGGCAGGAAATCAGGATGGATAGCCACAGCACATGCCTACTGAAGATTCAGGGCCTTGTTAATAAGTATGAGCCGGCGAACTTGTCACGCCCCGGGGGTCGAACTGCGACCCGGGCTCGCCAACAGATCCGCCGTCTGTACAGAAACTGCCGTACAGACGAAGCGTCTAACCTGCAAAAGAGATCTATAGCTAACAAGTATCAGAGCTGAAAGGAAGCTGAAACACTAAGCGGTGAAAAGTCCAAGTACACCAGTCCACTAGCACCCCCAACATAAGTACAAAAGTGGAAACTGAAAAGTACAAGAGACACTACACCGACACCACCGACTCGGGTAGGAGCTAGCCAGCCACGCGCATACCTCGGTCAGAAAGCTCCGAATGAGCCAAACCTGGAACGGTCGCCTCAGGAACACCTGTCATCACAGCGGGTGTGAGATCTACTGCAACAGTCAGATCTCAGTGGGCACCAAAGCTAACCCCACGGTACACCCACTCAGTCTGCTGGAGACAAAAACACAAATAGATAGATAGATAGATAGATAGATAGATAGATAACTGGAAATGAATCTATCGCTACATGTCTCAATGCAATGCTGGAAGTAAGTTCTCAGTCTCTCTCACGGGAGGCCGGGAAACTACGAACGTCTGCGCCCCCTACAGCCCTTATCAAACAAGAACATGCTGTAGGCTTAGGCGCCCATAGTTTCCGCCCCCGCACTGGGACTGCTAGAACTCTACAAGACACTAGAAGGCCACCTCAATCCCTTCTAGTAACCACCTTGTGACTCGGCCAGGGCATAACTATCTATCTGGTAACTCAGCCAGTGATATCTACACATCTGGTAACTCAGCCAGTGATTTATACCCATCTGGTAACTCTGCCAGTGGTATCTACTCATCTGGTAACTCAGCCAGTGATCTATACCCCTCTGGTAACTCTGCCAGTGGTATCTACTCATCTGGTAACTCAGCCAGTGATCTATACCCCTCTGGTAACTCTGCCAGTGGTATCTACTCATCTGGTAACTCAGCCAGTGATCTATACCCCTCTGGTAACTCTGCCAGTGGTATCTACTCATCTGGTAACTCAGCCAGTGATTTATACCCATCTGGTAACTCTGCCAGTGGTATCTACTCATCTGGTAACTCAGCCAGTGATCTATACCCATCTGGTAACTCTGCCAGTACAACTCGTATGCTCTAACGATGCGACTAACACCCGTGTCCAAGTCGGAAACGACAACCCTCGACTTGCACGACTGTTCCGCAAATACCTGATAGTAAGGATACGATACCTTTGCATTCGGAAGCATAAAAGGCAATCCGTAGTTCCTTGGGAGAAACCAACCCACCTGCGATCCATCCGCGAAAACCGTGCGCCAAACGGAGGTCCCGATGCGATCCCGCAGCTCCACGCGGCAAAACACGCGCCCCTGGCCACGTGAGAAGCTAACACTATGCCACAACTGCGAGATAAGAAGAGGGACCGGGATCAGAAAAACATGCGGCTAAAACCGCGCTCACAAAGGCGAAAGAAACCCATTCGGCGACGAGAAACGCCGCGCGTTGCGCGGAAAACCCATTGCGCACACACGCCGCGGCGCGTCGCCGAGTCGCAGCCTGCGCGGCCAATGCGGCGCAGCTGCACGGCCCCCAAAACCCAGCCGCGCGGCGCTGGCCCAGCCGCCCGCGCGGCGCCCAGCAAGCCCGCGTGGCACAAGGCCGCCCGCGCGGGGCCCCTGCAGGGCCGCGCGCCCACGGGCGCAGCATGCAGGCCCTCGCGGCACAAGGCCGCCCGCGCGGGGCCCCTACAGGGCCGCGCGCCCACGGGCGCGGCCTGCAGGCCCGCGCGACCCAAGGCCGCCCGCGCGGGGCCCCTGCAGGGCCGCGCGCCCAAGGGCGCGGCCTGCAGGCCCGCGCGGCACAGGGCCGCCCGCGCGGGGCCCCTGCAGGGCCGCGCGCCCACGGGCGCGGCCTGCAGGCCCGCGCGGCACAAGGCCGCCCGCGCGGGGCCCCTGCAGCGCCGCGCGCCCAAGGGCGCGGCCTGCAGGCCCGCGCGGCGCAAGGCCGCCCGCGCGGGGCCCCTGCAGCGCCGCGCGCCCAAGGGCGCGGCCTGCAGGCCCGCGCGGCGCAGGGCCGCCCGCGCGGGGCCCCTGCAGGGCCGCGCGCCCAAGGGCGCGGCCTGCAGGCCCGCGCGGCACAAGGCCGCCCGCGCGGGGCCCCTGCAGCGCCGCGCGCCCAAGGGCGCGGCCTGCAGGCCCGCGCGGCGCAGGGCCGCCCGCGCGGGGCCCCCGCAGGGCCCGCGCGCCCACGGGCGCGGCCCGCGGGCCCGCGCGGCACAGGGCCGCCCGCGCGGGGCCCCCCGCAGGGCCGCGCGCCCACGGGCGCGGCCCGCAGGCCCGCGCGGCGCAGGGCCGCCCGCGCGGGGCCGCCCGCGCGGGGCCCCTTCAGGGGCCGCGCGCCCAAGGGCGCGGCCTGCCGGCCCGCGCGGCACAAGGCCGCCCGCGCGGGGCCCCTGCAGCGCCGCGCGCCCAAGGGCGCGGCCTGTAGGCCCGCGCGGCGCAGGGCCGCCCGCGCGGGGGCCCCCGCAGGGGCCGCGCGCCCACGGGCGCGGCCCGCGGGCCCGCGCGGCACAGGGCCGCCCGCGCGGGGCCCCCTGCAGGGCCCGCGCGCCCACGGGCGCGGCCCGCAGGCCCGCGCGGCACAGGGCCGCCCGCGCGGGGCCCCCCTGCAGGGCCGCGCGCCCACGGGCGCGGCCCGCAGGCCCGCGCGGCACCTTGCAGTGCCGCGCGCCCAGCGCGCGGCCTGCAAGGTCGCGCGGCACAGGGGTTGCCCGCGCGGCACCCCTGCAGTGCCGCGCGCCCAGCGCGCGGCCTGCAGGGCCGCGCGGCCCCAAGGCCGCCCGCGCGGCACCTTACAGTGCCGCGCGCCCCGCGCGGCCTGCAAGGCCGCGCGGCACAGGGGCTGCCCGCGCGGCACCCCTGCAGGGCCGCGCGCCCCGCGCGGCCCGCCAGGCCGCGCGGCACAGGGGATGCCCGCGCGGCACCCCTGCAGTGCCGCGCGCCCAGCGCGCAGCCTGCAGGGCCGCGCGGCACCAGGCCGCCCCTGTGCAGCCCGGCTCCCTGCTGTCCCACTTTGGCAGCAGGGCGCAGCTGCGCGCGGCGCCCAAGCGCCTCCCCCGGCCACGCGCCGGACGACTAGCCGCAAGGCTCCGGCCACCGGGGAGAAGAAAAGAGAGAAAAGAATGAATAAAATAAAATAAACCAACCTCCTCGCGGCACGCCGGTCCTCGCTCGGCTCTCGTCCACGCTCGGAGAAGAAAAACGCCCAAGAGCCCTCTCCATTTCCACCATCTTCTTCTTCCTTCTTATCTTTTCCTTTTCTTTCTTTCTTTCTCTTTTTCCTTTCCTACAGAGGTGGAGGGGAGGGGTTTTTATAAAGCAACAGCTTTATATAAAATTAATTAACTTAATTAATTTAATTCCAAAATCCAACTCCAACTCACTTTTGGTCTTCGGGCTCTCCGCCGCTGCCCGGAACCTCCCGAGCTCCGCTGTAATTCCAAAGTACACGCGCTCACAGCTTTTTCTCTTCAAAAAGCTCAACCGTTGAGTCGGGGTGCTCAAATCAAATACCGGCTCCAAAAATGCCAGTTCCGACTCACTTTTTACCTCCGGGTCCTCCGCGTCAGTCCGGAACCTCCCGAACCTCGCTGTAAATCAAAGTACGCGTGTCCACAGCTTTTTCTCCTCAAAAAGCTCGACCGTTGAGTCGGGGTGCTCAAATCAAATACCGGCTCCAAAAATGCCAGTTCCGACTCACTTTTTGCCTCCGGGTCCTCCGCGTCAGTCCGGAACCTCCCGAACCTCGCTGTAAATCAAAAGTACACCTGCTCCAAGTGTTTCCCAATTTTCCTGCAACCCATAGCGGTGTCGGAGCTTCCCGTACCAGTCACCTAACGCGTACAAAGCCCGAAACAAGCAGAGGCCTCCGCGGGGATCCAATCAACCCGAACTCCTCTGAAAACACAAGTGGGACACATCCAAGGCAAATTCCTCCGCACCACACCATCCTGCAAGGTCGGTGCGTCATCCAAATCCCGGGTTCTACACTCTCCCCCCTTAAAAGGGTTTCGTCCTCGAAATCCAACAAAATCCATGCTTAGGAGGGTAAATCAAAACAAAAGGGATAGGAGATCCCCAGATTGCCAAGGCTCTCAAGTGGTCACTCACATTCTCATGCTGACAACACTGAACCTTCCCCCAAAGGTATGATTCGACTGCAAAATTCTTTGGTTTCACCAACAAGAATCGCATCGGTCGATGAGGATAACGCAGTCCTCGTCCATCACCAGGAAGGGAAAGCAAAACAAAACTTTCGGGGTTCAAATAGGCCTCATCCAGCCTGATCACAGCTCGAGGATCCACAACTCGCATAACTCGTTTCTATATATAACTCTCAGGCTGGAAGTTTTCCCTCGATTCGAGAACTCAAAAACCGAAGTTCAAGCCTCCTTAAGGCAAAACTCCTCAGCTGCTTCATAGCCACCAAAGCTCCAGTTCCACAAAACATGGATCACCTCCCCTTGACAGGGGAAAAAACTTCAACCTCGAGAACCCTCTCTCGATTCTGGCACTCAATTCCCAGGGTTACACAGCTCGCCTAAACAAGGCATACTGAACAAAATGTCCTCGCCGGGATAAAGCAATCATACATCCTTGCAAAATCTATCACCGGCGTTACCTCAACCTGACCTCCTGAGTGTCCAAGCACTTTAGGTTCGAGGGTTCTGAACAATCCCATGACCTCTCTATCACGGCAATATCCGGATCAAAGCTGGTATCCTCCTCAGCTTTGCCTCAATACACCTCATATCCTCTGTCACTCAAGCGGCTAAAACACAAGGCCCAAACACGAAATCCTCGATGTTCGAAGTGCAACTCTCAAAGCTTGGCAACCAACTTCTTCCTCCTCAGAAGTTGTAGCACTAGCCTCAAGAGCCCCTCAAGCTCCAAGTCAACTCGGAGATAAGCAAAAACCCACGACGGTAACACCACCAACCCGTCCAGTGAAACAGGGAAAAACACAGCTCTCAAATCAATAGGGCATTAGTCAATCCACCTGACCACGCAAACCGCTCAAACTGCCCTACTGGTTCCGGGTCAGTATCCAGGCACAGCCCTTGGCTGTAAGGTTCCATAAAGATATCCATCACTCGAAGGCATCTGCCCAAGCACAAGGTGAGACTAATCAAGTTCGAACCTTACAAGAACTCACACGGTTGTGTACCCACAACGTGACATCACCACGGTGTAACAACCGCCTGGATCCTCACTGTCGTATTCCCACGACGAGGCACTAGGGTCTCAGAGACCTCTCGATCCGTCAAATCTCGCAGCTGCGCTCACAGCTCTCCCTGTCCCACGGTTGATACTCCACGAGGTGCTGTCGAAGTTGGCGCGGTTACCAAACCACGTCAATGACTGTCTCGATCTCGGTCCCAATCAAGTAATTACCTGGTAACTCGGCCAGGGCATCAACCCACCTGGTAACTCGGCCAGGGGCAAGTAACCTCCTGGTAACTCAGCCAGGGGCAGGTAACCTCCTGGTAACTCAGCCAGGGCATCAAATATCTCATCGCATGCTATAAAAATACACTCCTCCTGACCAGGTATACGGAGGGTCCAATGTCTTCTCTTTCGACAATCCATGATAGCATAATTGGGACGACCGATTCCTATCCAACCTCGTATCAACACCCCAGCTCTGATGTAGGACTAACATCTCGATGATCAATCCAAGGTCCTAGTTGCACTGGCAGGACAGGCAGCACTCATCCACGTGCTTCACGTGATCTGAAAATCGATCCAAACGTGCAAACCATCAGTCCAGACACTGGCCCACACGAAGGTACCCCCGCTTTACCGAAACGCACACACGGCGTTGGCATTAAGCAAGCTCTAACCCGACGGCCACACCAGGTGAAACGCGATCCTCAACCCTGACGAAGAATGCGGCCCATGCAGCAGGGAAACTCACATCCTGGCACTGCTGCTGAAGCGAGCACTGTCGAGAACCTCCTGGTCTCTGTCTCCTCTGAGACCCCTGATCCAGAGGGTGGAATCACGGCAACCTCGAATCCCGCGACTATCGCAAAATCGGCAATGCCGGAGCTCTCACTCCGACGCTGATCCCCCGCATCACCGTCTCCCTCGGACGGAAACACTGATCCTCGGTCAATCCATCGCGTATGCACGCTCACTGCATCCAGGTCGGCAATCGCCGAAAATGCACAAAGAGATAGTCATCTTGAGGCGGTTCCCACTCGAACACAACCCAACCCTCTAAGCCTCATCCCTGGACGACCAGGGATACACCGCTCAAACTGTCACAGAAACTCACCCAGAACATCAACTGCGCTCCCGATGGTCCAACAAGACGAATCCGACGCCACCAGCTCTCTTGGCGTCCCAAAGAAAAGTACATAACCAAGCGCCCTGATGCTTATCCTGGATGAACAAATCCTCGAACAAATCTTCCATACACAGCGTTCCAGTTCTCGGCCTCTCACGGCTCCAACTCGGTCCCGAATCTTCAAGGGATAGAACTGGATGCGGTACACAACCTATCAGTAACCTCTCGCTGCATCCGCACCATCAATGGTGCGATCCCGAAACAGAAATCGACAAAGTCGCGGCCGGAGGTACTACCGACGATACTCCGGGCGATGCTCTCGGTCCAAGCATGTGCACCAAGCATGTGCATCCCACGCTCCATGCTCTCTCTTCCTGGCGCCGTAACGCCTCAAATACCAGGACTTGCTAGGGCCTGGATCACTCAAGCCTCTCTCGGTTCCATCCATTTAGCTTTCCGCTATACGAGCCCTCATCCCGGGTCCAACACGCCCTCGCCGCTGCACGGCGTCTCGAAGCATCCAAAAACCACTGCAACAGAAAAACATTAGGACCAAGACTTTCTCGACCCCAAACAACGAAAGTCTAACCATGTTAACCTTCTAAAGCATCATGCTGTCTGCAGCCAACACGATCACCTTTAGAGAAATAACATGCGAGGTCACTCACCCCAATCCTCAGGGGGAGGTACACCCTCAGACAAGACTCTCGCTAAGGTCACAACTCACACGACAGTCTTCCCACTGTCCAGCCAAAGCCTAGGGTCTCTAAGTCCCCAACGACCTATATTCCTAGGCTCTGATACCACCTAATCTGTCACGCCCCGGGGGTCGAACTGCGACCCGGGCTCGCCAACAGATCCGCCGTCTGTACGGAAACTGCCGTACAGACGAAGCGTCTAACCTGCAAAAGAGATCTATAGCTAACAAGTATCAGAGCTGAAAGGAAGCTGAAACACTAAGCGGTGAAAAAGTCCAAGTACAACCAGTCCACTAGCACCCCCAACATAAGTACAAAAGTGGAAACTGAAAAGTACAAGAGGCCACTACACCGACACCCACCCACTCGGGTAGGAGCTAGCCAGCCACGCGCATACCTCAGGTCAGGAAAGCTCCGAATGAGCCAAACCTGGAACGGTCGCCTCAGGAACACCTGTCATCACAGCGGGTGTGAGATCTACTGGCAACAGTCAGATCTCAGTGGGCACCAAAGCTAACCACCACGGTACACCACTCAGTCTGCTGGAGACAAAAACACAAAATAGATAGATAGATAGATAGAGTAGATAGATAGATAACTGGAAATGAATCTATCGCTACATGTCTCAATGCAATGCTGGAAGTAAGTTCTCAGTCTCTCTCACGGGAGGCCGGGAAACTACGAACGTCTGCGCCCCCTCACAGCCCTTATCAAACAAGAACATGCTGTAGGCTTAGGCGCCCATAGTTTCCGCCCCCGCACTGGGACTGCTAGGAACTCTACAAGACACTAGAAGGCCACCTCACTCCTTCTAGTAACCACCTGGTGACATCGGCAAGGGCATAACTATCTATCTGGTAACTCAGCCAGTGATATCTACACATCTGGTAACCTCAGCCAGTGATTTATACCCATCTGGTAACTCTGCAGTGGTATCTACTCATCTGGTAATCAGCAGTGATCTATACCCCTCTTGGTAACTCTGCCAGTGGTATCTACTCATCTGGTAACTCAGCCAGTGATCTATACCCCCTCTGGTAACTCTGCAGTGGTATCTACTCATCTGGTAACTCAGCCAGTGATCTATACCCCTCTGGTAACTCTGCCAGTGGTATCTACTCATCTGGTTAACTCAGCCAGTGATTTTATACCCATCTGGTAACTCTGCCAGTGGTATCTACTCATCTGGTAACTCAGCCAGTGATCTATACCCATCTGGTAACTCTGCCAGTACAACTCGTATGCTCTAACGATGCGACTAACACCCGTGTCCAAGTCGGAAACGACAACCCTCGACTTGCACGACTGTTCCGCAAATACCTGATAGTAAGGATACGATACCTTGCATTCGGAAGCATAAAAGGCAATCCGTAGTTCCTGGGAGAAACCCAACCCACCTGCGATCCATCCGCGAAAACCGTGGCGCCAAACGGATGGTCCCGATGCGATCCCGCAGCTCCACGCGGCAAACACGCGCCCCTGGCCACGTGAGAAGCTAACACTATGCCACAACTGCGAGATAAGAAGAGGGACCGGGATCAGAAAACATGCGGCTAAAACCGCGCTCACAAAGGCGAAAAGAAAACCCATCCGGCGACGAGAAACGCCGCGCGTTGCGCGGAAAACCCATCGCGCACACACGCCGCGGCGCGTCGCCGAGTCGCAGCCTGCGCGGCCAATGCGGCGCAGCTGCACGGCCCCCAAAACCCAGCCGCGCGGGCTGGCCCAGCCGCCCGCGCGGCGCCCAGCAAGCCCGCGCGGCACAAGGCCGCCCGCGCGGGGCCCTGCAGGGCCGCGCCCCACGGGCGCAGCATGCAGGCCCGCGCGGCACAAGGCCGCCGCGCGGGGCCCCTGCAGGGCGCGCGCCCACGGGCGCGGCCTGCAGGCCCGCGCGGCACAAGGCCGCCCGCGCGGGGCCCCTGCAGGGCGCGCGCCAGGGCGCGGCCTGCAGGCCGCGCGGCACAGGCCGCCCGCGCGGGGCCCTGCAGGGCCGCGCGCCCGGGCGCGGCCTGCAGGCCCGCGGCGGCGCAGGAGCCCGCGGGGGCCCCTGCAGCCGCGCGGCAGGGCGCGGCCTGCAGGCCCGCGCGGCGCAGGGCCCCCGCGCGGGGCCCCTGCAGGGGCGCGCGCAAAGGGCGCGGCTGAAGGCCCGCGCGGCACAAGGCCGCCCGCGCGGGC